>JABAKD010000010.1:10276310-10872973 GCA_012845835.1 Undaria pinnatifida
TTGCTCGTCCCTCTTTTGACTCCTACTTCAGGGCGAAAGCCACCTCGCCCTCGTCTGTGCTATTGGCTACGACTGCAGCCAAGCGAAGCGGTTCCACCAAAATGCCCGTTGGGAAGGAGCCCTGCCTGCGTTTCATCAAAAACGCCTGTACCCAGTACTAGTACTTGTACTGCTGTACTGCTGTTGGCTGTACCCTGTACCGACCAAACGTCATGACATGCAAAGCAAACAGCAAAACGAGACTGTTACTACTATTGCTGTGTGTCGTATGATAGATATACATGCAGCATGTGGACGGTAGGTACAGACGTACAGATCGTACGGAGCAACAGCAGCACTGTCTGTGAATATGTATGTATACCATCCAGCGGCTGGTTGGTACCTGATACCTGGCGGAGGCATAAATTACGTCAGCTGTGATATACCAGGTATGTGTGTACCACCTTTGGCTTGTTTGTGTTTTTTCCCTTTGGTATTCCTCAGCTCCAGAGTGACTGGAGCCTGTCCTGTGACCACGGACTTGATTATGCGAGTTAATGTGAGAACAACAACCACAACAGCCTGGAGTCAGTTCGCTGGAAGGTGGAAGTTGGGCTCGCTTCCCTCATCTCAGCTGATACGAGTACAACCACACCGGATTCACAAACGCTATCACTGCACTTTCGATGTAGTCTGTACGGTGGTGTACGTATTGCAACACCCAACACCACACCTTAATTCCCCTCGACAACACGAGAGCCTAACAATACCACAGCAATACGCACGTAATCTGCAGTCAGTAGTCTGCACGGCGGTGGTGTGCGTGTTGTATCGTAAAACCAACACCAAACCTCTCTTCGTCTCGACACAGCACAAAAGCCTGAAGGATATGGAGACCAAGATGTTCCAGCTGGCCGAGAGCGCCAAGCGGGTGGACTCGCAGAGGCGGGAACTGATGAGGCACAAAGAGCAGCTGGCAGTGCGGGTGCAGTTGATCGAGGCGGAACTGGCACGCCAAGCGGACCAATCGGTTGAGCTGCGCAAACAGGTGCGATATACTACATCTGCACGTGCAGGTGAGCCTGCCTGCTGGTGGAGGTAAATCACCAGCGCTTATCGTCTAAACCTGCGAGGCGTGAAGTATTACTCGTACGGTACCGTCATGAGGTACTGAGTACAACAGTAATTCAAGTATACTGAGTGCCTGAGTACCTGGTGCCTGGTGGTTCTCCGGTTGTTGTTGTTGTTGTTGTTGTTGTCGTTATTGTTGTGGTTGTTTTGGTCTTCACACAACAAGCCATTACCCAACAACAACAGAGTACAGCAGTACGCTCCAGGTACGTGCTACCCGTAACTTGTAGCATTAGTCTATAGTGGTATTCTACATTATGAATAAAAAGTCAGCCGTGAGTTCGACGAATTCGGGTCAATACTCATCTTTGCAAGCTGCGTTGTTGGTACTTGTAATATACTAGACTGTATGGGTGAGTTTTTATTTGGGAGGGGTCCTTTTTTTCTCTTTTTTTTTTCAAATATATAGACTATAGACTACTCGTACCTGGTATATGTTTTGTTTTTCTCCACTATTAATGTTAGTGTTGGTATTTTTGCTTTAGGTGGGGAATTTTGAGCTAGATCTAACATCGTATCTACTATTAATGAGTTTTTTTTTGTTCTCCCCGTACGCACCCCGTTGTTGTTGTTGTTCTCACATTAACTCGCATAATCAAGTCCGTGGTCACAGGACAGGCTCCAGTCACTCTGGAGCTCAGGAATACCCCGGGGACGAACACAAACAAACCAAAGGTGGTACACGCATATATCACGGCTGACGCAATTCATGCCTCTACCAGAAACATATAAAAGTGAAATCGGAAGTCAGTCTACGATGTGCCATGTCCATACCGGTGCAGACGTCTCATTACTCACGCCTGGAGAAACCGACCATACCGATTGCCGCCCAAGAAAGACTACCACGTATATATTACACGTAGTATCTATCATTACGCATACGCACTACAGACGTAAGCCAATTGGAGAAATAAATCAAGAAAAGAAAAGAAATATAAAGGGAAGGAAAGAAAAGAGAAGAAAGCGAAGCAAAACGAAAAACGAAAGAAAAGAAAAGAAAAAGACAAGAAAAGCATGAAAATACGAGACAAGTAGAGGAAGCAAGGAAAGGAAAAAAGAAGAAAAAAAAAAAGAAAAAAAAAGGAAAAATGTCGTACTAGCAGACCCTAGGAACTGGCTAAAGACGGCATTGGGCTCATACATGGCAGTGGCAAGTGATGTCTCCTTCGCTGGGATGAGTGTTCCCATTATTGGTTTTGCGCTGGGTCAGGTAAAGGAAGAACACATTTTGGCCGAGATCTTGAGGAGCGTTCACACACTGTGCTCTGCTGCTGTGTTCCCTCGTGTATCTTGCTTTAACAAACCAGAAAGAAGGCGTTGTATACCAGAAACGTATGTACGTACCTGGTACAGCACAACACTAACGGTGTTTGTACTGCTGTACTTATGGATCCACCTGCGTGTTTTTCACGTCAAAACATTATACTATTAATAGCACATCAAACGCCCGTGCTGATTCTTCGTGTGAAGAGGTACAAGCTCTGTGGTAAAAAACTGTGAAGGCAGATAATACACCGCAAACGAAAGAGATTAGGCAGTGCAATGCCAAACGTTCTGGACACGAAAAGCAAAATAAATATTGGGCAATGCAATGCCAAACGTTCTGGATACGAAAAGTAGAACATACGCGCCAGCAAAGCAAACCAGACAAGTGGCAGGCACGTGCGCCTCCTTGTGGAGAAAGAGCAATCTGATTCCACAACAACAGCAGTAGAGTAGCCCGTAAGTTAGAGCTGTCGGTGCTGTTGTGGTTACCTTTACCTTAAACTGTGATTAATAGTTGTACCCAACGGCAGCAGCAGTGGTATCATAAAACGCTCTGCGCGTAGCGGGTAGGCATTTTATGTCTCGTGTGCTGACCTGAGCGATACGTATACTAGTAATAGGAGGTGGCACGTGGTTCCTGCTTCCTCCTGCCCTGAGCTGAGCATGCCGGTTGGTGGTTCGCGCTGGCTCAGGTGCAGAGCTCACTCACCATGCCCAAAAACTCGGGCGTTCAGATATTTTTCTACGCTCGTCCCTGAAAACACTACCAGTACTTGTCTTGGTCCTTTTAACACCGCACTCCAGGTATGGGGACACAGTTGTTGGAATAAGACTACTGTTATACAAGTAACCCTCTTGGGACTTGAGAGGAAAACAATTACCAGGTACGTTGAAAAATGGTATTACCAGCGTCGATTACTGAGTCGTTGGGGGGTGATGGTAAGAAGAGTTGATTGATGCCCGGGACTACAATGCAAGGGTCCGTGCGACACGGGCGTAGCATGGTCCTAGCCGTACGGCTGGGCACTCACACCTCTCTTATGCGAACGGTTGGAAAAGCTCCAGTTGTGGGTGTTTTTCGGTGTAGATGGCCCCCGAAAAAGGTTTATAGGATCATTCATACGAGTTGGAAAATGGTAAAATATTGATCCCTTTGGGACCCAGGTGTAGCGGCCTGAACTATAGCGGCCTGAACAACGACGGGTTCGACCTTATGAGGCAGCTGCTGGTATGATGGAAGAGCGTGCGGCAGTTCGAGTGTTTGCCATGCTGCGTGTGTGTCGTACAGCTCCCTAGTTGCAGTCCGCACACACACCCTCCCCCAGTTGCCCAGGCTGCTTCGCGCACCCGGTGCTGTAGTGATGTAATCATCATTCGTTTTGGATGCTGTAGTGATCGTTGGGTTTCGGACATGTTTGTTTTCCCTTTCCAGTATGCGGTCCCAAGAGGAGTTCATGTTTTTTTCGGGGATCAGAGAGGGCGATCAAAAATACGGTGCGTTTTATTTTTCTTCTTTTAATCAACCGTCTTACGTACGTACGGGTGAGAGTGTGAGGTCGCAGCAAGCAGTACGTGTATGATAGGCCCATGCTGCGCTCGTCGTGTCGTACGCGCTATTTTTGGCTCGGACACCAACATTTGTCACCTAACAACCAGATGCGGTGGCCGATGCAGCACTACTACTTGTGAAGGTCGTCTGCTATCGTCACTTCTTCTCTCTCAAGTCTGAAAAGGTTTTTAACTTTTTTGGGACCTAGGCATAGCGACCTAAAAGCGAGAAAGAAGTGCAGCCTTGTCGGCCGTCGAGAACAAACGCTAGGCGTTTTTATACAAGGATCATAATGCTGTGCGCGTATTGTATACCTGGTAGTGTTGTACATCTCCCTACGCTTGCACTTTGGAGACACGCCCCCCCCCCCCGTCAGCATTCGCGGCTGCTTCGTACAGCCGAAGCTGAAATCGTCTTTGTTTTGGACAATTTTGGCGACAGTTTTCTCTCTGAAACCCCAAAAGGCTTTTAGTAGGTGTAGCTTGTGCCACGTACCTGGTCGTGCGATGGTGCTTTAGCTTTTCCTAATAATAGTAAAAAAAAACAATGATAGCGGTGTAGCTGTCCAGAACACCTACTGTTCGACCTGGTTATTCGTTTGAAGATAACAAGTGCCAAGAGAGCTTGGTTATTCCTGAGAGCGAGGCATGGTGGCAATTCACGGGAAAAAGACGTCCCTGCGCAGGAATAGCTATCGTGTAAATAGAGTGCAGTGTGCAACTTCACTTAAGAAACTACCTTGGTATTTTTTTGGACCAGATTCATTTTTTTTTTACGTGGGGCGGGGTGTGCCTTACACTGTTTTCGGTGCTAAATGATGATTTTCTTGTGTTTCGTGCAGGTTCGAGCCAATTTTTCTCGACACTCAATTTATGAAGTGGTGTCGCGTACTGCAGTGTAACTAACACACCCTTTCTCAGGTGTACATGAAGTAATGCAGTGGGTAAAACAAGAGCATTCGGAACTTAGCAACGGTCAATTCCGCATGCCTCGCAAGACTAAAAGCCGCATATCACTACCATCGTGCAGATAAGAGGAACGTGTGTGTAAGAGCGCCTGTCTTCGGCTGATCACGGGGTGACCTTAACCCCTTGAAGCCGCAAAACCCCTTCCTATACTAATTCCAAGTAATTAGTCCCCGAAAACGGGTTTCCAGCTGTGGAGGGGTTAAATCGGGGGTACCCTCTGTGCTGATAGAAGACAGGGGAGGTTTAGCTGTCGCTAGGAGCTCGCGCGGCAAGATGTTTGTAACTGTCATCAACTTCTGTTTGCGTTGGTGGGAGGCGTACGCCGGACGCTTCAGGCGGCTCTCAAAACGAAAGGGTCCCTGTTTTTGTTGGCGTCGTCAAAATTCGCAACTCGCATTATCTCGTACTGGAAGTTAGATACGCCCGCTGGCGCTGGATTGCGAGTACATTTGAGTTAAATTGACGCACGACAGGCTTATGCAATGCTTGGAAGTGTGGTGACCTTGAGCTTTATTTTTCCCCATCGAAAAAAACTAAGGTACATATGATAGGGTATGCATCCTTGACCAGGATTTCTGCATATAGATGTCCTGTAATGGTGCTTGCTGTTCCTATAGCCTATTGCCGGACGTTTTTTTTTTTGTTTCCGTCAATCTTAAACGCTACCATTTCTTACGACGAAACTCCTTATTTTTTGTCCTGAGCGTGGAATCTATTATGAAATTGCACCGCAAGCCACGATTACGAGTACAGACAGCAGCGGTGGGTGGAACTTGTTGGTATTCGAAGTATGTAGACCTA
Source organism: Undaria pinnatifida (assembly GCA_012845835.1). Classification (NCBI taxonomy): domain Eukaryota; class Phaeophyceae; order Laminariales; family Alariaceae; genus Undaria; species Undaria pinnatifida. The sequence continues at coordinate 10,282,005 of JABAKD010000010.1, forward strand.
AACCTTCATATCATACGAGCGCACTATAATACAGACGTCGTAGTAGACAGTATAGTGGAGGAGACTAGAGCTGTCCCCAACAAACACGGTATATAAGGGTGCATTGTTTTTTTCCAGGGATCCTTACTTCATTGGGGGACGTTAACAGTCTCTTTGTGAGTCTATTTGTACTCAGTGCTTGTGGCATATAACTCTTAACATCTGCCACGTGACGCCCTCCCCGTGGTGCTTGGTGGGTGGTGAGGTGTCTGCCGGGATGACTTCGCGATTTCCAACCAAGCAGGGGGTGGTCCGTACTTTTCTTTGTGCAGCACGCCGCGCTCCACCCTACACTAAGCATAAACAAAACGGCAAACGGAATGCCGGGCGTGGGAGTTTCCTGGGTAGCAGCTGGAGGCCTCATTTCTTACTCACATCCAATGCTTTCTAGTCAACTCGTTAGAATTTTTTGTACGCATTTTTACCTTCATCGGCCTTGTGAACAAGCCGGGGTTCCAGTTTTTTTCCCTTCCCACGCCCGATGCTGTACTCGCATTCGTCACTGTCTTGCGTTGGGCTCAGCATTCCTGCTGCTGGTCGATTTCCATCGAATGCTGCTACAGCAGTAGTAACCGACGCTCTCTCGCGCTCTCAGCAACATACAAGAACAAGGCACAGAAAAAGTTGCTTGTTGTTTTTAAAACCTGCTGGGTATCGAACCCGGGTCCTCCTGCCCAGCAGAAGTGACAATTATTCTGCTGATCTATATGCCACAAACCACAATGCCTATCTGTTCCCCGAAAACATGAAACTAACGGCCTAGTGTCCGACACCTGGCACTGTTTTCCTTCGTCATTGTGGACTAGCAGGTATGATCTACAACAACTCCGAAGTACTTAAACGTAGGATGGGTGTCTTGGTGCTGTGGAATATGCCACACCGGTGCTGCTGTGCGTTTAGAGTTAGAGTTCATGTGTGACACACGTACACGTGCTCTCGTCGTGGTTATACAGTGGTATCCGGTCAGTAGGCTTCTTGGAGGTATACGTGAGTAACCCTCCTCCCCTTGTACGCAATGTTTTTTTTTTCTTTTCTTTTCTCCATCCCATTTATTTCCCTCGCACTACTCTCGCCCTTCCTCCCAGTAGTAGCTCAGATCCGGGGTCACATAGCGGGCCCTCCTCCCCCCTCCCCACTACGGTACGTGCCTTCCGTTTTTTTATCGCGAGAACAATTCAGTATTTTCTTCCTCCGTCGACTCGCGTCGAATTGTGCGTTCGTTACGTTGTGGTTCGAACACATGCCCGACCACGAGCCCAGCCCGGACTGCTTCTGGTGGCCGATGATGCACTAATTAATCACCACTATTTTTAGACATTTTTTTCCCTCTCAAGCTCCACGTCTCGAAAGGATTTGTTGATACAAACAGTAGCGCGAAAAAAAATGAGCGGAAAACTCGAAAACTGTTGCAGGTAGCACCTGGCGTGATACAGTTATTTAGTACCTCGGTACCTGGTATGTGTTGTTGATATACCAGGATGTTACAGTGTTTTTGCAGAAAAAACAAGACCAGTCCGCGCAGGATTTTCTTTTTTAGTGAAAAAGAATGTGCTCGAGAGTAGTGGTTTTATAGTGACAAGACAAGTCCGCACGGGGTCCGAGAACAATGGCGACACCCCCGACCTACATTTTTTTCAACATATAATACGCTACGTTTCGTACATACAATAGTATACATGGCATGCGTGTATGATAAACAACCCCGGCACTTGGGGCGCGCGGTGCAGTAGCTGCTCCGATCGGTACAGCCAGAGAAAAACGAGAGAATCATCCTCATGCTGCACTGCCGACAAGGGCTTGCGACCACAGCAGTCCATGCCTCTACAGCTCCTCGCGGTGGTCCAGCCCCGCTATCACGAAAAGGCACAACGAATGTGTCTACCCATGCAGACGATGGTGGCGGGGCGGGGGGGGGGCATTACCGGAACATTTACATGGGGGGGCGAGGTTTCAGAATGGCGGCCGTCGGACCCTCGAGGTTGTTCTACTTTACTACTAGGTCGGTTCGAGGATACGAGACGTCATTTTCTGTACGTTTAGACTATAAGCCGTTTGGCACTGCACGCACGTTTTTTTTGGGAACACCTTGCATGGATGTAGTATGGGATAATGTTTGCGGTGGTACTACTGTAGAGGGTTAAGAGTTAAGAATGTATGAATAGGTTTGCGTGTTAAGCTACAGTGGTCGAGCGCGTGGTGGCGATGGCCTTCGTGCTTTTCGACCACAGCCTTTTTTGAGTGCCCTCGTCTACGCCACGTGATGCGCCATGGTACTTCGTGGCGCATGACTATGAATGTTAAACAAAGCAAAAAGGAAATACGTGCAACGCTTTTAGTCTACGCAGTTTTGTCTGCGTCCAATGCTGCAACCGCCAGAATAGGCTACAAGCAGCGCAGGCAGCTGCGCTGCTGCCGGTTGTGCTATCTGTACTAGTTGTGTGCACTTACAAGCTAGTATTAATTGTGCAGTAGGCCAAGAACATGTGACGTGTACCGGTAATGTTGTCGAGACCGCCTAAGGTGCTGCCCGCCGGACTCCCTTCCAGCACACGCCGTTGAGAGAAGCTGGAAACTGGAGAAATGACCGCGAGTACTCGTTTGGTGGCACGCGCTAACCCCCTCCCCTTTCCCCTCCCCTACCCCAGTACGCCTCACCAGTAGTTAACCCCTCTACAACTGGAAACCCTTCTTTGGGACAAAATTACTTGGATTTAGTATAGGGAGGGGTTTGGGGTCTCCAAAGGGGTTAAATGGCAGGATGCAGCCCACCCTTCATCCGACCCGCCAAGCACCTAACGGCGCTTCGTGCTTGGTGTACGCGATGTCTGCGTGGTCGGTGAAGTACCTAATGTGCTCCGTCCCGGTATTGTAGGGATGCAAGGGGCTAATAGCTGTCGTGATACGACTACGGCTATGCTTGGAATGAGGACACCCCCCCCCCCCCCCCCTTTGCCCTTGGCTGCCTAGGATAGCTACACCCCTAGTGTAGAGCAGTGTTGGGCAGTTTGATGCTTGTTACGGGCAGGGGTGCGCCTAGACGGTATGATGCTCCTCGTTTGACGGGTTCTGTGCTTCACCCGAAAGCTGGCTTTGGGAGCAGCTGGGCTTTGGGAACAGCTGTGCTTTGGGAGCAGCTGGAAGCGCCATCCGTTTCACAAAATCTGGCCTTTTGAGGACAGGATTGCCCGATGATGAGCGTTCCCAAGGCCTTGCAGCAGATATATGCTAACGAACAAGTCCAACGGCATTGGGCTGTTCCGTCAACCAAGTTGAGGCCAGAAATAAATGTTTTGGCCGGTTAGAAATATGTAAGCCCAAAAATGCTAGTCTTAGCGTAACACGCCCTCTCGACGCTTTTGCCCGCGCCTAAAGCTCATGTGAGCGAGACGATCGAGGGTAAAACAGCCCCCTGTTAACCGTTCGGGGACCAAGGTATAGTTGGGGCCCTTCAATAGTGCCGGTGTGGGCTAGCCATGAAAACCGGCACTATATGGGCAACCGGCACTATTCCGCCCACTGCCACTATAGGCTTGTTTACATACCAGGTATGGGCCAAGCGATTTTACCGGCACTGCTGTAGCCACCGGCACTGCTCAGCCGGCATAACTGAAGGTACCGTATAGCAACCGAAAAAACGATACAGTTGCTCGTATCGTCTCTGCATGAGTGCTGTGAGCGCGCAGCGATGCGAGTAGGATCATGCTGCTTGCCGCCTGGCCCCTGTCGTGTACGGCTCGTTGCTTTGTAATTCGGATTCCGCGTTTGTTATCCCCCAAGCCAAGCAGCCTGGTCGGTGAGAACCCGACGTGCTCCGCGCCGCCATTGTAGTGATGCGAGGGTTTGTGGTCCTGATATTTACGGCCTGCATGACGTTATTTCACACCCCCTCCGCCAAACCAAGCAGCCATCGATGCCGTAATGGCTATTTTTTGCGATCGCTTTTCCCTCTGACCCCCCAAGAGAGGTTATTCGAGCAACTGCTGGCGCAGATTTGACACTGTATTACTGCTGCAGCTTTCAACAGACCGAGTTTTTGTGTCCCAGGGCAAAATATGTTGCAGCTGCCTCGAAGTTTAGGACGGTGAATTGTGAATTGTGCGGTGTGTTGTGATGACTCCTTCACTATTGACCGCCTATCGCAGGTTGTAGACGCGGAGTCTGTGGGCGAACCAGAGCGAAGCGCGCGCTTTTGTGCTCTCGGGGTGCAAATAAGCGCGGAGAACCTCTACCCTTCTGTTCTTGGCATCCGAGCTTACGCGGTGGACTCTTTGTCCATTGTCCACACACTATCCATGTGCAATCCACACTACCCATACAACTGTTACTGCGTCCAGATTAGACTATTGCAGGTATTGAGGTCGCAGCTCACTTTCTACCATTTTTTAGTACTACAGCAGTGTGCCATGAGCTGCCGCTTTCGCGCGCAAGGTCGATATCTTTCTAGCTGCCGCCGCTGCTGCTGTGCCGGGTATCCCCCATCCTCCAGCCTCCGGCTTCTAGCCTATTTTTTCTCCGCGTGTGACATGTTCTGTTACCTGCCGTGGTGATGGTGAAATCTCTCTCCACCTTTCGCGCAAAAAAAAAAGCAAGACCTGTTGTTCATTACTTGACGAAGTCTCTTGAAAACGCACAGGTTCCGCTCTCAAGATTCCAATACAAAGTGTTGAGTCAGGTAAGTGTGGTGAGCTAAAGCTTTATTTTTCCCCATCCGCCGGAGGATTAAAAAAAAAAAAAAAAAAAAGTTGAGCCAGGAGGGTTGGTGTAAGACCGGAACCGGATTTATTCCCCTCGTTCTTCGGTGACCGACCCTGAAGGGTAAGGGTGTATTTGCGTGATTGCCGCACGGGGTGTCGTCGTGGACCCGAGTCCACTTATTCCATACCCAATACCTGGTAGTTGGTGTCCACGATGGTCTAGTGTTACTTATTACTCTCAACCCCTTCAGAACCCTTAAATCCCCCTCATACAAAGGTCAAGAAATTTTGTTCGAAGAAGGAGTTTCAAGTTGTAATGGCGTTATAACTGCTAAGGTCGATTTCGCTGGCTCGAGCCCCCCACCCCAAGTGCATCCTACTCTTAATGGTGTATTCGTAGGGACTTTTTTTTTTTGCTTGTGAAAAATATGGACTCGCGGAAAGCGCGAGAGCAAGAGTTGGCGAAATTCAATTAAGATCGACAAGTGTTGGGAGTGCTGAACCCCGTGGCCGACGAGAGCGAGAGCGCGTACGGGGGCGGGGGAAGAAGCGACGACGCCGGTGATCACGGCTTGTCTAGAAGCTGGGAAGTAAAAGCGATGTTCTTAAAAATATGAACACTGACGGAAGGGAACATCACATCGGTCGTCGACGTATAGTCGAGTCGGCTTAACCCGTTATAGGACCCGGGTATAGCGCCCCGGGCATTGGGGCTTGTGGTCTATAATCAACCGTATAGTATAAGCGAACAGCAACGACGAGTAAAATATTGATGCGCGCATATCGTAGTCATATCATACGAGTCCTTGTGTTGGTCTTTTTTGGGACACTTGACGAAAGCCATCTCCTTGGGCTTTAGTTTGTGACGCAGATGCTGTTCATACGCGATCGTCATTCGTTCTCCCGTCAGTTTTTCCCTGTACGCTTGTCATAGAACGTCGTAGTAAGCTTTAAGGCGGTTATCCGGGGGCTTACTCTTGGCAGGAACTCGGCGGCAGATAAAAGTTACACCAGAGCGTGCTGACTGCAAACGCTGAAGTCAAACCACTGCCCGGGAAAGTAGTAGCAATATTTGTATGTCGTTCCCGACGTATGATGTGTCTTGGTGTTGCGGCGCCGAGGTCAGTGGCAGTCAGTGTATTGCTCGTCGTAGCCTTGTCTGGTGTAACACCCGCCGGAAAGACCCCCCCCCCCCGCGCGCGCGCGCTTTGGGCAAGGGGTGAAAGCAAACGCTGAGCACGGAGGTTAATGCGTGAATACTTGGTACACACCGACCGGCATGTGCTTTGCATGGAGGTCAGTGCGTAAGTACCGGGTGCTCGTACGTGCGTGAATATCTGGCGCGGGTTTTGCATGAATGCCTGGTATGTGTGTTGCATAACCGCGTGGTATTTTGCTTAAATGCCCGCGGTACTTTGCGTGAATGCCCATGGCATTCAGCGCAAGTGCCCGGTAGCTTGCGTAAAGACCGCTTACTTGGAATGTATGCTCGCTTCGTCGTAGATCTTTGGACGCATGGACATTTATTTGTATAGCGAACTTTAGCGGCGAATACATACATGCCATACGTACCACCAGTACGCGCGTTATTTGCCGCTTAGATCCGTCCGTGGGGTAGCCAGCAGCAGCAGCAGCAGCAGCCACAAGAGCAGCAGGCATCACTAACCTCAACGAAGGGGAGAAAGCGCATCAAAATCGCAGGAAAATCATGGACCCGTTCATCACTGGGAAAACGATCCAACACTAACTCCATGTGGTTTGTCCCCCCCAAAAACGTTGTTGCGGTTCTGCAGGGACTACGGCTTTTAGCCCCTAAGGTTAACTCATTAGCACTGCACTCCCGACATAAGGATAAATCACTTGGAATTATAATAGGAAAACTGTAGAACTTGGAAAAAGGTTACAACCCTTATAAAACCGCTCCCTTGTTTTTGGGGACTAATATATGCTTCCCGGGTAGGCATTAGTGTGTTGAATCATTCCGCGGAGGTAAAAAGGTTGAGGCGAGCAGAGGGTTGAAAATGGACAAATTAAGCGTCTGCCACGCAGAGCAGCGCGGGCTATGCTGGGGTGAAGGATGTCTCCGAAGCACGAGGTAAGGGCCGTTCCTAGCTTTTTTTTTTTTTTTTTTTCATCCTCCGGCGGATGGGGAAAAATAAAGCTTTAGCTCACCACACTTCCACGTATTTTCATACGCGTCGTGTGTCGATTTAACTCAGCTGCTTTCGCAGCTCAACGCTAGCTGGCGCACCCTTCGGGTCCCATTGTAGGTATAGCGTAAGCTGTCCCTATCAGTGGTCTTCGTTACAACCCCGGCCGCGCAAGCTGCCGTTGTATACGGATGCGTGTGTATGTCGACCCGGCCTGTCCCCTGAGGGTCAGTTTCGGTGGAGATAGCCACTCGGAATGTCATCTTTCCGGGTAGTGTGGGACTTGCGCAAGCTCACCCACTAACAAAACCCCTGGCCATGGGAGATGGCCTTCCGCCGGACTTGGTCCAGTTACGGTCCACCCTACCCATTCGGGCGTTGGTCCTCGGACGTTCCTAACGAACCCCAAAAGTGCCCGGAATTGTGACACAAAAAACGTAGAACGTGCTATTTGTCTGGAATCTGGACTATGAACCGTCTTGAGGTTTTCCGTAAGAATTGACGTCAGAACCCCTGACATTTTTTTTTTTCTTTATTGAAAACGTGGCATTTCAGAACTTCGAAATGTCCGAAATCGTCGACAGTTTGTCAGGTTTCGAGTTTTTTTTTTTTACGTTCGTTAGGGACGACCCTACGGAGCTATAATACACGGCATGCGCTGGGCGGTATGACCATGACCATACTCGTGGTGCTCCGCACACTTCCTCCACGTGTCGGTAAAAAGCACGCATTACAATGAATCGCGTTAATTCGTCGATGTAGTATCATGCACAGGCCCCAAAATATGCAGAAAAAAAGAAGAAAAAAATGCGGCAATATTCAAATGCGGCAATATTTATAGGACAAAAAGGCGAAAAAAATCCGAAAACAAACGGCTACTAGTAGTAGGACGTATGCGACATATGCGCATTATCCAAACGCGTCTGAGCCCTCTTCGGGTGCTAGCTATAAATACCACGGTATTACTCAACGAAACTGAACTATTAATAACGGTAACAACACCGCATTAGAGCAGAGTATCGTCATCATCGTTGTCATAATCTTGTCCGACGAACGGGTCGATGCCGTAGAGGTTCCTCTATAGTGCCAGTTTGAGTAGTTCCGGTTGCCCGCTTTAGTGCCGGTTGCCCGCCGTAGTGCCTGTGAAATCGCTTGGCACATATGGGAACAACCAGTGGTGGCAGTGTGCGGAGTGGTGCGGGTTGCGGCTTTTGTGCCGGTGTTTCCGTTTGGCACATACAGGCACTATACGTACAGGGACCAATACTCTCATTTAGAAAAATGGCGGGGTTTTTGTTTGCAATTCGACGCCATGAAACATATTTTCCACGCCCGTGAGCAGGGAGGGAGGGAAGGAGGGTGGGTGGCCAGGAAGTTTTCTTCTGGAACGTCGTGCTGCGATTTTGCGACGTGCTCAAGGCTCGACGCTTGACGTAGGCTCATGTATAAAGCAGCGACGCGGCAAGCAGCTCAATTTTTTTGGGGCCTCGTGACCATGTACCTCACGATACCTCGTGTTTTCCCAACCAAATGCTAGTTGACGCCCAACTTCCAAGCGTTTTTTGAGACTTGGTATTATCGAGTCGTCAGGGTTTTGGTTTGGCACATACTCCGGAGTATTATTTATTTATTTCCCTCACAGGTGTCACGAGAAACGCTAGTGTAAATTCTGTTTTTGTTGTGTTAGTATTGACGCGATGCTTGCTGTATGCAGGCAGGTGCTTGCAGCAGCAACACTGCTGATTCTGTTGTGGTATATAGACCTTTTTGGGACTTCAGAGGGTAAGAGTTGGAGAAAAAAAGGGAAAATGACACCACCACACTCCTGAAAAGGTCAGCATGAAAAACAAGCAGGAGCTCTGCGATCACGGGACCAATTAAGAAAACAACACGACGTATGTATTTATTTTTACTTTTATCTTTTTCTTGGCTTCAGAATATTATACCCCCCCCCCCTTCCCCCCCTCCCCCTCACCTGCAGGAAAAACCAAATGTATAGTGTCAACGTTTTTTTCTTTGTCCACCCTCGTTTCAGATCTTAATAAAGGCGACAACAAATGACGAATATCGCTTCGGTCACTGCTTGCTGTAGTTTGGCAACGATGTTTTTTTAAGTTTCCGTACCAAAAAATAGTCAGGTCGAAAGTTCGAGGGGGCGAGTTGGCAAAAATTGATGCAAATCGACGAGCAGTGGGAATGCTGAACCAACCCGACGCGCGACCAAATTAAGGCACATGCCAAGGGAGAGGAAGGGGGACATCCTTTGACTACGGCTTGTCCAGCGGCTCGCTGACTTGTCCAGCAGGTCGCTTGCTACGATATTTCGAGTTAGCGCTGACGCTGTGGCTGCGCGATGCTGCTGCGCTGCTGTCAGTGCGACTCGTCGCTCTCACTGCTGATTCTGCTCTTTGCGGGTGCTGCTGTTAGTGCTACATCCATTTTTTTATCATAGCTGTTTCGGTTTTACGGCCCCGGCGTTGTCTACCTCTGTCGACCAGTCCGAGGGAAACAACTCCTGTGAGTTGAGGTGGAAGGAAAAAATGACTACAAGAAGATAATATCACAATGCAAGGAGTCGGTACGGTGCAGGAACGGCATGATCCTACGAGTGCTGCTGCGCGCGCACACTATTTTCGTAGACGTTTGATTGCACCCAAACTTGTGAAAATAAAATGTCGCTACAGGTGATAGCCCGACTTAAGAAAGGTAAAGTGCCTCTCTTAGCTATCGTGCTCTCTGAACTTTTTTATTGCTACCTACACTGATTCCAATTTATTGTATGTTTTGGTTCAAGCCAATTTGTCCCTCTTTCAACTGTGCTGTGTGTTCTCTTCTCTTATCCTCTCGTGAAGTCGGGGTATCTGACGTATACTATAATCGAGTAAATGAAAAGGGTTACGATAGCACACGGTAGCAGACGCACCGTTTTTTTTCCTCGTTAGTTTTGGGTGGCAATCTGCACCCCCCAGCAAGTGTACAGCTGTTAATAGTAGTACGTTAGAGGCCCCTCTACAGTGCCGGTTGAGTAGTGCCGGTTGGCCGTTATTGCCTGTGAAATCGCTTGGCGCAGGTGCGAAAAACCGATAGTGGCTGTGTGCGGGGTAGTGCCAGCTGCTGCTATAGTGCCTGTATTTACCCCTATAGTGTACATACCGCGGCACTGCAGAGGGACCACCTCTACTGTAGCTATTAATAGTATCACCGTGACGCGCATTAGTTTCGCAAATGGGTGCGATCGGTTATCGGCGCTTGTCTTCTTCGATAGTGGCGAGGGTGCTAACGCTGAACAATTTTCGAAAAGCTTTTGACCAGATATTTCCGAAAACCTTTCGGTTCAGCGTTGTCAACGTTCACGCTGTGGGCGGATCGAGCGCTGAAAGACGATCGCCCCCACTGTGCAGCACTAGCGACCATTACGGTGCCGTAGCAGCAATTCCCCCAGAAACTCACCTCTGTGAAAAACTAGCGACCTTTCCAGTAAGAAGTAAAAAGTACCTAGCTCCCCCTGAAGCAGTCGTTTGGCAGACGAAGAACGGGGTGGAGAGGGCTGCCCCGTCGACCAGCAAACAACGTGCGCGCCAGGCTTTTCAGGGTTAGAAGCTCCGGCGCGTGGCTATCGTGGTCACGGCGATAGGGCTGCGTCTACGTAGCCCATCAAAGATGCTACGCATAGTATAAGAGACCGCGGTTTGGATTGACCCCTTGATTGACTGCCCCCTGCAACGCATTCAGTGTGGTTAGGCCAAAAGGTGTCAAACAGCGCTCGAAGAGAGGATGATACCGGTCTTTTATATTTTGCGATAGCGTGTCTGTAGCGTGAGGCTGTCACGGCGATGGCTCTCCTGTGTTTTGATAGCATGGTTCGGGCGTACGGCTGTATATGGCGATGCCTGCGTCTGTGTAGCTCATCGAACATGCTCTGTTGGAGGAGGAGATTGCGGTTTGGCCTCCGTGTGTGACTGCCGCCTACACGAAATATGGTATAATGAGGCCGAAAGATGCCTTGACGCGCCCAAAGAGAGCGATCGTCTAGTGCCTGGTAGTAGTTTGATAAATTCATTGAAATCCCTGATGGAGTTCAGCTATGAGATCAGAGATTTTATCGAAACTCGTTTTTTGCAAGCTGCGTGTGATACGTCGTATTTCTAGCGCATGGTGCAAACTGAAATCGGTCTTACATGGAGGTGTCTACGTGCCCCCATACGAGTAGACAATGTTTTGCACATCGTTTTCTGTGTGAGAAAGTATCTGCTATTAATACCATCTTATGTTGTCGTTCTCAAATCAGACCATCGCCATAGTTTAATTTAAGTCCATGGTAACAGGACACGCCCCACCAACTCTGAAGTGGGAGAACGCGAACACCCCAGGAAAATCAATAAAGCATGTGTATCGGCGAAGCTGCTTTTCTGGCCACGTGTGGTCGATGTTGCTAGTGCGAAATATGACTGCCGTCATGTTATGATACTTCGTATGACACCCCTCCACGAAACTGGCGAGCTTTACGGTAGAGTACCTGCTCCTGGCGCAGAAGTCGCAGATGAAGAGCGGGGTAGAGGGGATTGCCCCGTTGGGTACCAACAAACGTGTATGCCGGCTAACGGTCAAGAGTTATCATAGGAGCTGCGATTACGTAGCCTGCCAAATACACTGCAAGACCCGCGGTTTGACTGACTGACTGACTTCCTCCTGCACTGAATTAATACCAGGTATAATTATGCCCAAATGTGCCTTGGTACACACGAAAAGAGAAAAGGAAAACGGTTTCTTACGTATTGATAGCATATCTGTAGCGCGTGGCTGTCACGGTGATGGCTGCGTCTGCGATGCTGATCAAAGATGCCAGAAGACTGTGGTTTGGCTTGGCCCCTTGACTGACTGCCGCCTACTCTAAATATAATGTAAGGCCATTTTATAAAATTATTTTAAGAACGTCAGCTGTTAGTTCGACGAATTTAGGGTCGATACTCATCTTTGCAAGCTGCGTTGTTGGTACTTGTAATAAACTACGTGGGTGAGTTTTTTTCACTCAATGGGAAGGGTCCTATTATATCATAGAGTTTGTTTTCCTCCACATTATAGTGGTTGGTGTTGGTATGTTTACCCTAGGCGGGGAATTTGAGCTAGATCCAACATCATATCTGTTTCATAAATTTTATCCATGACTGTAGTTTCCACTATAGAGTCTACTGCTCTATCATATGTATCATATGTATGGTGCATTTTTTTCCTTGTTGTGCCCAAAGAGAGCGGCCGTCTAATAGTATTTGTAGCGTAGCGCGTGGTTAAAACTGCAGTGTGTGTCGCGCATGGCGTCGTCGACATGCCCCCAGCCCCCATAGTCAATGCTTATACTCGTAGTGTGAAAAAGTGTCTCCTACATGTACCATATTGTGTTGTTGTTCTCACATGATCTCATCCTTATCGTCTAGTCGGCGGTAACTGGATGTAGGCTTCTGTATTTCTGAAGTGGGAGAACCCGTCAGGAAAAAGAACACAACATGTGTGAGGGCGAAGCCGTTTTTTTTGGCCACGTGGTCGTTGTGGGTGCGAAAATTCTCTCCCGCTGTGTTAGCCCTGGTGCCTGGTAGGTTAGGTGGGGTGAAGCCGTTGTTGTTTATTTTTTTTATTGAGTTGCGAGCAAGCTGCCCGCGGTAGACCACAGCGGTCTGTTCAATAGCCTGGTGTACTCGCTGCTGCATGGCGGCAACGATTTTTTTTTGCATGACTGGGGAGGGTGTGGAGTCTAGACCACGATGGATAGATAGCCCAGCCCAGACTAGGCGAGAGCGCTCGTCTAGTATGTCTATTTTTTTCCGTGTTGGAGCCTCTTCGATGGGGAGAAAAGGTCGACGTAAAGTGACCATGACAGCATCGATCATTCAACTAATATTGGGAATAAAAGTGAAAAAAAATCAGGGATTTTCTCGGGGCAGGGTCTAACCAGCGAGTCGGGTCTGGAGGTTTTCAAGTTCTCTCGGATCGAGTCGGGTCGGGTCGTGTCATGACGTGTTCGAAATGTCACGGGTCGGGCCAGGCGGTTTTTGGGTATCACGTGTCGGGTCGAGTCTCACCCTGACCAGATCCGACCCGCGAGAAGTGGCATGATCCGTGAAAGTCCCTGGAATTTTCAGCGGCGATCACACGGCCAAATGCCCAAACGGTGGCATGGCGATGAAAGCATCGCCCCCACGAAGCAGCCAGGTATTAGCCACTTTAGTGCTCCCAAGCCCCCCTTCTGTACTAATCCCAAGTATTTTTCCCTAAAAGCGAGTTTCCACTTGTACAGGCGTTAATCCATTTCCAACTCCTAAAATTATCCTAGTGTAACTCCAAGTGTTTTGACCCCCATGTCGGGACTGCGGTGCTAATAAGGGTTAAGGGGCAAAGGGTGTGTGTCCGTAGTGCAGCTGGTGGAGATATTTTGTGGTACGCGCATGGGGATAGACAGCATATCGCGCGGCGCGACGAGTTGCTGTCTGGCTGCACGGTCTTCCTATACAAGCAGACGCTTTCGTAATCCATTTAGCACCGAACTTTCGACGTGGCAACAAAACAGTTGGAGTTAGAGTATAATAGTTTTTGGAGTTGGAAATAGCATAAAAATGCATCCGCTGTCGCAAGAGGGAGAGGCAGACCAGTAAACAGGAAGGCTTAGACTTAGACTTGACTAGACTTACTTGGATTGTTGTAACTTAGCCTGTCTGTGTCTGCCGTGTCTCTGTGTGTGATGGAGGAGAGAGAGGTGCGTGGGATGAGAATCGTGCTGTCTTGTGTGCTACCGCGGCTGTCTAGTAACAGGAAGCGGGTCGTCACACCCTGCGGGAACACTGTTGTTGTTGTTGTTGTTGTTGTTGTTGTTGTTGTTGTTGCTGTTGCTGTTGTTGTTGTTGTTGTTGTTATTGTTGCTGTTGTTATTGTTTTGTTATTGTTGATCTTACATTAACTCATCGCCATAATCTCGTAGTCCGCGGTTACAATACAGGTTCTAAGAGGTCTGGAGTCGGAGAATATCTGCCAGAATGTCGGGTGACGGCTTTATTGCCCCTTGACGAACAGCCGTAAGCGACTGTCCCACACTAACACTAGTATACTACGTTTACAGCGACCTCGACAGGTCAACACTAGACGATCAACCGGCATCTTTTCTGCCGGGAGTTGTGGTGCGTGCTCGTCGTATGTTGCTTGCTCGAAGCGGCGGTGGCTGCGGCGGTGGCGGCTGCGCATGTTGCGGTGGTCACGTTGTAATCTGCGCAACGCGACCGTGTACATGTTTAGAGTTATCGTCTGGATGTCCGACTAGGGCTGAGATAAAAAACAGCACACCGCTTGTTTGCTGTCCCAAGTTTTGCCTTCACATCAAACCGTTTAGCTCTTAGCTCGGGACTCGGTGGGTCCAAGTAGGAAGGAGAAAAAAACAACAGCATACTAGGCGTTTTCTGTCCGAGTGTTGTGTTCACGTTAATCCGTACGTTCTTCCCAACAACATCGGCACACCCTGTGTCCGTCGGCACACCCTATGTCCGTCTTGGTGTTCGAGTTAGAGCCAGGGTCAATGAGAGTGAGACGCTGTTTCTATGTAAATTACCGCTGCTAAAAGTGATTCCACACTGAATCCAAATACTTTGAACGTAGGTGCACTGGTACCGGGGATCAATAGTGGAAAAAAAACAGGACGCTCCAGTGGTTGCCTGCCTTTCCGAACGGGTTCCTAAAATCCCTCGGAAATGAAGGCGCGCTCGACTCAGAGACGTACGTGTACGGTGCGCGCTGGCTGCTTATGCTCGGTTGCTTGGCTGCTGTTCAACCCACTCACTGCCGGAAGAAAAACCGCAAACTACTACTCTAATTGCAAGTTGTTTTTTCCCCAAAAAAGGCGAGTGCCGTTTTACACGGGTTAGCCCATTTGGAGCCCCGAAACCCCCCCCTACACTAATTCCAAGAGTATGGTCCCCCGAAACGGGTTTCCAGTTGTAGAGGGTTTGCCCTCTTGGCTACCCGCCCCCCGCTTTTGACGTCAAATTACTTAGAACTACAGTAGGGGTCCCCCAATAAGGCGGTGTCCCTATTTAAGGCGGTAAAGACGGTATCCCGATATAAGGCGATCGAAATCGCTTGGCGCGACTGGGGCATTGCACTCATAACCTGGAGTGAATATTGCGGCTTCCCTCTATAAGGCGGTTATGTTGTCCTCGCACACTACCGCCGCCTTTCTGGGGGACCCCTATGTAGTGCTGTACTGTACGCATGCGGTGTGGGATATTTGTTTTGTAATTTTAGAAGTGTCGAAAGTGCTACGATCTCCACACGGTCGGTGGTGGTGGTGCACCTCTGGTGGTTTCCCGCGGCATCCTTCTCTCCTCCCCCCCCGCCTCCCCCTCCCCCTCCCCCTCCCCCTCTTCCGCCCCCCCCCCCCCCCCCCCCCCCCCCCCTCTCCCCCCAACTCCTTCTCCCCTTTGCCTCGGTCCGGTAGAGGATAGAGATGCATCGTTGGACGCAGGCTATGGTACGGGGGGCCACTTTCTGGTCCTTTTTTTTGCAGTGGTTCGAGATCACTTAGCCCGAGTACGAATACCAACCCTGCTCCTTTGCGACCTTTTGAAAGCTTTGGTGTTGTTGATGCTGGATTTTGTGGCGATATGAATGCGCAATGGAGTGGTACGCTACGCTGCGCCAATACATCGCGTAATGCATTTTTTTTTGTCCGTGAGATAGGGGATCACTCGTGCGATTGGCTTAAATCCGGTAGTGGAAAAGAGGGGTATATCATAACCCTCCCTCCCCCCCCCCCGACCGTCGCCATGGAAGAGTTTGGTAAAACTGTGATTTCGTGTAGGGAACCTGGACCTACCATAAAGAAGAAAGACACATACCAGTAGTCGGGAGGACGTGGACGTGGCTACAAATATGTGCCCGTGTGGCACAACAATAGGACTCACATAGTAGAAGAATGTTATATATACAAGGATAAATGGGATGGGTTAGAGGAGGAGATGAGGAATTCGAGGTGTGTGACATGGAAGAGTTTGGTAGACTAGAGGGTAGCGACAAAACGATCGCTATCGTAGGAGGTAGATGGTGGCCGCAGACGGCGATACAGGACGGGTAGTATATGGGAGAATCGTAATTAGGGCCCAAATGTTGGAGGTGTCTCTATTAGGAGTAGGAACAGTGCTGCCGTCTCGGAAGGGATGCGTGGTCAATAGTCAAATGACTAAGGCAAGCAACAAATGAGTACGCCCCCCTTAACATGCCCCCCTTAACATGCCCCCCCCCACCATAGCCTTGGTCGTTTGTTTCCGTAGGCTCCCTCCTCACTTGACGATACCTCACCCAAAACACTTGATTTGAGTATGCTCAATGTGCGACTCCCATGGCCTAGGTATATAAAAAAAAAGCTAATTCGAAGCAAGAATGACATTTCCGACGATTTTGGATAAAGTGGCCCCGTCATTTTAGGTAGTGGTTTTGGCCAAAAAGGGGTATACCGCTGTCGTAACACGCGTCGCCAATGATCAGGTGACTAAGGTGTGCGACACGTGAGTACCCCCCTCCCCCCCTTGCCCCCTTGCCCTCCTCCTCACTCTCCCGCGTCCTGCTCCCCCTCCTCCACGCCCTCCCCGCCTGATCTTTTTTTCTCCCCTGCCCTTCTTTCTCTCCGCCTCCCTCACGTTTCGGCTTTTGCGTGTGTGGTTCAGGTGTCCGACGCAAAGGAAGAGCTAGCCATCACCGAAGAGGAAGCAAGAAAGACCCAGGTGAGGACCGCAAAACCCAGCGCAACACGCCTTCCAGCGTATGTTGCGCGAAAGCGTAGTTTCCAACCCGAAAGTTGAGCCAGCGCAACAGCTATTTAATGCCCTGCGGTGTACCACTTGCGATGGGATTTGTACGACGTGTTGCGCGAAACGGCGAGTCCGGCCGGATAGTTACGCCAGCGCAACAGCTGTTCAGTGCCCTGCGGTATACCATTTGCTATGGAATGTGCCAAGACCGTTTGGATTCCACGTTTAATACCCCTAACATTTGTTACATTTCTATCCAAAGTGGTGCCTGATAACGCGCAAGATGTGTCAGTAGCACACACACCTTTTGGGATGATTTTTTCCGAACCGCCGTTATCCCGTTATCCGAAATAAGGGGGGGGGAGGAGGGGGGGGGGGTTGAACATGTTGACCTTGGGGAAATCTGGTCGAGATCTATCTCGAGATGTTTCCATAAGCGCTTGGAAATATCTTGTGGGTGATCCCACGCTAGGGGTGCGCGAGATGTTTCTGAATTCCGAGCATGAGGAGCTAGGTCGATATCTCACCCGAAACATGACTTCGAAGACATTCGTTCGCGCAACCCGACCAACATGTATGTTCCCTACGAAATCCTGGAATAAAATGTCCTCGTAAAATTATCACACTTTAATAACCCATAGTTCCACATGTGAGGATCTCAACCGGTTGGAAATGTTAGGCCTGAAAGTGTAACGCCTACCGTGAGATGAGTCTTTGTTGAGGGTGATCTCAGGATCTTTCCATAGGCGCTTGGGAGTATCTTACAAGTTGAGGGTGATCTCGAGACCTTGCCATAGGCGCTTGGAAATATCTCGTCGAGAGTAATCTCGAGATCTTTCCATAGGCGCTACGAAATATCTCGTCGAGAGTAATCTCGAGATCTTTCCACATGATCAGACTCGTCTCCCTCCCGCCGTTTCGTTTTTTTCTGCTGTGGAGAAAATGGGTTGGAAAAGTTGTGCGAGGGGTGCTGTCATCGTGCGCCGTACACAGGTTTCCCGTTTCCCCCCCCCATCACCTCTCATTTCCAGCTCAATTTCGTGGGACGCGTTTAAGTTTGCCCTCAGCAGCGTTCTGGAGAAAAGCCGTGGTCACTGGCGTCTCCCCCGTCTCTCCCCGCTGTAGTTTCCTTCATGTTCCCTACGAAATCCTGGAATAAAATGTCCTCGTAAAATTATCACACTTTAATAACCCATAGTTCCACATGTGAGGATCTCAACCGGTTGGAAATGTTAGGCCTGAAAGTGTAACGCCTACCGTGAGATGAGTCTTTGTTGAGGGTGATCTCAGGATCTTTCCATAGGCGCTTGGGAGTATCTTACAAGTTGAGGGTGATCTCGAGACCTTGCCATAGGCGCTTGGAAATATCTCGTCGAGAGTAATCTCGAGATCTTTCCATAGGCGCTACGAAATATCTCGTCGAGAGTAATCTCGAGATCTTTCCACATGATCAGACTCGTCTCCCTCCCGCCGTTTCGTTTTTTTCTGCTGTGGAGAAAATGGGTTGGAAAAGTTGTGCGAGGGGTGCTGTCATCGTGCGCCGTACACAGGTTTCCCGTTTCCCCCCCCCATCACCTCTCATTTCCAGCTCAATTTCGTGGGACGCGTTTAAGTTTGCCCTCAGCAGCGTTCTGGAGAAAAGCCGTGGTCACTGGCGTCTCCCCCGTCTCTCCCCGCTGTAGTTTCCTTCATTTTTATCGCGCATGACAGTGCAGCAAGCATTCCAACTACTGCTCGCCCAATTTCGCTAACTCGTGCTCTCAGGCGTTCAGCGACGGTATGATTATGTGTTATTAACAGTGTTCTTTGTCTGTAGCGCGGTGTTTTTTTTTCCGGCGTGGCTAACTGATTTTTTGGGGGCCGTTTACAGCGAAGGCAGACAATGTTCCGGCTGCCACGCAGCCGCCCCTGTGGTTTTCCTTCTCTTTTATCCCTGCTTCTATTTTAGCCCTGCTCGTGGTACGGATGACAGGCGTCGGAATTCTGCCGGGTTTTTTTTAACACGCCGGTATGTTTTGCCGCTCAATCTTGTACATATATATGGATCCCGTTTGCGTCTGTTCCCAACCCCCGTTCGCGCTTTTTTTTTTCAGGTTGTTGTTATTGGCCTTTTTTTCCCCCCTGCTGCTACGAGTATCACACGCTAATGCCAACTACCTGAACAGCCTTTCGGTTTACCCTTAATTAATGTCCCGGTTTCGGTGTGCGAGCTCCTACAAAATGTGGCTGGCGCCTGACGATCCACGAAAACCGGCGTCTGCTGACGTTTGTGTGTGTGTTTAGGCTGAGATGGAGTCCGAAGCTACGGCGACGCGGGATTGTCTTTGCGTCGCCCGAGGTGAAATTTCCTCCCTCCAGGGCATAGTGGAAACGCAGAGGGGCAGAATTTCTGAACTCGAAGCTGCGAAGAAGGGTGAGAAGTAGGGAGTTGTAGAGAGGGGGAGGGAAGGAGGGAGGACGGGGGATAGATTCGAGGTGAGGGTTCCTCCCTGCAGGGGAGGATGGTGGAAGTTCTGAGGGGGAAGAGTTCGGACCTTGAAGCTTCGAAGAGAGTTGTAGAGAGGGGGAGGGCCGCGGGGGGGCAGGGGAATTTTTTTCGTTGTCGAAACCGAGAAGAAGTGTAAACGAGGGAGTTGTAGAGGGGGCGGGGTGGAGGAGAGGAAAAGGGAGATGGGAACGGGGGGTGGGAGGAGGGGGGGGGGGTACTCGGTTTGTGCATGGCCGTAGTCGTATGGCCATAGACCCTTGTATCCCTACTAAGCCGGGACGGGGCACGTTGGGTTTTCACGACCAAGCAGGCATTGCTTGCCCCAAGCGCGAAGCGCCGTGAGGTGCTTGGCGAGTCGCATGGAGGGTGAGCTGCATCCTTCCAAGAAGCGCGCGTAAGACGGACTTCGGTGCCTACTTTCTTGCTCATGGATGACACCACCAATTAGTTACTTTTTTTTCTGGTGTGGCCACTCCAGAGACAGCAATGGGTATTACTATGTGTCTGCCTCGTGGGTGCCTTGCCATATTCACACTACGTGATGCGATCATTCCCCTCGTGCGGAGTTAGGATTCTCCTCCACCCCGCGCAATATGATCTATTAATAACTCGATAACCATCATGGTGACCGCCAAAAAAAAAAAAAACGATACCCTGGTTGCTTAGCTCAGGAGGGGGGGGGGGAGAGGGAGAGGAGCGGAGGGGAGAAAATAAGGGATGTCTGCAGAATGCCCACACCCTGTTGGCGTGCTGCTTTTGGTCTGCTTGTTCGCTCTGCATTTGTGCGTATGGTGCCGAGGTTCCGCGTTCGGGTTTTATGGCCGAAGGGAAGGGTCCTATACGGTCGGCGTTTTTGGCGGGTCAACGGGGCGGCGAACAAAGGGGCGGCGAACCAAAAAAGACATGCTGGGAACCCCCCCCCCCCCCCGCCTCTCTGGCCTTTTTGTCTCTTTTTCTTTTTTGGTGGTTTGTTTTTCTTGCTCTTTTTGGAGACGCGATTTGAAGTTAGGCATCGCGTTTTTCTGTTTCCGATATCGGTTTGTTTCATTTGGTCTTGGTGATGGTGATGGTGTGGCCCTCTTGTTAGGAAATGAGGCTCAACGCCATCGCAATGGTCGCGTCGAATTTATCGATGGTTCACCCCCCCCCCCCCCCCCCCCCCACGCACGCCCCCGCCACACGGCCTCTTTTTGCTTGTGCTTGTGTTTTTTCTCTTTTGTCTCTTTTATATGACGTGTACAAAATGATTACCACTAAAAAATTACAAATGTAATTATAAATTATTATAATTATATACGATATAAATTATCGAATATTATTGTATTTGTAATAAATTAGTACTATTAATAGTAATAGTAACAATAGTAGTAATAGTAGTCATGGTAATATTAATAGTAACAATAACAGTAGTAATACTAGTAATATTGTATACCACTCTGCCTCTTTTCTTGTAGGCTTTCCCCTTCGCTCTCCCGCCGCTGGGGCTGCCGCCGCCCCATGCCCTCTTTTTTCGTTTGCGTTACGTCTCATGTACACAACTTTACCACCTTATCTATGTTGTTGTAGGCCTTGAGCAGACGGTGATGACGAAGATGGAGGACCTAACCAATATGGAGCAGCGGAAGAAGGATAGCTCCGCACGTTTCAGGTATACGCGAAGTATGATTGTAACCTTTTTTTTTTCAATCCTGGTAGAGACTCGTATTGTTTGGTTGTTGTTCTCGTTGTTGTTGTTGTTGTTGTTGTCGTCGTTGTTGTTGTTGTTGTTGTTGTTGTTGTTGTTGTTGTTGTTGTTGTTGTTGTTGTTGTCGTTGTTGTTGTTGTCGTCGTTGTTGTAATAGTTGTTGTGATAGTTGTGGTTGTTATCACAGTAACTCATCGTCGCGATCATCTAAGTCCGTGCTTATTGAACAGGTTCCAATCACTCTGGAGTGGAAGAACACGCCATGCCAAAGAAAAACAAACCAAAAGTGATACACACGACTGAAGCAATTCGTGCGTTAGGCAGCGACCAAAACTGAAAAGCAAAAAGGAAAGCAGAGTACATGAGATGCACCATGTTTCACACTTCGAACTATTTATTTGGCCATCTCTTATAATACGAAAATAAAAAGCACACAACAGTAGACGTAACCTCTAGGCCTATCAAATTAGCAGCGGGCAGCATCGTACCGTCCGCTCGTGTGCCTCTGTTGTGCTTCCGCTGCTATGGACAAGGAGTTAGGCGCACCCAATAAGTGCGGACACACCTTTACCCTCCCCCTTGCGTCTTGACCATAATCAGAGCTTTACAGGGGCCGGGTCAGCGCTCGGGGGGGCCGGTCCGACCCGTGAGCTGTGAAAACCTGCTGGCCCGACCGTGCCTGACCCGTGTGATTTCGAACTATCGATGCTGTTCGGTGTAATTTATTGTTGAGGTTTAAAGTAGGAGAGACGAGACGTGCAGTGGGTGGAACCCTGGGCCGCGTGGTGATGCTGCTGTGGCGAAGGCTACCGTTGAATGTCTAGAAAAATTCTTACTTCTCCGACCTCTATTTGTAAACGAAAGCTTGATGACCAGTGACCTCCTAGCTCGACCCACGAGACTTTGGCAACCTCCCGACCAGATCCGCGGATCGGATCATGACTCGTGAAAGGCCCTGACCGTAATTTGTTGCGTCCGTACCGTAGAGCCCACGACTACCTGCAACGGGCATATCTATCGTATGATACGAGTTGTGTCCACTCCCTCAGTTTTTTTTTTTTTTGTTGCTAAAAGTACGCGTACGAAGAGATTTAGATGTGAGACCGAAAACAGAGTAAAAATTTTACAAATATAACTACTCATGCTCAGTGTGTAAGCATAACTGATACCTGGTACCTAGTGTATAATTTTTTCTGAAGACTTAATATTTATATGTTTCGATCTGTTTTCTCGGGGATATGGAAGTTTCGGCGTGTTCGTTCTCAATATGTGTTTGGCCTCGGGAAACCGTCCGAATCGGGCCCGCTCTTCTTGATTTCCTGCCAGCTATTTTGCGAAGGAAAACCAACGCCGTTTGCAGTTTCTTCGCGTTTGCAGTTTCTTCGCGTTTGCAGTTTATTCGCGTTTGCAGTTTGAAAAATGGTCGATCATGCCCGGATTCGGACTCGATTTATCCGAAAAAACAGCGTTTTTTCCGGGTGAGAAGGTTGGTCTGCATTATCTAAAAAATAAGACAACACTGTACTGTACAACTGTGAGATCCGAGATATCGAAACTTATCTTTGCAAGCTGCGTGTGATATACTCCGATCGCGCGTATTACTGTGTGTGTCCTCCTTAAGGATATCATAGGTCGGCGACTGACTCCCCTTAGTGCTAACTTGTGCCAGGGTCGACAGGGTGATTGCTGCGAATCATTCTGTGCACGGAAACTATGTATGGAAGTCTGTTCCAGAGTTGCTTGTCCGGACAGTGATAACACGGTAAAAACTTCAAACGGGCTCCTAGGATCAAGAACGGATCTAGATACCTTCAACCAAAGGGCCGCCACGTGCTGTGAGAAGAGTGAGGCCGAATAATTCGGTCGAAACTCGGGTCTAAGACACGTGGAAGCGCCTATAAATGTCGATAGAGAACAGAGCGTCGGGTCAAAGTGTTTTTTTTTTTTCTTGTCAAAGCAGAAACGTTTTTTTGCCACTTTAGTTGCTTTGGATTCGACACAGTGGTTGACGATACACAGAAACGTTGCGTTACAAGCTATCATGGAAAAAAAAACTTTTTTGTTTTGAAACAACATTTTTTCTCTGAGACCAGGCCCATCTTGGCCACGAAAAAAAAGACGCTCGTTTTTTTGCCGAAAATCCGCGCGCTACGAGTATTAACGACGGTTTCTGCGACGACAGCAACCTCCTTGTGCTGGTGTCGGTTGACCTCACCCCGCCCCCCTGCCCCCGCCCGCCCGTCCGCCCGCCCCCGCCCGCGCCTCGATGGTTTCCTTCGCGCTCCTTGCCGCACCCGGCCGTTACCGTGCTTTGATAATCCTGTCGGGCGCGCTGGTCGGGCCTCGCAGGGAGATCAAGAGCAACCTGGAGAAGCTTCTGTCGGATTCGAGTGAGGCCCGGGCGACTCTTTTGGTAAGTTTTTTTTTTTTCATCTGTGCGTTTGTTTTGCTCACGGTAGGCTGGTGTTTTGTATTTGCTCTTGCTGTTGGTGTTGGTGTTGGTGTTGGTGTCGGTGTTGAATTTGGTGTTGGTGTTGTTGTTTTCGTTGGTGTTGGTGTCGGTGTTGTTGCTGTTGTTGTTGTTGTTGTTGCTGTTGTTGTTGCTCCTGCTGCTGTCGCTGTCGCCGTTGTTGTGTGCTTGCGAGTTCGTGTCCACGCACACGTACATACAAATCATGCGTACATCGGACAAATCACGAAACGCTTCCCGCGTCAGCGTCAAGGCATTAATAAGTGTTCATGCTTGCTGCATGGCACCACCCCCGCCCCCTCCCCCAGAGAAAGGAAGTACACTCTTCAAACCGGAGCGGCATTGTGGACCCCTAAGCAGAAAACATGTTTAAGTGCACTTTTCCAGCTCGAACAGCATTGTGAGCTCTAACTAGGGCATGTTAGTAAGCCTTTTTTATAACCGAATTCGAGCGTCATTGTGCCCTCGAACTAGCGTGCATAGGCCAAGTACGTAAGTAGAGTTTTCCAACCCCAGCGACATTTTGTGGCCCCCCATGCACCGGTGGTCAGTCAAGAGGTCAAGCCGCAATCCTCTACGAAGGCCGGCTTAGGCCTTGGTATGCCCTACAGTACCTGGAAACACTTGAGAATTTGGCAGCTAAGGCGTTCAGGCTCGACTTTTTAGACTTACGAACGCGGCCTATTTTTGCATTGAAGCCAGTGCAGGACACACTCTGCCTCACGGAAGAGTTCCTGTCTGGCCGGAAATAGAGTTTATTGACTGGTGTCACATATTGTACTGTAGCACTTGGTACTAATTCAATACCATTAAAGTAAGAAGAGTACTTACACTTATTTATGTAGACCCCGCAAGGAGCCCGTACAGTTTTCCAACCTTGAGCGTCAACATATCCCCTTAAAAAGGCTTAGGTATGTGGTAGGCATTTTATGTGTTAGCACAGTTTTCTTTTCCAACTCGAGGGGCATCATGGCCCCTAAGAAGACCTAGATACTGCACACTTTTTTTTCAAATCTAGCGGCGTTAAGGTCGCTAACAAGCAGCTAAAACGACAGAGGGAGTTTTTTTTTTTTTTTTTTTTGCAACACAAAAAGTACCAAAACGTTACGTACGCTTTTAATTAAGTTCGAGAGGCGATAGGATCACTAAAAATCCCGAGAGAGCACTTTTTTTTTCCCCAAAAAGAGCGGCACTATTGATATTGACACTACACAAATGGATGGGACACAAGACGGCACATATTATTATCGCTTTCGCCCATATATACGAGCGGCAATATCGCCCCATGAAAGGTTGAGAGACACATATTTTTCTTCTACCACGAGGAGCATTGTGGCCCGGCCCCGACAGTAGTACAAAAACGCTTCTGCTTACAACGCGAGCGGCAATATTGCTGTTTTTTCCAGGAGTTTTCGCGGGCCATGGCCCGACCCGCGGATGGGCTCAGGATTTTTTTTTAATCTCACGGTTCAGGTCCGGTTGGGTCGGGTCGGGTCGGTCACTCTGACGCGACCCGACCCCGCGAGAACTGGCCAGACGCGTGAAAAGCTCAAACGAGTTTATTGGCTTAGCCTATTACTCGAATTTAACGCGTAAAACACGAAATGGGGTTTTGTGAAGACAATCGGCGTATAGTACCTCACGCAGTTGAGCCCCGTCAGCGATAAAATGTTGGGCTCACCCTACAGCGAAATTGCCATCCCCCCTCACTGAGCAACCAATGTCGCCTGCGTGTGCGAATCGCGGAATACGCGGGGTGCTTCGCGCTTGGTGCAGGCAATGTCTGCCTGGTCGGTGAACACCCGACGTATTCCATCCCGGTATTGTAGGGATGCGAGGGTCTATGGTATTAAGAATACGGCCGTGCATGAAAGGAATACACCCCTAAGGACCACGGCCATACATGATGTGGTTACCCCCTCCCCCTAACGAGGCAAGCCTCTCAATCCTCCGTTGTTACCCACGCACGATGTGAGTACCGAGTACACCTCCCCCCCCCCCCCTCCCCCCCCCGTACCTAGGAAGTAGATGAGACAAGCAAAAGGTTCACGTAATTTTGTGGAGGAAATGTACTGAGCGCGCAAATGTTGGAGTTGTCTCTGTTAGGAGTGGGAACGGTGCTCCGTTCCGAAAGGGATGCGTAGTCAATGGCCAAACGACCAAGGCAAGCAACAAATGAGTACCCCCCGGCCGGCTACCTACCTAGAGATGCTTTCAATCCTGCGCTAGTACTGTTAAGGTGTGTGATGTTGCGACTACGGCCATGCACGTTGTGAGTACCCCCCCCCCCTATTGAGGGATGGTTCTCAATCCTCCGCTCCTGTTGCCGCCTCTGCTGTTATCGCTACCGCTGTCGCTGGGGCAGGAGGAACGCAAGGCGCTGGAGGCCGAGAACGCCAACCTGCGGCGACGGTTGGAAGAGAAAACTTCGGCCGTGATCGAGGAGGAGCGGAAGGTGACGGCCTTGACAAGAAAGGTCGGCACGGTCAAGGCGGAGCTGGAATCGGTGAGATGGGTCGCTGGGTGGAGGACGGGCCGACCGATGCGGGGTTAGGAAAGACGCCTGACACAAACGTTTGCCCTCGTACCTGGTAGCGTGTACACAGCACAGGCAATGCACTCGCAACACGCACAATGCACACAACACAAACAGACGACACATAGCACATATCAAATACGCGCAACACGCGCAACACACAGAGCACAGACGCAAACATACACATATACGGCACACATACATGTGGAGGTGGCTATCATCTTGGTACGCGTATATCTACCCCAACTCAACTTGTTTTAGCTTTGATTTCCTATCCACGCACATTTCGATTTCTTGTGCGTTTTTTGTACCTTGTGTTCATTTAAAGTGAAGATGTTTTATATTTTACTCTGTTAATTCCCGCCCCACCCCACAGGCACGGGAGGATAACGCCAGCGCGGCTAAGGAGCTCGCAGCGGTTCGGTCCAGCAAGAAGGAGGGGGAAGAGGCGCTGCTGTTGAAGGACAAGGAGAACGTCAAGGTCAGTAGGGTGCGAGTATATACTCGAGTATACCCGGGTAACAATGGTGTACCCGGGTACCTAGCTTGGTTGTTGTCATCCTCGGGTATGTACCGGGGTACAGCACGAGGAAGGGGGACGACTAGAGCTGTGTCGGCAACCTTTGACGACTAATGACTAGTCGGTTGGTGCCGTTAGCCGACTGACTGACTTCAGTCGGCACGTCGGCTGGCAAAATCGCCTGATGGCCAGCCGACTTGCCGGCTTAAGTCAGGCGCGCGAAGCAAGCCAAGTTAGATCCCCCGGGCCGGGGGGGGGGGGGAGCAAAATGGAAAAAGTGCATCCCACGTTAAACGATTCTTCCCACAAGCGTGGAAACCAAATATAATCGGATAGTCGGCATCTTCGCGAACCGACTAACCATTAGTTCGACTAATAACTAGTTGGTGACTTAAGTCTTGCCGACTCACAGGTCTCTACAAGTTACTAATAACTAGTTGGTGACTTAAGTCGTGCCGACTCACAGGTCTCTACACGTTATACCACTGTAAAATAAGCCGCATGCACTGCTCTCAGAGTCGCAAGTACATTTTATTTTGTACCCTGAACGCCAACACGCCTCTGTTCTGCCCTTGGGTGTATATATTGACCGTTTTACAAACGTACGCACGAGTGAACTCTGCTGTTCTAGTTTTGCCTTGGAAACGATGGTGCAGTTCTCAAAATGCCACCTTTCCGCGTATGTATAACAACTGGTTGCAGGCATACGCGTTACTATGTACCACGAGGTAAGTCGAGCGAGGGCGCATTTCTTACAAAGTGGGTTTGCTACAGATAACTCGTTAACATTTAACGAGTGTGTATTAGTCTATAGACTACGTACCTTTTTTCCCGTGAAAACGAGTCAGGTGCTGTGCAGTTCTAAGGATTTTGTCCCGGAACAGGCAGCATTTCTGGCAACGGTAACATGTTAGGAGATGGTGTTGCTCCCGCTAGGAACTCAGCTTGGTGGGCAGTTGTATCTGTCGTTAACTGCTGTGTTCGTTGGTGAGAAGCAGGAAAGATCCAACCCAACCAAACCCAACCCGACCCGACCCAACACAACACAACACAACACAACACAACACAACACAACACAACACAACACAACACAACACAACACAACACAACACAACGCAACACAACACAACACAACACAACACAACACAACGCAACACAACACAACGCAACGCAACACAACACAACACAACACAACACAACACAACACAACACAACACAACACAACACAACACAACACAACACAGCACAGCTCAACACAACACAACACACCACACCACAACACAACACAACACAACACAACACAACACAACACAACACAACACAACACAACACAACACAACACAACACAACACAACACAACACAACACAACACAACACAACACAACACAACACAACACAACACAACACAACACAACACAACACAACACAACACAACACAACACAACACAACACAACACAACGCAACGCAACACAACGCAACACAACAACGCAACGCAACGCAACGCAACGCAACGCAACGCAACGCAACCCAACGCAACCCAACGCAACCCAACGCAACCCAACGCAACCCAACGCAACCCAACGCAACCCAACGCAACCCAACGCAACCCAACGCAACCCAACGCAACCCAACGCAACCCAACGCAACCCAACGCAACGCAACGCAACGCAACCCAACTCAACCCAACCCAACCCAACCCAACCCAACCCAACCCAACCCAACGCAACCCAACCCAACCCCAACCAACCCCAACCAACCCCAACCAATCCCAACCAACCCCAACCAACCCGACCCCACCCGACACCACCCGACCCCACCCGACGCAAACAAGAACACACAAACACACAAACACACAAACGCAGCGTCCCTGGTGGTTCAATAGTAAGCCGCGTGGCTATTGAGGTCGATGCTGTAGGTTTCAATCCCGCGACGGACTGAATGTTAATCTTTCAAAAATGAACCTGGCCGAATGCGCGAGAACGCGAGGTGGCGGAGTTCGACGCACATCGAGGAGTAGTGCGAATGCCGCACCCTGTGCGCGATAGAATCGAAGGCACGTGCCGGCGGGGAGAAGGAGCGACACCTGTCTGTGACCACGGCTCGCCCAAAAGGTCGCTGACTCATGTAGAGGCTCGCCCGGAAGGTCGCTGACTCATGCAGAGGCTCGCCCAAAAGGTCGCTGACTCATGTAGAGGCTCGCTCAGAAGGTCGCTGACTCATGCAGAGGCTTGCCCAAGAGGTCGCTGACTCATGTAGAGCCTCTTATGAGCTGGGCTGGGAACTAAAAACGATGCCCCCAAAATTAACGAAAATGAAACGACGTCTCAAACGGAGTAGTAGGTGATTCTCGTTCCTACTAAAGTCGATGTCATGGATACAACCCCTGCCTGAATGCATGTATTTTTTTTGTTGCGTAAGCCTTGACTTGCGGAAAGCGCGAGCGAGCTAAGATCGATATGAACATCGACGAGCAGTGGGAATGCTGAACCCTATGCGCGGTAGCGCGATGTAAATGAAGGCATGTCCCGGGGGGGGAGAGGCGGTGACAGCTGTCGATGACCGTGGTTTGTTCAGAACGAGAAGGTCGCTGAGGGTTGAAACCTCCGATGACATATGTTCGATACGAGCTGAGATGGAAAGGAAAGATTGGGATTGAAAAAAAAAAAATGTGGTGGATGAACAACAAAACAATTTTAAAGCTTGGGAATATCACGCTTGGATATTTGTACGCACGTGTTTTTTTCATATGATGATGAAGAGTGGTGAGTGCTTGTCCATGTCCAAAGTGCTACACTTGGATATTTTGGCATGAAACTTTGAATACCTGGTAGTATTTTTTTCGCTGAGTTGTTCGGACCTCAACCCTGAAACCGATGCAATATCGTAGGGCCTACAATGATTCCGCTCGTATATTTGGCGTACGTTGGAGAATACACAAGAGAATCAATGCAGCGCTCTCAGTATGCAGGACGAAATAGCGATCTTGATCATATTGATATTGGTATTTACCCGTGGATCGTTGCAAACAAACGCGTCATTGTCGTGTGTTTTGTTTGTTACCGCTACGCCCACCCGCCTTGCAGCTCCTTAAAAAGATGGAGAGCATGAGGAAGGAAGGGGCTAGCCGCGTAATCGAGATGAACAACGAAATGGCGGAAATGAAGGCAACGTGAGTACGGCAGTATGTGCACCACGGGGAGAAAAGTGCATCGAGGCGGCGTGTTTGTTTTTGGTGCTTGGGGGATTTTCTGGGTGGTTCTGACAAAGAGGTCGGTTGACGGCACTCTTGCCCCTTGACGAACTTGACGGACAGCCGTCAAGGAACTCCACATACTCAACTAGTATGATAAGTCCAAAAAATTCTTGACGGGTCAAACCTAGACCGTCAACCGACATATTTGGTTTCTGACTCGTTGATGTTTTTCTCGCTTAACGTTTTTTTCTGTTTTTTTTTTATTAATGTATCATATCGTGCGTATTCTACTTGGACGTGTCACATGATATGGAGGCGTGTGTTGGTAAGATTGGGTTAGAGTTAAGGATTTGTACCTTGGAAGGTTGTTCGAGTTTCGTGAGGGTGTTGCTTGGTGCCCTGTTCGTACGTAGCCGCCTGTACCGCACTAAGAGTATAGTATTGCTATATTGTTGCGTTAATTTTTTTTTGGCAGAGTTGTTTTTTATTAAGGGTACGCTTCATATATATGTAGCCTTACATTCGCTATGATATGCGTGGTACGCACAGATGCACTCGTGATAGTTTAGTTAATTGCTGGCTTGTTTTCTGAGTTGTGATTATTTTTTTAGTTTTATGATGTACGTATCATTTGCACGTGTCATATGATACGATTTTGCGTTATCGAGTTATACGCGTGCTTGTTTGCTTTTGCTGCTTTTTCTTCTGCGCGTTAACGTTTGTACAGGCTGTGTGTAATTTTTCGTTTGCATCTTATTTCAGGATGTTTTTGCGCCCCACTCCCCTCTCCCACCCCCTACCGCCTTCCATATTCTCCTGTCACTGCCTGTATTTACCTCGAACTGTGGTTTTCGTGTTTGTGTTCGTGATACCCCCACACACATCGTAAAAGAGATAAGAAGAACTTGGAAGAGATACGTAGCAGTAGATCTACAAAATTATAGAGGACAAGGAGAAGTAGTAGTATTGGGAGATTTTAATTCAAGAATCGGGAAGGCAAGTAACCCAAATGAAAACACTGGACAATGTGGGGAAGTAACAAATGGTAAGAATGGGGCAGAGATGTTGGAATTCCTCAAGAGCAACTAACACGAGAGTAACTAATAGTAGAGTAGCTAACACGAAAGTAACTAACAGTAAAACACGTTGAACGATAGAGTGAAGAAGGCAGGGCCAGAATGGACGAGACAGCGCATACGAAAGGGATAAATATCCGTTCTTGACTTCATAGTGGTAGAACATAGAAATGGTAAGGAAACGGAAATACAGGTACGCGCAGCGGACGTGGGAAGTACTGACCACTGTCCAATATTGACAGAGAGTCAACAGACGAGAAAAAATTGTCAAGAATAGACGAGGTAGGAAATTGGTGCAGATGGAGAATAGATAAACTAGAAGTCAAAGAAAAACAGCAAGAGTTCCAATAAGAGATGACCAAAAATGCAGAGCGTTTTTCCGAGCTGTTGAAAATAATAGTTACAAACAGAGAACGATACGGGACGAGATAGCGCAGGAGAGAGGATTATAGAAGGATGGCAGCAATTGTTGAAGAGCAGTGAAGAATACAGCAAGTAAAGTTATAGGGAAGAAGTTGATAATGTGCAACAGAGCAGTAAAATGGTGGGACGAGGTAGTAAAATAGGCCATAAGCGTAAGGAAAGAGGTGTACGCAAGATACACATCGAACAAAACTACGGCAGGACGGGAAGAGTATGCTACGGCTAGAAAGAAAGTAAATTAAATGGTCGAGAAGAAGGAGGGATTATGGAAAGACGTAAGTCATAAAAGAAACGAAGACTTCGATGGCGGGATGGAACAGATGTGGGTAGGGATAAAAGGGATACTGGGTCAACAAGCAGGCGAGGCAAATACGGGAGTAGCTACATTAAGAGCACAGCGGTAAAACGGTTAGTAGCTCGAAGGGGGAGAGGGAAGAACTTGTAGAGCACTACCGCAAGCTAGGAACGCCCGCAGCCAACGGAACGTTCGACGCACAATTCGAGAAGGAAATCAACGCGTGGGCAGAGGCGAACATAGGTGCGTCAGAAAGGGAAGACCGTGTTTCAGGCGGGTTGCAGAGAGACTTCACGAGAGAAGAAGTAAATAAGTGTGTAGCTAAACTTAAGAATAGAAAGGCAGCAGAGGCAGGTAAAAGAGTGAATGGATTTATGAAGTACCGGGAAGAAGGTATGCTTACCATGATGGTTATGTTGTGTTATTGGATATGGAAAAACGAGTACGCGCCTAAGAGATGGAGAGAAGGAGTAGTAGTAAACTTGTTTAAGAGAGGAGATAAGGCTGACCCGGGGAACTACCGAGGGATGACGCTATTAACCCCTTTAGAGCCCCCGAACCCCTCCCTATACTAAATCCAAGTAATGTCCCCAAAGACGGGTTTCCAGTTGTAAAGGGGTTAAGCACCGTAGGCAAAACATCCTGTAAGATTTTGAGCGATAGAATGGGAACAATGTTGGAGAAGGACGAGAAAATAAGCGAAAGGCAAGCAGGATTTAGGCTAAACCGTAGTTGCGTAGACCATGTGTACACATTAGGTAAGATAATTCGAGGTGGGAAAGACGCTGGGCTAACGACGTACTGTTTCTTCCTAGATGTTAGGAAGGCCTATGACACAGTATGCAGAAATGGGTTGTGGAAAAAGATGTGGGAAATTGGGATCAGAGGAAAGATGTGGAGAATGATGAAAATATGACGGAATGTGCGAGAAGTGCTGTGATGCTGGATGGGGAAATATCCAAATTTGTTGAATGTTACAAGGAGTTGCACAGGGATGTACGCTATCACCCAATATACTCAAGGTATATATTAATGACATGATAGTAGCAGTCGAAGCAGCAAAGCAAGGAGTCGCGATGGGGGAAGATACGGTGTCGGGGTTGATGTTTGCGGATGATTTCGTGGGGACATCAGAAACACCCGAAGGATTGCAGCAAGAGATATTAATAGAGAAAGCACTAGAGTACACTAGGAAATGGAGAATGACAGGGAAGGTGAAAAAGTGCGCCGTAGTTGTATATAACGAAGATAAGATAAATCCGGTGAATTTCAAATGAAAGTCGGGAGAAGATGAACTACCGATCGTAGACGAATATACGTACCTTGGCGTAGAGATCTCAAACGACCGCTCTTGGGATGCACACATAGCGAAAGTAATAGCAAAGGGTGAATCACAAGTAGGCAAGATGGATGCGGTCTTCACAGACCCGCACCTTGACACTAGGATTAAAATATGTATTCTGATGAATATGATTGTACCAAAGTTAGAGCATGCAGTAGAAGTATGGAAAGGGAGCGCGGAGTGCGTAAAACAACTGGAAACAGTGCAGATGACACCAGCTGAAAGTGTACTAGGATGCTCAAGTACGATGAGTAATACAGTATTAAGAGCAGAACTAGGAGTGTACCCACTTAAAACAAATACTTGTAGAGACGTGAGGAAGTTGAAATGGCAATATTAAGTAAAAAATATGCCAGAAAAGAGGTTGCCAGCCATAGTTGATAATGCTGTATGGGAGAAAAAACGAAAGGGCGAGCTGGAATAAGATGGTATAACGTAGTCGAGAAAATATGGAAGGATATAGGGGGAGACCAAGAAGAAAAACTGTCT
Source organism: Undaria pinnatifida (assembly GCA_012845835.1). NCBI lineage: Eukaryota > Phaeophyceae > Laminariales > Alariaceae > Undaria > Undaria pinnatifida. Next base: position 10,315,187 of record JABAKD010000010.1, read on the forward strand.
ACGGAGAAGTTTGGCGGGTACAAGACAGAAGTAAAAGAAAAAACAGAAGAAAGGGAAAGGCAAGCGCTAAGAAATAAGGTGAAATAGGATAGGCACTTAGAGATATACGGCGGGCTAAGGAAATATGTTGTAATGAAATCGTGTCTGCACGGCCCAATGGACTATGCGACAAAGCTGAAACTGCGATTTCGTGTAGGGGACCTGGACCTACCAGAAAGAAGAGATATACCAGCAGTCGGGAGGAAGAGGACGTGGCTACAACTATGTGCCCGTGTGGCACAACAATAGAGAGTAGGACTCACATAGTAGGAGAACGTGAAATATACAAGGAGGAACGGGATGCGTTATAGGAGATGAGGAAATTAGACGTATGTGACATGGAAGACTTTGGTAGACTAGAGGGTGGCGAGAAAACGATCGCTATCCTAGGAGATAGATGGTAATCAGAGACGGCGAAACAGGACGGGGATAGAATAAGCAAACAGTTTCTGTGTAGCATATGGAAGAAGCGTAATGAGCGCCCACATGGAAGCATTTCTATTAGGAGTAGGAACGGTGCCCCGTCTCGAAAGGGATGCATGGTCAATGGTCAAATGACTAAGGCAAGCAACAAATGAGTACGTCCCGTGCCCCCCCCACCCCACCCCACCTCCATTCGACTCCACCCCCCCCCCACCTCCATTCGACTCGCCGAACACTTCACGGCGCTTCGCACTTGATGCACACAATGTCTGCCGGGTCCATGAGAACCCGACGTGCTCCGTCCCGGCATCGTAGTGATGCGAGGGTCTATGGTCATACGACTACGGCCATGCATGAAATTGGCACTTCCCCCACCCACGCACCTCGATATTTCATTTCGCTGCCTGTATGTTATGTGTTGTTTTGGTGATTGTGCTGTGATTCCTTCAGGAAGGAGGATCAGATTCAAGCACTCAAGGACAGTGCGGACACCCTGAACCATCAGGTGAGACGGTGCAGCGGGTCGCTGGAAACCCTTGGGCAGCGGGGGAATTTTGTAAAAACTGCATTTAAGTGGTGCGCGTTGGTGGTCGGTGAACGCTTCAGGGATGCACATTACCGTGCGAACGGCGCCCGCTCGCATAAATTTGGCTAAGGGTCGCGTTCTCCTAAGACCGATGACAATGGAAAGCCGATAGTTTGGCCAAAAATTCTGCAAACTTTTTTTGGGGTTATTTGCTGAAAGATTCCGGGTAACGTCGCTATGGGAAAAATATGACTAATATGTTCTTTTTCTGGCTCTTTTTTGGGTTATGCGGTCCAGCAGGTCAATTTGTCTATTTTTGTCAAACCTTGATCAACACTGCCCACCAAACACGATTGACTGTCGATCTCGAGATAGAGACAACTCATGGCCACTTCTCTTCGTTCCGGGCAAGGCCACATGAGTGTAGGTGACAGCGCTGAGAAGTTCAACTCGATCCATGCCCTAGGGCGTGAGAGGTTGCTTGTGTTGTCCTGTGGCCTTCCGTCACATCCTCTCAAAATTATGTTTTTCGCTTGTTGGGAGACGATCGAGAGTTTTTGTCTCACTTTTCTACACACCTGCTGCCGAATGTGTTTTTACCAGAAGCCTGATCGGCCCCCGCCACAAATCACCGGCCGTAGAGTGAGCGTTGTACACCAAGGGGGGGTCGGAGCCTCTAACGAGCTCGCCACGTTCAGAGTCCACGACGCTGTCGTTGATTTCGTCGAACGAAGTGTGTGGACAATACGAAATTGCGCCGCGTCTAATCCAAGATCTGCTTGAGAATTTTTCAGGCCGATGTTGGCCAAGATCGCCGCGAGAAATCGTTCTTTCCGGAATTCTGAAAGTTTCAAAAAACATTTCTACCAAATTGGGTCCATAGGTAGGCGACCGTTTAGGCAAAGTTTGGCTGGAATCTTCCAGAATTTCAAACTTTTGGTCTCCCATTGTCAACGGTCAGCGGTTTAACAAACACACCAAAATGTCGGGAATCGTGACATAAACACGTGAATTTTTTGCGAAACGTGACATTTGGTCAGGAATCCGGTGTTTTTAATCGTTTCGACATTTTTTCCATAAACTATCATATCAGCAGACCAATTAACGTGTTTTTTTCTGGACAACATGACATTTCAGAATTTCAAAAAGTCAGGAATCGTTACATTTTGTCAGGATCCGTGACTTTTTTTCGTTCGGTAGGAACGACCTTAAAGGTGCGAACTGTGCCCGCGAACGGCAACCTGAAATCCTGAAAGGTGTTAATACAGGGGATGGGGAACTATCATCCCCTCCCGGAGCAAAAAGTGCCCAAAACAATCGGGGTTCCAGTGTACATGGAGGCTTTTCATACCGGGTGGCTGTTTTGTTTATTATGCGAACGGCCTAATATCTGCGAACTGCGCGTGGATTTGCGAACGCAAGCGTACGTTCAGCGCGTACTTCGCTCTTTGTGCTTCAGGCAGCTAAAAAAGAAAGTTCTTGTTGCAAGGCGTGGCAAAAATCATAAACTCGCATTCGTTCGTAATAAAAAAACACACAAAAAGGGTCTCACAGCACACACATGCAGCACCGCACGGTGTCATGGTGTCGTCCATCGCCGTGGTTTTGCTAGAGACGTGTTTGGAATTCTTTGAGGGGGCATATGGGAGGGGGGCGGGTGGGTGTTCTTCTGCAGTGCATTTTTTTTCATGTCTCTTGTGTTTGGTCGTGCGGGCGCTTTCCTTTGCACCCGCCGGGGCAATGAGAAAAACGCTTTTTTTTTCGGGGGGGGGGGGGGGGTTAAGTGTTTAGCCATTTTCCTTCCGCAACATGCTGCTCGCTCTCTTTCATGGCGTGGTGTTGCGTGGCGTGTCATATGGCGTTTGTTTCTCGTCAATGTGCGATCGATTGTGCGGTTTGAATCGGTTTATGTTCGCGTAGTAGTCCGACAGGAGCTCGTTTATTTCGTGCTTGTTGGATCGTCGAGAGCAACAACAGCAAACGCATTGCTTTGGAATATCCACGGAGTTTCACCCACCCACCCCCCTCCCCCTCTGTCCCTTCCCCCCTCCCCCGTCATCAACTCTTACCCCTACTCCCCCTCACACTTCCCTCCCCATCGCCCCCCTCCCCGGCCCCGGCCCCGTCCACCACCACTCCCTCCCCTCCCCGTCCCCCCCCCCCGTCCCCCTCCCAATTCCTCTCGGTCCCTTCTTCCCCCTCCCTCTCACACCTCCCTACCACATCTCCCTCACACCTTTGATGAAAGATGAAAATGATGGGCACAGAAGCTGCCGAACTTGAGGAAGCGAGTAAGGTGGCGTTGTCCGAGACGCAGAGGGCTCTGAGTAAGGCTAAGGAGGAATCCGTACGCCTAAAGGCGGACGGTGATGCTAACACGAGGGAGGCGACGGCCAGGGCGCGAAGAAGCGTAGCGCGGCTCAAGGTGCGTGAAATGCACACGGTTTTTGGCGTTTTTGGTTGCTGTTGGGTTGGATGTGGGTGGGGTGGGGTGGGGTGGGGTGGAGTAGGTCGGGTTGGGTCGGGTTGGCTTGGGTTGGCTTGGGTTGGCTTGGGTTTGGGTTGGGGTTAATTGAGTTGACTTAACGCTAAAGACGGACTGTGAGGCTAAGACGAAGGGGGCGATGGCCAGAGAGCGAAGAGGCGGTGTGCAGTCCAAGGTGCGAGAAGCGTACACGGTTTTGGCATTTTTGGCTGCTGCCGGGTTGTGTTTGGGTAGGTTTGGTTGGCTTGGCTTGGCTTGGCTTGGCTTGGCTTGGCTTGGCTTGGCTTGGCTTGGCTTGAGCTGGGCTGGGTTCGGTTCGGTTCGGTTCGGTTCGGTTCGGTTCGGTTCGGTTCGGTTCGGTTCGGTTCGGTTCGGTTCGGTTCGGTTTGGTTCGGTTGGCTTGGCTTGGCTTGGCTTGGCTGGGCTGGGCTGGGCTTAAAGTTACGAGCGGACGGTTATGCCTTGAAGCAGGAGACGGTGGCCAGGGCGCGACCTTGGCTTCTCTTGTAACGACCTCTTTATCAGCAGGTATCTATGTAGCGTTCTTTTTTCCTTGACTTCATAGTGTATCAGTATCTTGGAGCCAATTCTTCTCCTACGATGGTGTGAGATGAAACAGTGGCAACACCTCCCGCGGTTGGTGTATCCACCCTTCCCATGCTTTTGACGGTAACGCTTTTTTTCCCGTGAAAACCCACAGTAGAACGGGACGGACGAGCGTTTGCTATGCGTGGTAACCATTTATCCCATAATATTCACTGTATAAGATGTGCTACAGTGTACTGCTTAGTATCGATGCTTTAATCAGGTATCTGTACGGACTATCTTAGTTCCTATCAATAGTTCCTAGGTATGGCGCTATTAGCTACTATCCACTATCTGACAAATCTGTGCGTCGTCGACTTATCTATGAATGCTCGCGACCCTCATGCTACTGTGCAATGCTGCTTGCATACTCTTACGAGGTATCCGTTTATCAATAGCACCGCGTGATGCCCTCCCTCATTATCTGCTTGCTAATACTCGTAGCAACGGGTGATAATCTTGCTGCTTTCATGTCTGTTTGATAATAGTAACGAACGGGTGATGCCTTGCTGCTTACATGTCTGTTTGCGAAAGTGTAACGGGTGATGCCTTGCCGCTTGTCCTCGTGTTCCCGCCGACCGCTCCCGGTTTCGCTCGGGGCTTCCGATGTGAGGCAGGACGTACGAAACGCGCTAGCTCAGGCGGAGGACGCTGCTGAACGTTACAAGTTGGACCTTACCGAGGCGAAATCAGAGGTAAGTGAATGCAGCTATACCACTGATGCGATTCGACGAGGGAAGAAGATGCTGAAAAATGTTATCTCCATGTTCTATTATTGGTGAAGGCGCGTACCCATCCCGGTGAGCGGAGGGGGGGAAGAAGAGCCCGCTTTTTGTGCCCCCCCATCTGAGTCAGTCCTAGAGGGGGAGAAGGAGAAAAAAGGGCAAATACAACGAACGGGAAGAGTAAATAAATGGAAGTGTAGGCTCTAAAGCTCGTTTGAACCAACTGCGGTCGGTGCTACTACTCGCCAGGTTGCTTGCGCGGTGGCCAACTGCCTTTGCTGTTAGTTTTCAAGATTTTTTTTTACGTTGTGCCTGTTTGTAGCTCTGTTATAGGAACGCCTATCGGTGTCCTCCCCTCCCCCGTTTTTGAACTTGTGACTGGAGTCCCCTCGGGATGTCAAGCAAGAGACCACGTCCCGCGAGGGAACGTTGTATATGTTGTAGTGAAGGAGTAAATTGATTCATGCTAGGACGTATAGGGTTAGGGTTAGCAGTTTTCGCGAAAAACTGCTGGTATAATTCCCCTATCCATCGGATTTTGGCGAAAAAGTGCTTTAGTCTATAACCATATCCAACGTTTCGTCAAAAATTGACAGTTTTGGCGAAAACGTGCTATAAACCCCTACCCATACCGATCGGTGGGAGTATTCCGTATACGAAGCAGTTTTTCAAGACTGTCATTTCCTGACGACCCGATGGATATCCAACGTTTCGTCAAAAATTGACAGTTTTGGCGAAAACGTGCTATAAACCCCTACCCATACCGATGGGTGGGAGTATTGCGTATACGAAGCAGTTTTTCAAGACTGTCATTTCGTGACGACACGATGTATGGGGTTATACAGCAGTTTTTCGTTTGAACTGCTAAGGTTGGACGATGGATAAGGGTATACAGCACTTTTTCGCCTGAACTGCTAAGGTTGGACGATGCGATGGATGTAGGGGTGGGTATACGGCACTTTTTCGCCAAAACTGACAATTGTGACGAAACGATGGATGTAGGGGTATACAGCACTTTTCCGCCAAAATTGAAATTTTTTGATGATACGATGGATGTAGGGGGGTATAGAGCTCTTTGTCGCCAAAATTGCCATTTTTTGACGATAGGAGTATATAGAGGTTTATAGCACTTTTTCGCCGTTGTTGTTTTTACTGACGAGGAATTTACCCAACATCGTAGGAACACTATTGTTACTGTTATCAGTAGTATTCTACGTACACATGGTACAGTGGATACCCGGTTTAAGAGCGCCCAGGATAAGAGCGTTTGGGACTTGAGGGCGGTCAAATCAGCACGTCCCGCCCATGCAGCAAGCTATATATCTACCACTATAGATAAGAGCGATGTCTAGTTAAGAGTGCTTGTGTTGGCTTCTCGCGGAGCGGTCTTAAATCGGGTCACCCAGTGTATGAGTTATGTGTACTCTAGGTACCTAGCCCATGCGATTGGTCATCGACTCGCGCTCTTCTGTTTTTTTTTTTTCGAAAGCTAGTAGCAGTGTTGAGGTAGGTGTTCAAGTGGGAAGCCGCAAAAAAGTTGTGTTGCACCCCTCTCCCGTAGCATGTGGTGTACTGCAACTTGAGGACGAGTGTTGGTTGTGGTGATGGGTGGTCGTGGTGGTCGTGGTCGTGTGGGGAGATGGTGGTGGTGGTGGCCGTGGTGGTCGTGGTCCTGGTGGTCGTGGTGGTCGTGTATCGTAGATACCCTCCACGGTCCAGTTGTCGTTTCGATCGACCTTCTTTTTTTTTTGTAATTTGTAGTAGCTATTTATAGACCTTGTGGGGGGCGGATGGTTACCCTCGCCGTTGACCTTGTTGACAGAACGCCAAATCAATTTGTTTCACCACCCTTGGCACGATCGGAAGAGAAGAAAGAAAACAAACAGTTCGAATTGTCGGCTAGAGCTGCCGTCTCTCTCCCCCCCCACCTCTTCCCGCCTCGTCGCCGGTAGTTCAATTTTCAAGTGGCCATTTTCTCGTGCTCAATGTGCCGGTATTTCGGCCCGGTCGCCTTCCTTTCTTTGCTCCATCACGCACTCCTTCTATGCATACATCTTCCTCCCTCCCTCCCTCCCTCCTTCCCCCACTCCCTCTATAACTCCCTCCCACCCTCGCTTCCTCCTTTTCCCCCTCCCTCTCCGCTTTCTCCGTTCCTCTGCAACTCCTTCACAGCTGGCGATCGCGCGTCATCAAGGAGCGGAGATGCGCCACCTTGAGGCGGAAAACAAGGAGCTGAAGGGCCGCATCGAGAGGCAGGAAGCGTTCCAGAAGAGGAGGATGGAGAAAGAGAAGAGGGATAAGCGGGTTCGATCTGGCTCGGTTCCTAGGGGAGCAGTCAGCGGTGCCTCCGGTAAGAAATGGGGAACTGCAGATGCTGTTGTTTTCTCAATGTCATGATGTTTTCGATGCGAAGAAATGGATAAAGTTGATGAGGATTAAGGTAGAATCTCAGCTGAAACATCTTGTATAGGGAAAGGAAACAGTAGATAAAAGGAGAAGATGTGGGGAAAGGGATTGTGGGCAAATGGTTGGCGGAAGATACCACTGCTTTTATGGTGCGATCGTTCGACTTCGTATGAGGTAATGCTGCTGCTTTATGGAAGGATATTCTATTTACATCAGAACGGCATCTACGCTATGTTGTCGCAGGGCAAAAGTAATAATAATGATAAAGGTACATGCTCTTATGTTCTTAAACAGTAAGAACTAGAGCGAAAACATACGTTCACATGTTCATTACTATTATTTTTTTTCATGGGAATGCATGGAGAAAGACACATGTTATTACTTTCTTATGCCAAGAAGAAGAGAAATACTGATATATTGTGTTCTTGTCGGCAAGAAATGGGGACAGAGGTGGGGTCCAAGCACGCTACGAAAGAGGCGCACCAATTATTTTCTGAGGTTTACTCAATTTTGGAGGCGTAAGATCTCTCCCAAAAACCGATTTAGATAAACATAAAACTGCTGACCGGATGAGAAATCTCATGGCCTAGGTATAGAACGAGAATCACGCGGGAAAAAAAATTGCGTTTTTTTTTTTTTTTCCCGACGTTTTGGGGTCAAGGAGCCCATTCGTTCAGAAGCCTTTTCAGACGAAAAGTGCTACCTCTGTGGTAGGACGCGTCGTTTTCTGATTTTATTAATGGTGAGTAAGGAGGGAGTATCAGAGTTTTTTTTTTCAAAGCTCTTTGCTGTGATGAATGAGGAAGAGATATTCGTGTGCTCTCTCGCATAAACCTACGCTTTTACGCTCTTTGCTGTGATGAGTAAAAGGAAGATATATTCGTGTGCTCTCACGCATAAGCCTATGTTTTTTCTCTCTTTGCTGTGATAATTAAGGAAAGACAAAACTCGCATGTTCCTACGCTTAAACCTATGTTTTTACGCTCTTGGCTGTGATAAATAAGGAAATGCACATTCGTATGTTGTTCCGCTTAAACCGCTTCGCAGCTGGAACCCCATTTTCTTGGGACATTTTACTTGGAATTAGTGTAGGGACGGACTTTCGGATCCTACAGGGGTTTGGAACTGGGGGCATACATGTGTTCTTATGTGCTTCATTTATGAACCCCTTTCTCCCCCCCCTCGCTGGAGGGGCCTCGCCAGAAAACAAAGTAACTCATTGGTCGCTGTCAACCATAAGCAAGAAAGTAGGCACAAGGTGCCGCAGTCCGTCTCACGAGCGGTTCTTGGAAGGATGCAGTTCACCCTTCATGCGACTCGCCGAACACCTCACGGCGCTTCGCGCTTGGTGCAAGCAATGTCTGCCTGGTTGGTGAAAACCCGACGTGCTCCGTCCCGGCATAGCAGGGATGCGATGGTCTATGGTTATTCGACTACGGCCATGCACAAATTGAGTACACCCCCCCCTCCCCCCCCCGCCCCCCGCTTCAAGGTTGAAGTACGCGGATGATGTAGACGTGGCGTTGTTAGGCAGATATGTCAGAAGACGGCATTTTCGCCCCTTGTTGACCGCCGACGGCAATTTTCCAACAATTTACCTGGACTGACGCCAAACCACTATAGTTTTTAGTGTGGAACGATCCGTTTTTGCATTCTTGACCGCTGGATGCATTCCCTTGACTGCCGGTCTCCTGAGCTGTTCTTTGCTGTTAAGGCGCTAGCGGTGCCCTGCCTCTATATCACATATGTACAGCAGTGCTCCGAAAATTGCAGGGCTTTCCCGGGTATGGTCGGGAGGAGTCAGAGTGACCCGATCCGACCCGTTAGATGTCGAACACCTCAGGGTGCGACCCGAGACCCTTGAGATTTCGACCACATCCTGACCTGATCCAACCCAACCCGTGAGAATTGGGACATCTCCTGACCCGACACGACCCGATCCCCGGGTCGGGCCATGACCCGCGAAAATCCGCGCTGGTCGGGTCATTGCCCGTGAAAAGTTCCTAAAACGTTGCCCCAAATATTGTGTCAAGTGTTTTTTTGTCCCTCGAACGTGAGTGTACGTTGTTTAGCAGCGTCACGCCAGTCGGGACGTACGTGTTCGATATTGGTGTTGCTTGCGCCTAAGTAAGCCAGAACAGCGATTTTTCAGCGCTTGCTATTATGTTGTGCGAGTTTTTTTCTTTTTCATGTTTTTTTTTGTTGAGTGCTTTCGCCGCTGCTGCTTTCTTCTTTCTGCCCGTGTAACGTCAACGTCGTTGCTCAACTTCTGTTTTTTTTATCGTTTTTTGGCGTGTGATATTCGCATGCCCAATGAAAACCGACGGGCGGACGTGTACCGATGGATGGATGGATGGATGGATGGATGGATGGATCGATGGATCGATGGACGGATGCCTGACCAACCCTCCATTGTAGGTCGCGCGCCGATCCAGCTGCTTCCTTTGCCGCCCCTCCTGAGAGACCGATGCTACAGCGATGACGGCCGCGAGAGCGTAGGAGACAGCGATACCGCGAGCGAAATCGACGCATCTGTACCGCGGTCTTCGTCCGTGCCCTCTTCCAAGTCTATCGCCAAGCGCGCGAGCGGCGGCGGCGCCGGCAGCGGGAGCAGCGTCAACGGAAGCCGCGGTGTTGGAAGCCGCGGTGTTGGAAGCCGCGGTGGTAGCGGCGGTGGGTGTCCAGCGAGACCACGCGTGACAGCTTCTGGTGACGGGGATGGTGGTGGTGGCGGTGCTGGCCGGGACAACGGTAGTGTTGGTGGTGGTGATGGCAGCGGAGAAGGAGAAAAGGGAGGTGTAGGGGGGGACACGGCCGATAAGCCGCCGTCCGGACACGAACACGATTCTCCGTCCGCTACTCCCCGCAGCGGGACGGGCACCCGCGCCGGGAACGACGCCAACCAAGTTTCCGCTCCGGAGTCTGCAGGGAGCGCCGAGGACAAGGAGAACAGGGTGCAGGGTCGGCGGGCACCAGCGTGGGAACACAGAGGAAGCCTCGGCGGAGGTGGTGGTGGCAAGAAAACGGCGGGAGTGGAAGACGCTGCATTCGATGCAGATGGGAGAGGTGGCGGTGATGCGGGCGCGGGAGGAGGTGGCTTGGGAAGAAGCATTACCATTAAGACGATGACGCGGTCTCCGGCCGTGGAGAACGGGGGGGGGTCGGGCGGGGGCCGGACGCGACCGCTGGAGAGCCGGACGATTCGCAGCGTAACAAGATCTCCGGCGCTCGGGACGCTCGACAACGGTCGCCACCCTTCCCGCGGAAGGTGAGATGTTAAGAGGTTTTTATTTTGTTTTATTATTTTGTTCATGGTCCCCCGTTGCGCCGGTTTGTTATGTTGGTTGATCGCGCCCTACTTACGGCAAGAGTTTGTACTTTTTTTTTTCAAACGCCCAATTTCTGAAGTACTGTCGTGTACTGTATTCTGCTTGTACTGCTGTTTTTTTTTCGCGTTTTCGTGTTTCCCCCGCCGTTCATACGAATATCTACAGGCAGCATCTTCATACTTGTGTACCGGTACGTATCATACTGACTATACGATGTCCTGATTATGTCGTTTATTTTCTCTTGCATGTGCGTGTCGATCGATCGGAGCAGGAGCGCTGTCGCAGCCAAGGTCGCGGCTCCGCGATCGTCGAGCGTTGGACTACGGTCTCGCGCTGCCTCGGGCTGGCGCTGAACGGTGGAGGACGGACGCGTTTTTCCTCGCCCAGCGACCAAGGACACACTAGTGCGTCGCTCGCGCGGCAACCATTGACACGTCAGACAGGTCAAATCCTTATTCATGATCTATAGATGATTTGTATCTCAGCGCAGTATAGATTATCTGTCTCTTAGTGCAGACAGATCCCTGGCCTGTACGATCTGCATCTGGCCTCTAGATCCTGTTGTCGGGTGAGAGCCGGATGATCCGAACGATCTGGCACATGTCTCCTGCTTTTTCATCTGTACTGCACAGATCCTGCTCAACATGTCTGAGACACAGATACTAGTCTAGATGAACTAGATCGTGATCTGTTTAACGTGTGCAGCTATAATACCGTAGGCGCGACACAAAGACAGGGCTAGGTGGTGCAGGTGTGCCCCTGCATGTCGACCGTCTAAAGAGTCCTCCTAGCGCGAAAATTTTCTGCCCGCACCGTTTTTTGGGGGTGTCATTTGGCGTGCGCTTGCGCAACGAGGAAATGCGTGGCAGGCCAGAAAAGGGCGGGGCTACCGTAGAACGGCTCCGTGCGTATGTATGTTTTTCGGTTGGGGTTTTTGGCAAGTCTTGAGTATTTCGCGCGTTCAAGATCGCTCGATCGGCGTCTATAATACTACGAGTATCGTCTATACTTACTGGGTTTGGTATGTCTGAACCATCGACCAACCGTGTTTGGTGTGTGCGTGTTTTTCTTGTTCTTTTTTTTTTCTAGTTTTTTCGTTTTGTCGTTTTTTTTTTTTCTTGTTTTTTGAGGCATTCTGGTGGGCTCACCTCTTCTTGCGCGAACGTTATATGGCATTGTTGTACACACGGACTGGGCTGGATGTGGATGGACCCGTTCGGCCAGTTTCGTCGTGGATGTGAAGCCGGCGGACTGACGGGCCTGAACGGCAGGAGAACAAACATCCAGATTGCGTAGGGGAGGGCGCAGCGTCAGCGGCGGCGGCGGCGGTGGTAATAATGGTAGCGGTGGCGGCAGCGCTGGCGGTTGGGCGAGACGTTTGTGTTTTTTTTTTTCGTTGTTCGGGATGTATGTTTGGTCGTTTTTTTCCATTCTTCCCACAGGTATCGCCCTCATGTATACAGCCTGGTGTCGTAAAAGTGTCGAGTTGGGTAGCAGCGTAAAGTGGCCAATTGGTTAGCGAAATAGTGGCGAGTTTGGTCACGTAGTGGTTGGTCAAGGCAGGTCCGGCTGCGAGCGCCCTGTCGAAGCGTATTTGGCAGATTACGAACGTTCAATGAGCTCCGGCGCTCTATCTATTGTCTTTTTTTTCTACGAGTAATATAGACTACACAGCCTGCGCGTAGATTTATTTTTCAACAGGCTGGAGGGGATGGAGTAGGATCGGATGGGATAAGATAGGATGTGAATTTGGAAGATATATGGATTATGGATTGGGTTTACTCGCTGTTACTGCTTGCGCGCGATTGTCCGTTCGGAGCGCGGGGGGAAAGCAACGGGGGGGCTAGACTATGACTGAGCTATTTGCCCACCCTCCTCCGGACGCCGAAAGGATAGTACACTACCTGGCATTAAAGAAGCGGTGGAAAAAAGTTGACTAGATTTGAAAAAAAAAAAAAAAAATGTCGTAGCTGGGGGGCATCTTGTTTCGATACAGCGGGATCGTCGAGAGTTGGACTGGTACGCCTGGTTTCATCACGTCTGAGTCTCCTGCCGGCTCACGTCGTCTTGCTAGCTGATGGAACGAAGGGCGCGCTGTAGGGAATGGGAGGGACACAATGCATGCACGTGTTCAGATATCAAACCCCTTTGGGACCGAGGTACCAAAGATTAAAAAAAATGTTGTCGTACAAAAGGTAAAAAAAATCGGGACTTTTCACGAATTGGGTCATTGGAAGTGTCATTCATTTTCCACGCGGGTCGGATCGCTTTTCGCGGATCGGGCCACTTTTCACGGTTCAGGTCACTTTTCACGGTTCAGGTCACTTTTAGCGGGTCGTATCATTTTTCGCGAGTCGGATGACGTTTCACGGGTAGTGTCACTTTTCACGGATCGTGTCACTTTTCGCGGGTCGTGGATCATTTTTCACGGGTCAGGTCACTTTTCGCGGGTCGTATCACTTTTCGGGTCGAAACACTTTTCGCGGGTTGTGTCATTTTTCACGGGTCAGGTCACTTTTCAAAGTTCGCATCACTTCTCGGGTCAGATCAGGTTTCACGGGTCGTATCGCTCTTCACGGATTGGGTCACTTTTCGTGGGTCGTGTCACCTTTCACGGGTCGAATGGCTTTTCGCGGGTCGTGGATCACTTTTCACGGGTCAGATCACTTTTGGCGGGTCGTATCACTTTTCGGGTCGGATCACGTTTGACGGGTCGTGTCACTTTTCACGGACCGTGTCACTTTTCACGGATCGTGTCACTTTTCACGGATCGTGTCACTTTTCACGGATCGTGTCACTTTTCACGGATCGTGTCAATTTTCATGGATCGTGTCAATTTTCGCCGGTCGTGGATCACTTTTCACGCATCGAATCACTTTTCACGGGTCGGGTAAGGTCAGGGTGGTCCGACCCGACCCGTGATATTAGCAAACCTTATGATGACCCTTGACCCGACCCGTAAGATTTCTAACACCTGCTGACCCGACCCGCGAGATTTTGAACACTTCCAGGAACCCAATCCGCGGGACTGGTCATGACCCGTGAAAAGCCCTTTAAAAAAAAACTCATAAAAGAGTCCCAGAGCACGGTCTCACCGAACGTTTAGGGTGAGTGATGTGTGCAGATCTCTTGGCAAATACTGAAGCCCGTCTTTTTTTCCGGCGACTGGTAGCCCCGGTCTGTTCACAGGCAACGTTCTCCAACGCACGCACGTCCTCAGTTGGGCTAACAGGCCCATACATATACGATAGGTGGTGGGCGTGGCAGTCACACTAGGCCCCCCGACTGGTATGTTTTCTTGCTTGTTGTATAGACGAACATACATCCGAGAGGTTAGATCCCCAGTGGTGATATATGGATATATTGATGATCTATAGATTATCTGTCTCCTTCAGGGCAGACAGATCCCTGTTTTTTTTGTATGATCTGCATGGCCTATAGAGCCTGTTGCCGGGTGAGAGCGCGGGGCACGATCTGAATTATCCAGCGCCTGTTGCCTGTGGGTCGGATCTGGATCTGTACTACACTATAGATCTTGCACTCAACATAATCCAAAAACGACAGATACCAGATATAGATTAATCTAGATAGATCGTGATCTGTGATCTGGCCGATGTGTGGACCAATGACGCCCTTTGGGACTTCCGAGCCAAACAAATGTCGAAACAAAAAGTGACGATCTTCAGTCATTCTGCGCCAGGGGTGCAGGCAGCAGATTCAAAGAATTTTCTGAGCTAACATGAGGAGCCATACGAGTCGTTCTACGGTATCCCTGTCAACATTTCTTCAACGAAATCGCTGGTTTTTAAGCCAGTGGCCGGCCGTATCTCCTGAAATATGGTGCTCCTTGTTCCCCCGTCCTTTGCAAACAATAAAACATGTGAAGAGTGTTGTTTTCATAGCATCCTTCCTGTCGTCGAGCAGACATGAAACGTTCGTTAAAGAGAATCGCTTGTTTTCGGGGGGGCGATCATAGAATCAGTCATACCTGTAGCTCAATTTTATCGGTATCTCACGGCGCCGAAAGATTACTTCGAAGACATTCGTTCACGCCACCCGCGCGATCAACATTTATTTCTACGCACGCTCTTGGAGTCCTAAAACAGTACTGTACATACTCGTACAAAATTATTATACTAACCGATATTTACACACTTACTTGAGGACCTCTTTTTTTTCTCACACTTTTACTTTCCAGCTTCTGGACAAGCCGTGGTCACAGGTGTCGCCCCATCTTCCCCCCGGTTCTCGCCTTCAATTTTTATCGTGCATAAGGTTCAGCAATCCCAACGCTGCTCGTCGATTTTTCATCGAGTGTTGCTAACTCACGCTCTCGCGCTTTCCGCAAGTCAATTTGTGCGCAAGAGAAAGTCCCAACGAATTTATACGAGTATGCACTCGGCGGGGCTCAAACTTACGAAACTGACCTATACCAGGCTCGAGGATAGCCTGATACGCCACCGAGGCGACCGGATACTATATAAACCGGTCAGAAACGTTTGGCCCAAGAAGTGTAACCCCTACCGTGGAATGGCTCGATTGAGGACTGTACCGACGTATCGACCACGCGAAGTAGCCGGGGTCGCTGGGATAGGGGATGCATCCGAAGTGGAAGTCGTTCTACGGTAGCCCCACCAACATTTCTTCAACGAAATCGGCGGTTTCAAAACCAGCTCCCGGTCGTATCTTCTGAAATGCGGTGTCCCTGAGTCGTTCAATGGTAGCCCCCCCAACTATTCTTTAACGAAATCGCCGGTTTTGAATCACCTCCCGGCCGTACCCCTCTGAATATACGGTGGTCCTTGCCACCCCGACGTCATTGTTCGATAGTCCATTACGAACAAGAAAGTATATGGAGACCTTGATTTCATAGCAATCTTCCTCATGTCGAGCAGCCATGAAACGTTCGTTAAAGGAAATCGCCGATTTTGGGGGGGGGGATCGTAAAACCAGTCCCCTCGACACCCCGACGTCATCGATCTCGGAGATAGACTTTTGCACACGAGAGTATATGGATACGTTTTTTTTTCAATAGCATCCTTCCTTGTAGTGTCGAACAGCCGTGATACGTTCGCTAAATAAAATCGCTGGTTTTGGGGGCAGACTATCGTAGAATCACTCGGGCCCGACGCGTGCTACCATAAAGCGAGGCATATTAAGGTATACCACTTTTTGGAAAAAAATATTTTATGAAAAATGCGGCCGCCCCTTGACCCAAATTAGTCGAAGTAGTGTCACTCTTTTTTCCTCGCAATACATATATTTTATGTTTCCAGATGCCTGAATCCATGTGTCTATATTATTAGTCAGCGTCGGACACCTTCAAATTTACTCAAAAATCAGTTTTTAGGGTGCGTTTTTTCGAGATCTTGTAAGTGAGGTAGTAGGTGGTGCTTCAAAAAAAAATAACTCGTGATACGATGGAGGTAGCACGTTTCGTCTAAAAGGGTTTCTGAAATGACGGGGTGACGGGGCTCTAGTTTTTTTTTTTTGAGTGACTCTCGTTGTATACCCTAAGCCATGGAATATTTCCTCCGGTGTAGAGCTCTGTTTTAGTTTTCTCCAAATCATGTTCTTTGGGGAGAGGTCTTAAGCTCCGAAAGTGAGGGGTAGTATTAGAAAAAAAAAAGTGGTGTACCGTTGTCGTAGCACACGTGTCAAACGGTGCGCCTAAACAACTTCAGGTACCGTAGCATGTGACGCACCATCATAGACGCATGCCACGGGAATATGCAGGAGTATATGCACCATACTTGAGTCATCCCACTGTGATAGGCATTGCACTTTTTTGGGCCAAAAACGTTTCGGGCCCCGTTTGAGCTCCTCAAGTAAGGAGAACTTTGTCATATTAAGTGATGATTTTAGGGGTATAATTTGTTCTAGGACTATAGAGGGCATACAAGCTTGGTCCTCCGTCGGGCTGCACGAACGAATGCCTTCGAAGTCATGTTTCGGGTTGTGAGATATTGAGCTAGCTCCTCACGCCAGGAGCTCAAGAAACTTCTTAGAAGCTTCTGCTGCACCCCACCCCTACCGTGGGATGGCTCCCATGGTTGTCATAGGCTACTCCTCTGTCCCAAGAGAGAGATGAGAGTGCTTCGTACAACCCGATGTCGAATCCTGACATCATTTTTAGCGTTTCTTTCTTTGTTTTTTGTTCAACTCTAATCACAATCAGGATTCCTGACGAATTGGCAGACGATTATTGCTAAAACGTTTCGTACGTTTTTTTTCGTCGCGAGTCCTGGCAACTTTTTTTTTTAACGGTGTTCGTTAGGAATGACCCTGAGTGAAGCTGTGCCACACGCACGCAGCATGGTGACACCTGCTGTACCGCAGCACGCTGTTTCTGGTCCCTTGACAAATCGCTCTCGTCGTTTTTTGGTCCCTGTACATGGGTCCCACAGGGGTGCAGTGAGTCCTTGTGTCCCTGCGTGGCCACAGGCTTGATGGTAGTGAGCTAAGGTGGGAACAGCATAAAAAACAACGGTTTCCTTCTCCAACCGAGACTCTTCGCCGCCGCCCCACAGCAACGGCAAACGTCGCCCCCGCTCCCATATATATACTTACAAATATCTCGACACGTCTTTCGTCTTGGAATCACTAGATTATAAGCTCCTGCTTCGCTCTCAGCGTTCCCACCCGGAACACGCCTGCCTAGAAGGACAGACGGGCAGACAGAGAGTTACATTCGCAGCAAGGAGCCGTCCCAGCCCAGCTCGCCCGCCACCCCTCCCCACCCCCTAGCATGTCTAATCAGCGAAAAAACGACATGGCCCGTCCCGGCATTGTAGGAATACGAGGGTCCATGGTCTAAACACTATGGTCATGCATGCTACTGAGTGCACCCCCTCCCCACCCCCCCTATCCCACCAGGGGATCGCCCCAGCCAGCCGGGGGGTTCCCCCCAGCTTGGCCTGGCCAATGGCCTGGTTCGACGCCGCAGAGGCGGTGCGTAGAAGGAGGGGCGGGGGAGAAGCAAGGCGGGGGGCGGGGTGGCGGGGGTTGTTTTGCACTTGCGCGTTCCGCTATCATCGGTAGAACAGGCTCCCCAGCATCTCTTCCCAATTTCGTTTTCCACCGAGAGCTCGATCCGGCGCCGCGGCGGCCTTCTGCATGCGAGGCCGTCGCTCCGAGACGGACATGGAAGCGAACCGTCTCCTCGTGTCCTGTCAGTGTTAGGTAAAACGGGGAGGGGGGGGGGGGAGGGGCATGTAGTGGGTGGATGGGGGGTGGGGGGTGGGGTGGGCGGGTGGGTGTGTTGGTGGGTCGGTGGGTGAGTGGGGAGGTGAGAGGGTGGGTGTGTTGGGTGGGTGGATAGATGGGTGGGTGAGTAGATGGGTGGATGGTCGGGAGGGTGCCCCACCGAAGCGAGGGCTTGCATAGTATAAGAAAAAAAAGACGCAAGGGGCCGGCAGGCGGGCATCGAGATGACCGTCGCTCCGCGCGCTCGCTCGCTCTCGCGTCGATGCGATGGTATCATGCCATATACTCCGTATTTACAATACCTGATTGCTCTTCGGCTGCGGCACCGGTGCGGGTATATTTAGCATCTGCCTCATCCCCGGTGGCAGCGCCGCGGGCGTGCTTCCGTTTTCCCTCGGGTTCCCGTCTTCATCGAGCCCTTCTAGGTTATCTGCGTCGTGACGGTTAGATGGTGGGGGGTTCGTTTTGTCGTGGGGGGTAATTGGCGCCTCGCTCCGACACAGGTAAGAAAGGTGCGCGAACGTCGGCGCCTGCACGTGCGCTATTGATAGGCACGCGCGCAACCGAAACAAAAAACCTAGCAGACCTATTTCGACTCCGCGGAAGACTCCACACACGCATACAGATAGGACCTCCCTCCTCGACGAAAAAAATGGACAAGGACGGTACAAGGAAAAGTCAACGCGAGCCTAGTATGAACACGGTGCGATCACGTGCGACATTGCCCGCAACTCGGCATGAGTAGCCCAGCACGTCGCCCCCCCCCAGGCCACAACCGTCCAAAGAAGCAGTCCATATCGGGTACGATTCGTTTCTGCAAGCCAACGCTCACCGCCGTCCGTTCGCCCCAGACGCCAACTCCCAAACACCACCACCAACCAGCCCGCCACCGCAGATTGCCAACTCAAACCTCCCTCCCTAGACACGGACCCCAACACCCAATACCCAAACGCCAATCCCCCCCCCCTCCGTCAACACCACCCCCAACCTCCACGAACTACCATCCCAACACCCCCGAAACACCAACCCCCCTTCCCCATAACAAGCCCCCATCCCCCCCCCCGTAATAGCCTTGAAAGGCGCAACCGCTGCTATCAAAACCCATGCCAAACAACAGTATCTAGGTCCAATTTCGTATATGTTTTGCATTTGCTTACCGACAAAACAGTATACGTCCAAAACCTCCCTTACCGACATACAGGTTGTCGCCCAAGGTGGCAGTGACGTGATCTCGCTCCCCCAGAGCGACCTCCTGGGCCTCGAGCTTCAGCTTCCTTTTGTGTTGCTGCTTGCGCGCCTCTTCCAGCTGGTTGTAATGCTTGCGGCTTTCCTGCACCACCCCAGCAACAAGATGCGAAGAACAGTAAACATAAAGCAAGTAACAAGTAAAAAAAGAGCATAAACAAGACCAACGAAAACCTCAAATAAAACAGCAAAAAAAAGCAAAAACAGAAGGGGGTTATGTAATTAAAGAACAAATTCAGCCACCGATGTAACGTCAACTGATTGAGGGTATAACACCACTTTAATTTGGCTACTAACGCAATGGAAACAACAACAACCACAACAACACCAACACCAACACCACAACCACCACCAAGAGCAAGAGCAAGAGCAAGAGCAAGAGCAAGAGCAAGAGCAACAACGACAACGACAACGATAACCACAACACCATCACCACCAAGAGCAAGAGCAAGAGCAAGAGCAATAACAACAGCAACAACAACAACAACAACAACAACAACAACAACAACAACAACAAAAACAACAACAACAACAACAACAACAACAACAACACAGGGGCGCCTGGTTAGAATACTGACGCAAAAAAAGAATAAGGCCACGTCTTTACACCGACAAGTAAGCCATGGCACCAACCAAGTAACCAGCTACCAACCAGTATGCAAGTGGTAATCGGTCAGGCAGAAAAAAACCAGCACGCGATCGAACAAATGCACACCAAAAAGTGCCGCAGGACAAACCGAAGAGACCCCCAAAAACGTGGCTGCGTATGGAGGCGGAGTGGCGGGGCCGGGGGAGGGAGGGGGGTTCGCCACGCGCGGCGGCGGCGACTGGGTGACCGTTTCTTGTTTTTGCTTTGTTCGTTTTCTTTATATTTTTGGGGGCTAACCTGCTGTTGTCTTAAAGCGGCCAGTTGCTCCTCCACGAGGTTTTCTTGGTCCACTCTTTGACGGTTGGGCGGTTGGGAGCGGGAGAACGAGATTGACACGAAGACACGGGGAGGAGATGCGGGAGAATTGGAAATCAAGGACGGGCTGGGGTGGGCTTCTCAAGGATGATCGGTTCCACCCCGGGCCTGAGAAGTCAAGCAAACGCGTTGTTGACAGAGAGCTTTAGTCTTCCAGCACTTTTCCGTGGCCCCTCCCCCCCGACCCGCCCCCCACCCTCCGCTTTCTTATCTTTCCCCTCCCTATCCAACCCCTCTCCCTGAACCGTCTTACGAGCGATTCTTGGAAGGATGCATTCCACCCTTCATGTGACTCGCCGAACACCCCACGGCGCTTCGCGCTTGGTGCAAGCAATGTCTGCCTGGTTGGTGAAAACCCGACGTGCTCCGTCCCGGCATAGTAGGGATGCGAGGGTCTATGGTCATACGACTATGGCCATGCACAAACTGAGTACCCCCCTCGCGCCCCCCCCCCTCCACCCTCGCCCCTCCTCCGATTTCTCGAAGCGGAACATACCACATGCACTCACTTTTTTCGCCACACTGTTCGTGATATCGTCCCGGTGGCCATCCACACCCCTCCCGCGCTTTCCCACCCACCCCCACTCTCCCCAATCCCCTCCCCAACCCTCAAGCTCTTTCCCACCCCCTACCCCCCCGACCTCCAAGCCCTTTCGAACTCGACCCTAACTTCCAGCCCCATTCCCCAAAGCGGAACATATTAAACACACTCACTTTTTCGCGGCATTTTTCGTGATTTCGTCTCTGTGGCCATCTTCGTACTGCTGAACTTTCGCCTGCGCCTGACTGATTTCCTCCTTGACCCCGCTGCACAGGCCATAGATGATGTCCTCTCGGTGCTCCAGGTAGTCATTGTACGCCTGCAGGTCCCCCTCGAAGTCTTCCTCGGAACGGTTGAATCTGCCGTGTTCGTGTTCGTTGGTTGAGTGCGCAAGAGCCGTGAGAAAACAGATCCCAGCCGGCAAATATGATCTAACGTACAGTAGATCGCGCAGATCAAATAAGACAAGAACATATTCGCCCTGGAACATCGAGCAAAATATATGGGGATCTGACGTGCCCAATGTGTGCAGCAACTGCAAACACTACTAAAGTACACTAATGACAAGCAGCTCTCCGAAACGTTTGGTGCAATCGTAGAAAGGAGTCAAGTTATAAAACCCGCTTTCAACCTGCAATGGCTCGAGTCCTGCGACATGCGCGCAGCACGGCGTCGACTCGCAGTCCCCAGCGCTCACACTATTGTGGACGGTTCCGAAATACCGCACTTCTTCTTGTTTGGGTCGTTATGCGTGAGTCGCATTTGGCGCCGAGAAATGAATATGTCTCAAACGCAACAGGTCAAGTCTCATCGACCTTTTATCTTTAGGAACAGCGTGCAACAGCAGGAGTACGTTCATATCATTACGGTCCGCGCGTGTGGTACATTCCCTTTCGCTGCATTCCGGAATACATCCCGTACTCCCGCAGCCCGGGGTATAACCCCTTTAAAACTGCACCCACGTCCTCGGGAATAAACTACTTGGAACTAGTGCAGTGTCGAATCATGTTTGCAGTTCTAAACGGGTTTAAACCTTAAACGCGTGCCGCAACATACTGTAGAAGAAGCGAACGACTCCCGCCGACCCACATTTTGGTAATCCTCTTCCTTACGGTGATGTCCCTAGCCACCTCTAGCTCGTCCAGGGTCTTCTCTGTGAGTCCGGCTCGACGCACCTGAAACGCAAAAAAGATCATAACGATTCAGTTGTCAATTAACTTTTTTGAAATTTTGTTTTTGTGTGATGCCGATCCCGCCGGGCATCTCCGAGCTCTGCTGCAAGCTGCTGCACGTGTAAATCTGATCTGGGGTCTGAGGCATCAGCCATCAGCCATACCGTGTACTGGTACAGACAATACTGGTACATCGGTACTAAGATCAGATACAGAGTAAGAGTACTCGGTACCCAGTACCTAGTACGACGTCTTTTTCCTATTCCTTTCCTTGCTTCCTCTTCTTGTCTTGTCTTCTCTTGTCTTTTCTTTCCTTTTCTTTTTCGCTTTCTTTTCTTTTCTTTTTCTTTTCTTTTCTTTGTTTTTTTTTCCACTTGACTTGAGTCTGACGTGCGCATGCGTAGTGATAGGTACTACGTGTAATATATACGTGGTAGTCTTTCCTGGGTGGCAAGCGGTATAGTCGGTTTTTCAGGCGCGAGTAGTGAGACGTATGCAGCAGTATGGACCTGGCACATCGTAGGCTGACTCCCGATTCACTTGTATATGTTTCTGGCGGAGGCATGAATTGCGTCAGCTGTGATATATAGTCTAAGTGTACCACCTTTGGTTTGTGTTTTTTCTCTGGGGTATTCCACAGTTCCAGAGTGACTGGAGCCTGTCCTGTGACCACGGACTTGATTATGCGAGTTAATGTCAGAACAAGAACAACAACAACAACAGCCTATTGCGCCACACCTACCTGTATTTGGCAGACAGGGCACGGAAACGTCTTGCGGCGCAGGAGCTCCTTCTCCGCACAAGCTTGGTGGCTTCAGTTTACACGCCAAGCAGGGGCGCAGCAAGCAGTACACGAGCGGCAGGGACGTCAATGTACCCTCCTATCTGAATGACGGCGATCAGTCCCACGATCTACGAAGTACCTATGATACTTACTTGGGACTAAACTGCCACAAAGTTACAGGTTATGATACAGATTACAGAGCAGTTTGAGCGTGTCGTGAGTGCGTGCGTGTTCTTCCTACTGCAGCTTCCCACCATCGACATTCAGCACGTCCGGTGTCCGTGCCGATTCTACCACCCTTCGTAGAGAGCAGAGAGATACCACGACATGCAGCACATCCAGCGCCCGTGTCGATTCTTCATCCTAATAAAGACACACAAGCTTTGTGGTACACCAGGATGGGCACCGCAAATACAGAAAGTACTTGAAGGGAGAGTTGAAATTTGGCCATGCACATGCCAAACGCATTCATACCAGGTACAAGAAGGTCAACGCAAATTGGAAGCAGTCAGGCGCCCAACAGAGTATACCTCGACCTTGGAATCAATGCTGTATCAATACTGCTGCTGTATCTACCTCGTGCTACATACCGAAGGCAAGTTGAAACGTGTGAAAAACATCGAAATACCATGATTCACCACTCACAAGCGATGCCCACATTTGTTGTTGACGACCAACTTCTGCTGTGTGATATTGTTTGCTGCGTTCTCTGCGCCTTTACACAGCGCACACACCAGCTCGTCGTCCATGACCAGTCGAGTAGCACACACAGCAGAGCCTGAAGAGCAAGGCACTTTTGCTCGCTCGGTGAGCATTGCCGGCTGCCAGTGAACCCCTGTCCAAACACGCTTCCCCCGTTGTACGGAAACCCAACCTCGCGTGTTTTGAGTTTTGAAGTCCGAGATGCCGAAAGGCCCAAAAACTACCACAAGACGACAGGCGAAGTCCACAGCAGTGGGTGGACAGCGGCCTTGTTGAAAGAAACCACCCCCTCCTTGCCTACTAAGCGTTGCACTTGTTCGATAGAAAGCCTCAGAAGAGGAGAAACACGTGCGAAACCCCAGAACGTATCAGCAGGTACCAAAGAAGGACATCACCCAAAAGAAAAAGTGCCGATTGACCCGACAACCGCGAGTTGCAAGCAAAGCAATCACAAGAGGCACCCACTGCACTGACAAGAGGCACCCACCCACTGACCACAGCAGTGCTTGGATTTCCTCGTTATGTGTATCTTCTGCGAGAGGGCAAAAGCTTCTCTGGACGACCCTCTGGCTGGTATTGGCGGGTGGGGGGGCAACTCTGACGATGGTTCAAGCGCCAAGTTGAACAGGAGCAGCAGCGGGTGGGGAAATAGCAACTGGGAAGCTACGCTACGGCAGAAGCGCGAGGCAGAGCGCTGCGCGGAGCTGAAGAAGCGGGCACGCCTGCCCGTGACGGTGATCACGGGATTTCTTGGCGCTGGGAAGACCACCCTCGTGAACCACCTGCTGTCGGCGAGGCATGGGCGGCGGCTGGCCGTGATTGAGAACGAGTTCGGAGAGGTAGCGATCGATGATGTGCTGCTGGGGTACGGCGGCATCCCCATCGAGCGGGGGGAGGGGCAGCAGGTATGGCAGAGAGTGTACGCGTGGGAGGGGGGGGGTGCGTGCATTGAGTAGAAAGAAGTACGATAAGGCAAGTGGCCGTGCTGCTGCTACTGCTACTAATTATGAAACAAATCAACGACAGCAGTAGTCTGCGGACGTAGGGTAGTCAACTAAGTAACGGTTGTACTCATGGTATACCACAGATCGCCCGCAATAAAAACAAGACATGGTGAAAGTGGTTATTGCTGGGCTTATCCTCACTAAATGCGGACATCTGCTGTGATCAATTACCGTCACCCAATTGACAGATTCTCCTCTCTCTTGCAGTAGCTCACAATTCAAGGCACAAGGTTATTTTTATCGTCTTTATTATCACTTCTGGTCGGATGAGATAATGAGACGAGGTGCACTGACAGAGGGGGGGGCGGTGACCCTGCTGCGCGGCGCACTCAATTTGCTCCGATTATACTCTTCCTAAAAGATGGGGTACTCAATGGGTGCCTCACTTTGCCTACCAAGCTTTCCCGTGCGAGCAGTCTAGCTTCTAGACCTCCTTATAACTAGCCTCTTATGTCTCCTGCTGGCATCGACTCTTCTGAATCAGCTCTATTCTGTGAGGGTATCTACTAGAACACTGCTGTTCATTGACCTATAATGCTGCTGTACTAATTCCCACATTCTCCTGGTAGATCATCTCTTTGGTCCACGCTTACCGTAGCTCGCACTCCTTTCTACGCTCACTCAGGTTGTTGTACCGCCCCGTTTTACCGCACCTTCATATCCATAGCCTCTGATTAGCCCATTTATTAAAATCCCTATTGAAAGATCCACATGATTCGTACTGAAACCCTTGGCTTCCCAATACTTGAACATAATATAGATTCCTTACTAAATCCAAGTGAGTTTCCAATTTCACCACACACACGGCCAGGACTTCTCCAGTGGGGATACAAAACCTATTAATGCTTACTGTAATATCTACCCTCCAGGCGGGTTTCATAGTATCAGTGCACAGAATGATCATTAAGGGTGGTCATGGGATTGAATGGGACGGGCATGTGGGACGGGGATGGGATGGGATGGGATGGGATGGGATGGGACGGCAATCCCACAGTGATATTTGTGCTGCCCATCCCATCCCATTCCCATCCCATCGCGAATTCCTACCCCACTTGCTCCCACATAACCGATAAATCTCCGCTCCCGTCCCACCTGCTTCCCATCCTAGCATTGGCACAGCTACTCCCGTCCCAACCCCGCTGTCAACGCAGCTACTCCCGTCCCATGGGAACTCTTGGCGCGAGACTTACCCATCCAAATAGAGCATATTCCTTCATGTTCTGCAGCGTTCAAGAGACACCCACACAAGAGTCTTTGAAAGTACAATACAATCTTCTTCGGGGGATTGTTGTTGTTGTTGTTGTTGTTGTTGTTGTTGTTGTTGTTGTTGTTCTCACATTAACTCGCATAATCAAGTCCGTGGCCACAGGACAGGCTCCAGTCACTCTGGAGCTGAGGAATACCCCGGGGACAAACACAAACAACCCAAGGTGGTACACGCATATATCACGGCTGACGCAATCCATGCCTCCATCAGACACATATGAAAGTTAAATCGAGAGTCAGTCTACGATGTGCCAGGTCCATACCGGTGCATACGTCTCATTACTCACGCCTGGAGAAACCGACTATACCGCTTGCCACCCAAGAAACACTACCACGTATATATTACACGTAGTATCTATCACTACGCATACGCACGACAGCGCAAGGCAATTGGAGAAAAGAAACAAAGAAAAGAAATAAGATAAAGGAAAGGAAAGGAAAGAAAAGAGAAGAGAAGAAAGCGAAACAAAAAATAACAAAAAAGGAAAGGAAAGAAAAGAAAAAGACAAGAAAAGCAAGAAAAGACAAGACAAGAAGAGGAAGCAAGGAAAGGAAAAGAGAAAAAACGAAAGAAAAATGTCATAATAGCAGACCCGACGTAGGAACTGGCTAAAGACGGCATTGAGCTCATAGAGGGTATCAAGTGCATCATCAATGGCACTGGGCAGAGAACGCAACATGGCGAAGAAGTCAGGGCGGTCTTATGCTATCTTGTGACGGCCATTAGAAGGCCTACAACTTTCAAGACGATGATGGCCAAACCCAGACTTCAGTCTCTTGGGCATGACGCCCCCCCCCGCCCCCCCTTCATATACGGAGTATTTGATAATATGTACGTATATATATATTATAAAAAATGAAAATACACTCCAGCTGTGAGATCGAAGATTTCGTCGAAACTCATCTTTGCAAGCTGTGTGTGATACTCCGATCGCGCGCATTACGAGTTGTGTGTCCTCATTAAGGATATAGGTCGGCGACTCCCCTTACAACTACAGTGTAGCTATCAGGGTCAACAGGATGATTTTAGTCAGTCTGTGCGCGGAAACTATAAAACCCGTTTCTGAGGGGGACAAAATCTGACAGCTGTGAAGGGAAATGTATCCTTTTATCAAGTGAATCTTGTAAGTCGAATAACCGGTGAGGGGGGTGGGGCGGAGTTTTGAAGGACGTGGGGGCCTGGTTTTGATCAAAAGCGAGCGGGTTTGGAGGGGGGGGGGGGGGGGGGGGGGGGAAGGGGGCAATTTGTGCATGTAAGCTATAAATCCTTTCGAGGGGATAAATCTGACGGTTTTGGCACCAGTATATTATTTGGGGCGGGGGGGGGGGGTTGGGGCGGGGGGGGGGGGGGGGATGGGCGGGGGGGGCAGCTCAATATGTGCCTGGAAACTATACATTATTTTGAGGGGATAAATGTGACGGTTTTAAATAATACATCAGTTTATCATGTATATCCTGGGGTAAGTCGTACAATCAGTGAGTAAAGAGAGGGTGGAGTGTTCGAGGGGGTGGGGTTGGGATGGGTTGGGGGGGAGGTGGGGGGTGTGGGGGCGGGGGGGGGGCGGGGGGGGGGCGGGGGGGGAGGAAGGGCTTTAGGTGAGGGGTTTGTTATACGTGTGGTGCTAGGTCTAGGCGATGGTGGGGGTGATGGGGAAGAAGGGGGCGTTCGAGGCGGGGGGGGGGGGGGGGGCACAGCGGCATGGATGGCTCTCGAAAGATAATGAGGTGATATCCTGTGCGTGAAGTGTTTATTAATGTGGCGAATTTCGATATTTGGTGGGGCGTTTGAGTACGGGAGAGCAAGAGGGGGGGGGGGGGGAGATTTTTTAGGAGGTTTAGGTCACAAATAATATTCAAATACACTTCGGCTGTGAGATCAAAGATATGTAGCAGCTTGTTATACGCGTGGTGCTAGGTCTAGGCGATCGTGCAGGTGGTCGGAAAAGAGGGGGCGTTGGAGGGGGGGGGGGTGGGGGGGTGGGGGGGGGGGAGGAAGGGCTTTAGGTGAGGGGTTTGTTATACGAGTGGTGCTAGGTCTAGGCGATGGTGCGGGTGATGGGGAAGAAGGGGGCGTTCGAGGCGGGGGGGGGGGGGGGACACAGCGGCATGGATGGCTCTCGAAAGATAATGATGTGATATCCTGTGCGTGAAGTGTTGATTAATGTGGCGAATTTCGATATTTGGTGGGGCGTTTGAGTACGGGAGAGCAAGAAGGGGGGGGGGGGGAGATTTTTTAGGAGGTTTAGGTCACAAATAATATTCAAATACACTTCGGCTGTGAGATCAAAGATATGTAGCAGCTTGTGATACGCGTGGTGCTAGGTCTAGGCGATCGTGCAGGTGGTCGGAAAAGAGGGGGTGTTGGAGGGGGGGGGGGGGGGGGGGGTTGGGGGGAAAATAATTGAAAACTACGTCATGGATGGTCAGAAAGATAATGACGTGATATCAACTGCGTATAGGTGTTTATTACTCAGGCCGATTTTGATTGTGAGTGGGGCGTTTGGACAAACTAGGCGGATATATATTCGAATCTCCGATGTTCATCCGCACTGCGGACAGGCAGCAGGGAAACACACACAGCCCCATGGTGGACCCTACCGGCGGCGGCGGCTCTGCTGCTCAGCCTGTGTCAGCACAGCCAGCTCAGCCTGTGTCGGCACAGCCAGATACGTTGCAGATAGGCGGTCTTACGGTACAACTGGTCGGTGCTGAGAAAGGGAGACACAGGCAGACCTCAGGGATTTGGAAGCATGTAGTGGAGTTCACGCCACCAACGGCGGCCGGCTAGAACGTCAAGTGCATGGTGAAAAGAACGCTTCCCGCGGTGAACACGCTTCCAGAACGCGAGGTAACCTGCGGCCACTTGATGAAGTACGTCAAAGCTGACCCCAGCAAGAGCATCTCCAGCGGAGGGACGAAAACTTAATTTCTCCAGTTCTCATTTTTCGTCTACTTGCTTGTGTTGGGTTTGGGGTTGGGTGGCTAGGTTTGGGGGCATTGTGCATTTTGTTTGGTGCAGCCCTTCATCCTTGGAGAATACAGAATACGACAACAACCTGCAAATAATTACCGTATATGGTTTGCTTCTCGTTCGGAGTTGGTTGTTGGGGACGTGTGGTCGCGTACGGGATCTCACGTACAATCCCACATTGCCAATGACACTGTCCCAGCGGCGTCCCCCCACCGTGTGACACATTAGTCTCATACCATCCCATCCCATCTCGGTTTTTGTGGATTCCCAAGTGGTCCCCATTGATGAAAGGCGTCCCAGCTTCCCGTCCCATCCCCATCTCACATACAACCCAAGTGGGCCCATCCCATCCCATTAAAGTGGGACCGTAATATTCTGACCGCGGTATCCCATAACGCAGACAATGGGACCCACAAAAATTCCCGCCTGCGGCGAGCAAACCCGTCCCATCCCGTGGTCATGGGGCCTCTGCCTGCGGCCCATGACCACCCTTGGATTATCATGGAAAATCGTCCTGTTGACCCTGGCAACATTCAGGGGAGTCACCGACCTATATCTTTCATGAGGATCAAATATATAACACGCGCAAACGGCCTTACGCAAATTTTGTGCAACTGCTGTGCATTAGCGAAATATAAATGTACCACGCAGCTTGCAAAGTTGAGTTTCAACCATTCAATCGTCCGTACTCACAGATGACGTTTTTCAATTTTTATAAAACCTAAAGAAGCTGGCTGCTGCTGCTGTTGCTGCTGCTAGTGGGGCTGTTGCTGCTTCTGCCACCTGCTGCTGCTATTGGCTTCAGCTGTTACTGCTGCATGTACTTAGCGATAATTTGATCAGCGGTTGGTGATTGAGATGTGGGCGATGCGCTCGCTATCTCTGAACTACAATGGTACGTAGCTCGATGATGCTAACGCCGACAGCATCTCATTGTCCGGGATGTGGGTTCGCGGTCGACGAGGATACCACAGGAGTAGTTTTTCCCAGGCACTCTGTTGCATTGGAGATGCCTTTTCTCTTGAGGCTGAAAAACCCAAGGATGCATGTTATTGGAATTTCATATGGTTACTTTGGCGCGCTTTCCATTTTCATTCCATGACACCCATGGCACACCCATGGCAGACCCATGGCAAACCCATGGCAGGCCCATGGCAAACCGATGGCAGACCCATTGCAGCCCCATGGAAGAGTCATGGGAGACCCGTGGGAGACCCATGGGCCAGTAGTAGAACTCATGGGTAATCCATGGGCAAGCACCGCACACCCAGGGGAAACACATGGGCGGCCCATGCGTGACCCATGGACGACCCATGGACCAGCACTATAAAGCAATGGGATACCCATGGGCGAATTATGGCCTAAGGCCATCTCTTATAATAGTGCATCCGAAACAGAAAATAGCGTGAGTTTCGGACGGCAGAATCAGATGGGCAGAATCGGATCGACGACCCTTATAATGAAACCCGAATTTACACGTTTTTTAACAAATTTTCTCGCGACAGATAATCAAGGACGGCAATCACTCGACCACGTACATACTCGCACGAGTTCGCTGCACCAGAGCATCTCAGCGCACACGCAGATGGAGCTTTGTAGGTGGGGCGAGGGAAAAGACGCCGTGTGCGCTTCACGCGAGGAGGGTTGTCTTCCCCCTCGCTCTCGTCGATCTCGTGCATCAACAACGACATGTCGCAGACGGCGGCTGTCCTCGTCCTCGACAAATACGAGTAGTATTAACGTGTGTCTCTCTGGCGAATGCTGCAATCGCGACTGCGACGAGAGTGGCAAGGCTCTCTTATTAATAGTCGTCACCATCACTATCTGATCCCATCAGCACGTGCTGAGGCCTGAGGTGTGTGCCAGCGGATAGCGGGACATAGCAGCAGCAGCACGAGTACGCCTATGATACGTGTTGCGTGCTCACAGCAGACATATAGATGTGTCGGATGCGTGTGTCTTGTGTCTTGTACTACTGCTACAGTACCAATACTGTTTTCGACTTGTTACGAAGCTTGTTGCTTCCGATAACATGTGTAAAACCAAATCTGGATGCCGTTTTCGGATGGGGATTCCATCGGAAAATTGACCCCCTTTTGCTGCTGGAGGCCGACCCGAAAACGATGTAGCGACAATGGAAGCCTGAAAAATCACCGTTTTCGGGTCTACTTCGTATAAGATAGCCAAACAGGCAAACAGGATTTGCGATCCGAAAACGTCAATTTTCGGATCCAGAAACGATGTTATAAGACATGGCCCAAGACCCATGGGCCGGCACTCTCAACCTATGGGTGACCCGTGGTTGACCCATGGGCGACCCACGGGAGACCACCCACAGGATACCCATGGGAGACCCATGGGCCCAGCACCACATATATACCAACGCATGGGCAACCCATGGGACAGTACTGTAAACCCATGGGAAACCCATGGGGGGCCCGTCGTGTGACCCACGGGCACCCCGCGGGCGACCCATGGGCCGGTGCACTATGAAGCCATGGACATTCCACTGTGTTGGTCCCATAAGACGGCCATGAGCTTTAGAAATAAAACAAAAACGTACGATGTACAGTACATGAGCCGAAAACCGGACACAAACTGTTTTCGCAAATGAATCGGAGCGATTTAAATCGTAAACGGAATCGGCAAATCGGGACCATGTGTTTCGTACCGATGTTTTGCGAGTCAGTGTCACATCGGTTGATACTGCTTTCAATAATACTCAATCTCGCACGGATTGTGAAGATAAACGAAGCTAAATGGCCAGGAACTCGCTGCGCTCGCCCGACATATCGAAGGTATATCGGCATTGCTGATATAATAGCGGATAGCGGCTTCGCTGAAAACCGATGTTTTAAATATCGGTAAACACAGCCGATTCACAGCCCCAGTTTGTTTCTTTCAGTACTCGTTGTTGTATTTTCTTATCCAAGATACGAAGCGACGCCTTCGAGCTCTTTTTTGAAGATCACACAAATTAGACAACAGAGTATGTGTCGTGTACATGTACTTCGTGCGAATGCCATCTATTGCTAGGTCGGTCGTTGGATGCAGCCTTTGTCTTGCTGTCTTGCTTGACCTGCTGGGTCGGGTGGCTGTGCCCGATGTCCGATAGCGTTCCGGAGACAACCCAGTCTTAGCCCGGCAGTCTCGTATCTCGACCTTTTAGGAGTGCATGTGCCAATAGTAACAACGAAGGCAGCAAAAGCAGTATCGGGCGAGTGATCTCACGCTAGTGGTGCACGATAACTTTTTTTCATTCCTACCGGTATCTCTCGCCATCACCCGAAGCATTGTTTCGAAGACATTCGCCCCCGCGCAACCCGACCAACTTTTTTTTTTTTTGCGCTAACCTTAAGACGAATGTACTCGCAACGTATATCATACTAGCCCATAGTTTCACGCTTGAGGAGTTCAACCGCTCACAAACATTTAGACTAACAACTGCAACCCCTACCGTGAAGTGGTTGGGGTACACTAACGGGTATACGAGGTATACCTTGTGGGATGGTTGGACACGTCCCACGCCTTTCTTTCGGTGTATAGAGTGTGTGTGTTTTTTCCCCCACGCGCAATGTACCGCTATACGCCGCACGATACTTCCCAGCTTCTTCTGTTCCGCTGTTAGTTAGTTTCTGCGGTGAACGGTGTCATGTACTCGGCGCGAGGAGGGGGCCACCGCTTGGCTTCACGGCAAGTCTGGAACGCAGTTTATGCACGCTATACTTGCTCGTTGTCTATGCATAAGGTATACGACTACGCAAAGCCCAAATGCCATACCAATATTTCATACCAGTACGACTACTCGTGCATGCCATACGCGCTTTCCTTCCTTCACGTCAGGTTATTTTTGCTCGACAACACTCGCATGTCAAATGTCTATTGTTTTGTTGAATTCAGCATTCTTACTTTTATCATATGCGCTTTCCCTTGTTTTAGGTTATCCTGATGCCCAACGGATGCATGTGCTGCAGGGTCAGGGCCGACCTCGTCGACGCGCTCAAGCGACTCATCGAAAGCGCCACGGCGCTGTTGCATACCGATGGCACCGGCGATGAATCCGAGAACAGCGGCAGCAGCGGCGATAGTGCGACCAGCGCAGCCGACGCGGGCGGTGTCAGCCCTGATGGCGTGGGCGCTGCGGTTGTCGCTTCGGCGGAGCAAGGGGACAAGAAGAGCGCGCTAGACGGAATAATCGTGGAATGCTCGGGTTTGGACGAGTTGGCGCCTGTCTTGCAGGTATACCTGGTAGACGCTTTTTTTGTCGGCTGAGTGTTGCTGTTAGGTACCATATGTGTGCGGCAGTTTGCGGAGATGTGTAACTTTGTGTGTGACGGGTACGATTGTTGCTCGAATTGTAGTGAATGAGTGAATAGTGAACATTACACTCAGCTAGTTGGCTTTATTCGTCACCCAACAACTAACTACTGGTGCTCACCCAACTAATCACTACTGGTATTCACCCAACTGTTCGATAATAACTACTGGTACCTGGTGTTATATGAATAGCTGACAAGTCTAGCCAACTCAAACGTGGTGAGTTCCTTTTTCCAACTAATACCTGCTGGTGCTCACCCAACTAATCGCAACAGGTATTCACCCAACTGTTGAATAATAACTACTGGGACCTGGTATTACATGAATAGCTGACAAGTCCAGCCAACTCAAACGTGGTGAATTCTTTTTTTTTTGGCCTGGTATTGAACGCGCGTTGTTGTTTGTCTTGTCCGTCTCGTTCGTGTCTGCCCAAACCAACACTCACGTCTATCGCCACACCAACTGTAAATATCGCCACGTCGTTGTTTTCCGCTGCGGCAGACGTTCTTCGCGGACCCTTACGTTCAAGAGCACGTCCGCCTCGACGCGGTCGTGTGTCTCTGCGACTCTCCGCGGTTGCTACGCGCGCTGCTGTGGCCGGCTGCTGCTGCTGCTGCTGCTGCTGCCACCGTGGAAGGCAGGGGCGGCGAAGAAAAGAGTGGCGCTGCCGACGGGTCAGGGGAATCGGCGAGCGACGACTCGACGGCCAAGCTAGTCATGAGCCAGCTGGCCCTCTCGGATCGAGTGCTGCTGAACAAATCGGATTTGCTCTCGCCTGAGGAGGTACGAACATCAACAGTCGTAAAGAGAGAAACGCTTTACCTACCTTTTTTTTTGCCAAAGAAAAGCACGCGTCCCGGGAAATTCGCCACGCCACCGTTGTGCACCTGTGCACCTCCGGCGGTGCTCTCGTTGTATGTAGTGAAGTATTGCCGTTGTATTGCGTGTATTACATGTGTATCACAAAGTTACAGTAGAATGTGGCGTTTTATTTCGTGCGTTTACATGGGAATCGAATTGCCCCAAACAAGGTTGGAACCCGGATATTCCAGAGTTTACACTTCGAAGCGTTGTACTAACCTACGAAGCACACGCCTTCGGAGGCTATGGCCCGTAGGAGATCTGGGGCACCCGCACCGTCCAGCCCAGTAGACCAGTGTGTGATTAGGGCCTGAGGGGTCAACCTATTGCTTCGGGTGTTTCCTTTCCGCCATGGTGCGCATAGAATATAGTCCTAAGACCAGAAGGGTATCAGGGGAAAAAAAATCGAAAGCCACTCCTGTTTCCGAGACCTACTGTAAACAAGGGAAGGGCCATACAAAATGCAAGTGAACACCATAAAAAAATGCCTCTTTCCCTCAATTCGTACGGAACCCCCCCCCCCCCCCTCCCTCCCCTGCTGGATTGTATTTATTTCTGGCCTTTTGGGAGCGTGGAGCTGTGTCATCTTTTTTCTGTCGCGTACCTTCGAAAGCCCACATAACGTGGTGACACGTTGCGGGCTTGTTGGTCGTTGCACGCCCCGCGCAGCTCCCTCGGCAACCTATACATTCCTCCCTCTCTTTTGAGCTAAACCTCCAAGCGGTCTGGGATGTCTGACCAAAAAATGAAAACACTTGAACGGTATATTTGTTGTTTCTACGCCAGTCTACGGTATGGAGGGAAATCAAAATGTGCTTAAGGGCCAACAACCTACCAAACCTCTGCGGTACACCGAATACAATATCCACGGTATACCGTTTTGTGGCGAACGGCCTTTATCTGACTTTCTGACTGGTCTGTTGGCTGGATTTCTATAACCAAGGGGGACTTGCTATCGGAGGCTGTGAAGGACAAATTCCCGGGAGCTTCGATCACGCGTTGCGAGCGGGGAAAGGTGGACGTTGACTTAATTATGGGCGTGGACAGCTTTTCGCTGGACAAGGCATTGGAGGTGAGTGGGAGCATCGCCCTTTGGTTGTGCTAGGTGGCTGCCGACGCACGTGTACGTAGGACTCCGTGTTTCTTGGAGAGTTTATTTTGGATTTGATAGAGGGCTTAGCGCCGTGCTTTGCGGCGTTTATTGCTACGCAGCTAACGGCTATTGTACTGGCCCAGATGAGTGCTTCGATGGGTGAGTTTGCTCGATTCGGTTGCTCGATTCGGTCGCCCATTTGGTTGCTCGACCCGGTTGCTTCATTATGTTGCCCGGTTTGGTGCTCTGTCCAGTTGACGCTCGATTTCGTTGTAGTTTGAGACTGTTGACAAACGTTAAACCCCCGCCGCTCTCGCCGCTCCACTGCTTCAAAAGATGGACCAGCAGTTCGCGGAGATTCTCGCGGACCGCCCGAGCAACACTTCAAAACGCGGCAACCACGACCACCACGGCGAGGTGTCGCAAGAGCCCCACGGCAGCAATGGCCAGGCGACAAAACCTAACGCGGCGCCAGGCACACATGTGCATGGACACGATCGCTTAGGGGCGCAGAGTGTCGGCGTTGAGCTGTCGGAGCGACCGATCGATTGGGCAAAGTTCACGGACTGGCTCAAGGGTTTCCTAGAAAAGGAAGGCGATTTGATATGGAGACTCAAGGGGGTACTGTGGACGAGCACCTCGGGGAGTGGGGGGGGCAGTAAAGGCGCGACGCCGACGTGGGGTTGGGGCGCTGGAAGACGCACAGTGGTGCAGGTAAGCGAATGTAGGGACGGCCGACGGGTCTACAAAAACGTTGTAATTTAGATGCGGTGTCGTTGTTTTGTGTGGAGTATCATGCCTATCACCTACCGTACCTCTCCGTCCCGCTCCAAGCGCGAGAACTTCATGTCTATGTAAAGATATGCATTTTTTTTAGGCATAGTGTTCTCTGACGGCCGAGGTTTTTTCCTCGCACTCTCGTCTGCGGGGCGTGCAAGGGGTCCGTCGGTACGTTACGGCGCATGCCTGGATCACAGCCGTGCTCAGTGGCGGTGCTCTGAGCTTTCAACTCCTCTGAGCTGGCTCTTTTTTTCAAGGGGTTGTGTTCTGCCTTGCTGACCGATCAGGTACATGGAAAACCCTTCGTTTTTTTTTCATATAACCCGTCCTGTTTCTCACTCGGCTCTCGCGCTCGCTGTGCGACATGATCAGTTCCATGTATTTTACTCTCTCTGCTACCTGGTACGACGCAGCTCTACATACAGCCAGCAGAGCAGCAGCAGCAACAGCAGCAGCAATACGTCCCTTGAACATGATGCATACGTATCTGTTGCACCTATAGCCCTTTGACTTATATTGTACACCTCGCATTGAACATGTAACACACCTCGCCTAACACAATGCCTCCCTCCACGTCTACCTGGGAGATTGGCACCTAGCTACTATTTGTCGGGCAGTTGTTGTGCTCCCCGCGCCACATCTGGGAGGTAGTGGCACGGGGCAAAACCCACAGAGCAAGGCCATACTGCCGCCTGCCTCGTTTCGCCGAGCCGCTAAGGGCCCATAGAAACCCTTATGTTCATTGTTGTGAAGGTGAAAAATTTCACCACATCATGACTCTTCTCGCTCAGCTGCTGCTGTTCTACAGCGTCACACATGACCCTCCATGCTCAGTACTACTTGTGGCAGTCATGGTACAACAGCAGCCTTGCCGTGATCTCTCTCCTTTGTGATAGCCACATACGGTTCTTCTGTGTGTATGTGTATGTTTTTGCGCTTCTGTGTGTATCAGGTATGTATGCGTGGGGTGTTAACTGTCACAAAATCAGCATACAGCAGCAGCAGCAGCACAGCTGCAGCAGCAGTAGCTGTACAACTGCAGGAGCCGTGATTCAAGCTCTTACCTTTGTGCCAGTCACCGTGTATGTGCGTGGTTGGTGCACAGCAGGAGATCGAACCACGACAACATCTTCACGTCCAACGCAACAATCAAACACGTCGTCGGACCTCATACCAGGTATACGAAGCATACAGCAGAAGCAAAAGCACTAGCTCACGAGTACGCACGATTGAAATGCCTGTGTTCCCCCTTTTCGACTTGCGACGCACCTAGCATACCAAGTTAACTTCACCCCCAGGGGAACCTTGTACAAGTACCGGTACCATGTATGAAATTCCTTATTTTTTGTGCCCCTCTGCAGTATCACACCTGGTTCCTATCTATCACCCACCCTACCTCCCCAGCTGAAAATGAGACAACACT
Organism: Undaria pinnatifida; assembly: GCA_012845835.1. Taxonomy (NCBI): domain Eukaryota; class Phaeophyceae; order Laminariales; family Alariaceae; genus Undaria; species Undaria pinnatifida. The sequence continues at coordinate 10,352,034 of JABAKD010000010.1, forward strand.
GTCATGCACCAGGGTATATACACATACCAGAAATTATTTGTACCCTCTCTTTTTGTTTTTGTTTCGCCTACATCCGGTGCTTGCAGGGACTCTACGGCCACTTCGAATCCGAGGTATCCGATTGGCCGGTGGGAACGACACGACGGTCGAGGATGGTTTTCATCGGCAACCTCCCCCCAAAGATACAGGAGGCGTTGCGAGCCGGCGTGCGCTCTTGCATGGTGGCACCGCGCGTCCGCGCCCCGCCCCCTCCCTCGGCACCGCGGCCTACATCGTCGTCGAATTATCAACGACCCGCCCCGGGCGCGGGACAACGTGGCGGAGCGTTTGCGTCTCGTCTGGGATCGGTGAAATTTGGAGGGGGGGGCGGGGATGAGCATTTGTTGTTTTAACCCACAGCAGCAGTATTTATTTCTGCAGAAGTTGTCCCCCACAGTTTTCTAGTTGTTTGTTTCCGAAAAGGTCAGGTAAGGTAAGTGCTCGTTTGGCGTGCGGGGGGTGGGGGGTGAGCGCTGTTTTTTTTTTGGGGGGGGGGTCTGAGATGAAAGCACTCGAACGTTGTGGTTAAGTTGAGGGTGAGACTTTGAGTTGTCTGAGAAGTTGATCCCAGAATGATTGCAATCTTCGAACGGTAATGGATGACGGATTCTGAGCCGCTCTTGTCGTGTTTCATCTGGATTGCATTTTTTTCTTTTGGCAATAACAAACGAGTAAAACCGACGAGCAGGGGAATGCTGAAGGAACCCTCTGCGCTGTAAAGGCCAAATAAAGGCGTGTACCTCGACGGCGGGGGGGGGAGGGGGCACCTACCTGTGACCGCGGCTTGTTTTTCCAGAACGTCGCCGACCGTCCGAGGCAAAACCCAGCGAGTTGTGCTCGAAGCTGATAGAAGTGTAAAAAAAGTGTGATGACCAGAAAAACAATTTAAAAAAAAGCCGCTATCATCGTCGCGAGTGAGTGGCCAACCTAACGCAACGCCACGCTAACCATACGGGTCGGTGAAATCCTGCACTGTGACGCATCTTCCGAGCGTTTATCTCCGTGGGTGCGTCAACTCTCCCCGCTCTTTGTCAAGAGAACACCGCCCGAAACCAAAAATATGGCCGGTTCGACCCGGCCCGCGGGACCATCTTCAAACAAGAAAAAATCAGCCCGGCCCGGCCCGGCAAATCACGATTCTCAGCCAGGCCCGCCCCGGTCCACCCGTCCATCCCCCATTTTTTTTTTTTTTTTATTGTCAGGCCTGGCCCTACTCGGCCCGCCCGCTCATCCGCCCGCCCATATCCCCAAATCACGTTTTTCAGCCAGGCCCGGCCCGGCTGTCCGTCCCCACGCCACAATTTTGCGCCTCCCCGTGTCGTGTTCTATGTCATGATCACAAACCGTTTTGAGACGTCAGAAGGCGGGGAAAGAGAAACAACAAAAGTGATACTAACGGCATCGGCCGGTGGCTGCTTGCTTGGGGGGTGCTACGAGTATCTATGCGAATTATGTATTTAATAAGTGGAGTGCAACAATGCACCCAGTAGTACAACACGGGCGCAGCATGACGCTACAACACCTGTACCGCTGAGCGCTCGCACTATAGTTTGAATAATTCCATCAATTGACCGGTGTAGGTCGATTGTCTATGGCAACAAGCCGTAAAACGGTGTACAGGTGGATTACACGCCAGTTCACGGTATACCGGGGAAACACTCCACAGGAAAACACCGAGTCGATTTCTTGGTCGTCGGCATGTTTTGTTTCTTAAAAGGGTATACCTATCACATCATCGCTAGGAATGTTCAGGGATAGTCTAGACATGCAACGGTAAATCAGTCATCCTCTTCTGCCCCTGCAGCCGTGCAGTAGCCGCGTAGGGGGGGGGTGGAGCTTTCGTCCCGTAAACACCCTCCAAGCATCCTCAAAGTCAAGCAGAGGAAACGCTCGGTGGTGTACCACAGGTATCTGCTTAGGAGCCATGTTACCATAGGGCATAGGAGGGGGGTATCTATATATAGACTATATACGGTAATACTTTACGCTACCGCCGATCAGTCAACGAAATAATTGGATTGGAGGAGGCCGCCTGCCCCGAGCCATGGGGGGCTCGCGCGGGATAAACTACGCACTGAGTGCGCGTATTTATCGCAATGAATTGGGCGTTCTTGAACGAATGGCCTCTGACAACGGCGCAACGGGGCTTCGCCTGCCGTGTAGCCCTGATGATCGGTTGGTAATATCGTCAACCAAACCTTCAGGTTCCCACGGTTGGCACAAAAGTTGGAACCATAGTCTAGACTATGTTTGCTACCAATTACTAGGACTGTCCATGAAGCGAGCTCACTCGTTAGTAGTAGCAGTCCCCGAAATCCTCGAGGAGATACCAGCGAGGAGCGGAAAAAGTCAAGAGGATAGACACGATGCCCAGGACGCGCTCGTCGGCAACGCCTAGCGCTTTCGCCGATTTCGTCCGCTTCACCGCTGCCTCCCCCGAACCCGCGGCGCGACACGGCGGTGCGCGTGACCCCATCGACTCCGCTGGGCCAACTCCCGTGTTTCACGGCGATTCTGGGGGCGCCCCCGATGCTAGATGTTACCAGGGTCTTCAATCCCGACAACATGAGTTGTGGGGAGGAGGGATCCAGGCTGGAACTCGTCCCACGACTCCTACCGATCCTCACGAAGTTTGCGCCGATTCTGGGATCGGAATTTTTTTTGACGGTGTGCGAAAAGGCTGAGGAAAAGACCCATAGCGCACGCGGGGTGGGGTCGGCTTCATTTCGTCGCAACGAGGCTAAGGCGATGGTGGTGGCCCATGTGGTGGACCTCCTGCGATACCACGGGGTTCTCCTCGTGTCAGAGAACTGCGTGCTCTTGCACGGAGCGGTAGAGGAGGATCCTGGAGGCGGACCCGACGGCGCCTCCACCCGCCAAAGGACATTTGTTTCCGGTAGTTTTGCCAGGTGGAGGTCGGCGAGACGTCGTGCTGACTGCGCCGCGCATGGTCACAGCGCTGCAGGGGCACCTGCGAGCGGCCGGGCTGCCCAACAAGTTTACAATGCATTAATTTCGCTCAGGCGGTTCCCTGGGTAAGTCGCTAGCAGGAACCCCAATGGACGAGATCATGCACATGGGCGGCTGGAAGACGGAGAGCATGGCACGATACTATATTGGGTCTACCCCTAGTACGAGAGTAGCAGGGGCTAAGCGGCAACGGGAGCAGGCTTGTGCCGATGCCTCCGACTTACCACTGTCACCGGCCTTCGCGGAAGATTTTGCTGCATGTTCGCCGAAGTTCCATTTTAAGTAATGTAAGTTTGGGTGGGTTGAGGTAACATGGCTCCAGGCTGGTGGTCAGAAAAGAGAGAAGTTCGGGTGGGACCACCGGCGGAAGTAGGAGGCCTCATCCAATCCAATACCTAAATGAAATAATCGGTAACAGAGTTAAAGAATACCGCAGAAAATACTGCTGCGCTGAGGGCACTTCGACCGAAGACACCCTTAGCGCGGGTGGTGTATCCACAGGTGAGGACCTTCTGCGGGAGCAGGAGGCCTCATCCAATCCAATGCTTAAATTAAATGATCGGTAACAGAGTTAAAGAATATCGCAGTATTGCGCGGGGTACGTCGTTTGGAGGTGCACGCGATGACTTCCTTCGGTGGGAAGCAGGCCTCGTGAAACAGGCTGTAGGTGCGAACAACAAAAAAAAACTGATGCTGCTCCATGACCTTTGGTGGCGACTGGCACCGTGCGTTCGGTTGTCTGGCGGGGTACGTCCTGCGGGTGCTCTTCGTGTAATACAGAGCGGCACTCATGCTGCAGGAACAGAGGGTGGTCCTCCCCGCTTTAGATTATAATCATCGAATCTGGTTTGGTTGATAGGTCGTTAGTCCGGAGTTTCCATCTGTCACGTCCAGTACTTCTCACTCGGACGTGATACTGATCGCCTCAGCGTTCTCTCTGTCACCCTAAACTAACACCTTCCAACCAAATTATGGTATGTTTCACTACATGAGTCGCTAGGTCCTTACGTCCGGAATTTCCATCTGCCACGTCCAGTACTTCTCACTCGGACGCGATACTGATCGCCTCCTCCAACCAGCGTTTTCTCTGTTACCCTAAACAAAACAACCCCTAATCGATTGACGATTCCTTTCACGGCGCCTAGGTTCATCTATTCGGTCCGACCCAAACCTACTGGTACTCCTCCTCAACACGCTCAAACAACGTGCGATACATCAAGTTTTCCTCCTCGATACGCATACAAGTACACCATATGCAATACATCAAGTTTACCCACGCCGCGACCAAAACAACCCACTCCTACTCCCTATTCTTACCGCCTCCGCCGCTGTAATTATTTTTAGAAAAACAAGCAATCACACACACCACACGCGGACAGAAACGAATGGGGGTGAACACAACAAAAACGACATCGCAACACTTGCGCCGGGGCCGCTGCTTCCTGTGACCCGAGACCAGATTTCACGCGCTCCATACTATAATACATACACCATTAGGCAGCCATCCAAGCCGAGGCCGTATCACGCGATTCATCACTCTAAAAAGAAAGACGCAACAAAATCGATTTGCGATACAGCAACAACTATGTGACAGGTAAACAGACTAGACAGAAGAAGTGAAATAAAACAAAAACTAAAATAGTCCAACCACGCAACTGCTGGAGGATAAACTAACTCACTTCAGCCCCTCCCCCCACCGGCGTAAACTACCCCTCTAACCCCACCCACCCTCTACGGGGGCAAGAGGAATGAAACGAAGGCCTTTTCTGCAATCGGATTACTCCTTGCCCGTCAATGATATCAGTTTCCTGCAACACCGCTCTGCCCTTCGCCCTCCCTACCCCGGTCCCAACAGCACCACTTGTAAGGCTCTCCACACTCGCCCGCACCATCCTCCGATGCACCACCCACTCGGGCGTGAACCGACCCACCGCCTCTTCCCGCCAAGAGCACAAGGGGGCAGGGCGGCCCTCTGTTTTCTACCCACGCCCACCCTCTGTATATCCTCCATCCCCTCCTCGACTACATTTCGAAAGGGCGTGACGCCACCGCCTGGCCTGCGTCAGCCTTAAGCGGCGCTAACTCCCAAAGTAGACGTACAATGCCCATGCCAAAACTCCAGACAGCGCTGCTTACTGCTGGTGCGGTGCCCAGTGCTCCACTTTTAGCCAATAACCGGGATGCGGTGTGAAAAGCCGGTAAACACAGCAAAGCGTACAACATCTACTTAATATGCAATACACATGCTAATCGCTAGGCTACAACCCAAACATGCAAAGCATACCAAAACAAAAAAGATGAAAGACGCACAAAACAAAACAAAACAAAACAAAACAAAACAAACGTGCAAACAGAATATCAATTACTCAATTACCAAGTCCTGGAAAAAAAACGAAATGCAACCAAACGTTACAAAATACAAACTGCAACCCAGTGCCAACAACCGGGACGCGGTGTGGAAGGGCGGCAAACACGGCAAAGCGTACAGCACCTACGGACGCCTCATGTATGCATATCATACTACAAGTAGGCGCTCCGCTACAAAAAAACAATAATGCGCAACAAGAAAAAGAAAAATGCAAAAAAGAAAAAGAACAAACAAATGCCGGTATCTAAAATATATACTCCGGAGTACTTCGAAGTATATGTGTGTTATATGTGACGCGCAAAAAAAAAAAGAAGCAAAATGCAAACACAAAACGCTGCAAAAAGAACTAAAATGCAATGCAGCAAAGTGCAAGGGCCAAACGAGACCCATGCAGCAACAAAATACGAACTACAGTAGTGCATAACAAGCATGAACACCACTAGCAAACTCCACAACGCTCTCCACGGCCACCGTGAGGCACTACTGTAAGACAGACGACAAGGAACATCTCGGCTTCCTATTACGGGGAACACTCATGAACGCACGCAGCTCTGATGAAGCAGGAGGCTTCCCCCTACACCAGCAACAACGCCCTCCTACAACAACAACAACAACAACGCCCTCCTACAACAACAACGCCCTCCTACAACAGCAACAACGCCCTCCTACAACAGCAACAACAAAACGAAGAGGGGGGTGGGGGCGAAAACCCCCAACAAGCTAAATCCAGGCATGATGCAACGCACATACAGCAGCTGTACTGCGCGCACCAGTCAAGAGTTTGCTTTAGCCGAGCATGCTATCGATGTAAAAGGCGTGACGCTCTCACGTGGCACGGCGCTTGCATAGTTAGCAGCGCCAGCCTCCACCAATAGCATGGCGAAGGGGCGGGGACCGTCAAAATGTCCCAAATCACGGCATACGCTCAGTCCCGGCACGGCGCACGTATGTACACTCCGCACACCAGCCTGGACTAAGAGTACTGCACCATGACTGCCCCAACACTCGATTCACTCCCTGCAGGCGGGGCAAACTCGCGATTTGAAAAATCAAACGCCAAGAACCCCGCCGACATACTGCAGAAAAAAAAACAACGCCTTAGAATACTGCACAATGACTGCGGGTGGGGCAAACTCGCGATTTGAAAAATCAAACGCCAAGAACCCCGCCGCCATACGTACGAGTGCAGAAAAAAATCTCAAAGCTTGCGTAATAATACTGCGCGGCAGTGACTGCCCCAACACCCGACTCACCCCCTACCGACTTCCCCCCTACCGACTTCCCCCCATCCCAAGACGCAACGTGCCTTCCACCCGGCCAAGGCATCACGCACATATCATACAAGAGTTCGAACACCAGCCCGGATGAGAGACCACATCGCCCGATCGAACTCCTTCCCTACATCGTCAACACTGCACGACGTACATGAAAAAAACGTCCCCCGAATATTTTGGCGCGCGAAATCCATTATCCTACTGCTATCGAGTCAGATGGGCGAATGACACAACGTCATGAAGTAGGCCTGCTTTCTACTGTGAACACCAACAACAAAATCCGTGCTAAATAAAGTGCCTAGTGATGTATTCCTGATGAAAACCTGTATGATACAGCTACAAAAACAAAGCATGGCAGATGACCGGCCAGCACTTCTCCCTCTACCTTACATGCCTAATGAAACAAACACCAGAGGTCAGACCCACCTTTCTCTTTGCTCCCCTCTCCAGAACAAGAAGAAAAAAAAAGCGTCACGGGCGACGAGGCGCTACCTCTCCCTAGCCCCTTCACACCAAACAAAGATACCTATCACATTATAGTACCGGATGAAAAAAAACAGCACTGCGGGCGAGCAATTTCCTCCTCTCCAACCTATTTTCCTCTTCCTAAACAACTTATTCTCCAAGTGAACGGCACTGTATGCGTCGTGCGGGCGAGGATCATCCCTCCACGGCGGGAAAAAAAAACAGAAAACGAAACCAAAAATGACGGGCGAGTCATTTCTTCTGCAAAAAGACAAGAAAATAAAACGTGGACATTTTTCATCCCCTCACTAGTGATAGCCGTTGAAAGCCTCAACAGCGGTAAAGGCCAAGGCATAGTCTAAAGATGCTGGGGGGAAATCCAAGCCTTCAAATTAAATCGAGCCTCTGAAAGACGTTCAGCGTCATCTCTTTACCTTTCGCCCCTCCCCCAAAATAAAATAAATGCCACTATGGGCGAAAGCAATTTCCTCTCCAAAAAGCAAAAAAACACACACATCCCTGATCCGCCACGGGGCGCAGAAAACGGTCTGTGAAATGCCCAAAAGCCTTTAGGATCGTCCTGGACTCGGCAAAAAGTGCACACGAAGGAGCACCTCAGCTTTCCATCCCTGAACAACAGCCACCACGAGTGACGCCCTATCCTTCCCCTCCCAAAAAAAACAAAAACAGGACGGGCGAGCGATGTCTTCGCTAACGCAAACACCTAAAGAGACCAATCAGTCAAACCATTCCATCCATACGTGCATCATTCCACTTAATAGTCCACCCCATTCGTCCATAAATCCATCCCTGCCTCATAGAGGGCAGAGGATGCGGGTCGGCGCGCAATGCCGAGGCCACGGCGTTCATCTCCAAAAGGCCGCTTGGCTGCCCGCTTGACTATCGCCGGTGCCATCACCAACCACCATCGCCACCGCCACTGCCATCGCACAAACATCTAGCGAAGACAGGAAGGCAGTCAACTCTCTCTACGCGCCGCTCCCGAATGGTGACAGTCGAGGGGCGAGGGAGTGGAAGTTAACGACGCCAGCAACAACTCCATTTCCCCTTCCCCTCCCCCCCGAGTGGAGGTCTGGGGGTGGTAGCAAGATGAGCAGCACCAAAGCCGGAGACATTATTCTGTAACAGGTCGCGCTCTTTTATAAAGTAGTCCGCCGGCCAGACAAGAAGATGATATGGTAGCTACGCACATCGTCTCCGTCACGTCTACACGTGTACCCACCCCAACCCCTTCTCCCCTCCCCCCCACGGGGGCCGAGGGGTGGGAGCAAGGTGGGCAACACTAAAACCGGAGACATCGTTCTATAGCCGATCGCGCACTTCTACTAAACAGTCAGCCGGCCAGACAAGAAGAAGACGATGAGGTGCCAAGCCCATCGCCTTCATCACGTCTACACGTGTGCACACCCCACCCCCTCCTCCCCTCCCCGCCGTGGAGACCGGGGGGTGGGAGCAAGGTGGGCAATACTAAAAATGACGACATCATTCAGCAGCCGATCGCGCTCTTGACAGCCGGTCAGACAAGAAGACGATATGGTCGCTACGCACATCGTCTCCGTCGCGTCTACACGTGCGCCCACCCCACCCCCTCCTCCCCTCCCCCCCGTGGGGGCCGGGGGGTGGGAGCAAGGTGGGCAACACTAAAACCGGAGACAGCATTCTACAGCCGATCGCGGTCTTCTACAAACGAGTCATCCGGTCACACAAGAAGAAGACGATGTGGATGCCAAGCGAATCGCCTCCATCACGTTTACAAGTGTGCCCACCCCAACCCCTCTTACCCTTCCCCCCACGGGGGCCGGGGGGTGGGAGCACGGTGGGCAACACTAAAACCGGAGACATCATTCTGTAGCAAGTCACGCTCTTGTATAAAATAGTCAGCCGGTCAGACAAGAAGACGATGTGGATGCCAAGCCCACCGCCTCCATCACGTCTACAAGTGTGCCCACCCCACCCCCTCCTGCCCTCCCCCCCGCGGGGGCCGGGGGGTGGGAGCAAGGTGGACAACACTAAAACCGGAGACATCATTTTACAGTCGATCGCGCTTTTCTACAACCGAGCCAGTCGTTCAGCAAAGAAGACGATATAGCCGCCACGCCCATCGCCTCCATCACGTTTACAAGTGTGCCCACCCCACCCCACCCGTCGTTCCCCCCTTCTCTCCCCACGCCCACTAAATGCCATATAAAACTAAAAACACGCAAAAAGCCAGCGGAGGCATATCTATACACGTATACATAATGTACACTTCTTATGCCAAAAATAGACATGTCGGGCGGGGGCACTGCTACTGGAACATCCAACTCCATCTTCAGGGCGCGGCAGACGAAGGGCGGCGAGCCGGCACGACTCCGAGTCCACCTCCATCACGCCAGTCTCCGCCGCCGCCGACATCGCGTCAACCGCCGCCGTTCCCGCTCCCGCAACACTCTGCTCCACCTATGTCGCCACCGTCGCCATCACTCACCGCTGAGGAACGATTACGACGAGCACAGGCGTAAGGCACATTAGCTTGAAAAGTACAAGACCAGAGTTGGGATCCGGATAGCATTTTCGTAAAACCGAAAACCGAATAGGAGGCGTTATTCCCAAAAACGAAAAACAGGTCAAACCGTTCTTTTCTGCAGGTATTGAAGCCTCCAACACATTGGAAACCACGGGTGATTTATAGATTGTTCCTCGATTTGCTGTGTACTCCCAAGGGCGTAGTTGGTTTTGTTTGTCACCGTGATACCATAGGCCAGCTTTCACGCTGTCTTGCTTATATTCACATTGTTCGTTGCCGCAGGTTCGTTTTAGTGTACATGCGTGCCCTAAATGAAAAAAAAAAAAAAAGAAATACCAGGAATAACTAAAAACTGGACTTAAAAATTTGAAAACCGAGTAACGCCAAACGTCCGCGGGGTATCAAAAACCACGGTCAACCGGTTCTTTTTTATCCTATGCCCATTTCTAGACAAGGCAAGACAAGACAAGACAAGACAAGACAAGACAAGACAAGACAAGACAAGACAAGACAAGACAAGACAAGACAAGACAAGACAAGACAAGACAACAAGACAAGCAAGACGAGACAAGGCGAAAAAAGAAAACACACGACACGAGACGACAAGACAAGACAAGACAAGACAAGACAAGACAAGACAAGACAAGACAAGACAAGACAAGACAAGACAAGACAAGACAAGACAAGACAAGACAAGACAAGACACGTAAATATGTCCACTGAGCGCGTTCCAACTTGTTTTCGTGGACTTTTTAACGGGGACTTTACGAAATCTGACCATGATGCAGTTTCTAGAGATACAGGGGCGGTTGTTTTTTCAGACGCGCACTTCGACCTGGCCACCTCGGCGGTGTAAGTGGTAGTTGTGCACAGCTCGGTGCAAGTCGACAACCAAAAGGGAAATTTTGATCCCGCAAGAGAAAAAAACACCAGTGCGAAACAAGGCGAGTACCGTAGCAGGGAGGGGTGGTGGGCGGGGGGGAAACTATCGCGCTGATAGCGCATACCCTGGTACTATTCTGCAACGAAAGACGCGAATGATCGCAGCTCGACGTCGCAAGTCCGAGAACGAAGGAAACGCTGACCATCTCGCGGGATGAAAACCATTGTGTCTTACCTATGAAAATACGTGGAAGTGTGGTGAGCTAAAGCTTTATTTTTCCCCATCCGCCAGAGGATTAAAAAAAAAAAAAGTTTACCGTAAGACGGAGGGGGGGAGGGAGCCTTGCTTAGAGACCTCGGATTGCAAGAAGGGCGAACATTACTACGTACATACGTACGTGTAACAAGAGCTAAGGGTGTGATTTACCCTGCGGAACGAGCAAATAAAGCACCAAACACATGAGCTCGTGATAATGACATGACAGGTACGTAACGCTACTACTGTCTTACCTAAGCAATCGTCTGGCGCTGTCGGCGGCACCAACCGCTCGGTCCCCACCGCTCGCGTGGACAGCGAGAGGACAGGCCTGAAAAAAAAAGACGGCACCAAGGCACAAAGAAAAAGGTGGCAGGTGAAACTTTCACGTCTGTTCTTTGGATCTCAAACATAGAGGGCTGCCGCTGTTGCACATCATTGCACAGAGGCCCCTACTGGCAGTCGTGGCAAGTAACGTAAGATGCTTTCGGGTGAAAATGCTGGAGGTACTGCCAATACTGGCAGTTTACTTGTACTCGGAGATAAAATACAAATGTAATAACATACCTGGTACATGACTGGGAGCATGGATGCATTATTGTCTGCTGTTTTTGACACTCGTGTCCGTTGCACCCACGTGTTTCGGGACACAACACAAAGCATATACGACTAGGGTCATTTTCGTTGTTTTATTACAAAAACGGCTTTGCTATACGAAATACGCACCAGTCGTACACGATACGTACGACCAATTACGTACCTGGTACGCAAATATTAACTATCCTGTTATTTTCAGAAGGCTGTCGTTGAAACATGTGGAAATGCGGACTACGGATAGAAGCGCAAATGCATGGTGAGGGGCAGCGAGGGTGGTCGTCTGCAGGCAAGAGGGCCGGGAGAAGCTGCGCGGCGAGCACGGAAATGAGAGCATCAGCAACCATCCACCCATCCCCCCTTCGCTCGTATCATAGTTCCGGCGGGCGAAAAAATACTCTTTTCTAAAGAAATTGAAAAACGTCAGCTGTGAGTACGACCGATTGAATCGTTGAAACTCAATTTTGCAAGCTGCGTGGTACATCTATACAACTGTAGTTCATTTACGATACCTGGTATGGTGTTTGTGAATTAAAGCTACGATATGGTTGCTACTACACAGCAGTTAGTGTGAAAACAACAACACAGCAGTTAGTGTGAAAACAACAACAAAACAGCAGTTGCACAATTTTTACGGAAGGTCGTTCGCTAGGGCTGGGCCCTGGTCCAGTATGTACTGGCAGTAGTTGTTGTTCTAACTCAACTCTTGTTAAAAATACATACTATAGTTTTTCCATGTACTTTTTCGAACGCACACTGGTGAGGGTCCTTCCAACGCACACTGTGTCGGGCCCGGGGGGGGGGGTTCGGGGGGGGGCGCGTCGCCCCCCCCCGACACTGCTACTAGCATCCAAGCACCGTTCGGCTGCCCTGCCAACCCAGTGCTGGTGGTGCATTTTGGGACACACACACGAACACCAACACACTCTACACTGCTAGTAGTAGCATACAAGCACCCTTCGGCTGCTGGTGAGGGTCCTTCCAACGCACACTGTGTCGGGCCCGGGCGCCCCCCCCCGACACTGCTACTAGCATCCAAGCACCGTTCGGCTGCTCTGCCAACCCAGTGCTGGTGGTGCATTTTGGGACACACACACGAACACCAACACACTCTACACTGCTAGTAGTAGCATACAAGCACCCTTCGGCTGCTGGTGAGGGTCCTTCCAACGCACACTGTGTCGGGCCCGGGCGCCCCCCCCCGACACTGCTACTAGCATCCAAGCACCGTTCGGCTGCTCTGCCAACCCAGTGCTGGTGGTGCATTTTGGGACACACACACGAATACCAACACACTCTACACTGCTAGTAGTAGCATACAAGCACCCTTCGGCTGGCCTGCCAACCCAGCGCTGGTGGTGCATTTTGGGACACACACACGAACACCAACACACTCTACACTGCTAGTAGTAGCATACAACCACCCTTCGGCTGGCCTGCCAACCCAGCGCTGGTGGTGCATGCGCTTGAACGTTTGCGCCTCTGCTGTTCGATCCTGCTACATCACGATGCGGGACAACAAAAAAAACAACAACACAACACACAAACATTTCACTTCGTTGTGCCCTGGGCTGCGGACAAAAAAATCCCTTCCCAAAAACCCTCCTCGTCCTTACAAAACCATAAAATTCAAACGGCTGCGATTCAAATCAAACGGCGTGACGAACTACACCCTCGCACGCAAACAACCACCTCGTGGGTGCATTTTGGGACACACACACGAACACCAACACACTCTACACTGCTAGTAGTAGCATACAAGCACCCTTCGGCTGGCCTGCCAACCCAGCGCTGGTGGTGCATGCGCCTGAACGTTTGCGCCTCTGCTGTTCGATCCTGCTACATCACGATGCGGGACAACAAAAAAAACAACAACACAACACACAAACATTTCACTTCGTTGTGCCCTGGGCTGCGGATAAAAAAATCCCTTCCCAAAAAACCCTCCTCGTCCTTACAAAACCATAAAATTCAAACGGCTGCGATTCAAATCAAACGGCGTGACGAACTACACCCTCGCACGCAAACAACCACCTCGTGGGTGCATTTTGGGACACACACACGAATACCAACACACTCTACACTGCTAGTAGTAGCATACAAGCACCCTTCGGCTGGCCTGCCAACCTAGCGCTGGTGGTGCATTTTGGGACACACACACGAACACCAACACACTCTACACTGCTAGTAGTAGCATACAACCACCCTTCGGCTGGCCTGCCAACCCAGCGCTGGTGGTGCATGCGCTTGAACGTTTGCGCCTCTGCTGTTCGATCCTGCTACATCACGATGCGGGACAACAAAAAAAACAACAACACAACACACAAACATTTCACTTCGTTGTGCCCTGGGCTGCGGACAAAAAAATCCCTTCCCAAAAAACCCTCCTCGTCCTTACAAAACCATAAAATTCAAACGGCTGCGATTCAAATCAAACGGCGTGACGAACTACACCCTCGCACGCAAACAACCACCTCGTGGGTGCATTTTGGGACACACACACGAACACCAACACACTCTACACTGCTAGTAGTAGCATACAAGCACCCTTCGGCTGGCCTGCCAACCCAGCGCTGGTGGTGCATGCGCCTGAACGTTTGCGCCTCTGCTGTTCGATCCTGCTACATTACGATGCGGGACAACAAAAAAAACAACAACACAACACACAAACATTTCACTTCGTTGTGCCCTGGGCTGCGGACAAAAAAATCCCTTCCCAAAAAACCCTCCTCGTCCTTACAAAACCATAAAATTCAAACGGCTGCGATTCAAATCAAACGGCGTGACGAACTACACCCTCGCACGCAAACAACCACCTCGTGGGTGCATTTTGGGACACACACACGAACACCAACACACCCTACACTGCTAGTAGTAGCATACAACCACCCTTCGGCTGGCCTGCCAACCCAGCGCTGGTGGTGCATGCGCCTGAACGTTTGCGCCTCTGCTGTTCGATCCTGCTACATCACGATGCGGGACAACAAAAAAAAAACAACACAACACACAAACATTTCACTTCGTTGTGCCCTGGGCTGCGGACAAAAAAATCCCTTCCCAAAAAACCCTCCTCGTCCTTACAAAACCATAAAATTCAAACGGCTGCGATTCAAATCAAACGGCGTGACGAACTACACCCTCGCACGCAAACAACCACCTCGTGGGTGCATTTTGGGACACACACACGAACACCAACACACTCTACACTGCTAGTAGTAGCATACAAGCACCCTTCGGCTGGCCTGCCAACCTAGCGCTGGTGGTCTCCGGAGCGTGCTGTGGGTGTCTGCTATGAGCCCCTTCGCTCGTTCTACGCTCCTCCTCCTCTGCGGCTGCGTGTTCTTCGCCCTCTTCAAACGTCACGGCGTACCACCACCTGGTGCTGCGTTTGAATCTCTGCACAACATGCAGCGGAACGTCCTTACAGCAGAGCGGTATCTTGACGACTGGGGAGACCAACTGTTCCAATACACATTTGCAGGGCTCTCTCTGCCTCATCGCTTGGAGTTCGTCCTACATCCTTCCGCCTTGCGAGGGCAACAACAATCCATTCAGCAATTGCACTGCCCGAATGGCCTCGTTCTACAGCGCCGGAACACTCGCACTGTTCCGTGCAGGGGGGATGGCAACTGCGGCTGGCACTCTCTGCTCAACGGGAACTGCACCTTCTTGGGACAGGTATGTACACGGCATTGCTTATACGCTACGCACTCAGCATGGTCACAGCTGTGTTTGTATGTACAGCGGCGTGCACACCGCTCTCGCCGCGTGTGTAGAGTACGTACATGTGTAGCGCAGCAGTGCTCCCGTGTGTTTGCGTTTGTAGCATACCCGTACGTCTTCGAACCTGCTATAGTCTACTACCTCACCTTCCACCAGCGTTCCTGCGGTGCAAATGCGTTCCGTCACCTGTGTATCCATCATCTCCTATGTATGTAGGCGTCTCCAGCTACGTGTGTGCGTCCTGTGCTTGCGTTTGTAGCATACGCGTTCACCAACGTTTCGCGTTTACCATGCAAAACCTAACGCTTCCATCCCTACCCCTCGCGTGCCAACTTCACGCCTCTCAGATAGTCATCACTAAAAACGCCGACCAACAGCGGGGGGTCGTCAACGCTACCTGTGGCGTCGTTAGAGGTTGGCAGGATACCGACGCCTCCTTAGAAGCCGAGGCCCACGAGACCACCCTCGCCCACAAAAGGCCGGCGTGGGTTGAGGTAGAGCTAACGACTGGTAAGGGGAAAGGGCGCAGAGTCAAGCTGCAGCCTTTCGAGGACAAGGCCGTATGGGTTCCGTTCTGCAGGGGAGTTGCCGTCAGCGGAGCGTACATAGTGAAACAGTGGCCGCTCATGGTCGCCGCTTGTATGACCATACATAGGGTACAGGGTGTTGGGTTCGAGCGGGTTGCCGTGTGGATTCCGAGTAGAGGATTCTTCGCCCAGGGCCAGGGGTACACCGCTGTATCTAGGGGTAAAACTCTTGGGGGCCTATTCATAGTCTTGCCGAGTGCTGTATTGCGCGACAGAGGCGCCGCCCGCGATTTCATGAAGAACGCCTTCCACCCCCCAATGGACGCCATTAACGCGCTCGCGGAACTGCGCCGAAAAGCGCCAGCGACAGTAACCATCGACACGCGGGGGAGAAGAGTGGCGTACGCCACCCTATGGGACGCACGGGAAGCGTATGACGCCCCCGACGGTTGGAGAGGGCTTTGGCCTCGGGACGTTCACAGTAGTGGCCATGGATTGCAGGGGGTCTACAACGTAAACAAAGTTTGGTCAAGCGAACCACGTCTGTAGCGATGAACATTCCACCAGTCAAGTGTGACAAAACATTCCGCCACTCCCGACCATCGTCAAGTGACTTCTCGCGCGGTCAAATGTGATAAAACATTCCGCCACTGCCGACGATCGCCAAGTGCCTTCTCGCGCAGCGAGTCACCAGTCATGTGTGACAAAAAACTTCTCCTCTTTACACCAAAAAGCACTTGAAGAAACATGTATTGTTGGAAATCTAGAGTCCGTGGTCACACAAAGGTGCTGGAGCCATAGGAAGATCCGAATAACCAAATGAAACCAAAATTCGTCCGGGAAATACTACGCTCTCCCGCCTAAAAACGCACGATACGATGTACTGGCAGTACTATTGTACTGGCAGTACTGGCTGAGGGGGATGCCAGGGTGCCAGCACTTCGACTATTATTGACGTACGTCCTAAAATAACGCTCGATAACGCGGGACTTATTTTTCTTATTTTTTGTCTTTTTTTTGTTTTTGACGGGGAGTCTGAGTAAACATCATGTTTGGAAGAACATTGAATGCAAATGGGTGTGTACCAGTACATTAATATTTACGTCTGTCTCTGAGGCCACGATTTCGCAAAATCGTTCGAGCGATTCGGTTTGGCACGTCAAACTTGTTTTTTTGAACCCATGTCCCACCTTTTCGGTATCTAGGCTGCGTGCTGCAATGCGCCGTATTCCCGCACCTGTCCATCATACGCTTCGCTCGCATTTGCCACGTTTTTTCGTAGTCAACACCAAAATTGCATTAGAAACATGGTGCCAACACGACATATTTTTTAGTTTTTAGCCCTAGTGAAGCCAAAACGCTTAAAAACGTGCCTCCAGCAGGGCGCCTCCAGCGGGGCCCTCCGGGGGCGCCTTCGGCGGGCCCCCCTCACCGCGACCACCAGTGCACTGGTCGGGTCCAGTGCACTGGCATATGACGCAGCCAGTGCATACTGTACTGGCTAGAACTACCAGGGCCCAGCCCTATAGTTCGCGCTTTGTACGACTCAGGCCCGCGTATCATGTAAGGCCCCCAGTTTTGAAAACGATCTTCATTTTTCTGTGCATACTTGTAGTCTACTGCTTGTCGTATGTGACTGCAATATCGCGGCTGTGCTCGTACCCGGTAAATACCAAACCAATTGTTACATCCCACCAACCGAACCTCTCTCTTGTCTCAGGGGCATGCCGCCCCCATAGCTTGTTTCGAAAGAGGCCCCATCCTACGGTACGCGTCACGCGAGTCATCGCATCACGATACATGCAAAAATTCTCCGCAGTCCGCTGTTGGCATCAACAAGCCCGCGAAAAAAGACGGGGCAAAGGGCACAGCAGCCGGACAGGGCCTATCCATCCCCCGATGAATGATCAAAACGCAAAAAGAGAAAATTTAGCACCTATCATGAGCGATCGCACCACAAGAGCGGCACCAGCATAATATGCACAGTTAGTCTCTACGTATGAGTCTGTCTTGGGGGAAATATCGTTGCTGTGGCGAACATTGTTGTCTGCATGCTATATGGATAATCGAGCTTGAAGAGAGTCAGCTTCTCCGACCGCTTGTTGGCTGTAGCTTGTCGTGACAGACTATGATGATCAGTAATTGATGCAGCTTACCGCTTTCCGAGATCAGAAACTGCAGAAACTTGGCCGATCACAAGCGCCAGGAGAGCACGGAAACCCGGGCCGGCCCACCACTGATCCAACGCTTCTTTCCCCAGCCTTGCTCTCCGGCGCGCAGACCTAGGTCTGCGCGCCGGGCAAGCACGGGGTGCTGGGGAGTGAGAACGTTGCACGCACACGCGCCGGCACACCAAGCTTGGCGTTCAGCATTCAAACGGAAATTCTGAAAAGTGCGATGCTTCATTATTTTGTGAAAACCCTTTCTGACGGTTTCGGTTTCGGTTTCTCGTCAACGTGCCAACGCGCCAACGACCATCGCCCGACCCTGCTGTTGTTATACGTCGTATGCCTATTCTGGTGGTACCTCCATGCATGAGTGGAGACATCACAAGAGGTTTCCAGCACCTGGCGACTGCACGTAAGAGACCCAGGAGCATTACGTCCTGCCACACTCTGTTTCGAAGGATGGGGAGGTGGAGGTGTCATCGCGGCTAATAATATATTACCTACCTGCTGAGAGCATGCGGCAACGGCAGGAACAAACAAAGGGGTGAGCAGCGGGTTGCGAGGTTTGGTGCAGGGTTTCAGAAGCTGGAAAAACTGGCAACTTCGGCGTTGTTGGTGTGTGAAATCTGGCCGTTTTCTAGCCTGGCGAGATTGGATCAGGAGCGTACCTAATCACAGAAAACCCCTCGTGTGAAGCCAGTGGCGGGAAAAAAGCTTTCGTCATGTATGTACTCGTACGTGGTCGATGCGGTGTAATCGTCACTTTTTTCGTCGTTTTTTGTTGCTGGGGTGCGGGGTGTGTCCGATTTGCAATGTAACAGGTAGGGAGCTGTGCGATACGCGTGGAGACGCGTGCTACGATGGAGGTGGCACTTTTGGCCGAAACATTTTCTGAGTGAGGGGGCTCTTAACCCTCTTTTAACCCAAAATCGTGGGAAATCCGTTCTTTTTTTATTATTCAGTACCAGTAGTCTAGTCTAGTCTATATTTTTTGTTTTTAACCATGGGAGTGTTCACCAACAAGCACCCTTTAAGTTTCTCTACCAATTAGTTTTTGGGGTGAGATACACTATTAATAGTATAGAAATCCTCACATGGAGACCCCCCGAAAAAGAGTGGTGCACCTCTAGCGTAGCATGCGTCTGGAGCATGGTGCAATTGCTTGTCTACTCGTTCTACCGCACGGTCTCGCTAAACTCTTGATAGGACCATAATAGTTTTTTCGGTCCCGGTACGTGGGCCTCGAACGCTAAAAGTGAGTGCTGGCTGCAATTCACCAACGTGGTGCGCCTGCCTTTCCTAATCCCCAACAACCCGGCGTTGTCACGCCGCCGCGGTATGTGCTGTGCCTCCGTGCCGCGCTTACTCTGCCACGTCAAAGGAGGCAAGCCAGTCATCAGCCACCCCAGGGGGGCATCCAATGCCAACATGCAGAGAGGGGCAAACCCCATGTTCGTCCCCAACCGATTGCCGACCGAGGCGGTGAGCGATAGCGACTATTAATATTGGGTTCGTGCCGCACGCGTGTGTACGTTGATGTCGGCGATGTTGTCCGTAGTGTTTTGCTCGCCATGGATAGATCGCGCCCTCTGTCAGCGAGCCTCGGATGGGTCGTTTGTCTTTGGAGAGCCCTCTCGAGCACAACGCATGTATATATATAGTGGAGCAAAACCGTTACCAGATGACAAAGGCTACGTCGGCAGTAGAGGGATCACGTTTCTACGGCCTTACCAACATACTAGCGACTCGTGGCCACTCTCGCGAATCGCTACTGTATCCCTTTTCTTTGCAAATGCCGTTCGATGGGCATCGCCATGGGATTGCTTGCTGCGCTTCACCCGCACAACATATTTTTACTTTTAAGTCCTTTTTTTGTACGAGGGTAGTCAACATATTTAGGTTTTCAAGCATTTTTTGTATTAATAGTAAGGTACACGGCCGTTCGCGTTGGTGGCTCGCGTTAGTGGTCTAAACCAGGCAATGGAAACGAGGTATCTCCCCTATTGCGTCGTAGTTCGGGTCAGGTAGCATTATCTATATATCTTTTCGTTTCCCTGCATCAGACGATACGGTGGAAACCCGAAAACGTTTAGACGGCTGATTTTTGCCAAGGTACCCCTCATTGCCCCGCTTCGCTCGCGCGGTCCCGCCGAAAAACGCGAGATCGATCTTTCGACTGGTGGATAAGAGTACAGTGACACATTATGTAAACCTCCGGCCTCACTGACACCCCCCCCCCGCACGCCGTGTTCTTTTGAGGATTTCATAGACATCAATCCGGCATTGTTAGCTCTTCGTCCTAGGTTCGTAGGTTAGCCTCCGCATTCTCTTCAGCAGGCGCTACTTATCTCTTGCCATGGCGGCCACTGTAACAGTGTTGCGGCCCGCCGTACGCGCATCTGCTAGTCAGTCGCCGCCGACTACGCTTCACCGGAAACAAAGACATAATCGACGGTATGTGCGCATAGTAGATAACTCCCCCCCCCTCGCCTGCGCACCGTGTGCTCTTCTTGCGCCTCTCTCAGTCCCCTGAACGCGGTGCCCTCCCTTCCCCCCCCCCCCTCCCCTCCCCTCCCCTCCCCTGCCTCCCTCCCTCCCTCCCTCCCTCCCTCCCTCCCTCTACCCCCCCCCACCCCCCCACCTCCCTCCCTCCCGCTCGCTGATTCCCTCTGCTCACCTGCGAATGTGATGGCAACCTTCCAAAATCGAGGACCGTGAAAGAGCTTACGAGGTGATTTCTGGGTCAATGGGTGCGAGCATGAGCGTCTTTAAGCATACTCGAGAAGACGGGTAGCCGCTGGAAGCGGGCTATTTCAAGGTCTTGCAGAAGGCTCAGCTCTAAGGCTTGCCTCGAGCTTTGGCTGTTGGAGGTGGACTGGGGAGCCCGCGGGGTTACCATTGTTTTGCCGCCATCGCTTGGTTGTGCTGGGGCGAGAAGTGGGGAAAATGCCTGCGCGGGAGGAGCCGGGAGAATCTTGTGTTCCCTCCTCATCGCGTGATACGTGCACCGACAACCAACTGACCGGTTTTTTAGTATTAATTTTACAATATCTAGCGTTTGTTTCTGCTGTGCTGTCGCCAATAGTGTGGTAGTGGTGGTGGTGGTGGTGGTGGTAGAAAACCTGTACCCGTGATACCTGAGGTTGTACTGTTTTTCATTTTTCATGATCTCCTGTGCATGGAAGTAACTTCCACCAAACCTTTCATGCAAGCTTCGACGAAAGCTTCCACGGTTCCACGAAAGCTTCCACGGCAGTAACTTCCACGAAATCTTCCACAAAAGTAACTCCCACGACAGCTTCCACGGAAGTGACTCCAACCAAAGCTTCCACGGAAGTAATTTCCACGAAAGCTTCCATGGAAATAACTTCCACCAAAGATTGAATGAAAGTACAATAACTTCCACAAAGGCTTCGATGAAAGTAACTTCCACGGGAGCTTCCACGAAATCTTCCACGGATTGGAAAGCTTCCACGAAAGCATTTCCACGGATTTGAACGTTTTAGTTCCATGGAAGCAAGCGGCAGCTTCCACGGAAGGTCGGAAGCTATCATACGGAAAAGTCGGACAAAACCTTTCACGGAAAGTCGGACGAAACCTTCCACGGAAGGTTCCACACGAAAGCTTCCACGAAAACGCCCACGATTTTGAAATTTTCCACGAAAGTACTTCCAAAGGTTTTTACGTTTTAGTTCCATGGGAGAAAGCGGCAGCTTCCACGGAAGGTCGGAAGCTCACCGGCTTCCATCAAATCTTTCACGAAAGCTTTCCGTGAAAGCTGTGAAAATTGCTTCCAGGGGAGATTGGAAGGTACATCCACCGAATTTTACGTTTTACTTCCACGAACGCTTCCCCAGGTTCCACGGAATCTGAGCTCCTTCCACGACAGCTCCCACGAGTTGCTAGCTCCCATGGATCCTTAGGTGGAACAAATAAACATTTTTTAAATTAATAGCACATCCATGCGAGAGGTTTACATTTTACTTACATGCCAACTTGTCATGGAAGCAAGAAGTAAACTTGAGTGGAAGCAGCTTCCACGAAAGCTTCCACGAACTTCCATGGGGTTTATTTTTCAATGCTTCCGTGGGAGTAAATTATTATATATTTTTTCTAATTTGTTATTCACCCCTACGAGTACCATTAGAGTCGGCCGAGATAAGGTTTTGCCCGAGGCCACAATTCTACCACTCGTTAGTGTACCGACTGGCTGCCGGCTGCTGCGATGCAGCTGGCACGAGATAGGTCAACCAACAAACACAAATCGAACCGGATTCCGGCATCGGCACACCCAGAGAGACATACTGACCGACCATGCGTGGCAGAGCTCCACACAGGAGCATTCAGGTGATGCCACACGATGGGGCGGGAGTATTATGGTATTCGTACTGTTTTTGTGCACGCTGAGCTGTGTTATCTCTGCAAGCTATCCCACAGGTTCGAGGCAGGCAGAGTTAGCTGCGAGTGGTTATGCAAAAGGTGATGGTTGGTAGGTCTGACGCATACTTCAAAAAGCAAGTGCATGATGCACCCTGTCCACCTCCATCTAAAATATCAGCTGTTGGTACAGAAGGACAGTAGCTGACAGTAGCTGTGCCCAAACCTGCAAGGGAACGCCAGCTGTGACGTTCAATACTATACGAAGAGCCCACCAGCTGGCACGGAAGTCAGATGGACCAGCGGCAAGAAGCTTGAAACGCCCGCCAGCAGGTAGCAAAACTATGAACGGCCCGCCAGCAGGCACGGAAGCGTTACCGGCCAGCCGCATCGAACTGATACTTGGTTCCATCCTGTCTGGTGAGGTCTTGCGTACATTTCGTGTTTAATGTGCTCGATTGTGTGCGTTACGCTGGTCTCCGGCGCCCCCCCCCGTGTGTAAGCGCGGATACTCCGCGGACAAAGCCCCTTCATCCTCAGCGTCGATTTCGTCATAGTAGGGTGCTTCCAACCTCACGCCCCCCGCCCGCGACCGATGCCATCATACCCAAATCGAGGTTGTAATAGCGATGAAAATGGAAACGCGATGCTGCTAAGTTTATTTTCCGAAATCTTGCAAGGAAGACATCGTGCGAACATACCCCCGTGCCGCTCCTGTGGTGAAAACGGAACGGAAGGACAATTTTGTCACCTATTTTCTATACAGCAGCGCCCAAATGTGTTCCCATCACACGCCCGGTTTGCGCCAGCCACATATATATCACGGTCGTGTTCTTTACACTGTGACGAGAGTGTGGGTATGTGCAATGTCACCGGCGCACGCCGTTGACATCCATGACGCAGTTATTCGTTTCGTCTATCGTTGTCTGTCGCAGACATTAAATCTCTCGCCGTCTCAGACTGCCATTTTGCCGACTATTTCTCAGGTCATTTTGGCCCTACATGTGCCCGCTGTGTATATTCGCTTTTTTTGTTCTTTAAACATTAGAACTTGTGTGGTGAACATCAGTGGTCTTGTGTGAACCACGTCCCCGCTCCGTTGATGACTCAGGTTCCGCTGGAAAGTATTGTTTGACGTTATGATGCGGCGCCGGGCGGTGTGCACACATGCCCAAACTTAGGTTGTACACGTTACCGGCTAAGGTATGGGCGTTTTGAGCCCTCAAAACTCCCCGGTACAAGCGGCTCGTGTGCCACTCCTAAATCACCCTCGGCGTGCGACCTGCCGACGGCGATTTGGGGGTCCGTGGGCACCACACCGCCAAGGGGAGGCTAGACCGGACATCGAATATTACCCATTTACGTCACAATTGCTGTAGTTTCTTCGCTACCAAGCACGCCACCCCCAGAGAGTTTCATCCAACCCTTGTCCTGCTGCCCGCCTTTCCCCGCCCACCGCCCCACACCCCAACCCTTCTCCCCCCCTCTCCCTGGGAATCATGTGCGTGTCGTTTCCTGATCAAAGCCCTTGCCACCTCTCTACGATCAGTGGTATTTGGGCCCCCACCCCGCCCACACACTGCGAGGAGGACGTCCTCCGCCTCCAATGCTTAATCATCGAAGGTTGGGTTTTTGTCAAGCAAGGTCCTAGCCAAGAGGCACTCGTTTCTCACCAAAACGCACTGGTAAAGGAAGAAGTCCGCCAGCACTCGAGGCATCTGCAAGACAATGTGCCCGAACCCTGGCAAAATGGAGCAACAAGCACGGTGCAGCTTACGTCGTCGTCATGTTGATAAAATATTTTCTTTCTCCTTGTAAGTCTTTCGGATAATAACGTCGCGACTGTGTCACAGCAACGGTGGGGGCGTATGGTCATGTCGTTACACGTTGTATATGAACGCCGTCGGCGAGGCGCCATCTGAGAATCGCGAATCTACAGGAGGAACAAGGAGCCGTTGCTTGGTCTGCTGTGCTCCCAACGAAGCTCTAGCCATCGTGCAAACTTGCGCCAGCAGCCTTTCGCGGAACTTTCGGAGTCTATGTCGTCATCCGTATCGCCGAGGGTCAACTTGGCAGGGTTAACCACTAAAGCGATCTCTTTGTCCACCGAGAAGGAAAGTAGGAAATGCGCGGAGCAGGCATACCGTGGATCCCCGAGTTGCTGCTCTCTGCCATGGAACTGCTCCACAAGAAACATTCGTTGCCGTCGTCGCCAACGCCCCATAACGTCGGACCAACCCGCGCCTCGGGAGAGCAGAAAACGGCGAAGTCCGCCTCCGAATGCCCCCGGAAATGGAACCTAAATTGTGGCGTGTTTTCCGCCAAGGTGCCAGAGACGCACGCGTTACGTAATGTTAGGCGCCGCTTGGTGTGTACTTTTGGAGAAGCCGTTAAGTATGGGTATACGTTGCGGCGCGTGCTACCATAGAGGTAGCACTTTACGTCTGAAATATTTGTGAATGACGGGCTCCTTAACCCTAAATTGTCGAAAACAGCCCACTTGCTTGGCGTGGTTTCCGTTGTGTACGTAGACCATGGCATTTTTCAACCCGTACCAGTTTCATTTTTCTCCAAATCAGGTTTTGGGGATAGATCTTAACCCCCCATGTTGAGGACTCTCAGAAACAAAAATTGGTGCACCTCCATGGTAGCAGGCGTCTTGCCCGCTATTGACGTCTTATTCTCGCCAATAGTGGTATGCTCGTGTTGAGGACGCCAACATATATGCCTACGTCGAGCCCTTCCATAGTTGACCACACGTCTAAGCCGACTTAAATCGTCGTTTATGTGGGGTCGAAGCGCAATGTGAACAAGACCTTCGTCGTTTCTACGCACGGAACGTCGACCACGTCGGACCCATCCCCAACCATTGCATCGCAAGTAATGAAGGCCAACGCATGACAAAATTGACCGACAACGAAGGGCTTGGCTAAATCGGGATAAAACCATTTTACCTGTCAACGAAGTGACAAGTTCCCAGCCGGGGGTCGTCGGAATGATTCAAGCGGTAGCGCCGTAGAGCACAGCCCTTGTCGTAGAAGATCAATTCCGGCCGGCTGGCGGGGTCTTCCAAGATGGAGTCCAGGCAACCGGCCACGACCTCCATCGCCTCGTGTTCCCACAACGGACCCAGCCCGGCGATGATGCCGCAGTTCAGAGTCGCTATGAAGTGTCCGTGCGTGTAATGGGTAAAAAACAGCAGCTAGAGTTGTCGCGCTTCGTAGGGCTTGGCTCCGCGTGGGATGACGGCGTTTCCAGCATCACGGTCGGGTGGGTAAGCGACCAGGACGTCCGTTGCAGCGACGGCAAGGGCACGGGAGATAGCGTGTCAGTAGTGCAAATATTCCATGCAAGAGGGTGGAACGCTTGCATGGTGTGACCGTCAATTGGTGACTCAAATGACACGCGACGTTAGCTACATGGCTGGACGTAAACGGCTTCTTGGGTCGCCTGCTAAACGGCTACTTGGCAATATCTATTCTTCCTGCTAAACCGTATCTACATATTACATGACGTCGAACCTGCGCCCGCGCAGAAAATCTGGAAGAAACAATGGAATCTACGTGACATTTCTACCCAACGAGATCGCCACGTGGCCTACGTCGTTATGTTTCGGCGAGTGGAGGTCGCCAGACGTCTCTTGTAAATATACAACGTCATGGGGCGTGGGTTGAAGTTGGTAGACGTTTGGGGGGTGTCGGTTGTGTTGTTATCGTCGTGCGTGTTTGGCGTCCTAAGGCCGTGCTGCCTCCGGTGCATCCCTGATCCTCAGTTCTGTTCCGGAATGTGGTGCCATAGCTTGGACAGTTTGACCTTACCGCGGCTTGCAGACGCACCATACCCGTCAAAGGACACGTGCGCCAGTAACCCTAATCCCGACGTATGAAGGTGTGTTGCACGAACATCGGGGTGGGTGGGTGGCCGTAGTAATGGTCTTCATTTGCAAGCATGGCCTTCATCGTAACATCTAACACCGATTTTGCGATAAGCCTGGGAGAGTATATCACCAGAACCGCGGAAAAGACCCCCGGGCCACCGTGCCTTCGTCGAGGCCTCCCCCGTCATCGTACCTCTGTCACTGTAGTTTAGCGTTTCCTAAACACAGAAGAGGACGTATCAGTATATATTGGCAGAAGGAATAATGATGTAGCACGCCGGTACCAGTGCCACGAAATGAGATGGGCACACCACCAATGACGCACACACTTAGGGCAAACGATGACGACGTAGACTCGGTGGAAAGCGTGGGTCACGCCCGTGCTGTGGCTCGTTGCTGTCGACAACAACGTCAGGAGCGGGGACGGAGACTGTTCGATGGTTAGGCGGGGCTTTCACTCCGACAGTCCACAACTACGATCAAACAACCTCGTCACGTCTTGTAAGAGAAATAACTTGCCTTAGCGACGGTACGCGCTTCCGTCGGGGTTGAGGGCGTGGGAATTTCATTAATCGAGTTGGTGCTGGCGCTGGGTGGATCTTAACCGCTGCCTTATTTGGCGTTTTGGAACAAGAGGGCGCCAAGATAACAACGCGCGTGGCGCGGCGAGTGCTGCATATTCTTTCGGTGGAGCACGTGGCGTGGCCGGACCCGCAAGAGCAGGCCGAGATCGCCGAGAACTGGGGCCTTGATAGCTCCTTGAGGTGAGAAGGAATGTAGAAGAAAATTAGGAAAAAACAAGAGGACGGAACGTAATATGATTGATTGACTGAATCGTGCACCCCTTCATGCGTGATCGCTCGACGGAGAACTTTGTACCATATCACACGAATGAGTATGTCTTTCCCTCCCTCCATCCCTCGCTCCCTCCCTCCCCCCCTCGCTCCTCCCCCCTCTCCCTCTATAATTCCGTCCGTCCCTCACTCCCTCCCTCTTTCCCGCCCTCACCCCCCCCCTCCCTCCTTCCCTCCTTACGCTCCCTCCCTCGCTACCCCCCCTCCAAGAAAGTAGTGGGTATCATAGACGCGAGCCACATAGCGGTTCCTCCCCCTTCCTCTGCCCATCGGGAAAAATACCTCAACTTCGAGCACTTCCACTCTGTCATCCTGATGGCTGTCGTTGACAACCGTGGCTTTTTCCGCTGGCTCTCCTGCGACTCCCCGGGGTCCCGCCGCGACAACGTCATATTCAGAAAAACGCAGCTTTTCCGAACTCTCCAGGAAGATCAAGTCCTGCCGCGGAGCGAGCGCACCCTTCTCGCAGACGGCGCTTGCATTCTTGGAGACACTGCATTCGCGGAGAACTCCTGGATGCGTACCCCGATCCCCTCCCCGTCGACACGCCGAGAGAAGTTCTTCAATCACAAGCACGCCGACCAGCGCGCCATCGCGAACTTTGCCTTCGGCCGGCTGAAGTGGAAGTTTTAGTGCTTTGGCAAGGGGAAGATATTTAACCGCGTCGACGCACCGCTGATAATGCGCGCGTGCGTCGTCCTGTACAACTTTATCTTGGCGCTCGATGTGACCGGGTTAGACGCCGACGATGAGCGGTACGAATACGGTGGAACCCTCGGGGACCAATCCGACCTCGACTAGACAAAGAACGGAACTTCTCAGCGCAGCGAGAGAGGAGAGGTTGCGGGGGTGGTGGGCGACGCGCGCTCCGCCAGGCAGGTGGGGACGGACTACCTTGTCGACGCTGGCTTCCTCGAGGAAGAGTGGGGTAGTGCCTAGCTGTCCTTCCTCCCCGCTGAGAGCGCCGTGTGTTGACCCTTGTAGTACGATTCTCAAGCCACGTTTTAGAAATATAATTAGTGTGGGACACGTTTAAGAGTGGATAAAGGGCTTTAGCCCTTTTGCTACTAATAACTGCAAAAAAACACGCCGGGTTACACTACTCGTAGCATACGGCAGAGGGGTGCATTTTTGTTTTTTCAGGGCTTCTCACGGGTCGGGTCGTTTCTCGCGGGTCGGTCGGGTCAGGGATAAAAATTAAGGCAAATACCGGGGGGGGGAAAGAAGGGAAGACACCTGCTACCGCGGCTTGTTTAGAAGGTGGCTGATGGTGAAGCCTCTTATTCGTTGAGCTGGAGAGTAAACGTGATGATTAAACATATAGCTAAGCAAAAAAGAGGGACCCGACTCGACCCGTGAGGGTCGGAAACCTCGTGACCCGACCCGTGATAACCTTGCCGACGCCGGCTTGCTTGCGAAAGATTAAGAGCTATGCGTTAACATAGCGCGGTGGTTACGGGTATGACAGTACGATTACTGTAAGCAATATGAGGCAGGCCCAACTGCTACTATGAGGGTGGTCTCGGTTGCGATCGACGGCTTATTGTGCGTGTTGTTGATGCACCATAACACGTCCTACTCGTAGGTTTTCTTAGGACAATTTCCGCAATACCTGTGTGCTGCTGTAGTTGAGTTTTCGTAGTTGTGATCTGCCTGTAATATATAGATAATGGTTATTAATCGGGGTATGTAACAGGCTTTCTCTATATCGGTTGTTGGGTGGGCATATGTAGAGCTCATGCGAGAATTACGAGAAAAACTAGGTCCTCCTTCCTCCATCTACCATACCGTGGCTATATTCCTATACTCTATATCCACGTACAGACCACCGCTAAGTGCTGGCCGCACGGTCATTTCGATCAGAGGGACGGGCTTCGCGCTGCTGAGAGGCGGGGCGGCCCTCTGTCCTCTACCCACCGCCCACCCCCTGTATATCCTCAATCACCTCCTCGGTGTTATTCCGAAAGGGCGTGACACCATCGCTTGGCCTGCAACGCGGTCTTAAGCGGCGTTAACTCCCAAAATAGGCGTAAAATGCCCACCCTGAAACTCCTGACTGGCGATATAGACTGATGCTTTTGTTTCTTGACCTTCGGAGCGTGGCGAGCCTTCCCGTTGCACGGACAGAGCTGAGGTGGTGGGGTTACCAGCCGATAGTGAAAAGTATCATGTATGCATCCATCACGCTCCTCGAGCATCCATTAACCCTTAAGCATGAAGACAAGTAGAGCCGTAAAGAGGTGGACGGGCTCGAGTAAATCATCATCAAGGAAAAATGCCGCCGAACCGGCGATATTCCGCTAGAAATCTCCCACTGCAGTAACGCCTATCTACTCTTTATTGAAGCTCTCTAATGCCGCCAAGCACCGTCGTATCCGTATCGTATCTAAGCACACAATCAACAGCTTTGCCTGGTTAATGTAACGTCAATGTTCGGATTTTCGTGTTTTTCGATCCTATCGTAATCGTTTTGACACCACCCGTTGGGTCAGAAAAGAGTTGGCCGCGATTGGCTGCAGCTCAGGCCTTGGAGAAGTGATAAATTGCTCTACATGAGTGTCCACGCCAATCTACCTAGGGCAGCCATTCTCACTACCATCTCAAAGGTTCTTCGTCTGCAACACCAACGCCGTCTTCCACTAAAGGTCGATCTTAACGAAGAGTTTTTTTTTTCAGTTTTTTTGCTTAAATTTCGGTTCATCACTTCATTGTTTTTCGGGAAAAATAATAAAGACTTCAACCCCGGAAAACTCGTCTCCAAGCGTTTCAAATGTTTTTCAAGAAAAAACAAAACTTGAGGTACAAGGGTGTAGAGGGTCGGGCAACCGCACCGCTTGAGCTGTGCCACCACTTGCGAGCGCACAACACTGAGAGAGTCGTTGCCAAGGTCGCTCCCAGGACATAACTAATCGCAGAAGGCGGAGCGAGTTTCTGAGCTCTCTTCGCCGAGTCGGCAAAAGTGGCCCCACCGCTTCCGAGTCGACAAAAGTGGCCGCACAGAAGCGGCCGTCCGAGCAAGCTCGCTGAGGGAAATAGCTGAAAGTTTTGACGCATTGGGCGTTGTAGCGGGGCGAGTTGGTGATGAATGTCACTCCCAAGGCACCGACACCTGCCTACGAGTCAGGCCGAACCTATTGGGGCAACCACGGGGGTGAGTTCCGCGAGCGTTGCTGCTGCAGTGACGGTTCTGTGCCGGGTGGACGCTTGTTTCGCGAGCCAACTGAGGCTCGTACTCGTTAAGATTCAACCTTCGTTGAGTTCGGTAAAATACCGAAATTTCGTCAAAAACTGAAATATTGAACGTATCGTCAAGATCGACCGTTAAGATCGACCTCAATAGAGAAGAGTTCGACCCGGCTCACGTTCGTGGCTCCGGCCACTTTGATAAAATATTTCGTTGAAGTTACTTCAATGGGAGCTTTCGTGGAAGCTTCCGTGGAAGTTACGGAGGATTCCGTGAACGCTTTCGTGGAAGTTACGAAGGTTTCCGTGGAATTACTTCCATGGTTTCGTGGAAGTTACTTCCATGAAAGCTTTCGTGGAAGCTTCCGTGAAAGCTTTCGTGAAAGTTTCTTACATCGTGGAACTTTCGTGGAAGCTTTCGTGAAGGTTACTTCCATGGAAGCTTTCGTGGAAGATTTCGTGATAGTTACTTTTGTGAAAGCTTCCATAACTTTCGCGAACGCTTGCATTAGTTCCATGAAAGCTTCCATGGAAGCTTTCGTGGAAGCCCCCGTGGAAGTTACTTCCGTGGAAGCTTTCATATCTTGACTATCTTCCATGGAAGCTTCTCCAGAAGCTTCCATGAACGCTTCCATGGAACTTACTTCCATGAAAGCTTCCATAACTTCCGCAAAAGCTTCCATTACTTCCATGAAAGCTTTCGTGGAAGCTTTCGTGGAAGTTACTTTCATGGAAGCTTTCGTGGAAGCTTTCGTGGAAGCTCCCGTGGAAGTTACATCCGTGGAAGCTTTCATATCTTCCATATCTTCCATGGAAGCTTCCATAACTTCCGCGAAAGCTTCCATTGCTTCCATGAAAATTCCATTACTTTCGCGAAAGCTTCCATGGAATCTTTCGTGGAAGTTACTTCCATGGAAGCTTTGGTGGAAGCTTTGGTGGAAGCTCCCGTGGAAGTTACTTCCGTGGAAGCTTTTATATATTCTATATCTTCCATGGAAGCTTCCACGGAAGATTCCACGAAAGCTTCCACGAAAGCTTCCACGAAAGCTTCCGTGAAAGCTTCCATTACTTCCGCGAAAGCTTCCATTACTTCCATGGAAGCTTTCGTGGAAGCTTTCGTGGAAGCTCCCGTGGAAATTACTTCCGTGAAAGCTTCCATAACTTCCGCGAAAGCTTCCAATACTTCCATGAAAGCTTCCATGAAAGCTTCCATGAAAGCTTTGGTGGGAGTTCCATGGAAGGTTTCGTGGAGGCTTTCGTGGAAGCTCCCGTGGAAGTTACTTCCGTAAAAGCTTTCATATCTTTCGTATCTTCCATGGAAACTTCCACGGAAGCTTCCACGAAAGCTTCCGTGGAAGTTACTTCCGTGAAGGCTTCCATAACTTCCGCGAAAGCTTCCATTACTTCGATGAAAGCTTCCATGGAAGCTTTTGTGGAAGTTACTTCCATGGAAGCGTTCGTGGAAGTTTTCGTGGAAGCTCCCGTGGAAGTTGCTTCCGTGGAAGCTTTCATATCTTCCATATCTTCCATGGAAGCCTCCACGGAAGCTTCCACGAAAGCTTCCGTGAAAGTTGCTTCCGTGAAAGCTTCCATAACTTCCGCGAAAGCTTCCATTACTTCCATGAAAGCTTTCATGGAAGCTTTCGTGGGAATTTTACTTCCATGGAAGCTTTCGTGGAAGCTTTGTGGAAGCTCCCGTGGAAGTTACTTCCGTGGAAGCATTCATATCTTCCATATCTTCCATGGAAGCGGTGAAAGCTTCCACGGAAGCTTTCACGAGCTTCCACGCAAAATGCAACTAGTACAGGAGACCGTAAAAATCCAGCAAACCCGGTGTCCGTGCCAATTCTATGTTTTTTCTTATCTTTCATCCTATTTATAGGGATAAGAGCTTTTCTGTGGCCACAGAAATATGATACTGTTCGTATGTATGCGTATAGTCTACACTCGTATGTACAACACATCTACAAAGTCAATTTTGTTAAGAAACGTTTTCGGTGTAGACTATGTGTTTTACGAAGAGACCCTGTTAATAGATTACAATAGCCGAAATCGCGCGAAAACAGCAGGAGGGGGTGGGTAGCAACGAATGGGCAATAACTTTTTTTTTGTCGAGCCGATAATGATGCGTTTCGCAATCCACTAATCATATACCTGGTATACAATATTATCACGTACTAAATATATTACAGTAATGATACATGCAAGCAAAGGCATAGTCTAAACATCGTCTTTATTTCTTCGACAACTACCGCCGTCCTCGCAGGTGGTTACCGGTAACATGTAGGAGATCAAGAAGGCCACGCTCGCCATCATCCACTACGGGCTGGACCTGTGGACTTGCAACTCTCTGGTCGGCATGGACTTGAACGAGGGCTGAAGAAGGCTGGGGGGCCGGAGGGCCTGGGGGCTACTATTGATATTTACTCACAGCAGGAGCACCTGTTCGTGTTTAATTCGTCTCTAAGCGAAACTGCTGTTCTTGCTGCAGCTATACTACTACTACTACTGTAGATTGGTATTCGCGTGTTTTTTTTTACTGTTTTGTTGGTGGGATACAGTACGAAGTAAGGTTTGCATTTGTTCTTGTAAGCTCACAAAAGTTGAAAGTCGGTGGGCCTCTTTGTATAGCAGTTGGAACCCGTTGGGTCTTTTTGTGGAGTTTTCTCCACGTAAGATAATATAATTGTGATTATTAGTCTAGACTAGACTATACGAATAGATACTACGAATATAGTCTATATTAATACGCGGCATGCACGATTGTGTCACCGAGCGGGCGCGTAAGCGAACCAGCACCAACCCCTTGTGCACGCGCTCTCCCGCACCCTTAAGAGCATGATGTCCATCCGCCACCATGTGGAAAGCGGAGCCCCGTTCCACGCAGAGAGGGATTTGCGAATGGACATCCTGATTGAGGCAGGTGGACTAAGAGATGTTACGGCACCGGAGTATCGCGGCAAGTCGATTCTCCTCGACGTGACGTATGCAGACCCACAAGCAGGGGTCCACATGCGGGCAGGAAGCACGGATCGAAACGGATCATCGGCTTCCACGTCCGAGGCGCGCAAGCGCAACCACTACGCTCGTCCGGGACAGGTGTCCTTTGACGAACGCAGCTACAAACTCGCCACCCTCGCGGTGGAAAGCTTTGGGCGCCTCGGTAAAGAAGGCAGCGACCTGATAGATCAGGTGGCGGCAAACATCGTTGGAGGGACGGACGCATCGTCCCTAGCGCGGAAAGGCGTGTGCAAGGAGCGACTATTCCAAATCGTTTCTGTGACCACTCAGGTCGCGATTTCGCGCAGAGTTCATCGATAGATCTATAGACTATCTCTGAGGGGTCCTCAGGCCGCGAGGGGAAGGGAGGAAGAATCGGGAGGACTACGGCCACTGGCCTGGGGTGGCAATGTTGATGAGGATTAAGGAAGCCTCTCAGCTAAAACATACTGTATCCAGGAAAAGGAAATAGTAGATAAAGGGAGAAGATGTGGGGAAAGGAAATAAATGGGCACATGTCGAACTCACGGCTGACGTCCTTGAAAAGTTTTTTATAAAATATGTATATACTTGTATATATATATGTGTTTGTTTTTTTAACAGAAAAAACTCACCCACATAGTATATTACAAGTACCAACAACGCAGCTTGCGAAGATGAGTATTGACCCGAAATTCGTCGAACTCACGGCTGACGTCCTTGATATATATGTGTTTGTTTTTTTAACAGAAAAAACTCACCCACATAGTATATTACAAGTACCAACAACGCAGCTTGCGAAGATGAGTTTTGACCCGTTCGTCGAACTCACGGCTGACGTCCTTGAAATATTTTTATAAAATGGTTGGCGGAAGAAACCACTGCATTATGGTGCGATCATTCGACTTCATATTACGTACTACTGCTTTATGGAAGGATACTCGATTTACATCGGGAAGACATCTACGCTATATAGTCGGAGGGCAAAAATAATAATATAGTCTATAGACTAGTCTAGTCTATACATTTGTAGTATTATAGTATCATATTTCTCGTGAGTACTTTTATTCGATGAATGTAATTATTAATGTAAATAGGTAGTCTAATTGTTTATGCTCAAAGTATTTTTATTAAAAACTTGTCCTTATTATCATAGTAGTTGCTGTGATCGGCATTGATATTTTTATTTTTATAATAGTTCTCTTTCTTGTTTTTGTTCTCGGTTGGAAGGATTTTCGGGCTTGCCATACAAATACTATAGTTATACCTAGTATTCAATATGCAGTAGTATTAGTATAATTGCAAAGTTTGTTCTTGAGCAAACAGTACGGCAATTTGGGAGGAAAACCCGTAACCGCGGAGGAAGTCGTTGCTTGGGAGTTGGAAATATTCTTACTGTGAAATTTGTGGAACACAGCACCAACACAAACGGGGTTTGTGAACGAAAGCACGAACAACAAAAATGGGCTACAGTGGTACGTATATCATCAGTGTATGCAGTATGCCAATCGCAGTAATTGGAAAAGCGTTGACAATTGTCTTTTTTTTACCAGCCAATTTATTATTTTTTGCCCCTTTTGGGGCGGGTATTTACCCGGGAATTACCCGTACCCGGGACTTCTGTGAGTTCTGTACAACCCTACCCGTACCCGGAACGGCTGTGAGTTCTGTACGACATTCACACCCGTACCCGAACGTCCTATTTTCGTTCTGCCCGAACGTCCTATTTTCGTTCTGTCTGTAGGGTACACACAAAGCCATACGCTACAAAGAACTTTTGGAAGTTCTGTACGCCGGTGCCACAAAGACCCGGGGTACCCGTGCAGCATGTTTATACCTACCCGGACCTTCTGGAAGTTCTGTACGCCCGTACCCGGAAGTTCTGGACGTTTTGTAAGACTTCCATACCCGTATCCGGAAGTTCTGGAAGTTCTGTAAGACCCCCATACCCGTACCCGGAATTTCTGTGAGTTCTGTAAGACCCGTGCCACAATACCCCGGGTACGGGTACAGCATGTTTTTTGTACCCGCCTAGAACTTCTGTGAGTTCTGTATGCCTGTGCCACAATACCCGGAACTTCTGTAAGTTCTGTCACACTTCCATACCCGTACCCGAAACTTCTGGAAGTTCTGTAAGACCCCCATACCCTTACCCGGAATCCACAAACCCTACAAAACTTGAGCGTCAAATAATCTGTTTCGATATTTGATTGTTATTGACACCGGCCCACAGCCCAATACTCGTCAGTACTGTCGATGGGGGCGGGAAAGCAAGCCCCTCCGCGCCCGCTCCTCTTCCTCGTGCAGCAGTGCACACACACTCTCGGCAGTAGCAACTACCACGAGCACACCTAAGAGGTCATCTCGTCGCCCTGAGCCGAGAGATGGAAAGCGCGGGACTCGTCGTGCACGAAGGTGTTCAGCAGGGCCAGGGCAGTCTTCGGCTGATCCATGGGCACCTAAAAAACCAAACAAACACGCGAGCGATGAGGGGGAGGGTGTGCTCATTTTATGAATAACCGTAGTCATAAGAACATAGACCCTCGCATCCTTACAGCGCCGGAACGGAGCACGTCGGGTGTTCACCAACCAGGCAGGCATTCTTTGCACCAAGCGCAAATCGTCCTGAGGTATTCAGCGAGGCGCATGAAGGGTGAGCTGCATCCTACTAAAAAACTCTTATGAGGCGGACTTCCGCACCTTGTGCGCACTTTCTTGAACATCGGGAGACAGCTTCGAATGACGCGAGGGGCGGGCGAGAGGAAAAAAGAGATTCATACGGGGGATGCCAGCCAATATCAGGAGGGGTGCCAAACTCATCAAGAGGGATGCGCCCGATTCAGCAGACCTCCCCGGCCGTCGTTGCTTCTCTAAACCGGAAGCTGAACGCCGTTTCTATCACGATCGGCTCGTCTAATCAAATATATACTCGTTACATGCAGGTCCTGCTTCGTACATCGTCAACGCTTCAAAAAACTATCACGCGCTGTAGGCACTACACGTAGCTTTGACTTTCCCATGTAGCTCTACTTCCCCAAAACATCGTCAGTGATGCGTACCGGAAACTGGGGATCGCAACTCTGCCCCTCCCCCCCAATACGCCTTCAGCGTTATACTCACCATGTGTCCCCCCTCGTACACGCGGAGGAACGTAAGCCCCCCGTACGATCGCGACAGTCCCGCAACGGGGCCGTCGGTCGGGGTCCAGTCCTGCTGCGGAGCCGCTCGGAAGCCGTCGCGGCCCGCCCAGTCGAGGGCTAGCGTCCACGCTTCGTTGCCCATGTAGTTGCAGATGAAGTCGCAGTCGCCCGCTGCGCAAGACAGCGATTTCGGGAGGTCGGCGGGCACAAGGGTTCATTAGTCCTTCTCGTACTGCAAAGACTATCCTACACTCATTCCGAGAACTGTTGCCCAACAAAACGAGGGTGCAGTTCTGACGGGGTAAATCCTGTCACTACAACAAAAAACATCTTGCAATAGCTCCAAGCGTTTTCCCTAAAAACCTGCGTATAGTTTCAAAGGGGTTAAGCAAGGGGTTGGGGTTGGGGTCGGGGTTCACCAGGCCTGGAACATGTTAACATACTTCGAAGTACAAGATGAAGCATCCAATACGTAACGATTAGTCGTGTTTTTCTGTGCTTGCAGGATTTTGCTTTTAACAAAAACGAGAAGGCATCGACCAACCCGACCTCCATCCCTAGCCTCAACCTCAACCCCAAGGCTACCTTAGTAAGGCTTTGCCGCGACCTGTAATTGATTCCCAAAAAAATTGCGGACCACCACAAAAATCGTTACAAGACAGTGTATAATCTATCAACCCCCTCCCCCTGCTCCCCCACACCCCACCCCACCCCCTCCTTCTTACCGTAAATGAGTACGGACAGGCCATCCTCGAGCA
Source organism: Undaria pinnatifida (assembly GCA_012845835.1). Taxonomy (NCBI): domain Eukaryota; class Phaeophyceae; order Laminariales; family Alariaceae; genus Undaria; species Undaria pinnatifida. The sequence goes on from JABAKD010000010.1 coordinate 10,388,995, forward strand.
TCGGGCCGACCAGGCCATCGAACCCCCTCATCCAGTCCCCAGCGAAGTCTGAGTTAACTTCCATGTTGCACGACTCCCACGGTCCGCTGTCATCTCGTACGTTCAGGGCCTGGCGGGTGCTGTCCAAGCGGAGGAACTGTAGAGCCACCGTACATGGTACACATATTAGGATTTTGGAGGGCGAAGGAGGAGGGGACGGCGGTGAGGGTTGTCCAATAGCTAGAAGCCGTTTGTCAGCGAGAGTGCGGAAATGAGCCACAGCAGTAGCGATCGACGTATAACATATTCGTCACCAGTGTCTGCAAGCATTAATAGCGGCATCGCCGGCTGGCGCTCACACGACGTCTGTTCGCCCGATGTCTTTCGACCGTTCTTCCTGACTGACCTTCTCGATGTGGCTGAAGTCGTAGCACAAGGGCGTATCACCGCACGGACGCCTGGCAGCAGATACATATGCACACGTGGGTGCCGAGCGGGCGGGAGAGGATGTCGCCACAGTCGAAAAAAGAAACAAAAAAAAAAGACCGAAATGAACAACAAATTATAAAAAAACAATAAAAAATTGAAAACGATGTGTGAATTGGCAGGCAAGGGGGGCAACAAGAACGAAGACCGTGTCATGAGTAACAACAACAACTACTACAACAACAACAACAACAACAACAACAACAACAACAACAACAACAACAAGGCAAAAATGTTGTGGTGCAGCCACAGCGTGTGGAGGTGCCTACGACACCAACAGCAAGCGATGAACAACAGGCAAGACACAGGCAGGAACGGAGCCCCGAGCCGCCACGGTCGACGTCGAACTTCCAAACACAACTCTCACCCCACTTAACCATTTGATCAAAACGCGTTCGACAAAAGCCAGAAAAAAACTTACAATAACACGAACAAGTGCTTCCCCACCCACATCAACCACTCAACAACCCGTCGTCAAATCGGTCAACCACCCCCCCCCTCCGCATCCATAGCACAAAATAACTGTCACGGACGCAAAAATCTCAAAAGCGCATCGATTACACACACTCTAAATAGATTGGCAAGGCACAAAGAGGCGGGTACAACGTGCAGCCGTACGCGGCGTCAAGCCATGCAAGCTAACCAGCGCAAAAAAAATCTCAACACCAACCTCCTAGATGAAGTCAGCTATGAATAGCCAGTCAACTCGACGGACTAGCCGTCGCTCGCACGCAACATAATGTGTCAAGCAAAACACCGCTGTGAGACCAACAGCTGCCGCTTTTCATCACCTAACGTCGTAAGGGTTCAAGCCGCTTTCGCGGTACGGCTGCATGAGGTGCTCGTCGCAGAACGCCCGAGCTGTCTCGCACATCTGTGGCACGGCGCACGACACCCATCACCCGAATTAAAGCCCAATGGCCATCATGAAACAACAGTGTGAGCATTGGAATGCGGCGAGGGGGGTAGCAGGAGGGGATGGCTTTTGAGGCACCCGCACGAAAAAAAAACGAAAGACAAGCGCGCAGCTGGTACACCAGGTAGGCCGCGACACCACAAAAGGAAAACAAAAAAAATTGCGACGGGTCAGCGTGTCAGACAATACTCTATCTCAGATTATCTTGCTTCTGTTATGTGTCTTCACGCGTGTTTTACACACTTCGGTATATTGCGTCGCCCCATCCACCTGCTCACCTACGCACACATCACCCCACCCACCCACCACCCAGTCCCACCCACCTAACCCCCCCGCAGTTCAAAACAAAAATTATAATAAACCCACTAACCACAATCGTCCCCCCTCATCGAGCGTCGGATGCAGCACCCACCTCCGGTACGTGCTGACAGCCCTCAATGAGCTTCACGCACGCCGGGGTGTAGGCCCGCATGAGCTCCGCCTCCTCATCGGTGACAGCCATTACCCCATACGGGTTGTTCACCGCCATCTGCAGGTAGAAAAACAAACACGAATAAAAGCAAAAAGCAAAAAAAAGAGAAAACGAAAACGAACAGCGAAAGAAAAAAAAAAAGACATAAAAACGACAACACTTGAAGGATAAGCTAGCACGCACTGCGTTCATACTTTGCCTCGAATAACTTCGACCACAAAAGCATACCGATGGCCACTGCCGTTGTTGTTGCTGGTACTGGTACTGCACGAGTGCATGCGTGTTTCGTCGTTGCTGTCCTCAAACGGGAAAGGACGTCCGACGCACCTCGGTGTAGAATGGATACTGTATCGCTGGAGAAGTAAGGCCATTTCCGACACCCATCCCTTTGATGTTGATCAACGCTGCTTCCCCATCTCTGCTCAACAAAGAGTCACGAATCGTTCCAGGCAGTAGCCGATAAGGGGAGAGGGACGACGAGGAAAACGACGATGTTACCTTTGTAGGTTCGCTACAATATATCTCCCCACTGCCCCGTGAAGAAAAATACTACCAAACGAGCGCGAGACGACAGCTGCGCGGTGGCGTCGTCGGATGTTGCTGGTGGCTGGAGCAAAAAGGAAAATTGAACCGTCTCACGAGATGCAGCAATGCGATCGCGCAAATCGTATTCGTTTACAACTCGATTCAAGCATGCCAGGTATATACTGCGAAGCATCGTGTTAATAGAGAGATGCTTAAGCTGTGCAGAAAAGTAAGGCGAAGATGGCAAGTCCCATGATATTACTCGTGTTAGTCATAGCTGAGAGGCACACCGACCACCGATCCCGTATATAGAGCATACACGCCTCCTCACTTGTTTCCCTGCCAAACCCTGTGGGCAACCACCGGCGCGTAGTGCCCTCCGTATGACTCGCCGAATACGTAGAACGGGTTGGAGGCGTACTCGGGGTGCGCCGAGAAAAACTCCTGCAAGAACCTATAAATGGCATTCAGCAGCAGCAGTGACGGTAACAGCAGCAAGCAAGAGGCAACAAAATTATTACACAAAAACCGGTGCAAACGGTTGGCTACACCGAAAACGCAGTAACACCAAAACGGTCACACAATACGCAGAAAAACGGTTACATCCAAGGGTTGCACATAAAAAATTAGCACACACACAAATAAGCGGTTACGCCGTATTCATGTATTCCCCACGCGGCCAGATCCAGGTGTGTGTGTGTGCATATCTTCTCTTTTAGTCAGATACTCGGCACGTGTGTGTTGTGCCACTTCTCAAAATGTAGAAAAGACACCGTGTCTACGTCAAATAACGCGCAAAAGCAAGCCTCTCACGCTGGGCAGGACGGGACAGAGCGGGGGCGTATATTAACTGCTTGAAAAACATCGCAAAGCTCACCAATACATGTCTTCGCCCACTCCGTCCTCCCCGTGATCAAAGTCTCCGGGGGCCTTTCCGTAGCTGAACCCTACCCCCGCGGGCTGGTCGACCCACAACACAGTGGCCCGGGAGTTCCACGAGTAAGGGTTGGGCGTCGTCGTCTCGCCGTCATCGTTGACCTTGCACGGCCCTGTTACCGCAAGAACAAGAACAGTAATAAGAACACGAGCACGAACAGGAACAATGACAATAATGTCGGTGTGTCATACTTGGTTGGGGGCCGTCGCCCCGCTGTCACTGTTTGACCGTGAATGGTGCTGTTTGACCGCAAGAACAAGACCAACAGCTAGGAACACGTACACGAGTTATACGCGCCGAGTAAAACTGGGCGACAAACGGGCGAAACGCGCACAGATCGGAACGGGGGTGTTCGCGCTTACCGCCCAGCAACACCACCAAAGCAAAGAAGGACGGGGGCGCCTCTACAAAACAAAACACCAAAATAAGGGAGCGGGGAACGAGGAAAGGCATAGGAGGGGACAGCAGTCATTGTACCCAACGGAGGGACGGGTCATACGGTATCACTTGCAGGCTCAAATGGGCTTGCTTATTGTTGGAATTTGATGGGTTTTTATTGCTGGCGATCGGCCGAAAAAAAATCAGTTAGACGAATATACGTCGGCGGCTGATGTTACAGCAGTGTGCTTTTCATAAACATGTACCTCCCTAAACAGCTAGCCAGCCAATCGTCTGTGCGCCTACTGCCCGACACGCATAACCTCGTCATCGGCACGGCTGGGCGTGTGATGGTATACCGCTCACCGACCCATTCACCCGCGCAGAGCACAAACGAACAACGAACATGCCGAGGTCATCCGCACAGCCGCTCTCACGAGCGATGTATACCCGGGGGTAATCTGCCCGAGGCTCGTCGACACCGGGATTGTCTGCCCTATAGCACTCCCCTCTCACCCCCCCCTGCTTAGAACAGGCTGCAACGAACGCCTTCCAGCGAAGAAACAACAGCAATACGACAGCAGCAACACCACCACCGCCACCGCCACCACCACCAAACACAACAACAACAACAACAACAACAACAACAACAACAACAACAACAACAACAACAACAACGACGACGACGACGACGACGACGACGACGACGACGACGACAACCACGTTAGAGAAAACTTACCCACGCCAGCGCAGCCAAGCACTAAAAGTAAGGGACAGCGGCAGATAAAAGAAATGTATCCCGACCGAGACACAACCCCACCTCCCCCCCGACACCTCCTCCAGCAACGCCGGTGGCACATCCTTAATCGACCTTGACCAAGTCTGACCACGCGGCAGATTACTATACCAACTGCTGTTATAATGGTGCGGTTTGGTCTGATTTTGGTTTGGGTACCACACGGCGAAGTGCCGCAACCCGCTCACCGTTTTCGGCGAGCAGAGCCAGCGTCGACGAGCACCCCGGCCCACCGGTGAGCCAAAGCACCACAGGGTCGGTGGCCGGGTTGTCTTGAGATTCCGCCAGCCAGAAGAAGTACTCCTTGTCTGTCGCCCCCGCGTCCTGAGGGGTCGTGCGATGCAGCACAACAGTATAGTAGTAACAGTAACAGCGTAGAATTAGTATAGCACAGTATAAGTACAGTACAGCAGCACAGTGCTGGAGTAATCGTACTGTACTACGCAGAAAGCATTACAGTATTACTACGAGTACGGTGCTTGTACAGCAGCACAGTGCTAGCACAGAGTAAGCATAGGAGTACAGCAACAGGAACAGCCGTAGATGAGAAACCACACGCAGGCGCGCTAACCTTGATGTTGAAATATCCCGACAGCTGCTTCACGCCGTCGACGCCACACAGAGCCGGACCCACCGGGGAATCCTCTAAGCTCCTTCTCGAGAAGAACGGCCGCGCACAGTCACCGAGAAAAAACCGACAAAAAACGGAAGTCAGCAGTAGTGGTATCACAACATTGTAACATGGTGTCTAATTATTTTCATAACTACCCCATGTTGGGAACATTACGACACGCGACGCGTATGAAAATACGTGGAAGTGTGGTGAGCTTAAGCTTTATTTTTCCCCATCCGCCCGAGGATAAATTACTTGGAAATAGTGTGGGATCAGTTGCAGTTCTTCAAGGGTTGAGCATTTCCCGACGTGAAACTCGTCCCTAACGCTACAGATACGAAAAACTGCTGTGAGATAAAGACAATCTATATCATAGCAGTCGACGATACAAACCGCTGCATCAACGTTGTGGGTAAGCGGCTGCTGAGTTACGCAAGACAGCCCGCAGGGGACAAGCACTGCCAGTCAGGTTCAACAGACTGGCTGCCGACAGCCGACTGGTTGATTCGTGCTTCAGCTCCAAACAAGCATATGTTAGGAACGGCGTTCTAGGATAAGTTGTGGTGATTAACCAAGAGAAGCAGAGGAGTACTCGTACGTGACAGTAGTCTGCGAGAAGTTCGCTTGTCTCAGCTGAAGCAAAACCAACCAAATCGCGACTACCATCGCGCAACAAAAAGCAAATTCGAAAACAAAGAGCAAATCCCGCGACCCGTGACCCTCGTTCGTCGGTTTGGGTTTTTCTGGGGGTTCTGAATCACTCATGTACGATACGGCAGTCAAATCGTGCTGCACTTCGTCCAATACACCGAATCGGCATTTTGCATACCGCACGAGTTGTACTGCCGTAGTGTTTTGTGCTACTGTGGGCTAATTGCCACAGTCGAATATGTTTCCGGTCAACCACTCGGTAGACTACTGGCTACTTCTGGGTAGCAAGGTAGCTACCCTCAGCACGGCCCATCGATGGAGAGGATTTTGTCAAACCTACTATAATATATAATACGTTCCAAGGTCGTGTTCTGTAGGGTTTGCGCATTCCGGGTAGGGTTATTTTTCCTTAAAAAACTCACAGAAGTGTCGGGTACGGGTATGAACCTCTTACAGAACTCACAGAAGTTCAGGGTATGGTCTTTTTTCATTACAGAACCAAAAGAAGTTTCGGGTACGGGTTTGAACGTCTTACAGGACTCACAGATGGTTCGGACATGGTATTTTGTATTACAGAACCAACAGAAGTTTCGGGTATGGCATTTTTTTCATACAGAACCTAAAGAAGTTTAGGGTACGGTACAACATGTGATACCCTAACCTATACCCGCACCGGGGTATAGGAGTATACATCGTGCCCCCACCATGGTATAAGGGTATATGGCTGGAAGGGTATATACCCGTACCCAGGGGGTTTCCCGTCAGCTTACAGAGCTCACAGAAATTCGTACAGAGCGCACAGAAGTTCCGGTTACGGGTATGAAAGCTGTACACAACGCTGCGGAGTGTCGGGTACGGGTATTTCCAGGGTCGTTACACGGGTAATTTACGCGCAGTGCCCGATGCGAAATAAACAATGAAGCTGATATCGTTACAAAGAATATTGCCTTCTATGCACGGAACGGCCACCTTGCTTTTGTGGCAGGTGCCGTTGGCTAAGCAGAATTGTGTCGCTCGTCGTCCTTGTTTAGCGGGAGGACGTAGATTCCTAGCGAGTACACGAACGACCGTGGCGCCTCCTCTCCGACAGCCGTTCGGCACCACGAAACCATCGACGGTTCTGATGGTGTCCACCGGCAGGTCAAGCACCCCCTCTTTCGTGTCATAGACTATCGCCGGCTTGATTACGGGCACGTTTTTTTCGCCGTCGATCTCTATTTACTACCTCTGCTTCTCTCGCTTTTTCTGTCTCTTGGACTGCCACCACTCGGGTCTAGCGGTGTGTCGAAAGGCGATTCATCCTGAGGGTCTGTAGACGCGTCTCGCAGTGACTCATTCTGAGGGTCTGCATTACCCTTGTTCACTTTCCACGGACTGTACCGTGTCTCTCCACGTGTGTGGTTCGTGTTTGTGTTTTGTTAGTACGTGCCGTGACGTTAGAATATACCTGGTAGAATATACCCGACATTCCCTTACCTGCAAAAAAAGTTACCTCGCGGGTATTTCTACAAACGTAAGAACCCCTACCAGAACTCGCACAAGTACGGGTATGAAACTTACAGAGCTCGCACAAGTTCCTTATTTAATACGCGCCCTTAAAAACGAAAGAAACATCAACAACAGGTGGTTCTATTATTGTATGATACGTACTGCTGTTCGGTGTTCGGTTTGTGTGACTGGCAAAATATTACATCCTAATGCATAATGCACTCTTCGGATTAAACCTGAATTAATACAGAGCTCCCCGGGTATTGTAACAAAGGTATGCCCGTACCCCGGGTATTGTGCCACAGTCTTGCAGGAGTCACAGAAGTTCTGGCTAAGGGTATGGGGATCTTACAGAACTTTCCGACGTCCCGGGTGCGGGTACGGAAGTCTTACAGAACTTCCAGAAGTTCCGGGTATGGAGGCACGGGCGTACAGAACTAAAACATTCCGAGCGGGTACACAACATGCTGTACCTGTACCCCGGGAGTGGGCGTACAGAAGTTCCGGGTACGGGTATGAATGTCCTACAGAACTTACAGAAGTTCTCTGTGGGGTAATACCGGGCGTAAATACCCCGGGTATTGTTTGTACGTACCCTACAGAACACAACCTTGTAAATTTTGGGTTTTTCGTCCTGCTAGCTTGCGATGAGGATCACCCCTTGGCCCTAAACCCCCTCATCTTGCTCCCCGACCCCGACTGTGTCGGAAGAGGCCTCTGACATGCTTGCACAGTGCCCGCGCTGCCTCTCTGCTGTACTCGTTTTTTCCAAAATTGTTTTAAATACGTTAGCTGTGAGTTCGTACAGTTGAGCGGTCGATACTGAGTTCCAACAGCAGTTGAGCGGTCTAGATTCAACGTTGCAAGCTTCGTGATTCATGAGTCTCATGGCCAGTACATATATAGGAGCACTCGCATACAGGGGAGAAGAGAGGAGATGGGTCCAGGTACATATGGTTGGACTACTAAAAACGATGACACAGCAGCAATACGTTCGAGGTATACGAGGTGGTTTGGCGATCACTGCTACTGATGCAGTAGCAGTCCCGGCGTACTACCCGCCGGTACTCGTCTGTACCTGGCATATGATAGGGGGGTGGGGGGAGGGGGAAGGGGGGGCGTCCTGCCCAAGAGGCTGACGTCTGGGTCTGGCCATCATCGTCTTGAATTTGTAGGCCTCCCAATGGCCGTCACAAGTTAGCGTAAGGCCGCCGCGACTTCTTCGCCTTGGTGCCTTCTCTTCCCAATGTCATTGATGCACTTGATACCCTCTATGAGACCAATGCCGTCTTTAGTCAGTTCCTAGGGCCTGCTAGCATGACTTTTTTTCTCGTTTCCTTTCCTTGCTTCCTCTTGTCTTGTCTTTTCTTGCATTTCTTGTCTTCTTTTCTTTCTTTTCCTTTTTTGCTCTTTTTTTTTTCTTTCTTTTCTTTTCTTTCCTTTCCTTTCTCTTCTCATCTTTTCTTTGTTTCTTTTTTTTCAAGTGACTTGCGTCTGACGTGCGTATGCGTAGTGATAGGTACTACGTGTAATATTTACGTGGTAGTCTTTCTTGGGTGGCAAGCGGTATAGTCGGTTTTTCCAGGCGCGAGAAGTGTGACGTATATGCACCAGTATGGACTTGGCACATCGTAGGCTGACTCCCGATTTCACTTTGTATATGTTTCTGGTGAAGGCATGAATTGCGTCGGCGGTGATATATGCGTGTACCACCTTTGGTTTGCTTCTGTTCTTTCCCTGGGTGTTCCTCAGCTCCAGAGTGACTGGAGCCTGTCCAGTGACCACGGACTTGATCATGCGAGCTAATGTGAGAACAACAATAACAACAACAGCAACAAAAACAACAACAACAACAACAACAACAACAACAACGATAATCATGATGGATTTCTCGTCCTCCCGACCGTTCCATTAACTTCTCCCTTCATTATATACAACCCCTCTCCACACTCGCTCCACGTCATGCTTGCAACACAATGAACAAATTTAATACCACACCGTACCCCTTGGCAGTGATTTGTCGCTTCTACGGTCCTTATCCGCTTCGTTAGCAACCTGTCTTTCGGGCATGCACGGAGCCGCAGGCGGGCGTCAGCCCGCCGCGGCGAAGACCCCATGGTGCTAGTAATTGGTGGTAATGAGGCGCGGCCTCAATACCTGCAGTAGTCATATCTGCGATGCATCATATATGAAGTTCCTTGTACAGTCGACCCCGCTTTAAAGACGCACATGTTTTTTTTTTTCAGGGAGTCTTTAACGCGGGGAATCGGGACTTATCGAATTGAGGGTGTACCGGTAGGCTCGACATCACTGCTTCGGGTATCCCGAACGAAAAATGTATGATGAGCGAGAGCTGTTGTTGTTCTCGACGCGCTTGTGGGCTTGCTTGTGGATATAGCAGGTGCTCGTACAGCAGCAGCTTAGACGTGATAGTTCTCCCGTTTTTTTCGGTTGAACTCTTGACAGGACGATCAGCTTCCAGTAGCCTATCTCCGGTATTGTGGGCTTTGTATTATTAGCAGTACTCCGTACCCGCTGAACGAACATCTACGTTGTTTGATATTTACGGTCTGTATTCGGAGAGAAAAACAAGTCGTCGATCAACCTCCTGAAAATAGTACTCGGACAGCAGCATAGATTTTACAGAAAGAAAAAGTCGTCCAACAATCGCCTGAAAATAGCTTGTACTCGTACAGCAGAAGAAGGTGTAGTAGCAGCGGTAGTAACAGCAGCACGGCACACGGGACCAGAGCCGGGTCAGTGTCGCTGTGCGTGGGTCTTGTCGATCAACCTTCTGAAAGTAGGTACTCGCACAGCAGCATGCTGCAGCATAACAGAAAGTGCTCCCTTTTTTTCAGTTGAATTGTTGAAGGCTCACAATCTGCATCTCCGATAAAAAAAAACACGATCAGCATGGGAGAAACTCATACTGTACTCGTATATAACGTGGCCCAGCAATGCCTGTCAAATCACAACATGCCGCACACCCAGTAGTGTCTTCAGAGAAAAAAGTCGGTACCCGTACGATTGGCGCTGTACTCGTAGCAGGGGCAGCATTAGAATCAGCAACAGCACAGCAGAAGCAGAAGGAGGTGTATGTAGCAGCGGTAGTAACAGCAGCACGGCACATGGGACCAGAGCCGGGTCAGTGTCGCTGTGCGTGTGTCTCGTCGATCAACCTCCTGAAAATAGGTATACTGTACTTGTACAGCAGCATGCTGCAGCAAAAACCATACTGTACTCGTATATAAACTGTAACGTGCCCAGCAATGCCTGTCAAATAACAAAATGCCGCACACCCAGTAGTCGTGGTGCCTGTGAAATCACACGTTGCCGCACCTATCTCGACGAACTCTCAACGACTTACAGCGAAACCAGCACGAGAAGAGTTGTCTGTCAGTTGTGCGTGCACAGGACCCGTCGGAACTGGCCTTGGTGCCGTGCACGCTGAGTGCGGTGGACAAACGTGGCCGAAGAACTTGATACAAACATACAAACAAACTTACAAACACACACATACTTGTACAGAGAAAGTAATTCGAGGCACCCTACGAGGGTACCCTCGTATGCGATCCGATATGAACGGGCGTTTTGTCTTGGAAAACCAAGAAAAAAAGGCTCAGCGCTGCGCGCTTCGCGCGCCTCATTATTACAAAAAATGTGAACCGTGACAACGATGTTGAACATCCGACTCTAGGCAATGCAGCCAGTGCCCAGCAAAGTAAATGCAACACAGAAATGCTTGTTACCACCTCATTAAGCCCAGCACATGGATGGAGAACAAGGTCCCCTATCCGGCACTCCTCTTTGTGTCTCCTCTCGGCGTGGCCGACGCTTGCCTGGTGTCTCCTCGAGAAACACGCGTTTGTGTCATAGTTTCATTTTGGCTGCTTTACTTCGGCAGTCGATTTCTACGAGAACCCGTTTTCGGAGCTCAATTGAAGAGTGACAGACCGACCTTCCAAGTTCAGCACACTACCTCACCTAAGAGAGATCGCACGCACCACAGCGAGCGTCGACAAGAGGCCTTCAAGAACAGTGTAGGCCTTCATAGTGGACCTATGACGTAGTTGATGTAGTTGGAACGGAAGAAATATGGAGAGGAAAGGAAACGGGGGTGTTCCAAGAGTTTTTGAAGGATTGTCTTGAAGGGGATCACATTTTAACGTTTTTTTTTTTTTTTTCGCCTTTATTGAGCGAATTTATCCGGAAAGTGTTAAGCAATCCGAGCGCAAAAAACCGCGTTGAAATCTGTTAAGGTAGTAGTGGGGCCAAACTAAGCATTATAACAAATCGGCAGATTATCTCGAAGAGCTACGTACGCACTATTATGTCGTAAGCCGTTTCTGTCATCTTCACCGAAAACGAGTCGAGTTGAAAATGAGCACCAACAAAGACCGGCTTAGCTTTGCACGACAATAAGAATTTCGTGAGCCGTTCGTTATACTGAAATTAGTGTAGAGCACACCGTTTTCCATAAGAAACCAAGGCTGGGCCGGCACTTCTGTTTCTTATTTCTTCATATTATTAGTGAGTGGCTTGTACCGCACACGACAGAAAATCGCCTTAATATTTTTTTCGTGCTGCCGAATAATCTACATGTATGTATAGTTTCGCCCCTACCCTTGGTCGGTGAGCCTTTTTTTTTACCCGCCGTCCCTGCGTAGCCTGGTGTAGCCCCGTGGCCCAGAGAGCCTATAGCACGGGAGCACGGGCCACTGCTATTGCAGGGCTGGTTGATGGTGGATGCTGATGGTCAAACCGCTCAGCTAAGAGGTTACGCGCTGCCGGCCCGATCGGTATATATAGCACGTGTGTAGCGTGTAGCGTTCTAACGGCTAACCCTACTCGTGTAGTCTTTATGGCCTCGCTTGTATTTCCTGCCAGGTACTCAGAGGTACACTGCATAACTAGGCGGGCTTCCCCCCTCCTCGCCCCCCCCCCTCCCCCCGCCCATGATCGCGGTGGCAAGAAGCACCCCACGCACATTTCAAGTACGCTACTGGGCCCAAAAACCTTATAGCATGACCCCCGCCCCCCTCCCCCCCCCCGGAGCCATACCGGAAATTAAATTAGCCCATTGAAGCTGCCATCCACATGTAAGTCCGCCGTTCATGGTTGGATGCAGCTCACCCTTCATGCGACTCACCGAACACTTCACGGCGCTTCGCGCTTGGTGCAAGCAATGTCTGCCTGGTCGTTGAAAACCCGACGTGCTCCGTCCCGGCATTATAGGGATACGAGGGTCTATGGTCATACAGCCATGCATGAATAACCACCAGTACACCCCACTCCCCGCATCGCTGTGAAAGACGCCTCTGACTACGTGAGGTATCATAGACCAACAGGTTACCCGGGATACCGTCTTTCTTCTTGCTCATTTTTACGTTTTGGCGGTAACCGAGATGGTGGTCTCGAGTTACTGTAGATCATATTACTGTGCGGAGTGGAGGGCGGAGAATCCTAACTCCACGCAAGAATGACGGTATATAATAAGGCACCTACGAGGCAATTACTGCTGTGCATGCATGGTATCCACATTATTACTGTCTCTGGACGCGGCCACACTATTAATAGAATATAAACAAAATACATTTATCCGAGAAGCTGTCATCCATGCATATATAATATAGTCTATATATGCAAGAAAGTGCGCACAAGGTGCGGAAGTCCGCCTCTCTCTACGTGGTTCTCACTAGGATGCAGCTCACCCTTCATGCGACTTGCCGAACACCTCAAGGCGCTTCGCGCTTGGGGCACGCGATCTCTGCCTCGTCGGTGAAAACACGACGTACCGACATTGTAGGGATGCGAGGGCCTACGGCTATGCAGGGAATGAGCACCCCCCCCCCTTCCCCTCTGTCGTAACGCGTAGCGTAGATCATACCAGGTACCATGCATAAAGTTGAAGGCACGTTGTTGTCAAGCTGAAAACAATATAAAGAACAATGTTTCCTTAATGTTACTATCCGCCCGGGGCGGGGCGTGCGGAAACGCGTCAGAGCAATTGCACCTCGTCTCCGATTAACGAAATCCGAAGGAGGGAGGGGGATTTGTTGTTCTAGACTGACAGGACTCGTTGTTGTTTGTTTTGTGGAAGCGTGCACTTGTTATTTATAACAGTATACATTTTTTTTTTTTGGGGGGGGGGGGTGAGTGAACACTTGTACTTGCCTTTGGCCCACTCGTTTTTTATAACTGCAGATGCTTGGGTTGAGGAGGCAGGACGGTTGCTGAGCGTTTTGCTGGTTGGGCTGAGATGGCAATACTTGAAGGGTGTGATGGGGAGTTGGGGCTGGGACGTTTGAAGAGTCTAAAGGGGTCGTGTCAAAATGATTCAGCATAATAGTCTAATGGCAAGGGTATGTGTAGGTAGGACCGTAGATGCAACGGATTATGAGTCGCTCTTGTTATCATGTTGCACCTGACTGCAAGTGTTTTCGGCACCCCCGCCACATGCGGAATTAAGATACCCCGTACAGCATGTTTGATGTCGTCCACTCCGTCTGGTTCTTTCTGCTGGTGACGGGGGGCATCTCCGGGGGTGATCGCTTCGTGAGATAGTTACTTAACTGCCAGGTAAGAATGCAGTACGTGCGGAAACTCCGGGCCTGTAGAGTTTATGTACTCGCAAGAACAGAAGAAGAAATATTTTGCCAATACGTAACTCATGGCACCATACCAAGGTAGACCGAATCAAGCCTTGGAGCACAGCGCCCAGACTCTGTCTGGGCCTTTGAAAGGCGTTCTGTTTAGCATCGTTTGCCACTGCTCTGCCGTCTTGCAGAAGAAGCGTGCTCAGTACTCAGCTGGTGTGATAGGCCGGACCGGGGTGGGTTTACGGATCGGCGCTCATAGTGGCATGACGCAAAGGGTATACCCTGGCATCTACCATTGCGTGCGCGTGTAAGTAGGTAGAGCAGGCACCCCCCGAGCCTGAACCATAACTTTATGGGAGAAGCGCCTGTGTGTATTCCCCCACACCGTTGCACACATACACATCTCGTCTACCGAGCACACTCAATACACAGGTCGACAAAAAAACATTTATTGTGGTGGTAACACGCGTTTTTTTGTGGCAATAACTCTATTAATAGTTCCCGTGCGGCAACAAGAAGAGGTGGGAAATCGTCCAATGCGCAGGTCTTAAGGGTTCCCGCACAAGATCCCGACCAGTCACGACAACATACATATGACACAAGCCAACGCCCTACCGCCCATGTGCATGTTTGTCATGGTACCCCTTCCCCCCGTTGCGGCGTTATGATTTATTACAGTTTCCCCCTTCTACCTGGCAGCCGTTATCTCCTGCCTGAACGAGATGTACCCACCTCCCCTTCTGTCAGAAGGTGTGAGGGGGACAGCAACCGATCAGTGCTAGAAATTCGCCATCCAAGCAACCCTCGTGTGAGTGCCGAGTACAGAGCCAGGGGCACCCGTGCATAGCATTACTTAGTCGGTCCCTAGGTCCATACTGCCCCATCTTACTATTATATGTTACTACTGCTTGTTTCGTTGCATGATCAAGACGTGTGTATATAAACACAACAATCATTTAACTATAAGCGCCGGTGGCGCAAGATCTACGCTGCCCATGGTGGTATCGCAGGGTAGGGCATAGTGCTCGTCGTATTAATAACATGCTGTGATTTATATACCAATCTGAACGAAAATGTTCGGACCATTGGGGTCTAAATGTTACTCCAAACGGTTTTTATACTTCCGTCCGAAGTCACTGACCGTCGGCATTTTTGTACATGGCATGGAAGGCATAGTAATAGCACACGTATACAGTAGTAGCACCCCGCCACAGGGAACCATTTGTACTCCTACTGCTACCACTACTAATACAACTACACTGCCACACTTTACACTAGAGTTAAGCTACTAGTTACTGCCGCTCATTAGTCGTGAGCTCGACAGTTCCCAGTGCGAAGTTCTAGCACATGCGGATGAATCACCAAACAGCGAAACGGGGTGAAGTTTCCACACCGTGCGGGGCGGGGGATCATCGTTTTTGTCAGGGGAGTGTTGGAATTGTACATGTATGAAAGGATATCAGCTCCGGGGATAACATCTTATCGTCGCCGGGTGCGGCGGAACCTCGACGTTGCCTGGAGGGGCAACTCTCACCGCGCGCTCGCTCCTTGAGCCCCAGCCAATCAGCAATCAGCGGATGGCGGTGGGGTTTCCACACTATCGGGGGGGGGGGGGTATCAATCCGGAGGATCGCCGTTTTCATCCCCAGGTTGGTGGAGTTGTAGGTGTATGAAGGAACGTCTGATCCAGGGATGGGATCCTATCGTCCCAGGGCGCGTAATGACCTCAACGTTGTCCCGAGGGGAAGCTGTCGCACCGTGCTGGCTCGATGAGCCCCAGCTAATCGACGACCAGCCGATGGGGGTGGGGTATCATTACCGTGCGGAGCGGTATCGACCCGAGGATCACCGTTCTCGTCCCCGGGTTGTTGGAGTTGCAGATCGATGGAAGGGTTTCTGATCCGGGCGTGCAGCCTTCTCCTCTCTGGGCACCCATGACTCCACGAGCCACACACAGCTTATTAATGATCACCCAATGGGTTCGGGGTTTCCACACCGTGCGGGGCGGTGTCGACCCGGGATATTGCCGTTTTTACCCTCGGTTAGTTGGAGTTGTAGATATATGGAGGGATTACTGAACCGGGGATGGGACCCTTCGCCGGCTGCGGCGGAACCTCGATGTGTCCATGACTGGATTGTTCCTGTTCAGTACCAACCTTCTAGAATAGTGCCAGCGGCGTCTGGCGGGGATTCGATAAGCCAATCAGCGGCCACAATCGTAATTCAAAGTTTTTATTCAGCAGCAAAGCTGGCTTGATTGCCTGAGACGGCCTCGGGGTTGTCGGGAATGCTCAGCACACGACGACCACGGCTCGACGCGGCATGAGACCCGCCGTTCTGCTGCTTGTATCACCCACCTCCCTACTCATACGGCAAGGCGGGGCTGACACGCTCGGAGTCGTTAGGCCGAGATGACAGACAGACAAACAGACAGATAGACACATATGTTCCGTATTACGTTGTAAGAATTTCGATCATGTACAATAATTTTGTATTCACTTATTATATAAATACTTCATTCATTCATTGTTGTTTTTGGAGAGGACAGACAGTTGCTGCTCAAATTTCGTTGCCTACAAGTCGCGCGCGGCGAGACCACAACAACAAAGGCAGGTATATACTTCGAAGTATACACCCTTCTTCTCCATCCCGGCATTATGGGGATGTGAGGATATGGTCTAATAGCTATGGTCTCAAACCCCCCCCTTCCTCCCCCTCCTTCCAAGAAAGAGTACTCCATCAACCACTGTTAGTGCAACATCCACTCGCAATAACGTATACCCGATACCAAATACTCGGGTGTTCTACCTGGCAGGAAATAAGGCAAAACGGTACCGCCAGAGTGTGCTTCACGGGGACCACAATTACGATCACTCACGGTGCTGAGCTATGCAAATACATAATCGCCTAGACTAGCCCCAGCCTCAATCTAAATGCCCCCCCTTTTTTCCCCCCTGGGCAGTGTGCTGCTGTGTTTTGGTGCTCTCGAGTGCTCAATGGACCTGGCCAAAACAGAGCACAACTAGCGCTGAGCTATGCAAGTACCTCATGGTTTATTTACGCTGCTGGTTCGCACACCGATCGACTTTATTAGTCGATCTCGACAAAAGCCAGGTCAAACTTCTTTCCACGTACCACGTACCATCATACTACCAGGCATGAGGTACGTATGTCCATCGTTAGCAAGCGTACTACAGCGCCAAGACTCTGGATCACAGCCTTATCGCAAAAAAAAGTCCGAACCACCACCCTACCAGAGAGCCCAAAATACTAAATACAATGTTTTCACAAGAAAAACTTAAAACACTATGTTTTCCCAAGGAAACAATTGACAGTGGTCCGTGGTCCGTGTGCCGGTTTGTGCACTATAGAGGGAACCACCGGCACTATAGCGGAAACCGGCCCTACCTCGCATACCGTTACTACTCGCTGTTCCCACCTGTACAAAACCATTGCACAGGCACCATATCGGGCCACCGGTACTAACCAACCGGCAGAGGGACCTCTTTAACGTATAGATTTATTCCAAGACAAAAACGAGTTTATATATCTAATTCCACACCATATTTCGGAACCCAACCACCCACTGCCCGTTACTCGCTAATTCTGTTAATACATCGCCCGCAGGCAAATTCTGCAGCGCCAAGCCAACCCCGGGTCACAACCCCCCCCCTGCAAACAAAGTCCAAACAACCAAGCAACCAGTAAACGAGTCGTTCTACGGTAGCCCCCCCAACTTTCCTTTAACGAAACCGCCGGTTTCAAAACCAGCTCCCGGTCGTATCTCCTTGCATACGGTGTTCCTCGACATCCTGACATCGTCGATCGTTAGATCTTTGTACACGCAAGAAAATATATGGATACTTTTTTTCAATAGTATCCTTCCCTGTGTCGAGCTGCCATGATACGTTCGTTGAAGAAAATCGCTGATTTGGGAGGGGGCTATCATTGAATCAGTCAAACCTAAAAGTAAATGCTGCAAATGTTGTCCCAAGAAACTAAAAATAACTTTTTTCCCAACTAGCCTAAAATGTATGGACTAGACCTATACCAGGCATTTGTTTCCAACACCAAAACGAATGAAAATCCATCTCTCATCGTCGACACGGATATGTCGGAACCCAACCGCCCACCGCCCGTCACTCGCTAGTTCTGTCAATGCCCACGTGGAAGCCCGTCCGCGCCCGTTTCGCCTCCATGCTGCAGCAGTGCACACACGCTAGAACAGTCGCAGCTCAGCTACCACTTGCACAGCTAAGGTAGACAACAACGCCGCCCTGAGCCGAGAGCTGGAAGGCGCGGGATTCGTCGTGCACGAAGGTGTTCAACATGACCAGCGCAGCTTCCGGCTTAACCATGAGCACCTATCATACAAAATAACGCGTGATTCGAGCGAATAAGCGATGAGGAGGGGGGGGTAAGAGAGGAAGAGCGAGATTGGGACAGGAATGCCAATCAATGTCTGCAGGGATGACTCAATACTCAAGTGACGCCCCCCCTTCCCCCGGCCTCCAGTGCGCGAGAGCCTTCCGAGATTGAGAGATCATAATTTTTGGACGGGCACTAGCACAAGCTTAAAAAACATTTTCTATACTGATATCGGTGTCAATCAGACCCTGCTGCACATAAGAACGGGGTGTTCGTGATAGCGGCCGTGTGTATCGACTGAGTTGCGGTAGAACACCTGATTGGATGATTTGAATAGCGGAACTGTCGATCCGAGGTTGCCGAGCTAGCACATAGGAATACTCTTTGTGGTGCTGCAGTAGTTCGGTAAATTGTACACACCTAAGGGTTAAACATCGGACCGTAGGAGTATGTATGGTACATCGGACAATTATCAGGTAGAATACTCCCGTATTGTTGCTAGAGGTTGAATTAACGGCTTATTGCCGTGATCGGCACGTTTCATTTGTCCGATTGTGTGCATCTTTCCGAAGTAGCGTGGGAGCTCGCAGCCATTGTGCTCGCCCCACTCATTCACTCCACTTCCCGACCTGTCTCTCCAGACCAAGGTCTCATTAATACAATATCTCTTTCTCCAGAAGTCACGGATTTACCAACACGCTATAATAGCGCATCAGTCGGCTGCTACTTCGTCCCCCTGGACTTGCTCGACGGGTCTGTCGAGGAAGGCTTGATCACCCTGCCTCATCATGGCTGAACTGGGGAACGAGAATCCTGCGGTCAACCCATCTCAGGATGGATCGCAGGAGGTTGGTGAGAGGATGGGTTCCTTAGAGACACAGTTATCTGAGCTTGTGACTCTAGTGTCGTCTCAGCAAGATCTACTTAAGTCGCTCGTTGAGATGCAGCAAGGAAAGGAAGTGGAGTCCTCTGGTTCTGAGCGTGTTGAACTTAGAGGCACCGGACTAGAGGCTGGTGCGCACCAATCGGGTGCCACCGGAGGGGCCGCGGGAAGTACGGGCGGCGATGCCCAGTATAAGGAGTGTTAGCTCAGGCTTGAACCCCCATGTATCTGCTGAAAATCGTTCCTCTGTTCCTGCAGTAAACTTTTGTTCGATTCACGGGACTGTCGGTAGGGCTGCTGTAGGTAGCCAGTCCGCTGTTCCGCCCGCTCGTTCTCTGTCGAGTGAGTGGTGGGAAAACGTCGCCAGTGGAAACACACTGATTCCTGGGGCTGACATTACTGACGCAGGAGAGAAGTTGGGTAGAGGTCCTTTTAAAGTTCCCAAAGCTCCTGTTTTTGACGGCAGCGACGTGTCGTGCCCTTTATGGTCGCAGAACGTTCTGCTGAGTGCCCGGCACACCAACCTGTATGAGGCGTTTGTTTCCGAGATTGGGATTTCGATTGCTGACATTAGTTTTGACTTGACCCCCTGGATAGAGAAGGGTTTTAATGTGGGCGTGATTCGTCAGGCGGAGATGGCTTGATGTTTTCTGTTCGACTGCTTGGAGAAGGATAGTCTGAAAGCCATGGCTAGGCACACTGGTTCAAGACGTTGTGTGTGCTAAAGGATCATTTTCTGCCGTTGAGCCAGAGTCAGATTCGTGTGCGGGAGGAGAAACTGAAGTCACTGCGCATGCGTTCGAACGAAAATGCCGCAACCTTCTTTGCACCCATGAGAGACGCTTTTTGTTGTGCAAATGCTTGAAGTCAAGAAAGATGACAGCTAGGTGTGCAATCTGATGCTTTAAAGGCTTTCGCACGAGTACAAGACTTTGCGTGAGACTCTTGTGGTGTTCTGTCCGAATGACCTATCGTTCATCGAGACTAAAGTGCGCGAGCGTTACCTAGACTTGCAGGCACAGGGTGGTTCGAAGAAGCACAGTAGTGTTGCTCTGGTGTCTAGGACTGAGAGGAAGAGTAGCAAGAAGCACAACAACAAGCCGAAGTCTAACTCCGAGTCTGATTCGTCCAAGAAAAATACAAAAATACTCTTCAGGGGAAGTGTTTCAAGTGTGGAGAGAAGGGTCACTTGAGGAAGGACTGCCTGGCTCGCATCATCGCTCATCCCACACAGACTGGGAAATCCGAGGCCGACGAGGATGAGAGCGGTGCGAAGCCTGACGTTTCTTATTTGGAGTGTCTGCTAGCACGCCGGAATAATGTGATTGTGCAGGCATGTGAAGAGTTGGGCAGTTTGATGCATGATGTTTCTGGTTTGAAGTGTCTGCTAACATCACGAGATGATCCGATTTTGAGCGCTGTCAACAAGGATATGATTATGAACGCTGTTAACAAGTCCAAGTATTGCGAGGATTGGTGTGCGGACACGGGCACTGCTTTTCACGTGACAGATTCTCTCGCTTGCATGAAGGATTTGAAGCCTTGCCAGAAGAACGTTAACGGGATTGGTGCGTGTCTTGTGGGGTAAAATTCTCTGGAACACTGGAGTTGGTGTTTGTGACTGCTGACATCGAGTTTTTAGTAGAGCTGAAGGACGTGTCGTACTCCCCCAACTTGGGATACAACCTCTTTTCTCCGAGCGCAGAGTTTGATGGCGAGTCATGGAATGGTCTTGGTGGTCCTGATGGTGTTATGACTGCTTTTCAAGGACAAGTCACTTTTCAGAACTTCGATGGCGGGCTGATTGCGACTGCGTATCGTCTAGGGGAAGACTCTATTGGTACGGTGTTGGCTGCCCTCACTCCTTCAAACCCCAAGCATGAAACCACGATGGATGTGAACGAGTTCCACAAAACGTATGCTCATTCGCACGAGGGATTGCTTCGTACTACTGCAAAGCGTCTAGGTACCGAGTTGGTTGGTGACATTTATGCTTGTACAGGATGTTCAATGTCGAAGGCTATTAGGAAAGGAAATTATCATGAAACTAAACGCAGATCAGATAAAAAGTTGGGCAGAGTTTTTGTTGACCTGGGAGGGAGGAAGGACGTTGCGTCTGTAGGGGGTAAGCATTACCCCGATTGTGAAGGATTATTTCACAAGGCGTGCATGGACTATTTCCCGAAAAATAAATCAGACGCTGGCAGTGCTTTCCGAAGTTTTCTTGCGAGTGTGCGTGCTGATGGGATCCCATCATTGGTTGAGATTGTTAGATCTGATAATGGAGGGGAGTTTTTCGGGGGGAGATTCGCATCTGTGTGCAACGAGCTTTTGATCAAACAAGAGTTTACTCCGGCTTATAGTCCGCAAAATAGTGGTGTTGCAGAGCGTGGGTTGGGGTTGATTGAGGAGGCCGCGATGGCGGCTCGTATTCAGGCGAAAGTTCTTTTTGGGCATGTGCAGTCACTTGAAACTGACAAACTCTGGGCTAAAGCTATGCACTGGACTCGCGAAGCAATGAACCACACCGCATGTTCTGCTAACCTTGACTCTAAGCCACCGTATGAGACGTGGTATGGAGAACCTCGTCCTGCTAGACCGTATCCGTTTTTGAAACCAGCGTACTGCAGGTGGCAGCGACCGTCGAAGCTCTTACCGAAGGGTGAGAGTTGCTTTTATGTCGGTCCTTCGAGAGACCACCCCCGTGATTGTCATAGAGTACTTACGAGGGCTGGGACTATTCAGGAAACGAGAGATGTGACGTGGGAGGTGTTGCCGTCACAGCTCCCTCCACTGCAACCTTCCTTGCCGATAGAGGTCGCAGAGGAGGGAGGGGAGGAAAGTGACGATGTAAAAGCCGAGGTATGGCCGATTGTTGGGAGAGGAGTTGCCCACACACTTTTAAGACGTGATGTCACGGCTTCTGGTGCAGGAATCGATGGGGTTGTCAGTGTTGATGCAGGCAGTGTAGGCCAATCCCCCTCTGAATGATGGGGCTCCTAAACCCAAAATCGCCTGATTCTCGTTGTGCACCTAAGCCATGGATTTTTTCATCCGGTAGCAGTCGTATTTTCTCCAAATCAGTCCCGAAAGAAAAGTGATGCACCTCTATCGTCAGCGTCAATCAAAAGTCTGGCGACCGTTGCAAATGAACAAGGTCTGAAGAAGTTTCATTTAGATGTTGCACAAGCTTTTTCCCGCGCGAAACTCGACGCCGAGATATACATGAAACTACCCGATGTGTGTGGTGACATGCCAGGAAAGATTGTTCGCCTCAATAGATCACTACATGGTTTAAACCAGAGCGGACGGCAGTGGGCCGGAATACTGATAGAGACCGTGGTAGAATACGGTGTGGAGCAGTGTAGCACTGATCCTTGTGTTTTTCGCATGGTTGTGGATGGCCACGTAGAACTGATTATGGCCATTCATGTAGATGACATTGTGATTGCAGGATCGGACGAGGTATGCAGAGACTTTCATGCCGCATTAAGTAGTAAGTCTCCCACGAATAACCTCGGCGAGTTAACTTGGTATTCTGGTTGCACTTTCAAGCGTAACTGGGAATTGGGCACGTTAGCGATCACGCAGAAGGCTTTCGTTGAAAGCATGCTGACTCGTTTGGTGTGAACTTGTCCTCTGACATCCCCGCGACCCCTGGCGTTGAACGAGGTCCAAGAGAGGAGGGCGAACCAAAGGGAGACTGGCCGTACAGGGAGGCTGTGGGCAGTCTGATGTGGCAGTCGACCATGACGCGGCCAGACATCTCGAACGTGATGCGTGCTGTGGCGCGTCATTCTCACAACCCCACCGACAGGCGCTGGAAAGCAGTTCGGAAGATCATCAGATGCCTCCACGGGACAAGGGGTATGGGTTTGGCTTTTGTAAGAGGTTCAGTATTAGAGCTGATTGCATATAGCGATGCCGACTACGCCGACAAATCTAACGACAGGCGCCGGTGTCGGGGACGGTAATTACCTTGGGGGTGCTGCCGTCAGTTGGGCAAGTAGCACACAGAAGTGCGTTACGTTGTCTACAGCAGAAGCAGAGGATGTAGCCCTGGGTGAAGGGGTGAAGGAGGCTCTGTTTACGGGCGCAGTATTATCGTTTATTCGTCCAGAGGTAAACGGATCGTGTGTCCGAGGTTTTCAAGATAATCAGAGGGCTATAGCACTGGCTGAGAACCCTCTTAGTTCTGCGCGGAGCAAGCACATAGATGTGTGGTTCCATTTCGTCCGAGAGTTACTCCGTGCCAAGAAAATTGGCATTCAACTCGTAGCTTCGGAAAAGAAGCACGCGGATATTTTGAAGAAACTCGTTGCTGCGACCCCTTTTAAATCTCACCGTAAGTTTTTGCTGAACCTACCATTGGAGGATGAATAAGGGGTGCGAGTGAACATTATTCGATGAGTGCTATGTTTGAGTCATGCGAAGAATAGTTTGTCAGGCAGCAACCCCACGCTACTTTGCGGGGTATGGGTGAGTAAGGCGCTACTTGGCATTTTAGTTTCTGGCCATGGTCATCGTTTTAATGCGGCCATTGTTACAATCGCAATGGTTTGGATTATGTAAGACGTACAGACAGGGGTTTTTGACCTGGTGGCCGGGTTTCCTCCTGCGGGCCTGTCGTTGGCTGTTCTTTGGTCCTAGCTTGTTGTTTTGGTTGTTTGTTCGGTCTCGTCACTGCTGTGAAGAGCCAGGGAGGGTGTTAGTTTGGATCATCACAGCACGACGGTTACAAAAGTTGTAGAGGGTTGCGTAAATATTCGTAGGTGTTTTAACGCCATTTTTCTTATGAGAGGAGAGCTTCAGCACTCCGCTTTCTGCTCCTTCTCTCCTTTCTGTCCTCTAGTACAACGAAGATATGAACACTCGTCAGACCGCGAGGCGGTCAAGGCAGCCGGGCTCGGACTCTACGAACACTGTCACTGTCGGTGGAGTAGTTCCGTCGGTCATTTTGCTCCTTGCTCGAAACACAGGCGGGCGTGGTTTTGCTCTCAAATATGTTGATTTCGGAGGCCCATTAGGCTAAAAGCGGCCTCGAAAACAGAACATACATATGAAGAACGCAATCATGCGCGATGATGGCAACCACAGGATACTATACCTGCCTGAGGGTTGTCTACGGCACCTACTGTTTGCTGCGGTGGGTGGAATAGTTCCTCCGGACATTTCTCCGTCTTCGATTTACAGGCGTGATCGTGTTCTCAATATTCATTTGACATCTCAGAGCATGCTTTGGAGGCACATTAGGCATAAAGTACCCTCGAGAACAGGAAATACGAAGGACGCTACCACGCGCGATGACGGCAATCACAGGGTACTGCACTTTCCTACGGGTTGTGTAAGGCACCTGCTGCCAAAGTGGGTGAACTACTTTCGTTGGTCAGTGCTAATATTTTTTCTTTTTTTGGAGGCGCTTTAGCCTAAGAGTGCCTCCAAAAAGTGTGAGATACGGGTATCAGGATTTAGATAACACAACCATGCACATGTAGTCTATACCGAGTAGAGAGCGATGACTAACGGAATTAGTGCGCTCATAACGGCAACAGATTATGTAGACAACTCGAAGGCAGATACAGCATCTTGCGGTCGCCGGCGTCGCCCGTAGTAGCGTTCATCATTTTTATGTTTTACTTATTTTTGGGAATGCCTTGGCCAAAAATAGAGCACAACCACGCCCGTATGCTGAGCGGAGAACGACGACCTGCGTAACTAGTGCACCCGCGGCGGCAATAGATACTGTATACAACCCTCCGGCATGTCCAGTATCCTACGGTCGCCGTCATCACCCGTACCGGCGCGCATTATATTTCCTATTTGCTTTTGCGGGCGCTTTGTCCTGAAAGTAAGTGCCTAAAACAAAGGCTGTGATATACCATATCAATATTTAGATTTTAGAGGACACAACCACGCCTGCGCATATCGAACGAAGAGTGGTGACCAACGGAACTACTGCACCCATCACGGCAGTATATGCTGTATGCAACCATCAGACAGGTGCAGTATCCTACGGTCAGCAATATCCCCCATATTAGTGTGCACCATATTTTCTATTTTCGGGGGCGCTTCAGCTCTAATACGCCTCCAAAAAATGCAGTGAGATATCAAGATTTTAGACTACACAACCATGCCTGCCGGTATATCGAGCGGAGAGAGATGGTCGACGAAAGCAGTGCACCCACGGCGGCAATAGATGCCGTAGATCACCCTCAGGAAGGCCCAGCATTGTAATAATTCTACGGTTGCCGACATCGCCCGTGGTAGCGTGCGTTACTAGCCTACATGTGCCCACGTAAAATGCTCTTGAGATATCCATCGAGACTTTAAAAAACACAACCACGCGTGTATATCGAGCGAGAAGCGAAGACTGACGGAACTACAGCAGTGAACTCTCGCCGGCAGTAGATGCCGCAGATAGCTCTGAAGCAGCTCTTTCAGTATCTTAGGATCGCCGAGATCGCCCGTGGTAGCATGCTTGTTCTAGGCTAAAGTACCCCCGGGGACGTCGTTAACATATGTATGTGCCTCCGGGGGCGCATTCATCACTACTTCCTCCCTAAAAGCAAACAAAAAGGAGAACGGAACGAATTATTTAAGTCAACACAAGAATGTAAAATGTAGGATTTTCCATGCACCGGCTCGGCTCAGCGAAGCGGAATGCCAGCCCTTGACAAGAAGAGCTAGTTCAGCGACGTTGAATGTTCAGAGCAACATCATGGGGCTCGGCCGGGATCCAGATATGCGTCGTAGTTAGTGTAGTGTGGTCGATGGCTCCCTTGGTTGCCCCGCAGCCGAAAATGCGAGAACAGATCCTCGGCCGCCGCAGAACGCCATGCCAAAAAAAAGAAGTAAACGTTTTAGATGGTACGTATCATCGCTTTTACTTTCCAACAATCTGGACGAGCCGTGGTCGCGAGCGTCTTCCCTTCCCCCCAGTAGGTGCGCCTGCACTTTGATCGCGCTTAAGATTCAGCATTCCCTCTGATCGTCGACTTTCATCGAATTTTACCGACTCGCGCTCTCACGCTTTCGGAGACGGTGCAGTAAGAGATGGGCGGACATCCCCACCCCCCGTCCCTCCTTGTCCACAACGTAACAACGGCGAGAAACATCACCTACCACTACATCGAAGACACGTTGCCAAGCTGAAAATCATTCCATATGTTCGAGGTACTGTAGTATGGAACGCCCCCCCCCCCCGCCCCCATCACAACGCCTACCGTAGAGCCATACGTACCATACACACGCCGAGGCTATACATGCTGTCACAAGCTGAAAAACATAGTATATGAGAGGCGGGGGGGGGGGGTGGGCACTTGTTTTTAATAGCTGTAAGTGCTCGATTTGGGGAGGGGGCGTGGGGAGGTGGGGGGCTGAGCGTTTGGTATTTTAGACCGAGATGGCAGGGCTCAAAGATTGTAGTTGTAGTTGGGATTTTGGGGTGTCTGGAAAAGTGGTCTGACAATGATTGAACGCTTCGAGCGGTAAAGGTGTGGGTGTGGGACCGTAAATAGCGGATGATGATGATTAGTCACTCTCACCGAGTTACACCTGGATTGCATGCTTTTTTTAAAGGCTCCACCGCTGCGTACGTGCGGATTTCGGAGGTACACTCTGAAATAATCGACTCTGTCTGCGCAGAAACGGGGCTTTCTGATACCGGGAGGCATCTCCGGGGGTGAAAACCTCGTGACGGCAACCCCGCGCGGACGTAGATGTTACAGAAAGAACATGGCCCCAATACGTAATATACGACACCATACCAATGCAGACATAATCGGGCCTGGGAGCACAGTGACCAGATTCCGCCTGTGCCTTTGGAGCCCGATCAGCTTGAATTGCCGCTGCTGTTCTGTCGCTCTTGCGAAACAAGAGTGTTTAGCACATAGCTGGTGTGATAGGGCGGGCCGGGATAGATTTTATACCAAATTTGGGGATAGATTTGTAGATAGGCGTTAATGGTGGTGGGACCCAGAGGGCGGCATACCCTGGTTTACATTATCGTGTAGACAGACACCTGCCGAGTCTGAAATATGTATCTGGGAGAAACATGCCTCTTGTCTCTGCGTACGTCCCCACACCGCTATATCAATATCTCGTATACCGAGCACACTCAACAAAGATATCGACCAAAACCGTAACGTGATTCCGGTGGTTATTGGGTACACTTGTTCGTTTGCAGTAGCAACCTTCCTTACCGTGTACCGTGGGAGGAATCGCCGAACGCGCAGGTCTGGCGCGTTTCCCTGCACGATCCCAATCCCTTGCGACAACACACATATGATACAAGCCGATGACCTCCGTCTTGTGGGCACAGTAATACTGTTTGCCACAGCTGTATGAACCCGCAGCCCTCGACGAAAGCCACATATAGACTATAGTGCTACCAAAAATCGCGTATACAAGTCGCGCGGCGAGACTAAAAAAATAAAGAGCCTATTCATGTAAGAGTACAACAGCGGTAAACTATTGCGACATCCACCAGCAATAACGTACACCCAGTACCAACTACCAGCGTATATACCTAGAGCGGGAGATAAGAGTAGAGGGTGCCGCCATTGTGCGTTCTACCCAGACTAAATATGGGGACACTTCACGGTTCACGGCGCTGAGCCATAGGAGCAATACCTCATTATTTCCTTTGGCTACCAGCGCATAAAAGAGCGGCGCTTGCGCCAAAGCCCAGGGCAACCCGTTTTCCACGCAACACGTACCATACTACCAGGCACCAGGCACCTGAATGTGTATTTACATCGTCAGTACGAACATTATAAGGCGCCAAGCCGGCCCCGGGTCACAACCCTCCTCTCCGCAAAAACAGTCCAAACAACCAACGAACCCAAACAACTGAAAGCCCCAATACAAAATGTTTTTCCAGAAAAAACGAATCCAAATTTCTTCTTCGATTTAAACCCCCGCCACGCGCGCTCGCACCCACCCCCCGCCCGGTACTTGCTAGCAATGTTCATGCGCACGGGCAAGCCCCTCCGGACCCGCTTGGATTCCTTACTATCATACAGCAGCGCACACACACTTTAGGAAAGTCGCGGCCACCACGAGCAAAGCTAAGAGCTAACCGCGTCGCCCTGACCCGAAAGCTGGAAGGCGCGCGATTCATCGTGCACGAAGGTATTCAGCATGGCCAGCGCGGCTTCCGGCTTATCCATGGGCACCTATCATACCAATCGAAAGCGAGAATCCACCGATGTGAAGGGGGGGGAGGGGGGGGTGGAGATTAAGAGAGAGATTGGCGCAACGATGCTAATCAACATCAGCAGAGGTGTCAAGGCTAAGCGAGTTATCCCCCCTCCTCCACGCTACCGTACCGCATCTGTCTCCCGAATGGAGCTCCTTTGCGGCAAAGTTTAGTGTGCAACAGCACTTCAGTGCGCGACAGGACAGCAGAATTTCGGAGCTGACCATTTTCATCCCCTGTTTATAGCCCGAAACACAAGAAGCTCGTGTTATAAAAACTTGAAAAACAGCAGCGTAGGACACATCCTGCCCCGCATAAAAACTTGAGCTTGGCCCAAAGTTCGAGCTTCTTAAGTTGTGTCGCGTACAGTACATGCAGTGAACGAGAGGAGTAGCATTAGCTGCGAGCGAGATGGGACGGGCCACAGTTCCGTTGGGACATCGGCGACCTCGTGATCAAAACAATCACGTCGTCTCTTGTCGTAGGACCAAGCATTGCATTCCAAGAATTTCATCCAACACACCGCCAACCACGCCATAGACCTGTAAAAAGTATGGCATCTATCACATTATCAAGCCCGCGCCTACCGCAGCGGGTTCATCCTTACCATGTGTCCCGATTCATACACGCGGATGAATGTAAACCCCCCGTACGATCGCCACAGCCCCGCAACGGGGCCGTCGGTCGGGGTCCAGTCCTGCAGCGGCGCGGCTCGGAAGCCGTCTCGGCCCGCCCAGTCGAGGTCCAACGTCCACGCCTCGTTTCCCATGTAGTTGCAGACGAAGTCGCAGTCGCCCGCTGCACAAGACGAAAAATCGGAGGATCGATGTGCATGGTTAACCTTTTGCTACGGCAAACGCTTTCCCACGTTAAATCCGAGTGCCTGTTCCAAAAAAAGTGGGTGAGGTTCTAAAGGAATTGAGCAGAGGAGTTGGGGTCCGGGTCGGAGTCGGGGTCCGGGTCGTAGTCGGGGTCCGGGTCGGAGTCGGGGTCGAGGGCCCTTTGCCAGGTGTGGCATATCTAAACATACCAGATGCAGTAGTATCGAAAACAGTGCGATTCTTTATGCATTTTGTGGAGTTTCTCAGGTGTAATTGTTCTTATATGTCACGAGAGGGCATCGGCCCAAACCAACCCGAATCCCAACTTTAACCCCAACCCCAACCCTAACTTAGCAAGGCTACGCACAACCCGAGCGCGGCTTTGTCAAGCATTCGATAGTCCCCGAAAAAATGTGCGGACCACTTAAAAATTCGTACCAGGTACCAGTTACTAACATTAAGCCACTAAGCCTCCTTTCCTGCTCCTCCCCAGTTCACTCCACCCCACGTCACCCCACCCTATCCCACCCCATCACCCTATCCCACCCCACCCCACCCCACCTCACCCCACCCCACCCCACCCCACCCCACCCCACCCCACCCCACCCCACCCCACCCCAGCCCGACCTTCTTACCGTAGATGAGCACAGACAGGCCGTCCTCGAGCATCGGGGCGACCAGGCCATCGAACCCCCTCATCCAGTCCCCGGCGAAGTCTGAGTCAACCTGCATGTTGCACAACTCCCACGGTCCGCTGTCATCTCGCACGTTTAGGGCCTGGCGGGTGCTGTCCAGGCGGAGGAACTGCAGAGCCACACCAGCAGTTGCACACACGTGGAGGGGGGGGGGGGTATATACGTACACATGGTAGACACATTGCTAGGGCTGTGTGTTGGGTGGACTTGGCGGCTAACTAAAAGTTCAGAGGCGAACTAACGCAACCAACTGACTTTACTAATTCTCGATATAAAATACATCGCGAGCCAACTATTACCTATCCGGCGACTCACTATTGGTATAGTCAGCCAACTCACAGCCATACTGCGACTAGGGGAGGGTATACTCATTTCATGCATAGCCGCTAAGCGTATGACCATAGTGGTACTATAACCCTCGCATCCCTACAATGTCGGTTTGTTACCGACCAGGCGGGGGGGGGGGTTATATGGGAGGTAAAACCCGACCGTCAACCAGCGGAATTGCATAACTAAGCCACAATAGTAGCGACCTACGTAGAATGTCCCCATGGCCACTGTTTGCGCGTATAGCGGAATCGCGAGCTAGCGTTCCCGCCATTTGGTAGCCTGTTCGTCGCTTGTTTACTCGTTGTACGGTGGCACATGCGCAGCAGTATGTAGCAATGCTTGGTGTGTAGTAATAAAACGTATGTCCTTGACCTTAACCGACGCCTTCACCCAAAACTTGTCGGAATATGTCATTTTCGTTTCGCAATCTGACACAATCTGACACAATCTGACACGTTTATGTACCGGAATATGTCGCACGTAGTAGTATGTACCGGAATATGTCGCACGTAGTAGTATGTACCGGGTATGTAATAAGATGTGTACTGGTGGAAGCATGTTGCAATGAACAAATGTACGATATCCATCGTTCTGTGCTCTCAGCTCTCCTCAGCTCTTTCAACCCTTCTTCTTCGTCTTCGTTACTGACCTTCTCGATGTGGCTGAAGTCGTAGCACAAGGATGAGTCGCCGCACGGAAGCCTGACAGCAGATGCAGATGCAGACGTACGTGACGGCCGCGAAAGAGCGAGAGCGTCAGCACCGGAATGAAAGAAACAAAGTCATAACGAAAAACAAAAACAAAGCTAAAAAACAAAACGTGGGAATGCGGTGTGAGGTGGTATCAACGGGGAGAGCACAAAAAAAACAGACCGCGTCGTGAGACGAGCGGAAGAAGGCGCGGGGGGAGCAAAGCCGTACGGCCGTGTCACCCGCTCGTTCGGCTGGTCATGCAGTCGCCTCACAACAACACCAACAACAACAACAACAAAAACAACAACAACAGCAGCAACACCAACACCAACACCAACACCAACACCAACACCAACAACATCAAACATGTTGTTACGCATCCATCGCGGGTAGAGGCGCATACGACGCCAACAACAAGCGCGACGAACAACAGGAAAGACACAGAAATGAAACAGAAGCCCAGGCCGTCACCGTCGAACCCTATGAACACAATCCCCAACCCTCCACTCGTTTGGCCAAAACGCCGCGGACGAAAGCCAAAACGTTTCCCACAATATCACCAATCAGCAATTCATACCCACATCAGCCAGTCGACAACTCGTCTGTCAAATCAACCAAGCAATACCCCCAGCAAAAAACGTACAACACCAGAGAGTGTCCGTGCCACGGACGGACAAATGTAAGTACAATATCCATGACATTCGTTTGCATCGAACAAAGAGGCGGATGCGACATGCAACAGCCCGGGGCGCCAAGCGATGCAAGCTATATCATTAGCAGGGTAAAAATGAAGCTCAACATCAACAAAAGAGGTGGAATCAGCTGCTAGCAGCCGGCGAACGCGAGGGTTTGCCGCCGCTCACACGCAGCATAACGTGTTATGCAAAAAAACTCTATGAGGCCAACAGCTCCCTCTTTTGTTCACCTGACGTCGTAAGGGTTCAAGCCACCGTCGAGGTACGGCTGCCTAAGGTGCTCGTTGCAGAACGTCTTAGCTGTCTTGCACATCTGCCACATAACACAAGACATCCGTTACGCGACACCGAAGTTAAAGCCACGACGCCGACTTTAACAATCGGACAAGCGTTGGTGGGGGGTGTACTCATTCTCATGTATGACCGTAGTCCATGCGACTATACACCCTTGCAACCCCCCCATGCCGGGACGGAGCACGTAGGGCGTTCACCAACCAGGCAGACATTGGAGAACATTGCTCGCGTCAAGCGCGAATCGCCGTAAGGTGTTCGGCGAGTCGTGTAAAAGGTGAGCTGCAACCTACTAAGAACCGCCCGTGAGGCGGACTTCGGCACCTTGTGCATAATTTCTCGTGCATGGATGACGGCGTTGAATGACCTGATTCATTTTCCGGTCGTGGCCACGTCCAGAGGCAGCAATGGGTGCATACTACGTAATTGCCCCAACGGTGACTAACGATACACACAGTGGGGGGGCAACGAACGAACAAGCGTCCTGTTGGCATATCAGGTTTACGACGACACCGCAAACGTTAACATGCAGCGACGTCCGCGGGTCAGATACTGCGCAATTCTCAGCTTACCTTGTACCTGGTGTCTGTTATGTGTTTTCAAGCATGTTTTACATGCATTATGAAAAATATACAACATCAGCCGTCGACGCATAGTCAACTAACTGAAGGGTTATTTTGGGATCGCCAGCAACAAAAACGTCATCACATTTTGGTAGTGGGAAAGGTTACTTGATAGTGGGTCTAGGGTTAGAATGCCGCATATTCGGGTTATGCCACGCAGATTTTTTTGTAACGGTTTTGAATTATGAACATCATTGGACATTAAGTTGGCGTAAAAGCGTTTGAGCTGTAGACCGCATGCGATTGGCCACAGTTCTTGGCCTAATCCTTTCCGACAACGCGATGGTGCATCAACCCTCGTCCTGCTCGTGTCAAACCTCAGCCTGAAGCATTTATAGCGCTATCGATCGAATATCAGCAGCAGCACCAGTAGTAGACTCTAAAAATGTCGTGGCGAAAAAGAGCAAATCGCTACGTGCATCTTTAGTGTGCGGGACGTAAAAAAACGCAATGCAAACCTCGCCAGCAACAGCACAAAATTACCCTAGGCATGTCTAGCACCAGGTACACATTATTTGCTACCGTATTTTGCGCTCGATGCTCTCTTGCGAGGGCACACCCACCCGCTCACTCGTCCACCTACCTGCCCCCTCACCTACCCAAGCACTCACCCATCCAATCCACCCAACCCACCCACTCCCGCCCATTCACCAATCCACTCACCCACACCAATCTACTCACTCACCCATCCAATCCACCCAACCCACACACTCCCGTCCATTCACCAACCCACTCACCCATTTTAATCCACTCTCACACACACCCATCTATCCACCCACCCAACGAACCTCACGGTCCGAACTTGAGGAAAACTCAAGAACCCCGACCGTTCCCCCTCATTGAGCGTTGGATGCGGCACCCACCTCCGGTACATCCTGACAGCCCTCAATGAGCTTCAAGCACGCCGGGGTGTAGGCCCGCATGAGCACCGCCTCCTCGTCGGTGACAGCCTTTACGCCAGCCGGGTTGTTCACCGCCATCTATTCGTGGAAAAAACAACAAGAAAAAAGCGAACACGACAAACAAGAACAGAAGCAGAGTATCGACCACTCGATCGGTCAAACTCACAGCTGACGTGTTTACAATAATTTTGTTAAAAAAAATAGAAAAAGTACAAGGAAACTGGAAACGAAAAATAAAACGATGATAAAAAAAACGTTAACCGCTGTTGGCAACGGTGTTATTGCTTTTGTTGCTGTGTGCGCTTGTATTGTTGCCACATGTGTTCGTGTCGTTGCCACATGTGGTGCTGCCACTCAACACAGTGCGTATGTACCTCATACCTGGTACCAGGTATGCGTTTTTTTGTTGTTGCTGTGTGTATGCGCGCCTGTTGTTGCTGTTGCTGCCGTATACACGGGTGATTGTTGTCAATATTGTTATTGCTGCTGAATGTGTTCCCCTTGCTCGCACGTGCGTTGCGTTTTTGTTGCTGTGCGCATGTGCAATATGCGTGTTGTTGATGCTGTTGTTGTCATGCGGTGTTTGTTTAGTCGTCGCTGGTTTCAAGCGGAGAGGCACGTCCGACGCACCTCGGTGTAGAACTGATACTGTATTGCTGGCGCAGTAAGGCCGTTCCCAATGCCCACCCCCTTGATGTTGATCGACGCCGCATCCCCATTTCTGCTCAATTCAGCGTCACGAATTAGTACAAGGGGCGGCCGAAAAGAGGGACGACGAGGAAAACAATGTTAATGTTGCTACCTTTGTCGGCTCGCCATTTCTTTCGACACTTCCGACAGCCCCTTGAAGGAAAATGTTACGAATTTGCACGCACAGCGCGCGCGAGGCGACAGGCGTGCGGTATCGTTGTCAAACCTTGTCGGTGGCTGGGACAGGAAGGAACTTTGAACCACCCCGCGAAATGCAGTAATACGGCCGTGTCACTCGTATTCATATGCACCTCGATTCAAACGTACCTAGTACATATC
The DNA here is from genome assembly GCA_012845835.1 of Undaria pinnatifida. NCBI lineage: Eukaryota > Phaeophyceae > Laminariales > Alariaceae > Undaria > Undaria pinnatifida. The sequence goes on from JABAKD010000010.1 coordinate 10,423,363, forward strand.
ACAGATAAACGTTTACCAGGTATAAGTATAAAAGTAAACCATGAGCAAAAAGCAAAAAGTTTGCAGACATTCGCATGATTCTACTCGTGATATATACCCGAGCGAGCACAGGAAAGGAACCCCGACCCCCGACCCCTCTATAGAGTATGCACGCTTCCTCACTTGTTTCCCTGCCAAATCCTGTGGGCGACGGCCGGCGCGTAGTGCCCTCCGTATGACTCGCCGACCACGTAAAACGGGCTGGAGGCGTACTCGGGGTGCGCCGAGAAAAACTCCTGCAAGAACCTATAAATAGCGTTGGTAAGAAGCAGCAGCCGCAGTAGCAATAGCAACAAGAGGCAACAAAACGATTACAAATAAACTAAAGTAAAACAGTTACAAACCAAAACGGTTCCACAACAAAAACAGTTACATACCAAGCACGGTTACAAAAAACGGCTACACAATAAAAACGGTTACGCACGGTTACGCACAAGCGGTTACTGACGGAACAACATTATATAAAATAAAAAAAACTGGTACATTATCTTACTATATACCTGGTATTATATTGTTCGTGTGATGCCATCAAATTATATCGCAACTAGTGTCAAGATTTGATGCCCACTCTGTCAAGTTGGACATAGAGTGAATCTTTCGTGGTCAAATTTTGTTTGAGCGGCTTGCAAATGAACAACGTTCTTCCATGTGTACCTGCCCACACAATCAAAACGCATTATGAGGTACATGCAATCACGTCAGCTGCGAGTTCGACCGATTTAATAGTCGATTCAGCAGTACTGAGCTTCACAAGCTGCATGATGCTTCAGTCGCGCGTGTTCTACATACGTTCCTCGTGAAGGACACCGGTCGGTGACCGGTGACTGCCCCGGATGTTCTTGTCCGACACAGCCAGCCACGAAGGGATTTCTCTTAAAATGTGGCTCAGCTATCTGTGGCTCAGCTATCTGTGGCTCAGCTATCTGTGGCTCAGCTATCTGAAGAGCAACTTATGACGTACGGAGGGGGGGCGCTTATCCCCTAGTACTAAGCACTAACATTTTTCCCACGCGGCGTGATCCAGGTGCGTCTTTCTGTCTGTCAGTATGATACCCGGCAGGCATGTGCCGTCCGACTCCTCAAAGAAGGAGGACAGGCACGATGTCAACATCGTCGAATCAGGTGCAAAAACAAACCTACCGCGAACGCTTTACCACAGGTACACCCCCCTCTCTCCTCAACACACGCACAAACACCACGCAGGTCCACCTGCACTAACGTTCGAAGAGCCAGGGGTCAGTCAGAGCCGGGCTGCGCACTTGACGCGGCACGACGCGAGGCGACGCCAGGCGGCCGCGGCCTCGCATCGTGACGGGTGTGACTAGGCTGTGTTTCAATCGGTGCGATGTCATCAACAATCATAGATATACATGTAGTCAAACAGAGAGGGAAAAAAACTCCAGAAGATGTAGAAAAATAAAATAGCCCCTGCCCGCCCACGACCGGTTTTCCACTACTGACGCCAGTTCGTGGCAATGGGGGCGTGCTATCATTCGCGGGTCAAGACTACCGTGAAGCCCCTCCCATTATCCATCAACATGCTATATTCTGGCGACGAAGGCCATAAACATTGCATAAAAACACGACACACAGTATCTGGGAAAACCCGCTAACGCAGTGGACAAAAGCTGTTGAGTGCGTTTTACGACCATCCTTCGAGAGGCTTTGAACGAACTATCAGAAGGTGTAGGGCGGAGCGGGGTAGGAACGAGCGGGGGGGGTATTTTTTTGTTTGTTTGGGAAAACATCTCATAGCTCACCAGTACATGTCTTCGCCCACTCCGTCCTCCCCGTGATCGAAGTCTCCGGGGGCCTTCCCGTAGCTGAACCCTACCCCCGCGGGCTGGTCGACCCACAACACAGTGGCCCGGGAGTTCCACGAGCTAGGGTTGGGGGTCGTCGCCTCGCCGTCATCGTTGACCTTGCACGGGCCTATTTCGCCGCAAACAAGAACAAGAAGGTACCAATAAAATAAACACTTAATTTCGGCGTGCCATACAGGTTTGGGGGCGGTGATCTTAACGGCATCGTTGATCATGCACGGCCCTGTTCCGCCGCAAGAGCAAGACCAAAGCAAAGAACATGAACAAGAACAAGAACAGCATCAGCATTCGTGGGCATAATACATTCGTGCGCATGGCGTCAGAGTGAAAAATAGTATTGGTAGTAAACTAACGCCGCCAACAAAGTGGGCGAGACCGGCGAGACGCACGCAGGTTCCAGCCTGCAAGTGGTGCCGTACGATTGCCACCGTCCCCCCACCGGTATGACCATTGCTGTTGCCTCCTTGGCCCTTCTCCGTAAGACGCTCCATTTTCTTAATAGTATTACTTGTCGAAGTGCCCCCCCCCCGTCCTGCTTTTGTTGTCTTTTCGTTGTTAGGCGATTAGGACACACTGCCCTATTACGCCCAGCCAGGCGGCTGTCTGTTCACCCTCTGCACGACCCGGGCAACCTCTTCGAGCGCAAGAGTGTACATTATGTCGCCTGACTGGACAGCATCAACGGGGCTGGGCTGTACCTACCAAATCGTCCACCAAACTATGAGTGTACGCCTGCGCGGCGAATGTCGCGCCACCGCTCTTGCGAACGATGAAGACTCTGGGGATGGTCTGCGCTTGTGCCCCCTCCCCCCGTTTGCAACAACAAAGGCTGCCACGAATGCCTTCCAATGGAGAAACATCAACATCAGCATCAATTAAAACAACACCAACAAAACAACAATCACGACTACGAGATAGAGAAAACAAAATCTATATAAATGCAGCCAAGCACGACAGGTCGGGAACAGCAGCATCAAGAAGAGATGCACCCCGATCGAAACGCATACACCCCTCCCACAACCTCGGCTCTTACCCCCATCCCTCCTACCGCGAAAAAGCCGGTGGCGGGGGCATGCTTGATCGACGTTGGCTATTCATACCTTCTGAGCGCGCGACAGGTGAAAAACCAACTGCTACTATCGTGGTTTGGTCTAGTTTGGTTTAGGTACCGCACGACGCAGTGCTGGAACCCGCTCACCGTTCTCGGCGAGCAGAGCCAGCGTCGACGAGCACCCCGGCCCACCGGTGAGCCACAACACTACGGGATCCGTAGCCGGGCTGTCCTGAGACTCCGCCAGCCAGAAGAAGTACTCCTTGTCTGTCGCCCCCGCATCCTGAGGGGTCGTACGATGCAGCACACCAGTGTAGTAGTAACAGCACAGCGTTAGGGTAGCAGTACAGTAGTAGTACAGTGCTACGTAGTACAGCAGGGCAGTGGACTTTATATTGATTAATGCTCCGGAGTATTAATAGTAACACCCTACAAAAAACATATCTATAACGCAGCACTCTAATGCGCCTCTCGCCGCGATTCAGAGCATCACTATTGCACGTAGTACAGCGTCAGCAGTACAGTATTAGCACAGTGTTGGTATAGCCCTACCACAGTGCAGGACTACATCAACAGGTAGAAAGAGGAGAAACCCCACACGGCCGCCCTAACCTTGATGTTGAAGTATCCCGACAGCTGCTTCACCCCGTCGACTCCACACAAAGCCGGGTCCACCGGCGCAGATTCTAAGCTTCTGAGGAAGAAAGTTTACGCATCAACAGTCACGAGAACGGAATGACCACGTCGGCATTTAGACTTTCCGCCACAGTATACCCCAGTAAACTTATTTGTGCTGCTGTGGCCTACTCGCGACATGAGATTATTTTACAGATCAGCGACTGGGTAGGCAACCGGCTACTGCTGGGTGGCAAGGTAGCGATCCTTAGTACGACCCGCCGATGGAGGTGATATACAGTAGTTAAACATGCTGCATTCAATTCCAGTATCATTTCAAGTTGGATAGCTACCTATGGATTACCCAATAACCATCGGTAGGTTATAGCTGTACCGCTGTGGTCGTATCATTGGGGATTTTACCTTACATAGAATGGTTGGATACACTTTATCAGGGAGTTCAGTTGTCATTATTGGCGTTTCTTGTGAGCTCTTGAGATACGAACGGGAAGATACATGGCCGATGGCATGACACTTCCCCGTGCGATAACGAACGCACTATTGCATTGTGGACAAACGCACTCCGAGCCTACGAGGGGAAGTCCTCGGAGCTGATACCACCGGGCCCGCGGTCGCGCGAGTCGGTACAATTCATTTGAATTGGGTAAGTTCTGCTTACTGCCCAAAATGTGATCAATTTGCTTTTGGGAGGCCGGAAAGCACTGTTTTGCGAGCTGGTGTGGGAGACGAGCCCAAAGCAATGGAAGACCCTACAGCAGCGAGAGGAGCACGAGCGCATGCCGCTGATGGAGTCCATTCTGCAAGCTAGGGCAACCCGAGGGAAGGAGGCCGAGCCGGCGGCCGGCTAAGCCGGAAATCAAGGTGACGATCAGGAGAGACAGACCGCCTAGGTTGGGTGGTGATGTTGTTGCCTTCGAAGATGTGCGTGAATTTCTTGTTGCCTACTCGGAGTACGAGCAGCAGATGCATATCACAAACCAAGATGGAGGAGACCGGGTACTCGCGAGGAGGCGAGAGCTGGTAGATTCGGCGACCCAAATGACGGTGGCTGATGAGTTCTACGATAGCAAGCCCTGGGTCGACCTCTCCGAGGAGGAGCTAATGAAAGGGCTTAAAAGGTTTGCCGGCGTTGATATGCAGCAGACGAGGGATGAGGATTTTTGCCGCCAGATATTCCGTGTGCTGAAGATGGATGCGAGCGTGCCGGTAGATAGAAGGGTGTTCATGCAAAAACGTGCCCTGCGGAAATACCTTGCTGACAGCGGGCTCACGGAGGTGGTGAAGCCTGACGATTGGCAGTGCACGCGAAAGCATGGCAAGGTGCTGGTTGAGGCAATAGCGGCGGGAATCGAGCCACTCGAGTTAAGGTGGAAAAAAATATGCGTTTCGATCTCGTAACGCATGGCCTTGGCGCGTTGTTCAGCATAATTGCCAAGCAGCAACGGGATCAAGCCGTGTTGAGGCCAACGATGCTGTACGCCGGCAAACAGCAAAGCGGCGTGACGCTAGGTCGGCGGCTGTTGCGGGGACCAAGCCGCAGGGAAGTACTGCTGACGGGCACGACTCAAGCGAGAGTGCCAAGGCTGCCAGTGTAAAAGCAGAGCGGAACGGTCGGCACGACAACAATGAGTGTTTCGTATGTGGCAAGCAGGGACACAAGTACTGGGACTGCTCCCAAAGCCAGCAGGGTAAGGCGGGGAAGGCGTCCATGACCAGAGCCACGGCCAAACCCCCACACAGCAGCAGCAGCCCACTAACGGCCCCGCTCAGCATACCCTTAGCAAGACAATTGGCATGGCCCCTGCGTCTGCCACCCCTCGAACGAGTGGGTACCAGACCGCGTCTTGCGGTTCCCGGTGCTTCGGCGGCTACTGAGGTCAAGGTGCTCATGGACTCTGGTTCAGTATCACAGCAATGTCGGAGGAGCTGGTACAGGCCCTGCGGGGACAGGTGGGGACGACGCAAACCGCGTTAACGCAGGCGTTTGTTGGGCATGCGCGTGTGGTGACGTTGTTGGGCCAGGAGTGCGATATTGAGACGCAATCGTGTCCACTCCACTTAATGATCGATACACCATGGGGACCAGTCCGATTTACCATGCCGTTTATCGTGCTCCCTGAGGGAGGCGATGTGGTTATCATTGGGCAGAAGACGCTGAGAGAGAAACTCGGCATCGACGTCATGACGCAGCTCAAGGCCTCTGTACTGAAGGCACAAGGGCGTCAAGATGGCGCTGGGATGGAGCTTACAGTTCGTTCTGTGGGCGAGCCCAACGATGGTGCTGTGCTGCGAGCGGCGATGCCTGTCACAGCGTTCGTGCCGGGCGGTGACGCGCCAGGCGACGTGGACGATGAGGTCGCACTGACGCTGCCGACTCAACGACCCATGATATTCCAGGATTCCGAGGTGGAAATGCGGGATCGTGCGGGCGTGTTAGAGACGGCTGTCGATAACGCGGTTGACCATGGCTCCCCGCCGGAATATGCCAAGATGCTGCGCGATATCGCTTTTCGCACGCACCTTGACGTGTTATGTCGGGCGTTGTCGGGTGAACCACATGCACGCAAGAAGCCTGTGGAGGTCCGATTTCATTCAGGGGCAAGGGTGGTGCGGGCGAAGCCCCCACCTGAACGTAATCGCCTGTGGTGGAGTGCGGCAGGGTCTTGCCCCGACTGCCGCTCGGTAGTGACGACGAGTTTGTCGTCTAGGTGGCCTGGGAAGGGCCGAAGGAGGCGGAGAGCACCTGGGAGCCGGTGTCGCGCGTGTTTGATGGCGCGACGGCCGTGCTGCGAAAAGAGCTCAAGGTGCTGCGGTTGGAGACAGATCAGAAGCGGGGACTCGTACAGCGGTATGGGCTGCGTTTTTTATAATATTGTGGTTTGGGGGGGATCCCGAATTCCGAATTGCTGATTTTCGATTTTATCGAAAAATTGAATTCCGAGTTTTTGTTCTGACTTGGAATTTTTGCGCCGGGCGCTGATAGCACCTGACGCAGCCACAGCTGGCGGTTCATCGCCGAGGCTGTGTGCGGACAGAGCATGTCCGGGGTTGATGCTTCCGTTTTACGGGTGACTGTTGTAATGAAATACACAACCCATGTGTGGTCTGGGTTTCAGCAAGTTGCATGAGTAATTGGAGGTGTGACGCGTGGTGCGTGGTTTGCTTGAAGATTCATTGGTGATGACGCGGTTGCTGAACAATCCTTGTTCACGACCAGTAAACGTGGTAGATCTTAGGTCGTGGCGAGAATGACCACGATTTGTTGGATTTGACCATTGCCCAACGTACGGACGGCAACGTTTATCAAAGCTACTCGGTCTGAGCCAACTTGTGGTTGGTAGCCCGAGATGGGCTTTTGGATGGTGCTGCACCGCTGTGGTCGTATCATTGGGGATTTTACCTCACATAGAATGGTTGAATACATTTTATCAGAGAGTTCAATTGTCATTATTGGTGTTTCTTGTGAGCTCTTGAGATCTTGAGATACGAACGGGAAGGTACATGGCCGATGGCATGGCACTTCCCCGTGCGATAACGAACGAACTATTGCATTGTGGACATACGCACTCCGAGCCTACGAGGGGAAGTCCTCGGAGCTGATACCACCGGGCCCGCGATCGCGCGAGTCGGTACATAGCATACTCTTGTTTGATACGTACTGCAAGCGTCTCAACCTACTCCGTTGTACTTTTTTGAAGGGTTCAACTCCCGTTGCTTGGTGGATGTACGTACTGAATACTGGTATTTAGTCGCAGTTTATACAAGGTTCCCCTTCGGACGAAGGGTGACGCAAGGCTGCTGCTTTTGCACCCCCGTGCAATCGCCCGTAACCTTACGGTAGAGCATGGAGCTATACTGCAATGTAAACGATTCGAGTTTACCGGAAGTGAAGGTAGGGACGACCCAGAGAATATATATTAACGGATATAAATTCGTCTAGAGAGGGTGGCCGATACAAGCAGCCCAACCGGGCTCGCTTTCACAGGCCTTTTTGGCCCAACTAGCCCAAGAAGGCTTGCTTCTGGCTTGACAGATCGATCATGGTTCGCAACCACTGAAATCTTTTGGGGGAATAGATAAGCATTTTTCTCTAGCTTTCCACTAGCTCTGTCAATAAGCTTTTCGCATCGCCTGGTTTCTTGCCCGCCGGTTTGTAGCTTTTTAGCCCTAGCTCTTTTCGCTACTACAGCAGTACATATTTCTCTAGTTCTTCACTAGCTCCTTCAAGAAGCTTTTCGTATCGCCCGGATTTCTTGCCTGGTTTCTAGCTCCTTAGCCCTAGCCCTTGTCGCTACTACAATAACAGCAGTAGTAATATTAGTAGCTGGTCAGATCACCATCACTGTAGCTATCACCCGAGACCTTGAAGCTGTTTATTTTCATCTACGAGTAGCCTGACAACTTTTAATCGTCGACCGTTTCAGCCTCGCAAATTGAACGACGGCTACACACTCAGGCAGTCGGGCGGCAACTTTTCGCGACAAGAAGAGAACTGCCGCGCCAACTCGACGTTTCACTCGGACCATAGCACACAACAATACAAGCGTCATGTTGCTGGAAGCTATGGCGAAGCCGCCGAAAGCTGCAAAATAGACGCAAAGGAAGCCAAGCCGTGCAAGCAGAAGCATAACACCATACAATTACACGAGTCTAGAACACCAAATCGCGACAAGATCGTTACTGGTTCCCCCAGAGCGGCCGCTGTCCCATGTGCTCTCAGCTCGCCAATCGCTTTGGCGCGACGTTTGGGCCTGTATTTTCGCTCAAAAGTTCGAGTGATCGGACGTTGCGTAGTCTATTCCGGATGGGCCAGGGAAAGCTAGGCAGGGGGACTCGAAAACAGAAGAATGCGACAACACACACTCCTGCCCATGCACAACCAAACAAGCAGGTGGGGATGGATTTCTGCACGTACTTGGTACACGTACGAGAAAAAAATGCATTATTTATTATCTTTGTTTATCTGATTTTTAGTCTCTCAAAAACCAAGTTATTTCTTTCGATCGGCCGATTCCGCTGGTTCTTCCATAGTGTTTCCTGCTGCTTGATGCTGTTTTTTTCTCGTTATTTATCACCGTTTCTTCTCTCCGCCGACAAAGTGTATGCGCTACGGCCACATGGTGGTTGCATTATACCTGTGAAGGAAGCGGGGCAGCTAATTTTATACTTCTGTACATACAATAAACTGCGGTACACAACATAAAAGTGATGGTTGTGCTACTATTATGAATAATGTATTTCACACATCGCTTTTAAAACATGGTCGGGACGACAGAACGCTCTTCTTCTCGCTGCGTAAACAATCAAGTGCGCGCACGAAAAAAACGGCACTACGCATTTTCTCTTCCGGCGTCATCCTCTTCACGTAAATAAATCCCCGCCTCCGAAGGGAACAGTTTGGTTTTTACTCTTCTCGCGTGCCCCGCTCCTATTCCCTTACATTACCAGCTGTCTGTGCTACTTCCACGACATTTCTACAGTTTCGTCAGTCTTGAGCCGTCTGCTCTCGCTTCACCTCTCCTGCATGTCCCTGTCTATTTTTTCTTATATAAATACATCTACTGAATATTAACGTGTGTTTTTGTTGCCCAACATGCAGCACATAACAACTGCAATTCGTGCATTAATAGCAGTAGCCCGACAACTACACCTATTAACGCTCCAACTAACTCGTGTTTGTACAATAACTAGTCGTCCTCCTACTGCTGCTGCTGCTCTCTTTGTTTCACTTTACTCTGCGCGAAAACAACCATGTCTTACTATTCAGTGCAGGACGGGCTGTTGTTTAAATCGTTCCTTCCGGGATATCTTCGAAAACGAAGCACCTTCCGCGATCAACTCGTAGTACCGGAGGCCCTCGTTGGATTAATTTTGCACGCCTACCACGATCACGTTCTATCCGGAGGACACCTCGCATCTCGCCCGACTTCTGAAAAAAAACGCCAGAAATATTGGTGGCCCACCATCAGCCGCGACGTACGAGAATGGTGCGAAAAATGCCAAGCTTGTCAACGACGAAAAACAGAACACAATACACCCAAACTCCCGACAGGCCATTTACCTGTCGAGCGGCCATTTCAACGAATATCGGTTGACTTAGTAGAGTACAACTCGGTATCAACGTCAGCCGCAGGGATCGAATGTAAATACGTTCTCTCGATGATGGACAACCTGACGAGGTTTGCGGTGCTGTTACCGGTACGTAATAAAACGGCCGAAACAGTAGCCAATGCCATAATCGAGAGAAAAATCAGCATTTTCGGCCCACCAGAAACCTTGCACAGCGACCAAGGCCCCGAATTCGAGAATAAGGTGATATACCAACTGCAACAAATACTCGGATACAAAAAGATCCGCACAACGCCGTACCGGCCGCAGGGTAATTCAGTGTCCGAACGGGTGCACTCAACGTTGCACAACATGCTAGCAATGCACAGTGCAACCGATCAAAGCAACTGGGCCACTCTCTTACCGTTTGTACAGCTAGCGCACAACACTAGTTTCAGTGCAACGATGCATGAAACACCATTCTTCTCAAGGTTCGGACGAAAGCCCCGACTCCCAGTCGATGTAAACCTCGGTATTCCTCATGAAGGAACAACAGCAGACACCGAGGAATTGGCACAAAACACACGGAACAATTTGCAAATCGCTCTTGAGCTCGCACGCCGAAACCTAACCGAGCGTGCAGACAAACAGGCAGAACAGAATAGCAAACTTAAACCGTATCCGGTGTTCAAACCTGGACAGGAAGTACTCGTGTACAGACCTTACCAGGATTCAGATGGGCCCAACCCGAAACTGCTATTACCATGACGAGGACCGTATGTCGTTTGCTCACAATGATCACCAGTGGTGTATAGAGTACGACTCACGAACGACACCCGACAGGTGTTAGCACACCTAGCCCATACAAAGCCGTACCATCAACGGGAGACACAACCCGCACCTTAATTTGAGAAGCTGGCGGAAATATTTTTAGGGGAGCCTATTCCCCTACCCGAGTTGGACCATCCAGACGCACCTCAACCCAAAATTGAGTCCTACTTCGTAGATAGGGTATTAGATCATAAACGGGGACCTGGAAGACCAAGCCCCCCCAACTACAAGTACCACCTAAGACTCCGAGGATACGGCCCTGAATCCGACCTCGAGTATCGCTCGGACGAAATACCCCAATGTCACGAATTGATTGCCGCATACCGAGCCCAAAAGAGTTTGCAACTCGCGATAACCCCACCTTCTTCGCCCCCCCTCCCTTCTCTCGGGAAACAGAAGCGCACAGTAGGCCGGGACGAGCACGAATCGAGACAGCGCAAATAGATTCTCAAATGCTCCGCGGCGTAACCAAATAACGAACAGGTTGGCAAACACAGTCGACTCAAATGTAGGCACAAGAGTCAACAACGGTGATGAGAGTAGCACCAGCAGACAAGGCAGTACACACTCGTGTCTACCATGATCTGACGGGCACTCTACCCGGCATTCCGGTGGGAATAGCCGGGGCAAGGAGACGTAAAGAGAATTGTTGCACCTGACGGGGAGAGGCTGTAAGAAGCGTGACACCTCATGTCCGTGCCCGACACTCCGTTCCAAACGGTACAAATCAGCAACAGCACCGTCAAGCCACAAGATTGTTCGAACACTAAACACACGCGGGGAATAAGACCCACGCGATTCCGCCCCACCTAAAACGAAGTCACACGTTGATGCACCTAGATCAACCGAGCCGACTCCGAGTGAAAATATCTAGGCGGACCCGTCCACAAAAGAGAAATCAACGAACAATTTCGCTGCCCGTGGTTTCCAGAACAGCAAACACGAGGGGCGCACCAGTACGTGTGGCCACACGGAATACGTGCATTGAGATAATATTTGGAAACCCCATACAACTCAAGTATACGCCGTCAGCATGCAAGCTCGAAAATGTAACTTCGCTGGACCGGTGTTTCACGCCCGTGTTTACTAAACACGTCAGTTATAAGGAGTGGATGCACGCATATAACAGCTGCTGTGTCTCGATCCGATAAATCGACACCCCGTTTCCCAAGTTTGGCATCCTCCCGATGACCGCTACAATACCATCCCTAGCTAAGATGGGCTTGCAGCGAATACAGAGGGGGGTGATGTGGAATACAGGGTCGTAGATACCTATCGTAGATCTCGTACACGCATGCGCGAGAGGACACGTCACCGGTCAGGCAATACACGATCCCAGGTCGCGAGCGGTGTCACCCGTCATAGACGGCGTTGATCCGTCCCCGGAAGGTCAGCCACCGAAAGATTATCCCGCCGCATGACGAGAGGGCATAAGCCCACCGTCACTCTAGCTTTAGCATCTTCTTGCTACATCTAAGAGAGAAAGGTTTCAGCGTGCGCCCGCTGTGGAGGCGGTCGTCAAGGGACCTCAGCACCGCGACGCCCTCTCCGCTTCGACTTCAGCTCCGTGACCCCATCTCCGCTCTGACGTCAGCTACGAGACGAGTACAAGACCTCCGGGACCGCCCTCTCCACTTCGACACCAGGATCCGTGAGACGCCAGGCTCCATACAAGTCCGCCTTTCTTTACGTTTCTCTGGTATCGCTCATACCTTATTAATAATGAGATTATGTTACTCCTACTTAGCTGCTGCTGGCTCCTTCTGTTTTGCTGCTGTGGTACTATTAATACTGCGTCGTATGCTTTCATTCTCTTCTCTTGCGCCGCCCTCCGTTGGTCTGCTCGCCTACCTTTGATCTTTATTGTCTAGTTTGCCGTTTCCTGCCACGTGGTTTAGTGCTTCGGTTCTACGCTCACTCTTTATTCTGCCTAGCATTCTGCCTACATATACTACACCTCCGAAGGGAGAACTTGTACGTATAGATGATGATAATGTTGAAGCTCATTCCTGGTACTATTGCTGTGCATATAAGCTTACCGCAACTGCGGCTTTCATGTACCCGGCGTATAAGCATTCGGCCGCAACTGCGACTTTCATGTACCCGGCGTATAAGCATTCGGGTGCAACATAAAAATTCAAACTGCAGTTTGTTGTTGTGCTCAGCATGTTTCACGCGTGCAGCATGATGATTTTTACTACTGCTTGCTGTGTACGCAGTACAAAAATCAAAAAACGATCTACCCCCCGGGGGTACAAAAAACACGATCACATCACAGGTACATTAAAGCTTGAGCATAAAAAAAACTCTAGAGCAGTACCGTACGCGACAGCAATTTCGAATTTGGCAGCTCAGACTTTCAGGCAAGAGTTGTGGACGGAAATAAGAACATGGCCCATTTTGTGCTGAAAACAGTGTAGAGCGCACCCTGCCTTTTACATAAGAATTTCAGCCTGGCCAGAAATAAGAGACCCTTCACTGGTGTCGCATACCAGGTACTCTGTAAAGAGGTTTGCGCATTTAGAAAAATGTCCGTTGTTGGTACAATAGTTTGCGCAAAACCTGGAGTTTCTCCGTCTGGCGTTTCTTCACGCATTGTTCAATATTGAATATTTTTTCCAGGGTTTTCGGAAAACACGAAAATACACCGATGGGTGGCCGGCGGCCATGTGATACGTCATAGCTTGCCGGTGCATTTTGAGGCGCGATACACTGTTGTTGGTGCCTACATGGTACCTGCTTGGAACAAATCAGTGGCACGTGAGGCACGGGAGAACTCCACAACAACAGCAGCACAGCAGCAGCACAGTGGCACGGTGACAACGGCGTGCTTCTGCTGTTCTTCTTTCTCCGGTTGCGTGTTGCAAAAATATTGGGGGTTGTGCCTCGCAATTGTCGTATCATATCAAACGAGTATCAGTATTCTGTGCATTATCTGTTATGCGTACACAAGCTGCCCTCCGCTGCTGCTGCTGCTGCTGCTGCCGCTGCTGCTGCTGCGTGCGGTTTGCCCAACTTCAAACGCAGGCCGCAAAAGGGTTTGCTGTACTCTGCTGCGATTTACTGTGCGACGGTTTCGGCGCGTCTGGCGTTGTCGCTGCAGCGCGAGGTGTTGTGGTACTCTCACTAAAGCACCTCACATACCAGGTATCAATACAAGTAGCTGGTGCCATAGGTATGTATGACACACAACTGACGTTTTGAGAAAATGAAAAAAAAAAACAAAGGCCCGCAAGGAGTTAAAATATTTGCAGTCAATGGCCAAAAAGACCGAAAGGTCCAGCAGCAGGCAGCAGGTGCAGAAAATCTTGTCGGTCCCAGTAACAACCACCGGGAAGAAATTCGAAAGTATGCTTCATACTGCTGCTGTACCAATCGCACCCCAAGCTCATACGAATAAACTTTCCAAGTACGAGTACGCGTATCTTACAGAGACCTATGATATAAATACACGAGGACACTCTCGTATTGCTGCATGCAGCAGCTCTGGGGGCGCCTGTCGCCCACGGAGACGACGAGGTTCTGCTGCGCAAGGTTGTGGCAAGCTGCGTTTGGCCAAAAAAAACGTGCCGTCAGCCAATTCTAAAAGGGTAGCTTGACTGTTAATGGCTACTTTATTTACTTCCTTAACACCCAACTCTCCAGCTTCTTCATCCGAAGGCAAAAACGCGGAAACCGAATCTGCATTCTACTTTATCACACACCGTATGGCCGCTCGGGCAAGGGAGTCGTTTCGTTGAGCGACGGCCCCCTTGACGTCGTTGCGCTCGCATAATCCAAAACGGAGAAGCTGAACGGGGCTAGCATGCCCGGTATTTGCGCGGGGCTAACGGTCGAAAAAATCCGTGCAATATCTGCGATCAGGAAGTCAACTACGTCCGGGCCGGGCTCAATTTTCAGTTTACCCTTTACGTTGCCCTACGCAGTGTCGACAGTGTTAATAATACGACTCCTACCCTCCACACGTTGCACGCCATTTACGTGCCGGTGCAGAGTAGCGGCGGCGGGCCGCCCCTTTTAAGAAACTAGGAATAGGACCATGTAGTGTGGGAGAAATGTAGTAGGAGCCAAGCTCTTACACTTGGGTATGCCATTTTTTTTTTCTTTCTCACACTTCTACTTTCCAGCTTCTGGACAAGCCGTGGTCACAGGTGTCGTCCCTTCCCCCCCCCCCGGTTCTTGCCTTCAATTTTTATCGCGCATAGGGTTCGGCAATCCCACTGCTCGTCGATTTTTCATTGAGTGTTACTAACTCACGCTCTCGCGCTTTCCACAAGTCAATTTGTGCACAAGAAAAAGTCCCAACGAACTTGTACGAGTATGCATTCGGCGGGGCTCGAACTCACGAAACTGGCCTATACCAGGCTCGAGGATAACCTGATACGCCACCGGGGCAACCGAACGACAGCCTGACAAACCCCCGAGTGCCTGTCCTTCGCGTAAAGCGTTGTTTCCAACCACACGGGAAGGGCAACGAGCCTAGTTTCTTGCTACGGAAGTTGTGTGCATAAGTCTTGAACAATAATTCAGAGCTAGCTCCGCCGATTTATTCGGCGACAGACGATGTAGACATCGAGTAAGTTTCGCAGCACGCGCAACCACTGAAAATCAAAGCGCATCGGTTTAACCGGGGTCCGGTAGGAACTCTCAATGTTCAGTGCGAAACCGTGCGGAACGGGCATGAAGCGTTGACTTGGGAGCGTGAGACGAGCATGGACCGGTATGACGGTGACGTAGTGACGAAGCATTGGTGCAGTGATGCCGCTAATCAAGGTGGGGCCGATAACCGACGGTTCCGGTTGGTCCAACGCCTTGCTGCCTATCGTGCGGACGCCCGTTTGCGCAACACCATATTTTGCCTCATCGGTTACTGTCTAGCAAAGAACATCAGAAGCCGGCCAAGCTGCTGGCCGAGGGCATGGAGGATGTTTACATCTATTTCAAGATGGCAGCAGAAGGATGGCAGATCGGGATAATTCAAGACATGGCAACGGGGGAGAACATCTACCTTACACCGTTAAATTTTTAGATTTACCGTAGAAAAACGTTTTAAGGTGGCGTTCACGGAGGATAAGTACACAGTAAACTTGGAAGCAGCGCTTTCGGCCTGGTGTTTCCAGATGTTCGGCAGAATGAAGTGCGTGAGGCGGAAGATGATTTAATCGGGAAGGGTCCAGGGATTACGTCTTTCTGCGAAGAATGGTGGGTTTGTGTCAGGGTGGGCCGGTAAGAAATCAATTTAATCATCGAAATGGGTTGCTTTGTGGGTGGACTGGGAATCATGTGGTGATTGGGCCGGTTGCATCAACATCTTTAGAATATGTTGAGAATGCCGTCCGGGGAAAGATTGTGATTATTAGTACGGTTGCATCGACGCCCTCCGATTTTTTTAGGCGGTCGTTAGGGGAAGGGCTGGGGAATTGGAACCGCTTGCATCAAAGCCCCCAGATTTCGTTGAGGCTGCCGCACGGGGGGGTGGGTGGGTTTGCATTCGCGTTTCGTTGATGGCAGTGAGCGATTCACCAGGTATAGGTCTCGAAGGAAATTGTCAAGTCGCCAACCCACCCAACTTTGGGTGAGTAGGGTAAGACTTGGATTATTCTTTGTATTTCTACCATCGCTCAGAGCGAGACTGTGCTGTCCGTTTCCGTCTTGATCGATAGTCTAGTCTGAGTGGTGTTCATTGAGAGATAAAGTCACGGAGGACGTTGGCATACCGCCTTTTGGTTTGATAGGAAAACCGAGATTGTCATCGGGATTTTTGTTTGGTCATGAGGTATCATTTAAAAGTGGCAGCAACGAACGCGCGTTTTTTATTGTCGACAGATGAGATGTGTGTGATAATTCTGCTCTCACTTCTTACGCTTACGGTTGATGCTTTTGAACAGCAACTAAACTGTTCACACTTTAGTTACGATTAAAAAGAAGGGTGGGCAAATGTAGTACGAAGTGAACGTGCTGAATCATCATCAAGAAAACCGAAAATAATGCTGTTAACCATTACGAGGAACGTTTGGGTGGGATAGGGTGAAGCGAGTCTTCGTGGTAAATTGTGGTCCGTGCGCAGACCCTGAGCTGAACCGCTAATACATGCGTTATGTTTACCGTAGATGGATAGGGACTTTATGCACCTAGTTGGAATATTCCTTAATTTGGATATGAACCTAGTTTTATTGGACATGGTCTTCGGAGATAATAAGGATAAAAAAAGGGGTCTGGTATCAAAAAGATGCGGGTCAATTACTACATCGGTTTAAGGTTCTGGGTTGTATGAATCGTAGTATCGAGGTGGTTAGCAGTGCGACAGCGCAAAGAATGTCCTTCTTCGTGTATTGCTAAAAACGTGAGTTTCGGTTGGATTCAGAAGTGACAACAATTACAGATAAGACGAAACGGGACGCAGTTGAGAACCGCCACTTTTGACTAATAAGGGTTGAACAGGTTGGGTGTGATTAGTTAGATAAAATACATCGTGAGAGTCGGAAAACAAGAGATATGACATATAGCGAAAAAGACAGCAGCAAGCAGTTGCTGGTTTATATTGCCTCGTGTAGTACCCTCGTGTTCAGAGATCGAGAGACACCGAGAGAACAAGTTGCTTCGAGTCCTGATCGATGAGTGGCAAGAGCTGAGCCGTACGACGTCAAGCCTTGAGACGCCGCAAACAGAGAGGCTAGAGACATCAGAGGGTTGGCGAAAAAGATTGGCTCACGGTTGAGGTGTAAGGATTGTTTGAGCGGAGATAGAACGAGGCAGTTATTTGTGAGGTTGGGTTTGGTGTGAGGCAGCAGTAGCAATACTTAAACACGCACTCACGACACCAGAAGACTATATACCTGGTATCATTCCGAGAATCCAAAGCTTGCATCGTTATCTATCTAACAATATATCAAGTTGCAGTAACAGTGCTGATAAGTCAGGACAGTTAGCCATAGGCCAGGGGTGCTTCGCTAGCAATAAGGGAGATAGTAGGCCTCATTAGGTTTGTATCGCGCACACTCTTATACCACGAAAGCTAACGGTTCAACCCAGCATCGACCCTAGCGGTCTACTGTTTTTGTTTCCAATCGTTTTTTTCTCTTGTTTTTTTCTTCTCCTTATTATCGTTTTTTTGTTCCTTGCAAGCAGTGCGGTGTGCTGCGGTGTGCTGGCTTGGTATTTTGGTTGCCCGCGTCTTCATTGCGGTTCATTGCATGGTCAAATCACCTCGCTGTATTTGCAATGTGTGTCTCTGTCTCGTAGTTTGTTACCACAGATCTCGTCTCTCTAGGAGGTATCGGCACGGACACTGGTTGCGCTGGATGAAGATGGGTGGAACTACTTATTAAGCATCAGCTTAACCCCTTTAGAACCCCAAAACCCCTCCCTATACTAATTTCAAGTAATTTTGTCCCCGAAATGGATTTCCAGTTGAAAGGCGTTAATGTGAATAACACAGACGGAGTAAGATACATGACTCGTTGGGTTTCATGTCCGATTTCACCTCTAACTATCTTATATAGGGGAAGATAGGTCTACTGATTAGAGATCGAATGTCAAGAGTAGATTTCTCTGGTTAGTCAAGACCAAACCCGTCTCGAGGTACCCGTGAGCCTCACTATATATAACATGGTAGCTGCTAGTTCGAAAATAGTTGGCAGTTGGCGTGATATTTTGTATTGACATACAAGGGGGCTTCGCCGGCGGCCTGAACGGATGCCGGTCGCAGACTGGCGTGATGCCCAAAATATTAGTAGCAGCTATGGATGTCGTGAAAGATGGAGGTCAGACTTAATGCCAAGAGTGTGATAGTGCTTTTCTATAGGTGGTTCGTTTGGTATGAAGACTGCCAGAAATTTGCAGATCGCTATCTAAAAAACTACACACTCCGCAGTACGCGCGATTGATGTATCACAGCGTGCCAAGATGAGTTTCGGGAATAAATTACGCTCACAGCTGATGTTTTCCAAGACCTCAGCTTTATTCGATCTTTTGGCCGGAGACCGACTCAGCGGGTCCACAAGGAAAGCTTAGTAGTTGAAAGATGCGAGAGAGTGGGAGAGTACTGCTGTTGTAGTGCGCAGCAGTAAGCTGGCGGTGGTTGTGGCAGCTGGTGCAGCTGAAGCACAGCAGCACAGCTGGCGTTTTTTCACCAACAGGCACACATATTGAGGTGTGAAAGGACACACGATAAGAACGCGTGGACCACCGCATTCAGGACAACCTGGCCACCTGGCACGCACCACCCAAACAGCAACAGAACACAGTCCCGAATGAAAAAACGATTATTTCTGTTGAAACCCCATTTTACTCGATTGACTGGCTTGTCGATCAACTGATGCGGAGTGAAACACAGCAGCACAGGAGTTGTGTGAAAAAGGACGTTAAGCTTGCACCCATGCAGATGCTCAGCAGGATCTCAGGCGCCATGTATCATGCTTCAACATCCCCGTTGGCATTAACCGCTGTAGTGGCCCATGCCCCGAGCGCTCGTCACAGTTGTCGAAGGTTGCAGTCTATACGCCTCGTCCAAACAAAGGGCCCTCACCGAAGTCTCCAATGCTTTCGGGCATATATGTATATGTAAAATATTATCTTCGTTTTTTCTTGGCTCGCTGCTCTCTGGCGGCCGAGTGTTTCTTCTCGCACTTTCGGCCGCGGGGCAAGCTAGCCTGCCACGGGTACATTATGAAGCATGTCTGGATCTCGGCCGAGCTCCGTGGCGGCGCTCGGCGCATTAAACGTCGCTTAGCTGGCTCTATTTGGAAAGGGATTGCGTTCCGTCTCCCTGAGACGAGCGGGTCACTTGGAACACCACAATAAATCGTTTTTCAAAAGTTGATATTTTGATAAACTTTTACAATTTTTTGTTCTTTGTTTTGTTCGTAGAAAAATGGCCCGCTAATCAACTAGCCTCAGCAGTAGCAGCAGCAGCAGCACAGCAGCAAGCAATAGTAGCAGCAACCGTCCGGACTGAATTAACCCCAGCAGCAGCACAACAGCAGCAGTAGCAGCAACATACAGCAGTAGTAGCAGCAGTACAAATGTGGATCAGATTAGTGTGGGGTTTGGGGGCGCGCCGCCGTGGGCTGTTTCGGCCCCGGATCTCAACGTGGGTGCGTGGGCATGGATGCAGACAAGGGTAAACCGGCCTGCGCTCTCCCGCCGCGCGGGCGGCCACTCGTGCGAAGGCGTCTGTGGGCGTGGTTGACTCGGTGTGTTGATTTTTCTCTAGTGGGGTAACTAGACGTGCCCGAATGTAAGGATCATTTTACTTGAACAAAAAGACATATCCCGGTGTTATATTTCCGGACAAAGCGGATGCCAGCAGGAGGAGGCTGGGAGGTAGAGGCCGGGAGAAAAGCCGAGTGTTGGAACGAGCGCCACAGGGCACGGCTTGCATCTCTCCGCGCGGAAGACAGGGCTCACAGGGACATAGAGCGGAGAAAGCTTGGAAGATGGCGCCGAGCGCGGCGAGGGTGGCAAGCATCGCGAGCGCAGCATGCACGCGAGTCTCGACCAGACAAATATTTGTTTTGGGCAGAGTGGAACCATGTGGGTAGGGTTCAAGTATATAACTCCTTATTAGCGATAGCCAAAATCAGGTATACACACCGTGCTGCTGTGGCCAAAATCGGGTACAGTTCTATTTCAGCGTTCGCCACGCGCCCAGGACGCCATTTGATTGGCTGGGTGGATCGGTTCTAGGTCTGTTGCTATTATCGTACACATATATCATACACACATACATTTCTGACCACATGCATCAAGTAGTGGCGGGTTCAGGCGGTAACACTTTCGATCTAGCTCTAATTTCTACGGGGATAAACGAGGACTACATCAAGGTTTCGGTTCCCCTTAAACACAGTACCGAAGCGTTGAACACTACCTCCTACTCATGGAAAATCCTACCACGTACGCCACACATACCGAGATTCTTGCCGCCAACCAGTTAATTATTGTACAACACCCAAGAGCGACTGACATTGGCTGGTCAACCCTATCTATTACCACCAAGTGCAAACACATGTGACGTGCCGCTATATAGCAATGAGCACTATTCCACGTACGGAACACACAGCATCCCCTGACCACTAATAATTAGTTTGCGCGTACATCAGTACAACGCGCACCCACCTCTATCACACTCTTCCCGCTGAGTACTACTACTAGTACTACTCTTTCTTTGGAGCAATGCACTAGCTCATGCCACACGTTGCCTCTAAGAAGAGCAGTGGGGTTATCTATGTGAGTACGCGTAACACCATTATAGGTGAGAAAATATTTATGCGTGTGTTACCGGTATCTCCCTTTTCGCCTTGCGACGCCCCCGGAATCTCACGTTACCCGCATCCCGAAGGGGAACCTTGTATGTATACGTATACAGTAGCGGCTACGGTTTAAGAGAGGGTCGTGCGAGCCTGATATTTCTCTCTTAAATCGGGACTTCTCTTATATCGTATTGGCTACGATATAAGAGAGTATTCTCTTAAACCGTATCTCAATATAAGATAATGTTCTCCTATATCGTAGCCAAAACGAGCGGCCTTGGAAGATGGACGCTCTCGTCCCAACCAACTGCCAGGTAGTTTGTAGAGAGCGTATTATTCATGTCACACAACGCAACACGCGTGCGCATCCTGAGCTGGCTCAACTTACTGCTGTTCGTCTGTTGTTTGCCGAGCAACATGGACCCACCTCAAGCACGCTGCAGCTGATACCCGTGCTGGGAAACAAGTTACATTTCGTGTGACGACACGTGGATAAAATCTCAAGCATTTGCTCACGCGTTCTTTTTCTGTGTTCTATTCTCGCACCTCTTCTAGAAGGACAATAAGAGACCATGGGGCCACCCTTCACCCAGCGACTCACCCATCCGCACACAGAAAAAGTCCGATTCAAGAGAAAATATCCGAAAAAAGACGATTCTCTCTTAAATCGATTTTGGTCGTGTCACGCCAGTTTGACTCTCTTAAATCGGTACTTTCTCTTACACATTTTCTCTGAAACCGTAGCCGCTACTGCAATTGTCATTTTCTGTTCTTCGGGCACACCTCTTCGTGCTCGCACCTTTGTCCGAAACGTCGGATGGGGTGGGCACAGTTCGACCGTTGGGGTCACGTTGCCGGAGGTTTGGGCGCGATCCGTGCAGTGTGTCGCGCGTGGCAAGCCTTTCAAACTTTTTTGGCCTTGGGCACACTTAAGGCAATCCCCGGGTTTCCGCAACATCCCCGGGGATTGGGTTTCTGCATCCTCTATCCCAGTGTAAGCACCTAAGACTTGGATGCAAACCGGGTTTTTCTGCTCATAGAGGGTACACGTACATTTCCCTATTTTTGCACAGAGCACGACGCTACGATCCTGCCGCCCAGCAGCAGTCCAGCCCCCTAGCAGCAGCAGCCTGCAACTCTATGCGCGTGTAGCTGCTGTTGTAGTAGCTGATTACCATGGTACTTAGATCGAAGCCTGCGATGCTCTACCCGCCTATACGCCACTACCTCGCGCTGCTGCTGCTTCTGCTGCTTCTGTCAAGTGTCAAGTGACATGCCGGCGTAAAGTGTAAGGATCGTTTGAATATCATATTAATACTAAAACGGTCCTTATGTTTATGTTCATGTTGGTGTGCTTCGTATATGATATCGTACCATACCAAGAGAGCACAACGCTACAACTCTGCCGCACAGCAGCAGCGGTAGGCAACACCATTTACGTGATCGCAGATGACAGACAGCAGACAACATGCGGAGAGCACAACGCTGCAACCTTGCCGCACAGCAGGAGCCGTAGGCAACGCAATTTTCGCGCGCGTGATGTGTCCTCGCTATGATGCGGCGAGTTGCTTGTGTCGGAGCCTGTCATAATTCGTCACCGCACCATACCACACGTTTCTGCTGTGCTGCCGCTCTGGGTGCGCGTGTCCATCGACGAGGAAACATAGGGACCTTTGTAATAATAATAATTTAGATACCAACCCATCCTTGTACATTTACGTCCACAGAGGCAGTACTTTAAAGAGTACTTAACCTGTTTTTGCTTGCGAAGATCGCAGATGACAGACAGCAGACAACATACGGAAAACAAAACGCTACAGGTAGGACCATGTGCGCGTGCCGTATCCTCTATTTACGGCGGCGAGTTGCTTTTTCTGTCATAGCTTATCACGTATTGTCCTCTTGCTCCCTCGTTCTCAATACGTGCTCTTTACATATGTTCTACAGTAAGCCGCATCCCACGCCACACGTGCCCCTTCTCGCTTCCTGGCGGTCCCTAAGCTGCAGTTCGAAGGGTGACGAGGCTCTTCTCGAAATCATACATATCATACGGTGTAAAAGTTTTATGTGATGTCAAGTGGTGTTGTGTGTATTTTCTTAACAATAGATCGGTCGTGGGCACGTCTATATCGAGTACCCAAAAGTGCTAAAGGTACTGCTATTGAGTACGCCCAAGAAGGAGTACTGCGAGTAAAATGCGAATTCATTATTTTTCCAGGTCTTTTTTTTGTATGTACAAACAAACGCAATGGTCATTGCGTCCGGAAGTGACAATAATATGTCCTCGCGCCACTCCCCTTGCAAATTCCCGGAGGGGAACCTTGTAATAGTGTACCCTCGGATGTATCTATGTATAAACCGGACATGGCACCCGATACGCCCCGCACCGCGAAGCACAGCAGCACAGCTGACATTTTTATTTTACCAACAGGCACACATATTGAGGCGTGAAAGGACACACGATACGTACGCGTGTAACTCTCCATGCAGGACAACTTGCACGCACCAAGCAAACAGTAACGAACAGCAACAAAACACAACCCCGCATACAAAAAAGATTATTTCTGTGGAAACCTCATTTTCTCGATTGACTGCATGATTGTCGATTGTCGATTGACTGATGCCTGGAACACAGCACAGCAGTTGTTGCGAAAAGGGAAGTCGAGCTTGCACCCATGCAGATGCCTAGCAGGATCTTAGGCGCCATGTACTACGCCTCAACATCCCCGTTTGTATTACCTGCTCTAGTGGCCCATGCCCCGAGTCCTCGCCCCAGTTGTCGCGAGTTGCAGGCTATACGCCTTGTCCAAAAAAACGAAAAAAAAGGAGCCTCGCCGAGGTCTCCCATGTTTGCCGACACACATATATATATATATATATAGCATGACATCACTACATACGTCATCGCCACGAAACATGGACGGCGTGTTTGTGCCGGGCGGGCGAAGCATGTCGTAGATCTCGACCATGTCGTACATCTCGACCTTGCCGTCGCCCGCACGGGTCCCCACGAGGTCGGCGACGGCAGGGCGGCCGACCCTCCCGGGGGACCGGAGGTCGGAGAGCACGCCCCCTAAGAAATCGCGACAAAATACAGTTCCTGCGACGTGGGGTGTGGGTCAAAACGCTGAGCGCAAGGCTAAGAAAAGCGATCCATATGGTCAGTGCAGGACAGTGTGTCCAACCCGTTTTCGGCTAATAACTTTCGAAATACGACGAATTGCAAGCCAAGCTGACCGCAGTCGTGTCACCACAGATGCGCGAACAAATATAAAAAACAAAACAAAACAAAATAAACCACCTACCATACATATGATAGAAAAGTGTAGTGAAAACTACAATAGTAATAATTTTACAAAATAGATATGATGTTAGATCAATTAATAGCTCAAAATTCCCCACCTAAAGTAAAAATACCAACACTAACCATTATAGGGGACAAAAAATATGACCCCTCCCAATAAAAAACTCACGCACATAGTATATTACAACTACCAACAACGCAGCTTGCATGGATGAGTATTGACCCGAAATTTGTCGAACTCACGGCTGACGTCCTTAATTTTTTTTATAAAATAGTGTTATAGCAGTTTTTTTTCTACCACTCTAGAATCAAGTAAGTTCCAGGTTGTCAGGGTCATAATCATAGCCAAATCAGCTATTTTTCTATTTTTAACAAAACCACGAATAATTCGCGAAATAGTGTTTTAATTTAACAAATGAAAGACACCTCACCAGCGTATACTTGTAGAGGAAAGGGATCGTTTGGACACCTCTATTTCAATATCTGTTGGACGGATAACATGAAAGATTGAACGGAAATGACGTTCCGGTTTCAGTTTTTGGCCTGTTTCTTCTTCACTTCTTGTTTTCGAATAAAATCGGAAAATCACCTCACCTGCAGAACTCCGACAACTATCTAAATCCGTTGTCTAAGTTGTCCAGTGATAATTGTACCCTTCATACCATTGAAATATAATTATTTACGATTATTGGGAGAAAGAAAAGCAGGGACTGCTCGCTTTTTTTTCCAGAAACACCTGCACGGAACACCAACCGTTTTAGACGTACTTTTGAAAATGTATTCGGTTACAAGGGCTCGGCTCCGCGGGCGGCTGACGCCGCCCGCTACGCTCGCGCAAGAACACAACTAAGCGTGAAGGCGGCAGAAAGAAGTGGCCAATGATTTAGTGTATTTATCTATTTGATAATGCCAAGAAGTGCTATATACGCAGAGCTGATTGCCCTGTGCTTCGTTCTGTGAGCTTGTTGGCGATGTCACGTTCAAATCGCCAGTATGGGCGTAATCTTGGAGCAAAACCCCGGGGAAGGAAGAAGGCCGTCCCCGGGGTGGGAGAAGAGCCTGTTGGTGCGATCCGAACACCACCTCGTTTCGGGTCCCGGTAGGCAAGCCCCAGAAACTTCACGCGACCATCCGTCCTTAAACGATTGGAGCGGTGTGGAATTAAAGTCGCGGGAGTGATTTTCCCGGCGGATGGGGGGGCTTCCCTCACAAGCGTTTACCCCGACAAATCAACTATGAAGAGTTGTTCGCGCTGCTCAACAGATTGCCGTTGAGCGCAACCGAGACAGCTTTGACGCGCGCAGCTGGTGGTGGGCGTAGACAACCATGCCGCGGGGGATTCTAGCTAAAGGTAGATCAGGGTTTTGGGCTGTCCCTGCGATGGGTACCGACGGCAGAGAAACTAGCAGCGAGTCGGGGTGGGGGTGAAGCAGGAACCTCCGCTGGTGGCAGTCCAGCTGCGTCATCTAGTATGGGATACGCGCCGTCGCACACAGAGGCTGCCCACAGCAACAGAACGCATCGCATTGATTCGGGACGTGGTCGTCTTCTGCGTGACACTATACGCAGGGAAGTGCGGTGTCAAGGTCTCGGTAGCGGTTGAAACTGTTGCAGATGACGGGAGGCGAGGTTTTTTTTTCAAGTCCCTCTTCGGAAGATGTTGCGAAGTTTCTCCCAAGCAGTCGTGGTAAAGAAGAGCCTAGACTGCCGAAAATTCTGCACGGTCGCAGCCGTGGTAGTCGCAGCCGTGGTAGAGTACCGACAGCAGGCGGAATCCATGCACGGATCACTGACATAGAGGTCAGGATTCTTGTTCCCGAGCGTTATAGAATGCGGGAACATGATATATGTGGCGTTAACGCCGGCGCAGATGACCACCAACCTCCAGACCCATTTGCGGGCGGCAGGCACGCAGGACATGAAGCGGTACACCGTGCGCTTTCCCGGTTGGGAGGGGCGGCGAGCCATAAGATGGACCGTACGGCATTTTTACGAAGTACGTAGGGTGACAGCCCGCAACCGTCGCACACACAGACACATCGGTTAACAGCCTCCGCCACCGTGGCGGGGGCGAAGCGTTCTCGCTAAACGGCGTTCATAGAGCCGGACGGCCTGGAGCTGTCCGCAAAGTTTGCATGTTCGTACACAGCGTGTGCACGGGACTATCGAAGCCGAATCTACTAGGGGCCAAGGTACTATACAAGTTTGGGTATCATAAGGACGACAAGAAACCCGAAGGAAGGATGCTAACAAGAGACGAATAAACTGCGTCTGAGAAAAGGGCAAAGGGGCAACAAGTATGGGTGTGATCTCATGCCGCAGCAGAGAGCCCTCATTGATACCAAACTATACACGAGTTGAAGCGTCGGCGAAATGTTAGAGAAGTAATCTTGGAGCAAAACCCCGGGGACGGAATAAGGGCGTCCCCGGGGTGGGAGAAAAGCCTGATAGCTGTACAGAAAAATCAAGACGATCCCACTTGCATCGCCGGCTCCCGTGCAGCAGCTAGAGAGAGTAGGAAGCGGTTAGGGAAACAGACCATCCCGCCCACCCATCATTGTGCGCGAGACACGCCGACAACGACGTCATTTTGATGTTGTAGTATTTATTTTACCCGGGTAACTACTCTCTGCGACGAGGTGCCGCGTTGATTACCATCGAATCAACGCGGGGGTAGTAGCCCTGGGTGAGAGTCTCCGGCTGATTGCAGCAGAGAGGCCTCATTGATCCCACGCTATATACGAGTAAAAGCGTCGGCGAAATGTTACAGCAGTATTGTTTTTTTGGGGGGGAAGGAGGATTTGAGCAAGGACTGAGAGAGGACAATCAGATGAAGAAAGCGAAAAAAAAGACGAGTACACACGTACATACATACATACATACCGGTCGGTACCGGGTATCGCATTGTACCTGGTACTGCTGTGTGTTCGAAAAAAAGCACCGCGCAGCACGGCACAGCACCGCAGGGCAAAGCACGGCACCGTACAGCACCACACGGCGCTGCGCTGCTGAGCTATGGCTTGGCTGAGCTGAGCTGTGAGAGCTTTTTTTTGTGATTCAACATGCAGTACCTGGTACGTACAGCAGTAGTTCCGACTTCGAACAACAACACCGCACAGCATCGCACTGCAGTACCGCACTGCACGGCATGGCACACCCGGGCACACCAGGGAACAGCACTGCACGGCGCTGCGCTGCTGAGCTAACGCTACGTACGCTGCCGAGCTCGCGCTGCTGTGCGCTGCTGGACGGAGCTGAGCTGATGATGTTTTAGAGCCAACGGCGATGGCCAACGCCTTCTTGAGAAATTCTCAAGCACATCCTGGATTAGATGCGGCGTAATTTCGTGTTCTCCACACACTTCATTAGACGAAATTAACGAGATCGTCGTGAACTCAGAACGTGGCGAGCTCGTTAGGGGCTCGGACCCCCCCTTGGTCTACAGCGTTCACTCTACGGCCGGTGATTTGTGGCGGGTGCCGATCAGGCTTCTGTTAAAAACACATTTGGCGGTTGGCGTGTAGAAAAACTCAGACAAAAACTCTCTATCGTCTCCCATCGCGCGAAAAACAGGATTTTGAAAGGATGTGACGGAAGACCACGGGATAACACAAGCAACCTCTCACGCCCTAGGGCTTGGATCGAGATGAGCTCGTCAGCGCTGTCACCTACACTCATGCGACTTCGTCCGGAGCGCAGAGCAATGACCATGGGTTGTCTCTAACTCGTGATCGAAGGTCATTCGTGTTTGTTGAACAATGTTGATCAACGCTTGATGAAAAATAGACAATTTGACCTGTTGGACCGCATGACAAAAAAAAAGCCGGGAAACAAATATTTTCATCGTTTCCCCCATAGCGACGTCACCCGGAATACTTCAGCGAATAACCCCCAAAAAAGTTTGAAAAGTTTTTGGCCAAACTATCGGCTTTCCATTGTAATCGGTCTGAGAAGCGCTGTTTCAGGCATCCGAGCCCGCTCAGCCGTCCGGAGAGGAGAATGTCTTAAATTTAGTGTAGAAAGCGAAAAAAAATGGAGGCCTCTCAGACCATTGTTTATGGTACCCCGATCCAGGTCACAGATGTTCCTGTCATTCGTTTTGCCGCCTAAAGATCAGGATGCCGACGTAAGATTTCCCAACAGTGTGTATGGTAATGAGTCTACTAGCGTGTAGACGCAGAAGCTAACAGCAATGTTCTATAGTCTATAGTCGTTGGCATTTTTTAGAGAGGTGGTTGTATGATTTCGAAAAGCCGAAACACACACAAACGCGCCGCAGCGCCACAACACGCTACAGACCATGGCGATCGAGGCGCGCGAGGGTCAAGGGGCAGCTGCTCGGCAAATGGCCCTGGGGGCTGCCGCATCTTCGCGAATTGCTGCTGTTATGTGCGTGTGTGCGCGCGGGGGCAAATTTGCAGCCTAAACTCGAGACACCATCTGGAGAAGAAATACCTTGTCCGGACGAAACACCCCTTTTCGGTGGATTTTCCGATCTTGGAAATTGTCAGAACCAACATTCGTCTCCACATGCAATGTATACAGATCTTATTGTAGGCGAATCTTGTATAATTCAAGATCCATGGCCTAAAACGGGGTACCATTAGACCTACTGTTATGGCGAATATTTTCATCGATTATTTCTCTCTTTAACCGGGATCTCCGACGCCAAAAATAAAAACCATCCTTTATGGGACCAGAAATCATCGTTATTTCTGGGTTCAGAAATAATCGAGGCCAGCAATCAGCGGATCTGGTGATTTCTGAGCCCAGAAATAACAGCTCTTCCAACCTCTCAGAACTGGGATTATTTGACTTTTGGATACTAACTCGTATCAAGTATCACATGTCACCACTGCTTATACTGTACCTGGTATGATACTTGTCTGCTGTACACGTCACGCATCACCCACAACAAAGAATCACAAACACACCTACGACAGCATACTGCGCTTGTTGTGTGCGAGACAGAGCTTCATCCTCACACAAACGCGACAGCAGCAGCACCACCACCATCAAAACCACCACAGTCACACCACACCAGCACCACAGCAGCAGCGCAGCAGAAGAGACAGCAGCAGAGGCGGTGGTGACCTAACGTCGCCGGCGACAGTGTACGTGCCAGATTTAAAAAATAAAGGCAAACGGCAAAACAAGACCTACCAATTCAAAATAAAACCACTTTCCAAAAACCAGAAGCCATAATGGACGCCCCTTATTTCTGATGCAGTTATTTCTGGAGCCTCAAACTACAAAAATAATCGCCAGAAATAATCGCTCAAGATTTTTCCATAATAGTAGGTCTTAGTGGCCTGAGATCGGGACGAAACACCCCGTTTCGGTGGATTTTCCGATCTTGAAAATAGTCAAAAATAAAATACTCAAATGCCTGGCTTGGCGGCGGCCAATCCAGGGGCTACCTCATGTCTGTCCACGTCATTGGCAAGAGCCCCAACTCGCTTGCGTTCGGCGTGCCCTTGCTAGCCTGCACGCGTCGAGCTGCAGCCAAGACTGATCTTGGGGAGCTCGTCTACTTTTTTACCTACAATCCCCTGGGACCCCGATTCCCCGACAGACATGCTTCATTCTCTATATCAAACACAATAAACATCGCTTTTGTTGCATTATGTTTTCTTGCGTGCAGACAAAACTACCCTTTTCGGAAATAGTCAGAACCAACATTATTCGTCTCTACATGCAGTGTACACAGATCTGACCGTAGGCGAATCTTGTATAGATCAAGATCTATGGCCTACATCGGAGTACCATAAACAGCAGCGGCCTTGCTACAGGTTATAGGTTCGTATATTGATTGATCGTCGTTTGTTCACAAAATAAATGCGAGCCGTCGACCAGCGAGCAAAGACAAAATACGTGGAAGTGTGGTGACCTAAGACCAAACGTTATCGTATCACTTTGTTGCTCGTTCATAATCTTATCAGCAACATAGTGCCAAAGAAAATGGGTGTACCCCTCGTATGGAGACTAAAGTTGGCCCACTATGTTCCCAAGATCGGAAAATCCAACAAAATGAGGTGTCTCGCCACTATCTGACCCCTGAGATAGTGCCAGCCACAATACGCCATTTTCTTGTTGCCTCTTTTTATTGTTCCGCAAATATATACGATAACATATGCCTGGCACTACATACGCGAACGATACGTATAATATGTACGTATGACGTACACCGGGTACCGTATACGATAACGATACGTACCATATTTTGAATACATACGAGTACTATGTTGTTTTGGCCATAGGCGCTGCTGTTGCACTGCCTTGATCTTTAGTTGGCGAAATAAATGTCGGGAAGAAAAAAGAGCAACAAAGTGGTACGATAACGTTTGGCCTAAAGCTGTATTTTTCCCCATCCGCCGGAGGATAAAAAAAAACAAAAAAAAAACAAGTTGAACATTCCAGCGGCTCCCTGCAATGCTGCCGTGTCACAGCAGTCTAACGCATCTAAAACACAGGAACGCTTGCCACGAACTCATCGAGCCCAGCACGTGGAGGAAGAGCAACGCCCTTAGGTGGCATTGCTTTCTGCTACAGATGTGGGCTCTTTCTTCCTGTGACTGATGCCTGCCTGGTGCCTTCCCCCTCGAGGGTCGAGAGGTACACATGTTTCGTTTTGTTCTGTTTTCAATATTGTTTTCAGTTGCTTGATTTTGGCGGCGGACATCTACGAGTACCTCTGTTCTCGGTGCTCAATTGAAGGGTAAAATGACGATCTTTGTATTGCAGTACACCGCCTCACCTAGCGGAGATCACACGCACCACAGCGAGTGTGGACAAGAGGCCCACAAGAGCACTGTAAGTCTTCATAGTGGACGTTGATGAAGATGATATTGATTGAAGATGTAGTCGGAGAGGAAAACGACCCGGAGGTGTTCCAAGAGTTTTTGTAGGATGTTCTCCAAGGGTATACGTTTGAACGTTTTTTTTTTTCTCGCGATACGCGGGCGAGTCTGAAGCGGGAGGCCGCCGTTTTATATTCCTACGCAGACGTGCTGCGTGTAGCACGTGCCAACCAGTAGCGCACAGGTTTGGCTAGGGTGAACCCACGGCTGATGGGCAGGAGGTCTGAGCAGGAATAATTTTCATATACGAATATGGTTCCAGTCAAGCTTTGACACGTCGAGGCCGCGTCGTCGCTGTCTCTTCATGCGCGCAAAGCAAACGATACCTACCGGAGGCAATGCCGAAGGTAGACGAAGTCTGTTTAGTATGACATGAGGAGCGTACACAGGCAGCTACTCCAGGCTGCGATATAAGCCGGGCTGCGATATAAGCCGGTGTAAGCCTCGCACATACATGCGTGTTCGTACGTTCGTTGTATGGGCCCATGTCTCGTTTCAGTGGTGGTGTGGCCCGCGAAAAGCCGCATGCACACGTACGGATTGCAACTAAAGATTATTACTGTCGGGTTACTAGTTAGTCTATACTGCACCTGCTACATACCAGGCTGTATGGTAGGACAATCTGTACTCTCCGTCCGGAATTCTGCATGCTGCTGTATTTATTCGTGAACCTTCCGCATGCTGTATGTCTCGAGTCCCGAGGTGCCACATCGTTCGCGTATTATATCCTGCCAAACGGTAAATAAATAAAGATATCGCCATAATAATATAATAATAATAGCACTAGACCTATACAGCATGCTGCAGCATTGCATTCGTTGCATAGACGACTACCACGGCCGTGCGTGGCATTCTGGTGGACAGGGAAGCTAGTCAACACCCATTCCACACTCGTAGTCGACACAAAAAGGGATATGGTGGTACAGGAAGGCTGTAATAATCCCTTGCGGCGTCGCACCCAAAACTCTGTTTTTTTTCCGTTTACGTACGGTAGGGGTTTCCATAAAAATTCCACGGGCTTCGCCCGCGGAATTAAATTATTATAATAAGCTGGCCCGGTACATCCAAAATTTGCCGATACGCGCTCCTTTGCTGTGTTGGCTCTTGATGGACAACCATGATCAAACCGCTCAGTCAGGAGGTTACGCGGTTGCCGGTCCGATCGATACATAGCTAATGCGTAGGCTCGTATAAATGATATTCAACTCCTACATTTCATTGTAGTCACAACAAAAATAATATTATTAGTCTAATGGGTGTATCACGCAGCTTGCATGATGAGTATCGACCTTAAATTTATCGAACTCGCAGCTGATGTGTTAATAGACAAAACAAAACAAAACGAAACAAAACAAAGTTTTGCGTTTCGTACTGTGGCCAGTAGAGCACCAAAGAGTGTGTAGTGTTGGTGATAAGAGATGATGACTGATCTTACTTGCGGTGATCTACCGTTGATGATCAGATAATAAAAATAAGCCAGTAGGAACGGATCCTATACATAGGGACACTTTCGTAAGGCATTAAAATAATCGCGCGAAGCGCGAAAAAAAAATGGAGGCGTTTTGGAACATGGTACAGACCCAACATCATGAAAAAATCGCGCATGCCTCCCTCTCATAAGAATAGGGCTCACGCAAGGTTCTCGCGGAGAAATAGGAACTTCGGTAAATTTTATACTGAAGTTAATGTGGGGCACATAAATTTTCATAAAAATACGAAATGCAGCCTATTAACAAAACTAAAACCTTGGTTTCTTATCGGAGGCCGGCGGCACAATACTCTTAGAGTAGTACAAGACGTTAAGAATGGCAAGCTGATACTTCCAGGAAGACAAAAAATGCGGGAGCTGAAGTTAGTGCAGATGACACCCTCTCCCACATAAGAAACCCGCAGCCCCAGCCAGGATTCCTGTTTCTCGCTATCAATAGGCACCTGATAATCGGTGAAGTGCAGATATATTATTCTAGGCACAACGCTGTTCATACAGTAGTAGTAATGAAATAGGAAAAAAAGGAAGAAACCGGAATAATTTTGGCCGAGGCTGAATTTCTCATTTGAGAAAGGGTGAGTTACACACTATCTTCAGCACAGGGCCTCCCGATTTTCTTCCTTTCCTGGTAAGGTATCAGCCTTGCTTTCTTATATCCCTTTTTTTTCTTATATTATAAAAATTAAATTACACTCCAGCTGTGAGATCGAATATTTTGTCGAAACTCATCTTTGCAAGCTGTGCGTGATACTCCGATCGCGCGTATTACGGGTTGTGTGTCCTCATTAAGGATATAGGTCGGCGACTCCCCTTGCAACTACAGTGTAGCTATCAGGGTCAACAGGGTGATGTTAGGCAGTCTGTGCGCGGAAACTATAAAACCCGTTTCTGAGGGGGACAAAATCTGACAGCTGTGGAAGGAAATGCATCAGTTTATCAAGTGAATACTGCAAGTCGAATAACCGGTGAGGGGAGGGCGGAGTTTTCAAGGACGTGGGGGCCTGACTTTGATCAAAAGGGGGGGCAGGGGGGGAGGGGGCGGGAGGGGGGGACGGGGGGGGAGGGGACGGGTGGGGCAGCTCAATTTGTGCGTGGAAACTATAAATCCTTCTTGTGGGGGAAGGGGGGGGGAAATGTGCCGGGGGGGGGGCGGGGGGGCGGGGGGGGGGGGCTTTAGGTCGCATATATGTAGGGGTTTGCTATACCCGTGGTGCTAGGTCTAGGCGATGGTGCGGGTGGTGGGGAAGAAGGGGGCGTTGGGGGCGGGGGTGGGTGGGAATTGAAGCAGCGGCATGGACGGCTCTAAAACAATAACGAGGCGATATCCATGGCGTGGAAGTGCTTATTACTCTGGCGGATTTCGATATTAGGTGGGGCGTTTAAGCAAGAGAAAGCGAGGAGAAAAAAAAAAAAAAAGGCGGGGGGGGGGGGGGGAGGGTTTTCAAGAGGTTTCATAGATCACATATAATATTAAAATACACTCCAGCTATGAGATCAAGGATTCGGTCGACACTGATCTTCGTAACATTTTGTGTGATCCTCCGATCGCGCGTATTAATCATATATGTAGGGGTTTGCTATACGCGCGGTGCTGGGTCTAGGCGATCGTGCGGGGTGTGGGGAAGGGGGGATGAATGAAAGCTACGTCATGGATGGCTAGAAAGAATTGACGTGATACCAATTGCTTAGGAGTGTTTAATACTCTGGCCGATTTCGATTGTAAGTGGAGCGTATGAACAAACTGGGCGGGGAACAAAAAGGGGAGGTGGGGGGGCGGAGGGCGGAGATGAGTTGGAGCTACGGCATGGATGGCTAGATGGATAATGAGATGATATCAGCTGGCTGGTAGTGTTTACTACTCTGGTAGATGTTGATTTCAGGTGGGGCGTTTGAACAAGAGGGATCGGGGGGGGGGGGCGAGCATTTCAATATGTGCGCGGAAACTATAAACCCTTAAAGGGGACGAATGTGACGGTTGCAGCAAGAAGACACCCCTTTTTATCACCCGCCTGGTAATGTTTATTGTTGTAGAAGGTTTGATGTTACATGTAGTATATGCAACCCAGTTAGGTGTAGTAAACAACGTGTTAAAAGCTTCATAATTTGTTTTTGTACATGGATCGAAAGATAGAATATTTCAATCGATAGGTATAATCATGTAGATGCCATTATTTTCTGACATCGCTAATTGTAAGAAAGAGATACATATTGCCAAATACAACAGGCGAGGTGATGTGGTCATGCTATGTCACCGCCATTGAGAACGAAAGGGAGAAATGCGAATCAATATTGTTTTGAAAGGAACGCTTAGTGTACACGCGCTCAAGTACGTTACTTTGTTAGTCATACTTCGCTTGGCATAGGTTGGGCGATCATGCAGACGGTATGTGCACGGAGTACCTTACGTAATAAGTTGGTAGTGCGGTTTACCGCAATTTTGACATATCTGTCTGTACCTCCTTTTGATATTATTATTGTCTCACATATACGATTTTACGCCCATGATTTTTGCCGTGCCGATGTGGGGCTCTGGGGTCGCCAACTCTAAGACAGAGATACATCTTACAAATACACCAAGCGAGGTGACGTGAGCATGCGATGACACCACTATTGAACGCGAGGGTGACTTTACTTTGTTAGGCATGTGCTACTGCGTTTGGTAGAGGTTGTCAGGCGATCATACAAACGGGAGGTACGAATTACCCTGCGTAATAGGTTGGTAGTGTGGTCTACCGCAGTGTTAACATAGCTGCCTGTACTTCTTTTTCACATTGATATTATCTAGTGTACGATTATACGCCCTGTTTTCTCCCCACTGTCGTCGAAGATGTTGTGGTCCTGTAGATGTCGCGTCCATGTCTGGTGCTCTTGTTAGTGGTGCTCATGAAAACATGCCCTAGCGTGTAGTTGATGATCGCTGAGTGGTGTTCCTTTTCTTTACATCAAGCCAGGTAGTATATGTCAACGCAACCGCTTGCTTGAAAACGACAAATAAAATTCCGCACACACCTGACACAAAGAAGACGCGGCCCGGAGATTGTTCAGTATACCGACGGTCAGGAACAGGTTATCGAGCAGCGCACTTGATTTTTAACTACCGCTCCTCACTCCACCTAAGACACTACGGGCATGCGTTGGACCCAGTTCGCTGCTGCCCAAAACAAATTTCAAAGGAGGTGATGTGGTGGGCGAATGCTATAATGATTAGCGCTGCTGCGATTACCCAGTCTCTCGTTCTGTTTGTTCTTGCGTTCCTGATGAACCTGTCATTTGGCAACGAGCAGTTGTGACGCATTTTAGGTTTGTGTAAAGACTTTATGCAGACTTACGTGATGTTTCTGACTCGTAGGGACCTGAATTTGGAACCTAGGGTATATGGGTTCCATCTTTTGACTGGGTTTTGTACGTGGACGTATATATCGTTTTAGTGTGTGGGCGTTCTTGGTGTTCTAGACTTCGTTATCGTGTTGTTTCAGAGTGGTGTTTTCGAATACATACTATTTTGTGTCCGCGTGGTTGTTTTAGTTGATAATCTAGGCTTCGTTATCGTGTTGTTTCAGAGTGGTGTTTTTGAACACGTATTATTTTGTGTTTGCGTGGTTGTTGCTATACGTGTATGTCTTGGGTGATGTTCTAGACTTCGTTATTGTGCTACACGTGTATGTTTTGGTTGATGTTCTAGGCTTCGTTATCGTGTTGTTCCAGAGTGGTGTTTTTGAACACGTATTATTTTGTATTCGCGTGGTTGTTATACGTGTATGTTTTGGGTGATGTTCTAGACTTCGTTATCGTGTTGTTTCAGAGTGGTGTTTTCAAATACATATTAGTTTGCAGTGGTTGGGGGGGGTTGGCCTGTTGTGCATATCCGCAAAACGTATTGATGATGTACGCCGAGAAAACTGCTTCGGGGGGCTAAAAACGAAGCTGCGAGGGACGTTTGGGAATTTCAACGTTCCCCCTCGCGGCTTTTGTCAGGTATGGTTGAATGCATATTTATCCCTGGAGATAAACATGCAACAACCAACCTTGACAACTATGGGTTGTAGTGGTATCATAATACACTTATAATACCGTTACTGTTCACAGTTTGACTATGTATGGGTGTATTCATTATTTTGCTACACTGTGTGGGTTGAATAAAAATACTTCGCGAGGCTAGGGTTGAAGCCTTCTAATAAAAGTTCACAAGAAGGTTTTGTATATTTGATTAGCCTGCTTATTGAATACTTTGGTGTGGACGAAGTAGTGGGAGGTTTAACGCGACAGATATTGCAGTGTTATATGATACTTTCCATGTGGTTAAACCTGTGGCATGTAGTGGGGTGGAGAAAAGGAGTTTAAACCTGTGGCATAGTTATGTTTTATCAGCCAGGAAGGGAGGAAGGGGCGCGGGGGTGGGGTAAATCCGGTGCTTTGTCTCTTGTCGATCTACTGGATCCGAATTTCTTACCAATTGGACGGCTACATTAGCCTTTCGTAGCAGTGTGAAGTTTGTTAACATCTTTTTAACCTAAGGTGGTGGAGGGGAGGTTTAAGTGAGTTTGTGGTGAGGGTATACAAGGTCGCAGCATTACACTATACTTGTCGTGTGTGTTTTTGTCGTGCACGACACCTTTTCTCTTCTTTCCTTTCCTTTCTCGTTTTTTCGCTTCCTTGTCTTTTCTTTCCTTTCCTTTCCTTTATATTCTTTTCTTTTCTTTGTTTCTGTTTTTCCAATTGACTTGCGTCTGTCGTGTGTATGCGTCGTGATAGGTACTACGTGCAATTATACGTGGTAGTCTTTCTTGAGTGGCAATCGGTATGGTCGGTTTTTCCAGGCGCGAGTAGTGAGACGTATGCACCAGTATGGACCTGGCACATCGTAGACTGACTTCCGATTTCACTTTTATATGTTTCTGGTGGAGGCATGAATTACGTCAGCAGTGATATATGCGTGTACCACCTTTGGTTTGTTTGTGTGTGTTTTCCCTGGGGTATTCCTCAGCTCCAGAGTGACTGGAACCTGTCCTGTGACCACGGACTTGATTATGCGAGTTAATGTGAGAACAACAACAACAACAACGTTCCCAACTACAACACAACTGGCATGGTTGTTGCTGTGGTGTCGCACCTAGAGTTTCGTCGTAAAATAGGCCGTGTTTTGGGGGTGATACCTGGTTTAGCCGCTTGTGATGTGGATGTGCCGTGCAAGAGGTAAGGTCTCGATAAATGTGGTACAAAACATCCCAATCGCATCTGTGTTCCCGGCGGCAAAATGGTCGGAACCGGGAGTAGGCATTATAATGGATCTTGTGGTGTTGGGGTTTCCATTTACCATCTTCTGGATTCTAGTATAGGGAACCAGGTTCAGGATCGCTTGCTTGTCTTTTCGTGTTTTGAAGCTAAACACAACAACTTCTCTCTCGTTTAGCACCAAAATGGTGCTGACCACTAGGCGTGTCTATAGTACACGACATGATGAGCAGATGAGCAGATCCCCCCGCCCCCTGCAGGTCACAACGAAGGGCGAGAACCATACACATTAAATACATGTTAACCACAACAATATTACAGTAATACGTCTTCAATGTTGTATGTGCCCCCCCCCCAATCCCTGTGCAGACTTCGAGAATCACACCTGGTAACCATTTCAACAACGTGCCCTCAATGTATGATTTAAAAAAACGCATGCGCTAACACAAGGGAGAAGTCGTGCAAAAAAACTCCCGCGGGCCATCGGCATGGCGGGGGGTTAGACGAAGAAACGACAAATACCCGGAATGGAAGGTAGCCGCAACTACATCCCCGCGAGGGGGGGAAGTGTTTAGCCGAAAACCAAAGTAGAACAAAATACAACACACCAAAAAAGTAAAAGATGACACACAGGCCCGTACATGGCCCTGTACCGCGTTGCGCGCGACCATCCTGAAGTGCAACCCCTCTTCGGTCGGAACGTTGGGAGACAAGAGGAGACAGCACGGCAAGGGTATCCTGACCTCAGCAGCGCGCACATGTTAAGGAATTAGCGGGGTATTAGTCCGTTTGACCACTTGCAAAAGCTTGACCTAGAGCTTACCCAAACTAAGCCTTATAAAATTTATTTTGTAAAGGTATTAGTGGGGCGTTAGTTCGTTTGACCACTTGCAAAAGGTCAACCAGTAAAAACACTCTCCCCCCTTGAAACGGCGGAATACCAGGTCGGCCGAATATACGGGCGGACCTGTCAGTATCCAGGCGGTTTCATTTCCTGGGGATAACAGGGAGAGTATTTTTCAAGTTCGACATGGATGGGAAAAGTCTGAAAAGTTTAGTATTGTGGATGGTGGGAATCGAACCCACGACCCAAAAACCCATGGTCTGTCGACGACGCCATTTGTTAAGGAATTGGTGGGGTATTAGTTCGTTTGACCACTTGCAAAAGGTTAACCAACAATAGCTTACCCAAACTAAGCCTCATAACACTCTCACCTCCTGAAACGACGGGATACCAGGTCGGCCGGATATACGGGCGACCTGTCACTATCCAAGCCGTTTCATTTCCTGGGTATACCGGGGAGGGTATTTTTCAAGTTCGACATGGGGGAAGTCTGAAAAAATTCTTATTGTGGATGGTGGGGATCGAACCCACGACCCGAAAAAAAACGTGGTCCTGCCCACGACGCCATTTGTTAAGGAATTAGTGGGGTATTTGTCCGCTTGACCACTTGCAAAAGATTAACCAATAGCCTACCCAAACTAAGCCTTATAACGCACGCAGATGGTAGCCACAATGCAAGAACTCGGTTATCGCTGCCGTACATGGTTGGTCAGAAGGGTAGAATATGTAAGGGCTCCGAATTGGCGGATATGATTCGTACGTAATGTACGATACACTGGACGGACGCGTCCATTGCGTGAAGCACTACGATTCTTGAGCTATGCTGGCAGAGATGAAATTTAACATGGTGCCTAATCCGAGAATCGAACTAGGGTTTCCACAAAGATCACGCGTTGTCAGTTGACGTCGACGTTCATCATCTCTAGGGTGTACCATGGCCGGCCTGTCTCAAGCCAATCAGCTAGGGCGGATGCTACGATGGTGTTGCAAGCCTCGCTGTCAGAGATGGAGGGATTCAATGAGCACGTTGTAGCGGGCATTTGGATTGGTTAAGCGAGAAGCATGGGGGCGCAGCCGCAAGAATGTCGCCAGAAAATTGTAGCGACACAGGTGCAGCCACGTTCAAGTACATCCCACCCCACGAATATCACCACAAGCATTTCCCCCAAGAGATCGCCATGACAGCAATATGTCGCCACAAGAATGTGAGTCGCCACAACATATATGGTGCTCATGAGGAGTGTCACCCGAATTGTTAGCTACAAGCGTTAACATGAACTATCCATGGCTCGTAGGCAGAAGTCCAGCGCGTAGCAAGACTCATTCTAACATCTAGGGCGAGGGTACGAAACAGCGACCAAGGGTCGAGGTGGCACCAAGCCCTACCAACACACCTTGAGCCACATCTTCATTAAGACGGAACGTGGGTTTGCAGAATTTTCTGGAAGGATAACCTCCGGTTGTGGTCACCGTCTGGACTTTCTTTAGCCAACCAGCTGCGCAAGATGTTATTGGGGTACGCCTGATTAAGTTAGCAAACCAGCAGGGGAGGATGGTACAGAGGTGAGCCTGGTGGTTACGTTTTGAGTGCGTTGCGGAAAGGGAACGTTCATAGGAGCAATGGCGAGAAGTGGCCTGAGGGCGGAGCCAGCAACGTTATATTCAGACAAGATGGGCTCACATGCTCACAGCGTGTTCAAGCTCAATCCAAGCTAGTGCAGTTGGGCAACTCTGAGCCCCAACCAAAACCAAACCTCAAGTTGT
The DNA here is from genome assembly GCA_012845835.1 of Undaria pinnatifida. Classification (NCBI taxonomy): domain Eukaryota; class Phaeophyceae; order Laminariales; family Alariaceae; genus Undaria; species Undaria pinnatifida. The sequence goes on from JABAKD010000010.1 coordinate 10,463,534, forward strand.
TCGGGACATCGAGAGGCACGAGGAGACGCCACGGCGAGGGTGACCTCAGCAACTGGACCTCAAGTGGTAGCCAATGCAAGTACTCGGTAGGCTTTGTCGTGCATAGATAGTCCGAAGGGTAGAATAGGGAAGAACCCCGAGTTGGAGGCTATGATTCTTAAACAACCGTATTCAGGCTTGTGAATATGACTCATTGATAAATACATGATGTTGGGCCCGTTTTGGGTGAGAAGCACCACGATCCCCTAGGTATGTCGGCAGAGACAACCTATGCAACAGTGGTGCCGACTGGCGTTGCGGCGAGTTGTCGCTCACTAGCTCGGGGCCAGGGACGACTCCAGCAACAAGGGAGTGTTTGGTGTATCGGGTGGTCAAGCCTCGGAACCCCTCCTGCCACCCTCATCGGCACCTTAAGGTCACGGGGGGGGGCGGGGGGCGGCGAGGAAGTATTTTACACCATGACGTTTGTTCATGTTTTCTCGTGTGGACGGACTGTGCCGCTTTGGCACGATAAACGCGTGTCATATGTATTGTGTGGAGGGTCATTCCGCGGTGAGGGTTGCACGTTTTGAGCCAAAAAAAAGTGTATCTTTTTGCCGTTTGAGCTCCTCAACGGTGGACCTATCGGTTTGTGTGATAAATTCGTTGTGGAAGAACTGCTGTAATATATTGTAACGCGTAGAAATGATGGTCGGGTTGCGCGAACGGATGTCCCCGAAATGATGTTTTGGGTGAGATGTTGAGCTAGCCGCTCATCATGTTAGGAGCTCAGCAATTTCCGTTTCATTGTTAGCGTGGTATGACTCTGGAAGCAATATTCGCTTTCCAGGAAGAGGATTTTGTGTGTTCTCGCCCACACGTCAGGACGAGGCAAGCTGTCCCGTTCATGGTTTCACGTCAAAAATGTAGTATAACCATCTACGTATATAGAGAGCACTCCATAATGAAACCTGTCGCCTCCAAAAGTCACTACATTTAGCTCTGGTAGTAAATAGAGCAGCACACAGCTCGCAGCAATAAATAAGAAAAGCATGAGCGACGCGATGTTTTTTACCAACGGGCAAGCCGAGGCGAACGGTTTTGCATTTATAAAAACATGAAAATAAATGCAGCCTAGCTTCTTTCATTCTGACAAAAAATACAAAGACACCACAGACAACAGGACCTAGGTGTGAGATCATGAACTTCATCGAAACTCCTATTTGCACGCGGCGCGTGACATACACGTTGATCGCGCGTGCTGCGGGTTGTATATGACCTCGTGACCGGTTTAATACAGGTGGGCATTTTGTATGATTGTCGGAAAACACGACTGGCTACAGTAGAGGCCCCTCTATAGTGCCGGTCGCCCGCAACAGTGCCTGTGAAATCGTTTGGCGCAGATGGCAACAACCAGGAGTGGCAGCATGCGGAATAGTGCCGGTTGCCGCTATAATGCCGGCATTTCCCTCTGTGGTGCACATACCGGCACACTGTTAGAGGGACCACTACTCCGTATAAATACATAATAAGCGACGACACCACTGGTGGGCTGAACAGAGTTTGGCCCAGCTTCGACAAAATGGCTGGAATATGCTCGACTTTAAATCCTAACCCAAACCTTAACCCCTTTAGAGCCCCAAAACCCCTCCCTGTACTAATCCCAAGTATTTTGTCCCCAGAACGGGTTTCCAGTTCTAAAGGCGCGCCAGCCCTGCTATAAACTACCGGCTGGAGGACAAGTGTACAAAACTTGCATGGCGTAGAATAAATCAGTACCGGTAGCAAGAAGTCAGGTAGCCTTGCATCATCGGGTCTTCGTACAAACAGCAGACCCTGGTAGCTCTGCATACGAACTCTACGGTAAGCCTAGGCCTACATTTATGTATTATTATGTGTATGTTTTTGTCACAAATATTTCGGTAGATAGATTAGACTACTAGTACGCGTCGTCCTGAGGGCTTCGCAGCTCTCGTAAAACCGAGCCCTACATGCGTGCACAGCCCCTTCGATCATTCGACGAGAGTAGCAGACGCACAAAAAACGCTGTCCGGTACAATTATAGGAGACCGGTAATTGTGGACTTGTGAGGGTGTCCAGGCCCGTCTTGAGACTATTAATATTAATAGCATGCTATTTTACTGCAGAGGGACGGTCAGCCAACGGGTGAAGCCGAGGTCTCCCACCCTTGGCCTCTCTGCACACGGACCCTTAGTTTCTCTTCCGCTTCAAAGTTCTAAAAAGCTTCGAGTAAAGGAAATAATTATACCATTAATGCTACGGTGTGCGTACGTAATCAGTGGCCTCACGTACGCACGTGGAAAAAATGCCGAAAGCAATCCTCCTCCCTCCCTCCTCTGGACGCACTCATAAACAACCAGTCACACTAAACTAGCCAATGTACTTCTTTTGCCTGCGTGCCTGCTGCTGCCGCTGCACGAATACGCTGCTGTAGCAGTGGCTGCTGCTAGCGCTTCCACCTGCTGCGGCCGCTATTAATGCTACGGCTGCATCTGCCAGTGCTGCGGCTGCATCTGCTATTTAGTGCCGCGGCTGCATCTGCTGATGTTACAGTGTATGCACGTACACCATCTTACTTTTTCTTACTGAATGCATCACACTTCGAAAAGGAGGTATAGTAGGTGGTGGGTGCACAACACGACAATAACAACAAACACAGACAACCACAACAAAAAAACAACACAGCACAGCATCATCCAGCTTGCGCATCCCAACCCTCCGCAATAGCCCTATCCCTTCGCAAACCCTGAACCCTTCGTGCCGACGACCACAAACACACACAAAACGCACCCACCCCCACTCTCATCACCCAACACGCACGCGCGCTGCTGCTGCCGCGGCTGCTGCTGCCTGTGCGGTCGCTCGATACACCCAACTTACCGCGAACACCACACCAAGTAGTCAAGTAGTGTATATACCAAGTACATATACTCTTATATGAAGCTCCGCACGTACCCGGTTTTTTTTTTCGCAATCCCCAACTCTCGGAGGTCGATAATGGATAGTATGTTCTACGCTGATCGCACGGAGCGGGACACAGTAACCACAGCAACAAACAACGACGACAATGTGCGACTCTTTGCACCCACTTCTTTGCTCGTTGGCCCTACCATCAACTTCACGATACGACCTATTTTCTATCACCTCGAGGAAGAGAAGGACGAGAGGCATTCGGAATGACCCCCTCAAACATCTTCCCAAAAACGCCGTCATCGATTCCTTCTTCCCTCCTCCTTCTAATCCGCCCCCAGCTCCGCTCCTCCGCCCCCCACGCCTCCACTAGTTCCCCTCCCCTGTGTCTCTCTTCCCTCGAACCACCCCCACTCTTGGAGAAGGTCTCCCGTGCTACCATGCCCTCCGTCCTCGCATACACCCCAGCGGCCCCCGCTTTCCCTCCCGTTCGGCGTCCACAACAAATTGGTGCCTCACGAGATACACCAGCCTTTTAGTCTTGCTAATTTTCTTCCTCGTCCATTTTCCTGCCCCTAGTGCTGCCTATCGAGGATGCAGCAGGTTATCGTCGTCCTGCTTCCGGTCGATTCCTCCCTTCTCATCCACCTCTCACCCTGCCCCCCGACACCCTGCCTCCCGCCCTAACAATAGCACAAGACGATAAAGCAAATGCTCCGGCCCGTAAAAAAATCATCGATTACGTGATTGCACAGACCTCTTCCCCCTCAAGGAAAAAAAAACCGCCTGTTGAGGTTTGCGCCGCCGGAGGACAGACACTAACACGTAGCCCAAGCCCAAAGGCCGAGCCGTCGGTAAAAGCAAGCCAAAAGCGGCCGCGAGCGTTTGCGTCTAAACCGCGTCAAAACATCACCAATGCACCTCCTATGCGCGTGTTGGTCGCTGCTCTGCCCATGCTCCTCCCTCCTTGCCTACTCGGTCTGCTCTGCTCTGCTCAGTATTACCGCCCCCCTGCTCTGCGTTCCGGTCCACACTCCTTCCAGCACTCCGCAGGCGTCTATGCGCGATACTAAAAAAAAAAAGAACCCCTTCAGAATTGTACCCAGATTGTAGGCGACAAAGTAATTCAAATTAGACTAGGACTATTTTCGCAGTATGTAGCAAAAACGTGGTGGGGATTTCCGTAGCGGCGGTTCAGCCTCGCTCTATTTTCTTTCGCCTCGGCGATCATATTCGCGGCCTATCGCTTCAAACCATATCGTTGTTGCTGATTTCGTACCCCCCTCCAACAACTCTAAAAAAAGTCTGGTAACCGCAAGGGCTTAATTGAGGACTTGAAGAAAAAAACGAAGGCAAAAAAAAAAAACGTGCCCTAAGGCACAAACTGAAAAAATAAAAAAATAAAATGAATAGAATGAAAAAATAACACCATGGGCGCATGCCGCTCATACGATTGCTCATACAACTCCGACTGGTGGGGCGACGCCACTGCAATAAAACTACTATCCCCACTACTACTACGGTAGGGCAATACGGCGACCCTTCCGCCAACCTTCCGCCCTTTCAGGGTAACCGACGGTTAACATAGCTCATCAACACGTCCACCGCCTGAGCCGGCGAGCGCGTCTTTGCCCCCGGCATGCCGCGCCCGCACATGGCCGCGCCGAGCTCAAGCATCCCCCCCCTCAGGGCCAGCAGCTGTTCCACCGACCAACCGCTCGTTCTCGCCGCGATCAAGCCGTGCGCTTCCAGCAAGCGCACACACGCTTTCTCGCACGCCAGCTCCGCCCGCTTCTTCTCCGCCTTCTCCGCCTTCCTTATTGCGGCCGCTTTGGCCTTCTCAGCCTCCGCCAAGGCCCTCTCGCGCGAGGCCCTCGTCGCCGCTGCCTCTGCAGCTGCAGCCGCAGCTGCCGCCGCCACCGCCGCCGCCTCGGCCGCAGCAGCAGCAGCCGCGGCAGCCGCTGCTGCAGCTGCAATTGCCGATTTTTCTTCCGCTTCTTCCCTGATTCTCGTCGCTTCCTTCGCGGCCTCCAAAGTGTCTGCGGTCTCTTTTTCAAGGAAAACCGACGTCGTTGCGGCCGTCGCCGTCGCCGCGGCCTCCGCCGCTGCCATCGCCGAGTCGGGGCTCACAACCTCCGCCCGATCCCCTCCTCCTTCCGTGGCGACCGTTAAGCCCGTCGGGAATGACGTTGCAAGAGCTTGCTTAGCCGGCATAGGTGTCGTGACACACTGTCCCACGCCCCCTGCATCAGCAAGTCCCGCTGCCGCCGCGGACAACTTCTCCCCTTCCCCGTCCCCGTCCCCTTTTTCTGCTTCCTGCCCGTTAGCCACTGCATTCTCGATCCCCTCCTCAGAATCGCCTCCCGCGCTATCGTTGAACATGACTGCGTCTCCGTCTCCGTCGACACCATCGCCCAGCGGGAGGGGCACCGCTCTTGCCAGCTCCTCCGTCTGCTCCGGCTTCTTCAGTTCCGCCGGCCCCGCCTCCAACCGCATCCCCTCCACCGTTTCTGCCGTCGCACCGCAGCTGTGCTGCTGCTGCTGCTGCTGCTGCTGCTGCTGCTCGCCGTTTGCATCTATGGCACCGTTGGCAACGTCGGGAAACACCAGCACCGCCTCCCCCCCCTCCACCGCCGGGGCGGGTTTTTTTACAAGAGGGGTGGCGGTAGCTGCAGCGGTGGCGTCCGCCGCAAGGCCACCGTCGGCGGCAGAATCGCTGCCGCTGCTGCCGTCACCACGACCGAAGCCGATGGGCGAGGTGGCGGCCGGCTCAGCAGCATCGAAACCAGCGACGGCGGCGGCGGTGGGGACTGGTTGCGCAGTGTGGGCGGTCTTCTCCCCCTCGATGCTTTCGCGCGCGTTCTGACCTTTGCGCTCGTTGTCCGCCGCGGTCCCGTCCTTCTCTCGGTGGTCTCTCTCTTCCCCCCCCTTGAATAAGACGGCCTTGCTTTTTACGGGCGACCGCGGCTGTGATAGAAGTTTCCATGCCACCAGAAAAGAAGGGGGGGTGAAAGGAAGATGAGGCAGGGGAAGAAGGAGGGGAATTAAATGGAAGGGTGACGGTAGCAAGGTAGAAGGAGAAGCGAGAGGAAAGGAAAGGAAAGGCAAACGGAAAAATAAAAACAGCTGCATAGCTACGTAGGCGATATCACATCATCGTCAACGCCAAAAACCTTACAGCTACAGTCATTGCACCTAGCACCCATACAGGTACAGCCGTTTCAGTATCCCTACAGTTACAGCCACCACAACTAGAGCAGCATCCTCACAGTACCCGTAGCTCCAGCCGCTCCAGCGACCTTACAGACTAATGATACAGTTACAACCCCTGCAGATACAGCCGCTACAGCACCACAACAGTTACAACCGTGACAGCAATTACTGCATTCATGCATATCTTGCAGTGGTTCTTTCTCTCACCTGGCGAGCGGAACGCTTCGGCGACTGCACTACCTCAACCTCCGCCTGGGTGCCCTGTTCCAGGAGCTTCCCGTTGTCACCTAGCTGCACCAGCTTTCCGTCCTGGGATGGAGTGGAGTGGGGTGAGGTGGAGTGGAGTGGAGTGGGGTGCGGTGAGTCGGGGTACAAAAGGCTGGGGCAGGGGGGGGCAACGAGGGCGGCAAGAGGCAAGAGGCCAGGGGCAAGGGGGACACGGTATGCATATACGGTGGTGTCAACGGGGAGCGCACGCAGCAATTAACCCGCGACGTCGGCACACGAAAGACCACAGAGCCGCACGTGACTCCTGCATCACTTATGCACAGCAGGCAAGCGCGAGATACACGTGCTTCTGCTACTTGTGCACCGACACAATTTATGTAGGTGAACCCCCCTCCCCCTTCCCAAACCAACGCAACGTCGGAACCACCGCCTACCCGGCAAACGCCCCCCTCCCTCCCCAAACCGCCAAAGAAACTCACCGAGCTGGCCGACCTCCTCGACGCCCTCTTGCTCCGCTCCCCTGAGCCGCCCCCCCCTCCTCCGACGCCACCATATATATCGACGATGACGCTTTCCGACGTGTAGTTCGGAGACGATCGATCACTCGGCGTCGTTCCCGCCGCCCCCGCCGCCGCTGCTGCTGCTGCTGCAGTCGCGGAACGGCCTTGATTGCCGCTACCGGCTACCGCTTCCTTACCTCCGGCGGGGCTCCTCGATCGGGCGCCGCCGCCGCGAGAGCGTCGCCGCGTCGCGATGGCCTTGCACTTACCCTCCAAGTCGTAACCTAAGCGGCTCACGCAACTGGCGACAAACAGAAAAATCGCGCCAAAGGTAGAGGAAGTGATCGGCAGAATGGGTTGGGTCGGGTTGGATTGGGTTAGGTTGGGTTGGTTGGGGTGGGGCGGGGTGGAGTGGGGTGAGGCGTTGTGTGGTGCGCCAATTTGTAGTTGGGCGCATCAACGAAACTCGAAACGTGCGCCGGCAAATCAGTCCGCTCTCGCGCTAGCAAGCCAAGCAGGGGAATCAAAGCAACCCCTTCCACCGGGACCCCTTCTTTCCACTCACTCTTGCAGGAAGGATAGGGCAGCGTCCCTCAAGAAGCACGCCATGTCCACCCCAGCCGCCGCCCGCCCAAGCTGAGCGGTAACCCTGTCCACGTCCATCAACGCCCGCCTCACCGCATCACTCCGCACCACCCCCGACAAGCTCCCCGCCCCTCCCCCTCCTCCAGCAACACTCGTCGCAGAAGCAGCCCCTGCCGCCGCCCCTCCCGCTGTCGCTTCCCCATCTTCCGGTGGGACACCGTCGGCCAAGGACAAGGCTTTGGCTCGGGCCTCAGCGTGGGCGAGGTTCGCCTTAAGCATGTCCCGGACCTCTTTTGCCTCCTGGGCCATGAGCTTAAGGTCATCCTCGAAGTCGTCAAGGGTCACGTACTCTTCCGCGTTAAGCTATGATTCCGAAAACAGAAACAAAAAAAATGCGAGGGAAAAGAGATAGTGTCGGAATATACGATGTATTCAGACAAAAAGAAAAGAAACAAAATAGGGTGGTTAAAAAACGAGCCAAAACACGCGAAAAAAAAGGAGTATCAGAACATAAGATACATTCAGACACAAAAAGAAAAAAACAAAGAGGGCGGAAAAGAAACAAAATCAAAAAGACATCTTCGTAGACGAGTATGTGATGCTTGGCATTTTTCTATGTAAACAGGAGAGGTTCGTACTCGCATCGTGTACGGCGGTTCCGTACCGCTACGTGTCAAGTTTGGTCTCTGAGTTATCTCACCTTGTCCCGGATGAAACACGCGAAAAAAAAGGAGTATCAGAACATAAGATACATTCAGACACAAAAAGAAAAAAACAAAGAGGGCGGAAAAGAAACAAAATCAAAAAGACATCTTCGTAGACGAGTATGTGATGCTTGGCATTTTTCTATGTAAACAGGAGAGGTTCGTACTCGCATCGTGTACGGCGGTTCCGTACCGCTACGTCTCAAGTTTGGTCTCTGAGTTATCTCACCTTGTCCCGAATGCCGTCGAGATCCATGTATTCCCCCTCGTACTGTGTGTTCACCGACCGAGGAAAAAAAGGAAAGCGAGCGGACAGCGGCATCAGCGGCGGTTGCAGGGGCAACGAACGGCGGTGACGAACAGAAAAACACCAGGGCAACAACAGCAGCAGCAGAAGCAGCAGCAGCAGCAGCAGCAGCAACAGCAACAGCAGCAACAACAACAACAACAACAACAACAACACAAATTAGCAGCACTAACCGCGATAATATCAACAGACAGCATAATCAAACACCAACAGCAGCCCCAACAACCCCAACAACACCAACCCCTACACCACCACCAACACAGACAACAACCGCAACAGAACTATAACGCGCAGACTTGAAAACCCGTGTGAACATAAAAGACGACGACACTCGGGACGTACGTGAGTACGTGCATATGCGCCTACCAGGTATGTACGCAAATGGCCGCGTTTGAGAGTGGGAGGGGGGGGGGGGGGGGGGCGGGGGCAGCTGTGACTCACATCGCCGATCTGCTTGAACATGGAAAACCTCTTATCCTTGCGCAGTTCGCTCAGCACCTGCGAGGCAAAAGCAAACAAATCAGGAACACGAAATAAAAGGGCCAACAGTGTTAAAGAAAAGGAAAATCGAGAGATCCCGTAGTTACCGGTAGATGCTCCTTGACAAAGCTAATACGAACGTGCACCGACCATAACCGACATTGCGGTTGAAGTGGTTACACCGCATGTTGGAGTTGTGGGCAGCTTTCGAGGTTGTTTTGTTACCGTACGGGGTGTATGTTACCGTACATGTTGTTTCAGCGCGGCGAGACCCGTCACAATCCAACAAAAAACAGTGCGGGCACGAACACGTCCCACAAAAAAGAGACGGCAGAGAGAGATCACCTCCTCATGTAACGGCCTTTCAGGCAGAGATACGCATGATCCATACGATACTATCTGCACGATCAAGACCACGTTTGGCCGAGTGAAATATGTATGAAACGGCTCTTGCACCCGTGCTTCCCTGCTGATGCGGCTCTTGCATAGCATTTCACACCGTCGGGAATAGTTGGGTTGGGTTGGGTTGCCCTGGGTCGGGTCGGGTCGGATGGGGTTAGGTTGGATTGGGATCCAAAGGTAGAAGCGACAAAAACGTAGCTGCAACCATCTGCAGGGTTGTCTGTGACTGCTGTAAATATCAATACGTACAGGTTGAACATAGGGGGTGGGTAGATGGGGCAATAAATATGCATCACATAATAGAGGCGCCTCGGCAAGCTTGTCTGCGATGAAGAGAAGGGGACGCGCTCCTCAACGACATCGTTGGGCGTGGCCTTCTCAGGCCTCACCTCGCGAATGCAAATGCGGAGTTCCCTGAGGTGGTGCTCGTCCTGCTTGCGTACGGACTCTTCCTCGGGCTCCTCCCGACGCTCCTCCTGAAGAAAAAGGAACAGGGGGTGGAGGGGGGAAAGATGGGTTGCATGCAGCAGGGGGGCTGGAAATAAAAAATGGTAGCCGCTGTTTCATGTTGAACCAGCACTCAACAATAACCGCAACACACCAACATAGAAACAAACACCAAACCACGTAATTACCTAACGAAAAACAAGCAAATCACCTGTATCACTAGAGGCGGTGGCGCAAGCGGCAGCGGCGGCGGGGGCGCCTTCTTCTTCCGTCCCCCCTTGCCCCCGCGCGAGCAAAACGCCTTCCGCAGGGTGGCAGACAGCGTCGATAACATCTCTGCAGGGTATTGAAACGTGGGACGAGGGGAAAAACAAAGTACAGAGTCAAGAATAATGAACACAAACAAGAACAAAATAACCCAAGAAAAAAAGAAAAACAACAATATTTGTAAGAACAAAGGAAAAAGAACAAATATTCAAAATAACAATATTGATCTACTAAGAACAAACAAAAAAATAACAACGGCCTTAAGGACAAGCACAATAATGGAGAACTAGAAATACAGCTCACAAGCTCCAAACCAATGACCGAACACAGGCGGGAGGACAATGTGGCGGGACGAGACAAAGCGACCAGTATGGCACGGGCCGAGGCGGGACCGAAAAACACTAAAGAGGGGGGTCGAAACGAACCCCCACCCCCCTTTCATCGTATTACAAATTACCGCTTGTCTAGTTTAAAAAAGAAATGCTGCCCTCCTTCCCCTTGCCACCTCTCCCGACCGAAAAACATGATACCGCAAGCCCCCCCCTCACCCTACCCCCCTCCCTCCCTCCCACCCTCACCCGTGACGAATTGCGCTCGCTGCTCGTCATCGCTGAGGCGCATCTCTATAGCCCCGTTCCAACCGGGTCGCTCCTCCTCCTCCCCGCCCCCACCGCCGCCGCCATCCCCTAGCAGGGCGCTCATGAGTTGCTTGCCGGAGCGCGAGCCCCCCCGGTGGCCAAACGCCTCGGTTCCGTTCACGTCGAATCCCAGTGCGCCCGCCGCCTCCCTGTCGTCGGATTTCGTTTCCCAGGTGCTGACCACCAGAATCGGCCATGTATCCGGTATGTCCTCCAGCAAATTGACCAGCAGAGTCCTGGGAGTTGCACGAGGGGGGGCGCGTCGCACGAGAGAAGGGGGACCACGTCGAGATGTTAACCCTTGGTCAACTCCATAAATAGTCTATCATAGTGCCAAGAAATGTGTTCCCATGTGGGGAGTGCAGATGCTGAGAGGGTTAATTCATGGCAAGTGACGCGATACGGAGAGAAAAGAAGGGCGAAAATACATGAGTGGGACGTTCCGTGTTTTCGAGCAGAACGTCCTGTGCATGCGGAGAACTACATGCGCGATTACTCGTTGGCATCGCTTGAAGGGGGGTGTTTGATGTGGAACGGCGTGCGATCGACTACAGTGAAACGGGCAGCAGCGGCAGCAGCAACCGCAGCAGCAACCTCAGGAGCGGCAGCAGTAGAACACGCAATAACAACGCAACAACACCAGCACCCAACGCCGATACCACTGCCACCGTAGGGTTATTGGCATTGGCCACTGTGACACCAACAGCACCGACATAACCAACAGCGCCAACACCAATGCCAGCACTAACGACCAAGCCTACTGATACCACCATCAGCACCTACGTCAATGCCAACACCTGCAACACCAATAATTACAACATCAACATTGAACATTGACACTATTGCTGTAGCAGTACCAGCAAAAGTTGCGGCAGCAAAAACCACAAAAAATACCGACGACACAGACGCGGTGGTGTGCCAAACCTGGGCGACACAAACACCAACGCCAACACCACCAACACCATCAACACCAACACCACCACCACCTTCAAAACAAAAAACTAGGCCACATCTCATGGCAGCGGTGTACAGAAAACACACCTTAGGTGCGGGTGAACCGCCGCGTCCTCGCCGTCCCACCACTGGTGTGCCCCCGGCAGATAAAGAACGCTGGGAACGTTACGCCTCGCCTCCACAAAACGGGAAACCTGATGTGTTGATGTCCCATAACCGGGGAGTGGTGAGGGGAGCCGGGGGTGGATAACGCGTCAGAGGAGACGCCAGGAGACAGACTCGGATGCATCTGTATTTACATCTGCATCTGCTCTGAAGCTACATCTGAAGCTGCATCTTCATCTCAATCTTCACCTGCGTCCACATCTGTACCTGCATCTACGCCCGTCCATATGCATCCACATCCTCAACTGCATTTATGTCTACATCTGCTTCTGCTGCATTCACAGATACATCCTCAACCCTGCACCTACATCTACAATCTCCACCTCCACCCACACTTGTATTAGCGTCCACATCCGCATCCTCATCCGCGTCTTTACCTGCATCTACACCTACACCTACATCTACATCCACATCTTCTCCACATCCGCACCTACATCCCCACCCGCATCTCCATCTCCGTTCGCATCTCCACCTGCACCCACATCTGCATCTGCATCTGCATCTACACTCACACCCACATCTACATCCGCATGCAAATCTACATCTAACTCCGCTTTTACATCTACACCTACACTCGCATGCCCAACTACATCGGTATCTACACCTGCATCCACAGCTGCATCGGCACCTACATCCACATCTTCGTCTACATCCACGTCTACATCTACGTCCACATCTACACCCGCATCTAAATCTACATCTTCCTCACATCTGCATCTACACTCTGCACATCTATATCTGCATATCATGTGTAGCGTCAGCGCAAAACGTACCAGTGCCGCCTCCGCAGTTCTGGAGGGGTCCCCGTGCAGGCTGTGGAGCGCGAGAGAGTGAACCGGAACGCCGTCCAAGGTGTGGAGAGCCGCCGCCGCCAGCTGGCTTTGCCCGCATCTGCAAAAACAGCCCGGAGACCACACCGAACATCAAGCAGAACACACAAGCACACGCACAAGCAAAACCATAAGAAAATCAACAACAGCAACAGCAACAACAACAACAGTAAACAAACGCGCAAGCACAAGCGCACAGACACAAGTACAAGCAAGACGGCAAACTGACAAGCACAAAAACACATACCTAAAACAAGCGCAAGCACAGCCAAAAACACATCTCAGAAACATCACGCTCAAATCCAAAAGCATCACGCCCTCTCACCCGGGAGGACCGTACAGCGCGAGCCGGGGTCGGTGGACCCATGCCGATCCAATCCCCACCTCCCCTCCCACGCCGCCACCTACACCGCCGCCGATGCTGCCATTACCAACGTCAACCGAGGGGATCATGCCATTGCGCCCTGAGCCTGTCACCGGCAACGGCGTATGATATCCAGCGGAGTGCACGAGCAAAACGGTGAAGGGTAGGGGTTGCGGTAACGGCACGGGCATGCGTACAGCGTAGGGATAGGGATAGGGTGGGAGGGGGGAGGGACGATTCTGCCGCTGATACTTTTGACATTTTAACAGTCTGATAAAGTGATAAAACGAACCCGTAACCCCCCCACCCCCAATCGTGGTAAGTAAGAGCCTAGACTGCCGGCACGGTCGCAGCCGTGGTAGAGTGCCGACAGGAGGCCAAACCCATGCACGGATCACTGACATAGAGGTCAGGATTATGGTTCCCCAGTGTTATACATAGAATGCGGGAATATTACATGTGGCGTTAACGCCGGCGCAGATGACCACCAACCTCCAGACCCATTTGCGGGCGGCGGGCACGGAGGACATAAAGCGGTACACCATGCGCCCTCCCGGTTGGGAGGGGCAGCGAGCCATAAGATGGACCGTACGGCCATGGGCATTTTTATGGGGTACGTGGGGTGACAGTCCGCAACCGTCGCACACACACAGACACATAGGGTTAACAGCATCCGCCGCCGTGGCGGGAGCGAAGCGTTCTCGCCAAACGGCGTTCATAGAGAGGGATCTCCTGCAGACTGTCCGCAAAGTTTGCACGTTTGCACACAGCGTGTGCACGGGACTATCGAAGCCGGATCTACCAGGGGTCAAGGTACTATACAAGTTTGGGTATCATAAGGACGACAAGAAACCCGAAGGAAGGATGCTAACAAGAGGCGAATGAACTGCGTCTGAGAGTAGGGCAAAGGGGTAACAAGTATGGGTGTGATCTCATGCCGCAGCAGAGAGGCCTCATTGATCCCAAACTATATACGAGTTAAAGCGTCGGCGAAATGTTACAGCAGTAACCTTGGAGCAAAACCCGGGGACGGAATAAGGCCGTCCCCGGGGTGGGAGAAAAGCCTGATAGTTGTACAGATAAAGCAAGACGATCCCACTTGCATCGCCGGCTCCCGTGCAGCAGCTAGAGAGAGTAGGACGCGGTTAGGGAAAACAGACCTCCCGCCCACCCATCATTGTGCGCGAGACACGCCGACAACGGCATCAATTTTATTGTGTAGTGTTTATTTTACCGGGGTAACTACTCTCTGCGACGAGGTGCCGCGTTGATTACCATCGAATCAACGCGGGGGTAGTAGCCCTGGGTGAGTCTCCGGCTGATCGCAGCAGAGAGGCCTCATTGATCCCAAACTATACACTTCGTACGAGTTGAAGCGTCGGCGAAATGTTACAGCAATAACCCCCCCATCCCCAATGACCTTCACCACCACCACCACCACCATCACCACAACCTCCACCGCTACCGAGTTTATCGTTGACATCTCCTTCCCCCTCACACCCGGTGTGCTGCCCCCGCTCCCCTTTCCGATCCTGCTAACTCCCCCAACGCCCCCACCTCCACCACCAAAACCACTCCCACCCCTACCCTACCCCGCCTCCTTCTACCTCTCCCTCCGCTCCTGCTAGCGCTACCTTCACCCTCATCACCACCCTCACAACCACCCCCACCCCCACCTCCACCCCTACCACCACCCTGTTCATGTAGTACCTCCATGCTACTGCTGTGGTACTGTATCTATTGGATTGATGCTTTGCATTAGCACTCAACGTATCATATGAGGACGAATCGTAAAAGCACGCAATGCTTGTGTCTTTTACTAGGTATGCTTGACCGAGGCGTGAGAAGTGACGTTTTGACATACGTGCCGTGATACCGAGGCCGGATCTACGTACATGTGGGTGTACGGTATGATATTTGGGATTGGCAGGTGGCATGGTCTGACGAGCAGATGCTTTATAGCAGATTCAACGTAAAGCGACGAACTGCTGTACGATACGATCTGTCTGTATATTGGTATTGTGATGCATACGTGGCATGTGTACTTGTAGATTAAACGTAAAGTGACGAACCGTACGATACGTTCTGTCTGTATCTTGATATTGTAATGTATGATGTACATATGACGTGTGTATCTTTTACTCGAATAGCCCAAAAGTTGCGCTTCGACGTGAATGCGGTTGAACCGAAGTCGGCCCGACAAGCTGTAATTGTGCCGCTACGGAATTTGACATAGACAACATCAGAAAGATACTGCCAAGAAGTTGAGAGACACAGGAACTTGAATGCACCCCATAGCATCACTCTCCCTTTCACCCCGTTCTTGAAGTCCCACCAGTTCATCGTGATACGTTCTTTCTTGGCCGGAGAGCGCCACTTAACAACTGAAATACCACCGTCTTACATCATCAGTGCAGTACGAGCTGTCCAACCATAGCTGCGTGCTAGCCCCCAAAGTCTGTCGTCGGTCAGCGTCTGAGACTACCCCTCCTCATCCAACGACTTGAGTCGAGCACAGTCATCACCAGACGACCTGAATTCTAAGACACCCCGCCTCCTCCTACCTGTCCCCTCTTCTTCGTCCTCGCTTCCTGAGGAATCTCGGTCTTGGTCCTCGTCTGACCAGTCGTCGTCCTCTTCCCCCTCGTCGGAAGCGCCTGCCAGGTCTTTTCCGTGAGAGCCCTGAGGGAACTGCACCTGTGAAGCGAACGAAAAACAACAAAGTACGAGGAACAAAATAATAAGACGCAACACACCACGACTAAACACAATACACTACGCCACACCACACAAAAGCACGCCAAACAAAAAAAACTCAAACCAAAGGCATGCAACACCAACCACTAAATGCCAATACACACAATAAACCAGTCAGCTACCTAACCCCCCCCCCCGAAAATGCCAACATACCTGAAGGGTTTCCGTCATGACCGCCAGGGACGGCGACAGCAGAGCCGACAGGTGAGGCGGCAAGGGCCGGGCGGGATTGATCCCCTCCCGCTGGGACGAAGGAGTCAGACCTCGGAGGGCGCCGAGGAAGTGGGATCGAGTCACCTGATGCGGGGCGGGCGGGGGAAGGGGGGAAGCCGGGCGGGAGGGTACTCATTTCGTGCTTGGGCGCAGTCGTGTGACCATAGATTGGCAATGAGGGAGGGGGGAGACAGACAAAAAAAGTGCGTTGGATGGGTGGATAAGGGTTGGTGGGGAACGAGGGGGAGGAAGGCACATCCAAAAGTATGCAACGGTGGGGTTGGGTGGGTGGGGCAGGGCGGGGTGGAATGGGGTAGATAGGGCAACAGATGACCATATGTATAGATAAAATGTGTGCGAACACGTGTGCAGACAATACACGTGCACATGGCGTACGAACCTTGATGGACTTGGCGTCGAGCAGCAGTTTCTCCTCCGAGGCGTAGATCTGCGGGTAGCGCCTGGAAGGAGGCGTTTACATAAAAGTGGGCGGGACGGGGGCGGGAGGGGGGACGGGAATGCTCAGAACAAAACAAACGAGCGGTCGAAGACTAAATTATGAACTCGTTTGGGCAGGTTGGTGTTGCTTGTCAAGTTACTTGCGCGGTGGCTGATAATGTTTTTTTTAGTTTTCAAGAATATTCCCGTCCCTTTGCAAATTGCGACACCCCCGGGACTCCTAGCCGACCTCATCCCAAAGGGAAAACGTTGTGCACTATACCAAAACCAGGTTTCTGGTACACGATAGAAGTAAATTACCTGCACAGGGGCTACACTAATTAACGAGTTTTACTGCTGTGCGGCAATTTTTTCTGTACAAAACCTAAGTCGTTTGTCGCCAAAAACCTGAGTGCAGTTTTCGAGGTATAAACCCTGTCGAAATAGACAAAACGTCGCGAAAAAAAGCAGCAGAGACCGCGCCGCAAAAAAAAACAAAGTCAAGACACCGCCAAAAGGACTAAAAACCGGACCCGTGCACGCCCGCGCTTGCGCTTGGGCATGCTTTGGCGAACGCAACGAGGGTTTTGTAGACCTTGGCCAGGGTTTCGACAGACCCGCTGAAACTATAAACATGACTGCAATCCCTAACCTTAACCCTCAGACGTTGGCACAGCAGTTTCAACAAAATCATTGGAATCTTCTTTACAAACCTCAACTCTACCCCTACAACCATAACCCAAAACCTCGATCGCCGTGGAAATCTCGGCATGCAAACGGAATGGGGAGCTAGTGTGGAATATCACACCATTTTTTCGGAGCCGATGCTAAGAGTTGGTGTGGACTGTTAACAATATTGTCATGGTTGGGGCAAATCGTAACCACTGCTGAAGACACGACCCCGGTGACGAGGGACACCACTACCTTCGGACGGCGAGGAGGGTCGCCTCCGAGCACAGCGCCTTCATGTCGGCCCCGCAGTACCCCGCAGTGCGCTCGGCGAGCTCGTCCTGTAGGGGTGGCACGCACGTGAGGAGTACGAAATGGGGGGGAGCCCCGGTGGCGGCGGCGGCGGCGGTGGCGAAGGCAACGACTATCAACTTCTATAAACGACGTTAAGGCACGCAAGAACACACGTACAAGGCAAAGACACCCCAATCTGCGTAAGGCCCCACCAACAAGAACACCAACAAAAACGATGTAGATTACAACCATCGTCAGTGCGTTAAAATATACACAGACGAGACACAGGCAGGGACGGGCGTAAGACAGTCGCAGACAGACAGACAGACAGATAGACAGACAGACAGACAGACAGACAGACAGACAGACAGACAGACAGACAGACAGACAGACAGACAGACACAGATACACAAATACACACAGGCGAACGACTGGGGAGAGGAACAAATGACGACAGTATAACTGTAGTGCGTGCGTCGATGTCATGGCCCGCACACCAAAAACAATCAACATGACGATTGGAAGAGAAATAAAACGAAAGGACCATAGCCGAAAACACACCAGGACACGTGCGTATCATCCCAGTCGAAAATACAAGAAAAAAAAACTCGACCACGACAACTGGCTTGCCGACAGCAACAGCCACAGCAAACGCCAACAACGAACACCGATAAATACAAACACCATCAGCACCCCCCTCCCCCCCAGCGCCCCCCCGCCCTCCCTCCAGTAACCAACCGTCCCCCCCCCTCCCCCAATTCCCTCTCCAACCTCCCCACCACTCACCTCCAGCTTCGGGTCCATGGGTAGCTTCCACTCCTTGGTGTGCACCTTCAGTATATCCCGCCTGGCCCTACGGGTCGGCAGCGGGAAGGCCAGCTCCCTGTCGAATCGTCCGGGCCGCCGGAGGGCCGGGTCCAAGCTGTCCGGACGATTCGTGGCGCCGATAACAATCACCTTTATACAACCAACCATTCGTTTAACCCAAGGAGACCAAGAAGGAAGGAATTGCAATTGGGAGGATGGGGGGGGAGGGAGGGGCGGGGCATGGAAGGCGGGGTGAGTGAGGTTTGCCAGGAGCGGTCTCAACAAACTTTACTATTTAATAGTGTCGGCGTACGTGCATGCGTGCGCCGGTGGATGGGTGGGTGCGTGACCTTTTCCCCTCCTTCTCTGGATCCCTCCTCTTCTCCCTCTCTCCCTATTTCCCTCCGGCAAAAAAAAAACAGCAGCAGCAACAACAACAACAACAACAACAACAACAACAACAACAACAACAACAACAACAACTGCAAAAACAAAAACCACACCTCGCACCACGCCATGAGACGGAGCCTCGCGCTGAAGCAACTCGCAAAACGACGCTACAACCCGCTACAAGGCCCTTACGCAGACGCCCTGACGCAACGACACCGTACAAAGGCGTTTCGCATAGGGGTTACTAACCTGCCCGCGGCTGTCCAGACCGTCCATGAGCGCCAGGAGAGTCGACACAACGGATGCGTGTATCTGGTCTTGTTTCACACTTCTAACAGGTGCCAGCCCATCGATCTCGTCGAAGAAAATGATCGACGGCTAGATAAATCGAAACGAGAGATAGGGTTTACGAAACACGCAAGGGGCGCACAGGGAGGGAAACGGGGGGGTAAGGGGGCGGGGCGAGTAGGGCCCTATCCTACACATATCAATATTATACCATAACATCATCTCAGCGCATTCAGCACTCCAGCGGCTAATGCAAAAAGGCCGCCCCCATCCCCCCTCCCCGCCGTGTTTTTGCCTGCACGCCACATAACTCCTCCTGCCCTTTGCCTGTCGAGCCCCCCATTTCTTCCCGCCTTGGTACCAGCGCAAAACCGCTATGGCGTTCCTGGCGCTGGTGTTAACATGCTATGCGGGCATTTCAGCGAATTTATGCCACAAAAACAATCGACAACCTAACTAACTGTAACTGGTGATCAATTTTCAACTTCAATTCCTATTAATAGACGAGGGGGACTCTCCATTTCCTCGACAGATACAACTCGACACCACTCAGGGCGGAAACGTAACGGACGTGTGGTATTCATTTCGTCTTCCACCCCCCAAAAAATAATAATCCTAGCCTTTTGATGTTTTGCTTCTTGCGCGATAAAAACGTACTGAAAACATACCATATACCTTTTGCTATATAACTTAAGCATACAATACGCCTATTGCGATATAATATTGACACCCTGTATAACGGTCTGTACATGTCTGTCCAGAGTGGTATGTGGCATACAACACCACACGCACCTGGTGGCGACGGGCTTGCTCGAACAAGAGCCGTAGCTGACGCTCCGCCTCCCCCACCCACTTCGACAGGCAGTCGGCGCCCTTGCGCATAAAAAACGAAATGCGGTGGCCACTCTTGCTGCAGGCGTTGGCCAGTGCTCGCGCCTGCCGCGAACCATACGCAAGCACACACGCGCGTACAGGCATCGATCAACGTTTCGTTATGGGTCTCAACCCCGGGTTGGACAAGGAAAAAATGATGAAAGGATAGGCCATAAGCATGAAGGACAGAAGGAATGGAGAGGTGGAACAACAACAGCACCAACACCAGTAACACCGCCAAGAAAAGCATCACCAACACCGCAACCAAACCGCATCCCGACCTACCATCACAACCACCGTCACCAACAACACCAGCCATAACAAAGACGCACACCACCACCCCTATCCCCCCCCCCCCCCCTCCTCCACCATCACCACCATAACCCCTTAAACTAGAAAAAAAACGCTCGCGCAGACTCTCGAACCTTACCGTGAGCGTCTTGCCCGTTCCCGGCGGCCCGTAGAAAAGAACGCCCTTCGGCGGCTGCGCCCCAAAGCCCTCGAATAGCTCCGGGTATACGAGGGGGAGCATCACCATCTCCTTCAGCATCCGCACGTGCTTCTGCAGGGGTGGTGTCAACACGTGAAGGCGTTTGCACAGGGGGGGGGGCATCTGAGAACATGGCATAGCTGGTATATATGAGCGCCATTGAACAGCATCATACGGCGGCGGCACACCTTCACCTTAGCATTCCCGAACCATACCTCCCCCCTGCAGAACCCCTATGTACATACGGCATCGAAAGTCAGGTTTCTCATCCCACGCCCTCCCACCGCTCGCACAAATCAACCCTCAACTCCCCTCCCCCCCCCCGACTCCCACCCTCCCCGACCCCCATCCCACCCCCCGCCTCCCTCTCCCCTCATATTCTCTCCCCATTAATTCCCTACGAAATCCACGTCGCACCTTCCCACCACCGATAGAATCGAACGTGACACTCGAATCAATCTCCATGGGGCTAACGTCCGCCCTCAGAAGGTCCCGAGCGCTAGCCTTGTCTACAATGCTGCCCTGACCGTCGGCGCCGCCGCCGCCACCGCCGCCCCCGCCCCCCGGGTTGGGTCCAAAGGAGTTGATGGGCTGGATGGAGCCGAGCTCGCGCTCATGGGCCTGCGTTGTGCGATTCGGTTGGGTTGGGGTGGGTTGAGGTCTTGTGGTGTGTGGTGTGTGCTGCGTACTGCTATACTAAATGGCGCAAAAACGTACGCAAGAACGCACGGGTGTGAAGCCGGTCAACACAGGGTAGTTGCCGCGGCCCGCACAAAAAAGAACACCCGAACAAAAACATATCGCGTCCGTTAATTCATATTTCCGCCCGAAAACATATCCTCGCACCTTGCGCTGGTAGCGGTCAAATCCACGGTCGTGGTCGGCAAAGCCAGCCCCTCCGCCGTCCGAACTCTCGCTGGAGGAATCGAAGTGGCTGCGACGGACGCCGCGATGCCGGTGCCCTCGCCTGCCGCCATCACCACGACCGCCTCCACTGCCACCGCTGCTTCTCTTGCGCTTGCGCAACGGGACTCTGTATAATATATACGGTGGTGAAGACGAGAGCGTGCGTACGGGCGTGGAGGAAGGCGGTAGAGAGGGTGGGGTGCGGTGGGGTGCGGTGGGGTGGGGGTGGGGTAGGGGTGGGGATTCGTTGGGGGTGCGGGCAGTGTGTGGGGGTGGTGTTCCCGGTCCAGCCTCGATGAAAAGAACGTCCCGCACGCTGAAAAACACGTGAAATAAAGAACCGAAAAGCGGCGGGAGGCGGGGGCAAAAGTATCATTTCGGACTGCAAACACGCAACCACGCACACCAAACGTACAAGGCAAACCCACATGGCAACACTGCCGCTGTTCCATCGCAACCCCCCCTTCCAACCGAATGAAAAGGAACTATCTCGTACCTTTGTGAGCTCATGTCGTACGGAATCACCTTCCGCGTGTTCTGGAAAACCGGAAACGGCGTGGAGGGGGGCAAAAGGCGCAGGGTCAGGCGGGCAATGGGGGTTTCCAAACAAACGAAAAAGTGAAAAGAGGAGGCGGGAGGACGAAGGGGAGAGCCCCCGAACGCGGCCGTTCGCTTGATGGAAATAATGTACACCGCCCCGGCAGGAAAACCTCAGCAAGCATCCCCAATATCCTTTTACCCTCGCCTTTGCAACCTCACCCTTGTGATACACCCATGTCCTTTCACCTATAGCATTGTCCTTACCCTCTCTGTTACCCCTAATCGTATTCATACTCGGCGCCCTTGCCCTTATTTGTACACAGCTTCCCTGTCCCTTACGCGTACCTTTTTTCCGTGCACTTACCCTATTCGTACCCTTACTCTTATTACCTCTGCCCATACACCTTTGCCCATACCCTCATCATTGCGTCCACCCTTATCCATACCTTTATCCTCGCCGCTAGCTCTGCCCGTGCCCTCACCGGTACCCCTTGCCCATCAAGGATATAAGTTTTTGTACTAAGCTTCAAGATATTCTTTTGGCAAGAAATAATTCAAAGGGTACACAAAAACAAACGGGGTTGGTGTTTGTTCTTATTTGCCAATCATTTTTTTGGGTTACTCATATTCAAGCTAATGGCTGCAAATAAAGCTATCTTTACCCTGCGAGGCAGCCTCTCCTCGGCCGTTATGTTGAAGACGTGGCGCTTGGCAACTTCCCGCTTGCGGAGCTTATACCGCCGCTGCTTACGCTTCCCTGCAACAGCTCTTGCCGCCGCCGCCGCCTCCTCCTCCTCTTCCTCTTCCTCTTCCCCCTCTTCTCCTTCTTCATCTCCCTCTTCTTCCTCCTCCTCCTCCTCTTCCTCGCTCCCGTCCTCTGTCTCCTCCTTTTGTGCCCGTAAACAGGAGGTAGTAGGTATGAAAACAAAAAAGGGAAGGAAAGGTAAGCGAAAAAGAAAGAAAAGAGTTCATCAAAAGAAAAGCAAAAATGAGCGGGTTAGGATTTCTGCAGGCTTTTCTTTCCGCTGATGTCCAAAGGACTCCCCGCGATTAGCGAGAAAAGCCGTGGGGGCGGGGGGCGGTGGACAAGGGGATTCGGAGGAGGTCTCGCAATTCACGTTTCACACTTAACATTAAATTTTATGGCATTTCGTTCTCCAAATTTCAAGCCCTTGAACGGCATGCCATTGTGGACGGAAACATAAGGACCGTTCGAGTATTCATATTAATATCCCAACATATGGTAATACACAGTGGGCAAACGCTCAAACGTGAAAGAAAAGAGCAAGCCAAAGAAAAAGGGGTTGCTCCTGATGCCGCTGAGCCTGCGCCTGTTGCGCCGCACCCCTGCACCCTGCACCTGCGCCGCAGCCTCACCTTCTCGTACGTGAAGAACACGGGCTGCTTCAGAGTATTGCGATCTCGGAAGCCGTACTTTGGCCGGCTGCCCTCTGCCGGGGCAGCAGCAGCAGCAGCTGCCACGGCGGCAGCCGCGGCGCCGCGCGGCCGCCCACGCTTACCGGAGGAGCCAGCTGCAGCAGAGGCTGCCGCTGCTCCCCTGCGGGCTGAGCGTCCGCCACGTTTACCGCTCCAGGAGCGCCGTACCTCCTCTTCCTCCTCTTCTTCCTCGTTATCTTCGTCCGACGAGCAGCCGGGGTGGCCGGGCCAGCCTAGACGTACGTTCTATGGTGGGGGAAGGAGGAGAATGACGGAGAGGAGGGGGTGGAGGGGGGGGGAGGTAACCGATAAAGAAGCGACAAAGAGAGGGCAGGGGGTGTGGAGTTTTATGAGGGGAGGGGCACGAGGAGGGGGGGCAGGGGGAGTACGGTAACCGAGAAGGAAGGGGGAAACAATGGCGCTTTGAGTTGACCAGACTTGACGCCTAGTTCAAAGTAATTAGATAATAGTTAGAAGAGAATTGAAGCCAACCAACTGACATGTAGTCATTTTCGGTGTTGAACACATGGCGAGTCACAAACGTACCGATCAGTCACTAAAGACGAGGAACTCCGCAACGTATCACACTCAGCAAACTGTAATGTGTTACGATATATGCCTATTAATAGCCAACTAAATAATAGTTGGCGACTTGCTATTAGTAAGGTCAGCAAACTGACAGCCCTAGTGAAGGGAGAGGCGGGGGTGGGGAGTCGGGTGCGCTGGGGGACGAGGAAGGGGGAGGAGGAGAGGGGAGGGGGGAGGGTTACGGTATTCGAAAAGGAAGGGGTAACTAAGGAGGCGGGGGTGGGAACATCCATCGGAGGGAGGGTGGGTTACCTACCGAATCAGACTGCCTTCTCCGCACGAAATGATTTTTTTCTACGAACTCACAAATAGGCTACCATAGGCTCAACAGAACCAGCTAGAAGTACATTGCGAACAAAAGAACAGTCGTACCAGGCACACCATCACAAAGGAGGATAAACGCAGAGTCCCGCCGGATGTCTCTTTAATACTGCTGCTGTACCTGATGCCTGGTGATACTGTTGCACCCATCTGACAGGTCACCATCTAGACCATCTAGATCATATCTGCCGTTGTGACACCATACGGTGTGCGGAATATGTGTAGTACATCAGATCTAACCCAGGAAACATGCGCTAGATCATGCTAATAATCCGGCTCCCTACCCGCAACATGATCTAGGCCACGCAGATCATTTGATCGTTTAGGCCGGGGATCTACCTGCCCTCAAACGCATAGATGGTGATTAGGAATCTCATCTGTCTGATGCGTGTACTATTGTGGTCACGTCTGCCACAACAGCAGCTAGCAGCAGCAGCAGCAGCAGCAGCAGCAGTGCAGAAAAAAAAAATGAGAGCCGCACATCGATCGCGGCGTTGGTCTGCCGGTCGGCCTGTATGCCGGCCTATCTGTCTCACTTTTTATCTATCCATCTTTCTTCAATACTGTCTGTCCACCTGCCAATCTGTCCGTTTGTGCTGCCTTACCTTCATCTGTCTATCGCTGCCCTGTCCTGTGGTCATGCGATTCAGACAACCAAAGAGACAGCATAACCGCCACGCGACCAATAATGGCCTCGTACGCCAAGGTTAGAGCTCACGAGCTTAAGAAGTTGAACGTTGCAGGGAACTGCTGTAGTGCTGTACCAGATAAGATATTGCTGTATACTTGATGGTTTGTTTCTAACTAGCGATGGTTGCGGTGCTATGCAATACGTAAAACACACTATTTTTCATTATTCTAAATGCAATCCAGAAGCAAAAGTGCTCACCAAACATGTTAGGAGTAAGGAGAAGGCAAGAGGCCTGGGACGGACGGCAATCTAGGTCCACAAACTAGGTTTAGTCTGGGAGCTCTAAAAGATGTGACTGGCGACACGAAAGCTGCCGTCTCGTGACATCTTTGCTATGTACAGAGGTACCCGTGTATCATATTCTTGAAGGTATGCCAAGTACGAGGTGCTACCCTGTCCTAACATAACCATAGCATACCTTGTACATCGGTACGAAGGTGAGGAGGGCAAGATCATCCACGCCTTCTCCCATGAGCAACTACTCGCGGACAAGCGCCCATCGAGGCAACAACTACCGTACGTTCCTGGTACAGGCGTATAATGCCATTCTGATTTTTAACAATTTAATTCAACAATTTCACTTTTCAAGACGTTCATAGCAAAAGCACCCGCAGGGTATGATACCCGAGGGTGCGTATGGCATCGTCGGCGTCCCGAATGGGGTAGTAAGTGAACATCGTCCCAGGTAACGTCAAGGTCGTGGGTTCAGTTCTCACCGGGTGCATACTCGTGCTCGCAGGGACTTATTATTGCGTAAGAAATGACGAGCGGAAAGCGCGAGAGCGGGAGTTAGCAAAACTAGACGAAAATCGACGAACATAAAAGCTTAAAAGTGGGAATGCTGAACCCTATGCGCGATAAAAATGAAGGCAAGTACCGGGCGGGAGAATGGAAAACACCTGTGACCAGGACTTGTTCAGAAGGTCGCTGAGGGTAAATGCTCTTCCGGATTGAGCTGGAGAGTAAAAGTGATGATTCAAAATAAAAAATGAAAAATAAAAAATGAAAAATAAAAAATGGCATCATGGGCATAATGCACAGATGACTCAGTAATGAGCAGTAGAGTAATAAAGAACGGGAAAATACTGGAGGTGCTGCGAGTGCTGGCAGTACTTTAGGGTTCGATAGTGTTCATACGGCGAGAACTCGTAGTGTTTCGGGGCTCCCTGTTCTGGATACTGTCATGCATCAAGCATTTCGGCGTTCAATAGTGCGGATACCGCCGGTTCTCGCAGTATTTTGGGCTTCTGTATGGCGGACACTGCCAGTACTGGCAGTATGTCAGAGTTCGTCATTGCCCTATAGTAGATTATACTGCGAGTACTCGCAGTGTTTCGCGGTTAAATACCGATGTTGGTACCCTGAGTACACCAGGCACTTATGATGTTTGTGCTGCGTAAAAGTTTCACCATCGGGATGTGGTTGGCTTGAAATCCCGGACGTTTCGCAGGTTGAAAAGAGAGGGGGAAACTCCTGAAAACTAAAGGAAAGCAAACGCATGCAACCACCGCTTAGCAAGTATTCCGGCAAATAGCACCGACCAGCTCAGACTTATAGTCTACTAATAGTCTACTAGCTTCTCCCTCGGAAGAGGTTGGCTTGAGGGGGTGTCATAACTCCCCCAAAAAGGCATTGGAACGCTTGGGATCTGGAATGGAAAATGAACGGGCTTGCTGTTGATTGGTTATCAAATCGAGTAGATTCCTAGCGTTCCCACCCTGACCGTGAACTTTGAAAGAGCAAGGATATGTCCCAGAGGAGTTAGTCTTGTGCAGCAAAACCGAACGGCCCACTTGGAACGAGATTCACGGAAACTTATTGGTGCTGGAAGTGTATTTTCATATCTGGGAGCGTTGCTCGATACGCTGGAGGCCCACGAGGGTATGGGTGCACATGGGATGACATAGAACTCACGGGTTGGGGCATATATGGACGCAGTAGGGCTTGCCCGCGGCAGGAGCCACGCGACACATCCATGGCCTCACCAGGAGGCTCACGAGGCAAAAGACTGGGTTGCGAACGAGGCTCTGGCGATATATTTTCTGGTAAAAGTGTGGCACCGATTTTCGCAGAAGTAACAGCAGTGGTAGTAGTCCTCGTCGAGCCACGACGGCAATTTCACAACTTTTAGATGTGTCCCGATGGCGCCACTTGGACGGCTAGCAGCGTCTTCTGTGGGGCTTGCCTTGCGATATATATAGCCGGTCGCCCCGGTGGCGTATCAGGTTATCCTCGACCCTGGTATAGGTGGGTTTCGTGAGTTCGAATCCCCCCGAGTGCATACTCGTATAAATTCGTGAGGACTTTTTCTTGCGCACAAATTGACTTGCGGAAAACGCGAGAGCGTGAGTTAGCGACACTCGATAAAAAATCGACGAGCGGTGGGATTGCTGAACCCTATGGGCAATGAAAATTGAAGGCAAGAACCGGGGGGAAGAAGGGACGACACCTGTGACCACGGCTTGTCCAGAAGCTGGAAAGTACAAGTGTGCGAAAAATATATATGTATAGACTATATATTAGCGTGTAAAGCTATTCTCTGTGCCAGGAGCACTCGCTGCCCACGTGACGGTACCCCTGCCCTAGAGTCGAGCTGCACGGTCCCGCCGCAAAAGTCAGTTGAGCTACGATATTGTCTGTTCAGGCCGGTTGCCCAGAATCCACTATTAATACTTGTAGTTCACGTCGGACGCAAATAGGTTGGAATGGAACGAACGAATACGAAAAGCCTCGTTTACGAACGAATGCGAAAGGCCTCGTTCCATTCCAACCGTCCCAACAAGGTCAAAAAATGAGCTAAGACGCAAGCTGAAATCCTAGGGGTGTCGCGAGTCGAAAAAGGAGAAAAGCTCTTGAAAAGTACATCATGCGAAAACGAAAAAATAACTATCCACCGCACAAGAAACCCGGCAAGTATCACAGGCCACAGACCAGCCCATACGAGTTTTATAGCTGATCTGGTAGTCTGTAATGAGGACACACAACCCGTAATACGCGCGATCGGAGTATCACACACAGCTTGCAAAAATGAGTTTCGACAAAATCTCCGATCTCACAGCTGGAGTGTATTTTCATTTTTTATAATATACTGCTCGCCCTCGGAGTTTTGCACTGCTCATACTGCCAGTACTCGCAGTATTTCGGCCGTCAGTCTACTTCCTTTACTGCCAGCACACGCAGTAAACCGGCCACCAGTACTCGTACTGCAGTACTTTCAGTACTCGCAACGCGTACTACTCTCGACTCTTATCTGGTAATTGGTACTTGTATACAAAACGATGTGTTTTCAGAGAGAATACTGGCGGCATCTGGGCTGTTGCCATCGGTGCATATCATACCAAGTACAGAGAAGTATCTACCTGGTACCTGGTACGTATTGAACGAGACAAAAACATACAAACGAGACAACGCTTGTCGGCCGATTTATCCCCCTCTCTCGTTCTGGTTGCTATCCTTCACACTTTCCCTCCCTTCCTCCACTTGTGTCTCTCCCTCCCTACTAAGAGATGGTGGCGTGCTTTGAGGGCGTGCTCTCCTGCCTTTCCCCACCTTCACGCGCGGTTACTCACGCCCACGCACCCACCAACACCACCCGTCCTCCCGACTACCGCTCACCGCAGCGTCCAGGCCCAAGAGGGCGTTGAGCTCGGCGTTTGCTTTGCTTGATGCGGTCCTGCTTTTGCTTCTCCCGTCTTTCCCCGCAACAGTAACTTCTTCCCCTCCTCCTCTTCTTCCTCCCCCCCTAGTGATGCGCCGAGGGGGGGTATCGACGCCCTCCTCCCCGGCGCGCCCTTGAGCCCCATCCTCGCGAACAGGAGAGCCCATCGCCGGCGGCGGCGGCCGAGGCAACCTCTCGAGGGACGTTTGCGGTGACGTTCGCCGCCCAGACGACGACAGCCTCGGCAAGTGCAGGGAGGAGACGGCGCCGGCGGCGGCCGCAGGGCCTCCCCTGGCATGACTGGCGATGCTGCTGGTTCCGCCGCTGTTGCCGGGAAGGTTCTCGAGAGAAGACGTCGCCCGCGAAGACGACCGCGCTCGGTGGGCTCGAGGTGGGGAGGTGGGTTGCTGCCGTGTCGCTCCTGCTACTGCTGCGTCGCCGCTCGGGGTAGAATCGCTGTACTCATCGGCGTCTCCAGGCTTCTGCTGCTGCTGTTTCCCAGCCGGTGTTCTTGACCTCGTTCCCACCATCTTCTTATGGTCGGGTGACTGCTGCTGGTGCTCCTGCTGCTGCTGCGTGTGGCGCTTCTCCAGGCGCGAGAGATGATGCTGGTTCGGCGTTTGAAAAACATCAAAAACCACAAAATCACAATTTTTAAAAAAAAGCTCGTAGAGACTTCGAAGGCGGAATAAAGAAGGGATGGCCCGACACGTTGTTTTTTGTCGGGAGGGCAGTGCCCCCCCACAGTGTCTTTCGAGTGCCTAAAGCGTTTGTGTTAAGCTCTCCTCAATGAGAGTAGTGCGTAATATTGGCGTCATGACGGCGTCTAGCCTTCTTCGCTCGCCGTGGTGGTCTCCTCTGTCGTCTCATTTACGAAGCACTGGTGCTGGTACAAGTGCTGGTGCTGGTCAGCACCTCGACCAATTCAATGTTCTTCGACGATCACCGTCACTGCTATCAACACGAGTAACCGGATCCCGATCGCGAACATCCTCAGCAACGACGACGACAACAGCAACACTGCCAACAGCCACCGGTGTCCTCCGCACTGCTAGCGCCCTTACCCCAACCGTTGCCGCCGCCACAGCAATCAACACCGAAACCAGCATCGACAACGGCAACAACGACGCCCACGACTTCGCGCCCACGGCTGCGACCACCCTCCTCGTGGGCTCCCAGCAAGACACGGCGTCCCAAGCTATGGTGGACGCCCTCCTCTCCCGGGGAGACTGGGTGGAAACCACGCCCGGCATCGAGCCCAACGGGGAACAGAACGGGAAAGCGTGGAACCACGCCCTCTCTCGGACTTCACTCTGGTCCGTCGAGGGCAGCCTGCTTGGCCTCGACGACGCGGACCTCCGCTGGGCTTCGGCGGGGCTAGGGCTGCCTGTTGGTGAACTAGAACAAGAAGAGCAGGACCTACCGGCGAGACATCGACGTCAAGGAGGCGGAGAAGGAGGGAGTGGTGACCTTGGGCCGGGGGCGGGGCGGGCGTGTCGGGCCGGGCGAGCTTTTCCGAGTGATGTTGTGTTTCTCAGCAAGCATGTTGCCAAGTCGGGGGTGCCGGCCTTGTGTGTCCATCCTATCGGGGTACCAGATGTGAGGGCAATGAGGGCAAGGGGGAGGAGGAGAGAGGGGAAGAGGCTAGGGGAAGGGGGAGGGGAAGAGGGGGGCGGGGGGGTGCTTGCGTACGCTCGTGTGGGTATTTGCAAGAGGTGGGCGTGATGCGTTTGAAGGGAAACTAGGGACGGCTGATTCGATCGACGGTACGCGGCGGGACCAAGGGCGCGCCTTGACCTTTGACTGGCTGACTGACCGCACCTTACGTGTTTGTGTGCGCCCATACACCGTACTGGTATACGACAAGGTATTGTTGTACTTGGATATAACTGGTACCTAGTTTATGATTTGACACCGCTGTTTTGCGCAACCTAAACTGCCGTTCGGTCGAGCACAGCATACCTGGTAGATAACAGTAGCTCCAGATTTTTGCGCCCGACGAGCCTTGGCTGCGGCCCGCCCCCTTCTATCGTGTCCTACCTACCCCTCTGCCTATTGTGTGCGTTTTTGTCATGTATCAGCCGTCATCGACGAACGCCGCGGGTGGCAGGCCGGGACGATGCCCACCGCCTTCCCCGCGCCTGGCCGATTGCCTTCGGGAGCTCATCCGCGCGGCGCGTGAGGCTGGCCTGGAGAGTTCGTTTGACGTCACGCTGGAGGTGACGCACCACGGCCCCTGGTTGGAGACCCCTGCAAGTGAGTGAGATTAGGCGATATGCCGGAACAAAGTTCCCAGTGAGAGAGATTAGGCTATACTGGAGCAAAAATCCCACCCTCATGCCGAGTAGCTGGGGACTAAAAAACGAAAGTGATGTTCTAAAGAAAGGGTTCACGCTCTTGTGTTAGACTACAGCAGTATCGGTCCTCTAGATAAGAACCGGCATACTGAGAAGCGACAATACACAAACCAATCGCCTCTGGCGGGTGGCCCTCACCAAATGAGAGGGGAGATGGCTCTGATCTGCCTTGCTCTGATCTGCACTGATATTTTGTGCTATGTTCTGCTCTGCTGTACTCTGCTCTGCTTTGCTCTGCTCCCGCTCTGCTCTAATTCGATCCGCGCGCACCGGCGCTCCGTTCGCCGGGCGGCAGTGTTCGTCGAGATCGGCTCGAGCGAGGAGCAATGGGGGAGAGCCGACGCGGCAGAGGTTTGGGCGAATGTCCTGACAAGGTGCGGACGGGGCGGGGAGGTGTATTCACCGTATCAAGCGGGGGGGGGGGGGCGAAGGCCCCACGAGACGATGGGGGCCAAGAAAGCAAGCTCGCCTTGCGCGACGATGCCGTTCGTTTCTGTTTTATTTTCTATTTTTTTCCCCGTTTGGTGCGCTCCCGCTGCTTTTCTTCGCTGTAGTTTTTGCAGTTGTTGTGGCTGTTGCTGTTGTTGCTGACTTGTAGTAGAAGGTACAGCAGTGAGTGCAGCAATTCCGGACCTTTTTTAGTGTGGAAAAAATGTGCTGCGACTCTTGGCCTACTCGTACATAAAGACAAGTAAGCTATAAACTCCATACTGTTGATATTGGTACCGTCGCTTTCCCCCACAACATCGAAACGCGACACAGAATGCTCGGCCTGGACGGGTCGCCACCGTCACCGCACAACTGGGCGAATCTGGACGATGACGCCCGCGCGGAACGCGCCGCGTTCGTCGGGCTCGGGGGGGGGCACTACGCCCCGAAATTCGGTGACCTAGCCCGGCGAGACGACGGCGGTCGCTACCTGGGCCACATGCTGGCGTCGTACGCCCTTGACTTTGGCGAGGAGGGGCAGTGGCGGGACGCGGTGACGGAGGCGGTGCGGAGCACTCGAGCGGCGTTTCCCGGGGCGGGGGGAGGGGTCGCCGGCGGGGTCGGGGCGTTAGTGGATAAAAAGGCGTTCCGATCACGGGAGCGCGCCGCGCTGCTGGATCACCTGGCGACCCTCGGGGTGGAGCATAGGTTCAAGAGCTCAGAGTGCTGACCGAATGTTTGGCCGACCTTGACTTGTTGCGGCGCGCCAAAAATCGAAGACAGGCTGTGTAAGGGCTGTAAGGCCAGTATTGGCTGCAATGGCAGCGGTCTTTTTTATGGAAAATTGAAAGACCCCTCAGCTTTGGGATCGAGCATTTCGTCGAACATCGTCTTTGCAAGCTGTGTGTGGATGTACTTTAATCGCGTATGCTACGGGGTGTGCATGTAGGATCATCGTAGTTTTCCAGCGGCCTCTCTCGTCGTTGGTCGGCTCGGTGGCCTCTTGTGGAGACATTGCCGTTCGGTGGCCTTTTAGGAAACGTCGCTGCTCGGCGGCCTCTTATAGTGCGGTCGTCGATAGCGGTCCTACATACACACCCCGTAGCACGCGCGATTGGAGCACAAACACACGCAAAGGCTGGGGTTGTGAGTTGTGGGAGAGCCACGCATCGCTGCGGGTGGGCGAGTAACACCAATCGGTACCGATCGGACCGATCAGATGTACATACAGCATGCAATTCATGTGCTGACAACTACCTACGCTTCCAACCGTACAATACTCACACCAACTTGGACGCCGCCCTCTTATTTGAGGCGCAGCATTAAAAGCGACATGGCATGTGCGTGAGAGCATGTGCCCTTTGGGTCTAAAAAAAACAAACAATAACAACAATGACCAGCACACCATCGGCCCCGACACGAAGTAGCCCGGGTTGCCATTTAGGGTAGGGCATGTGTCTGAAGTGCTTCGGAAGGAGATACTGGTATACGGCACGCGCGCAGCAAGATTATACACTTTGCTGTGGCACGCTCTTCCTTCAAGTTTGGCAAGCCCGCACTTCTCGCCTTTTGGGACGCTTTGCTAGGGTCCCAGGAAGGTTATAAAAAACACACCATTTATTAGCTGTCGACGTAAGAATCAACACTTTACTTATTCGTTGTTAGCCGCTGTGTTCGCAAGAAAGAAAAACACCCACGCCACACACCGAGCAAATGACAACAACAGTAAAATATTCCAGGGGGCACACGGATCACACAGGAGAATAGCACCACACCTCTAAACACCCAACGTATTCCTCCCCAATTGTCAACTGAGGCCTTGCGGAAATTCAATTCGTGTCCGTCTGTCGGTCCCCTCAACTTAGCTCAGGGGGCTGCACAGTTTTTTGTCAGTCCTCAAAATAATCCTAAGCGATTGACGCCCATACACACCGCACGAAGCCACACCAGAATTATCCATGATAAGCGACGCCGCTCTAGGTAAGAAATAACACAAGCCGCGCGCGGAAACGCCCACCTTCTTCGTGCCACACAGCAGACACAACACCAACAAACCCAAAACTAACGCGGACGGTGTACACCGGGCAATTGTAACGTCAACCAGACCCCAACAGCCGGATCAAGATACGAGGTAAAGCGTGACACGAGTTAGCAAGCTCACCAAGGACGGCGGCGGCAGCGGCGGTGGAAGTAGGAATCGCAGACGCATCAACTAGAGATCGCAGACAACCAAATAGGAGTCGCAGACAAACCAATTACAGTAGGAATCACAAAAAATAATTATTAGGAATTGCACACAAAAAAGCAACCATTAATAAGAATAAATCACAGGAAGAGACAGCTCCGTCACAGCAAAGAAACCCATACGTAGTCAGTAACTGCATTGTGGAACAAGGTCGGCTTGCCGCGTCGGCCGTAGTGGCGGCGGCTGCGACTGGTGTTGCCGTGCTCGCTATAACTAAATACCCATATCGGTGAAACAAAAGGCAGCACAATTCGTTCCTACCATACCGCTTGTCGATCGGCACATACGGAGATTCACCTCCAACTCGTCAATCGAAATGTCAAAGATGGAGGGAGGGAGGGGGGGGGGGTACTCTTTTCATGCATGGCCGTAGTCGTATGACCATAAACCCTCGCATCCCTTCAACGCCGGGACCGAGCACGTCACGTTTTCACTCACCAAGAGGGGGAGGGGGGGACGGGACACAGAGCGGTAACCGTCGACGCCCTGGTCCAACCCAGCAGGCCGAGCAGCCATTTTTATCGCGAACACAATCGAAAATGTGTGCGCGGATACAGAGACTACAGTCGGAGGCGCGTCGCTCGAACCATCCAATCGCGGTACCCCAACCATCCATCAGCGTTGCTCAAATTATCCATCACCGCCACCCCCTCCACCCCTTCCTCCATCCCCCCCCCTCCGGCAAACAAAAAGGACGAATGCGTTGCTAACCCCTCGAAAAAACTACCGCGGCGGCAATTTGGCAACATCAACCAACCTGCCCCAAAACATAACCACGGATGCATAGAAAACCCCAAAACTTTCGTGTGATAACGGGGCAATTCGGCAAGTTCAGTGAACGGTGCATGGCGTCCGTCAGCTACTACTCCACGCGCGCGGCACCGCGAGACGAGGGTCATCGCTTCTGCGACAATAGCACCGCGTCCTCCTCCTCGTCTTCCCCCCCCCCTCGGCTGCTCCCGCTGCCGCCGCTGCCGCCCGACTGGCCCTCGCCCGCTGCGTCGCGGCGGCTCGCGGCTTGCGCCGAGCAAATGCCCGCAATGGAAAGCAAAGCGCCGCACATCCCCGTTGCGGCGCTGCGGGACTCGGACATGTACATAAGGAACACAAAGAGTGTAGTCGTGATGAATAGCTTGCTCACAGTCAGGACAAGGCCACGAACCTGCGGGAAAAAACGGAGGGGTGCACCAGTGTGTACGTGTGAGGAGCAGCACTGGGGTGGGCAAGCAAACACTCCACAGAAAGTTAGCACTGGCAATTATTCCAGTAAAAACGTAACAAGAGAGTAAGCGAGGGGGCAAAGCACGAAAACGAAAATAGACAACGGGCAAGACAATGAGTTAAGCAAGAAATCCAACATCTACCCAAGCAGACAAAAGCAAGCGAAAAAACAACCTATTTAATAAGAACCTACTGTAACAACCCAACGAGTCAACAATCAAGCACCGAATCAACCCATCCACCAACCGAACATAAACCAACCAACCAACCAATCAAACAATCAACCCACAACTTGAATCACAAAATCATTAAACCCAAACACAACTAAAAAGCAAAACAATTCAATTCAATTTCATTAAATTAAAATATTGAAAATAAAAAAGACTCACCTCCTGCGGAATGTACGAGCTCCTCATCACGCCCATCGCGTTCAGGTAGATCCCCACGCACATCTCGTACCCCAGCAGCGCGCATTGCACCCCGAGGTGCTCCAGCTGTCTCGTCGAGATCGCGAAGAAGCAGCAGGCTCCCCCAACACTGGCCAGCAGACACATCCCCTCTGCCGTCACCGTTGCGGGAGCGAGGGAAGTGGCGAGCTTGTACACGACGGACCCGATCATCACACAAACCTGTTCGCGTTGCCGGTTGGGAGAGGGCGACCGGGAGACAGACAGGGACAGAAAAAAAAGGGAGGGGGGGGGGGGGGCAGTGGGAAAGTAAAAGAGCGTGGTGTAGTCAGCAAGAGAGAAGTGGAGACAGAGGGAGCGCGTCGGACAGTAAACTGGAGAGAGGGGTGGGGGGCGGGCGGCCGACCTTTGACCATCGACCATCCGAGCGAGCCCAAAATTACTACCAATACTATTACTTATCCATATTACTGTAGTATTACTACTGTTTTTACCAATTATATTTCTACAACCATTACTACTACTGCAAACGGCGCAAAACAACTCACCAACTGCTGCGAGAAGACCATACCCCACGGGGGCTGCTGCGTCGACCCCATGTCCATCGACACGTCGGGTCGGGTCAATAACGGGGTCCACAGCAGCGCAAACGCAAACGTAGCCGCCTCAAAGCAGCCTTGCGCCACCGCCACTAGCGCAATCCTACTCCCTCCTTCTCCCACCACCGCCGAAAAAGCCCGGGACCACAGCCTCCCCACATCAGCGCAGGCCGGACACGGCTTATGCGAATCTCTCCTCCAAGACAGCAGTAGGAGCCCGTTAAGCCCCACCAAGAGGAGGGAGATTTTGAAGGGGCCAAGCGGTCCCCCCGCAAGCTCGAACGCCGCGGTTACGGGAGGACCGACAGCCAAGGCGAGGAAGCTCATAGCCACCGAGAGGCGGTTGAACGTGTGCGTGAACCAGTCTAGGGGGAAGCCCTGGCCGACGTGCTGGCAGCGCGGTAAAAATGGGAAAGGCCAAAGGAAGGGGGTGGAGGGGTGGTAAATCAGAAGCAGGGGCGATGGCGAGCAGGGGATACGAACGCAAGTGAGGATGTGCCAAATCGTGCTACTGCTGCACACACAAAACGCATTTTTCAGCACACATGCGACAATCATTCAGTGATGCCGCCTCGACTCTTGCAGACAAACGGCATTCCACGGCAAAAACGAGCTGAGATACTGCCCCCCTCCTCTCCCCCCCTTCCTCCCTCCCTTCCTCCCTTCCTCTGTTCCCACCTGCTCGACCATCCAAGCCTCGAATGACGAATGCAGCAGCGACGCAGCGAAGCCAGCGAGCACCCTACTCGTCACAAGGCCCCCGAATGCGGGGTGCACCAAGAGCATCGCCGACCCGGCCTGGAGCGCGAGGCAGGCCGCGCACCGCAGCTTGTGGGGCACGAAGCCCCCCACGACCTCGAGCAGCACCGACAGGGACAGCTGGGAGGCCACCCCGGCGAGGTACATTCTCACTACGAAACCCTCCGGGTGGTACTCGCGGAGGAGCACGAAGAGGTAGGCGGCCTGGAACCACTCCGTCAGCAGAGCCAGGAGGTACACCTCTGGCACAAAAGGTACATATGTACACACACCAGGCAGGGCAAAGGTACGGGCGGCGGTTGGCGTGAGGTGCGGCGAGAAGGTACACCTCTGACACAACAGGTGTATTTGTATTGAATGGATTTCAAACCCGATACTCTCACAAACCAGGGGGGCGCGCACAACGAAAATGGTGGCTTTGGAGATACGGGCATAGACACACCGCTCGGCGATTGATGCACCTCATCCCGTTGTCGAGAAAAAAACAGGTTGGGAAGTCGCCGGAGGGTGTGCGTTGTGTTGTCTTGCGTGCAGTATAATGTGTACTCGTGGACCGTTTTCGTTACTTGTACGCATCGACCCGTATGACGGGCAATTTACACCGAGGGCGTCCGCCCGTAGAACATCGGGCGTAAGAAATTGAGCTTCGTTTTCTTACGATGAAAAACAGGAAATTTGACAGAAGAACCGATGCTAGGGATCGGCTGCCATACTACTGTTGTATATGATGTTGAAAGCCGACATTAATTCGTACCAGGTAGTACCCTGTGCTCCAAGGTGGGGACAATGTAAGAAGTTGAGCCTCGGCGCCGAATTGACGTTTCCTATTGTATGTATATACGGGCGCCTTTTGTATCAGTGAGTATCAGCTCTGGCGATTATGCCCCCGTCGATCTCCGAACATAACTGCGGTCGCAACACAAACTGCAATACAGCTGCTGTGCGTAACAACTCCCCGTCTATCTGCCGGTTGGATACGTTTCGGCGTACAGAGCAGATGCACAGCGTTAGTTAGCGTTGCATCGCAGCAGAGCTACCATACGCACATACCAGGTACCTGTAATGCTGCTGTACGAGGAGACTACAAGCGCCGTCGAGCAACAGCAGCGTCAAAGGTTCCAGCACAAGTTCCATGTGCCGTGCCGTACAAAACAAAAGGCCTGGGCTGATATAGACCTATGCTACTGGTTGCATGAATGAAATACGTTCAAGCAGCGGCAGGAACATATGGAGTATGTGCAATCTGGTTGCCCCCCCGTGAGACTCTGCACCGCACTTACTCATGAATGTTGTCTGGAAGTTCTTGAAGTCCTGGGTCACCACGATCTCTCCGCCGGCATTGCGCTCCTCGAGCTTCTGCTGGTGCCTCACTCGAATCGTCAACACTCCCAAAGCCAACCCGAGCCCGAACAAAGCCAGGGTGTAGCCGCCAGGATAGGGCACTGGCTCGGGTTCCATGATGGATTGCACACCCTATTCAATGGACGCAAAGCTAAAGGGTGCAGGTGCACCTGCTGTGCGTTGATTTCGCGGTCCCTGGCTATACAGCGCACTGGCTACGAGTGTAGGCCAGCACAAACAAAGGGTATACCAAAACAGCACAAGATAAAGTTTCGGCTGCCGGGTGTTCCAGTGGTGTTAAAGGCGTTTTTGTGCCTGTAACTGAAAAAACAAGCACGTTTTTGTGGATTTTTAGATCCGACGACGACAACGACCGATCATAGATGGTATGATACCCGGCGGTACACCAGTACACCGGCTCCACGCTCGTGCGGGATCCCGCGATTCGTGGCCAACGTAGTGTAAAATCTCCAGACTGCACTATAGCAGTGGCGATGAGGGGTTCAGTTGTACGAATGCAATAGGGATCCGTCAATGCTGAGCGATGTTGGCTTCGTGAGGTGAATATCGGCACTCGTATGTCGTACCCAAACGGACGCAAAGAAATCAACAGCGACAGCAATAGCAGCGGTGGAGGTGCGGCCATCAACGATCCCGGCCTTCTGATGTCGCCGGCGCCTGCTTGCGACCCCACCATACCCAAGTACAGGGGTGGAGCGGAGAGGAGCGAATATGCACTCCCCGCAGCGTTGGCGGCGGGCGGCATTCCCAGCATCGCTGTCCTGGACGAAAACGCGGTGTATGAGCATTACATGCGCAGACTAAACAGGGTATGGATGAAGCGAATCAAGGTATGTGTACGTATTGCGTATGCGCTTCGTCTTCGCGCGCGCTATCGTCGTATCTTCATGTTATTCTATCTTTAGCCCTACAACTATCGCACATGTTTGCAGAAAAGTGCATCATGTGCCGGTCCTCGTCGATTACATATCGGCCAACGGGCTGCGCGTGGGCTGATGTACTACTGAAACAATCTTGGCGCCGTGCAAACATTTAACACGCGGTGTGACCAGTAACTTTAGAAATCTGTTTGAAAGGTATGAAGCACCCATACTTGTAGTCATCGTATACTTCCTGCTGCATGTCTCTGCATACACACCTATCAGGCCACCCGAGGCAAAACAGGGGTCGATCCTAATCATCAGCATGGCTCTCCCCATTTCCGGAAGCTGCATGCGAGGCCCACAAGCGTGCCGCAGTTCATCAGAGAAATGGACCCCGTCGTGAATCCACGTCAGCGCCGCTCTCCCTGCAGGGGTACTGACCCCAAAGGTTCTCAGGTGGGAAATAAACCCGTAGCAAAAGGCAGACCTGTGAACTTACGTGCGTGTCACTTTGTTCTCCACTTGCTTACCACGACCTATGCTGGAGTCTTGGAGTCTTCGGTAGCTGTGACTCAAACGAAATCGACATCGCAGCTCGCTTCGCCGTTAGCTAGCGAGTGCTCTAGGCTCTACACCACGGTCAGGCCTTTTCCCAGGAACATATCGGCATCGCACGAAATAACTCTACAGACACGTCCGTCAAGCAGAAAAACAACAATCGGCACCGTAACATACACCAACAAACAAATATTAATAGTACGATCGTACGTATTCCGAACGTTGGCTGCTCGCAATCAAGGTAGCAGGACAAGTTTCCACTCAAGCTCGACTAAGACCAAAATCCGCGGCACCAGTTCTTGAAGGCCGACGACCGTCGCCGGCATGGGCTGAGGTGCGGGATCGAAACCGCGCCGCAATCGGTCCAGGCCCCACGTCATCTACACGCCCCGATGATGTTGGAGATGTTAGCGAGAGCAGACACGCAATTTTTATGGGTGAGAAGAATGTTCGAAGCTCTCGGTTTTCTTCGTGTAGTGGGGTTCGGATGCAGGTGCATAGGTACATAAGCGTACGGTGTGGTATAAGTAGTGTAGCATTTCCTCGGAACGAACGTTTTTATCCCTCTTCCGATTCCACCAGGTATCTCTTGGCACAGACCTGTCGTATACGATGGCAAGATTGTTATGAAACGCATCCTGCGCCAGGGTTGCACTCTTTGGCCATATGCGTACTACGTTCTTATTTTCTCGTGGGGTTCTTCAACTGAGGAACTACCCAACATGGCTGGAATACCGTTTTATGATCAAGGCTACGGAAGGGGGATACCTCCCAATTTTCACTGCCAGGTCCGAGCCAGTCGCGCGGGTGACTCTGTACCTCACCGACAAAAACACGTTCGGCGATTTTTTTTCTTGTTGCAGCGTAGCTAACCATCTCTTTTCGTATTAATGTCGAGAAAGTTAATCAGGGAGGTCATCCCTCGCGCGAGTGATCCGGGCCACTGAAAAATAAAGGGCCGAAATGGGACAAAAGAGACCCCCGCCACCGTAGCCTTGGTATTGTGCTGTACGAAAGATTATCAGGTACCAAGTATTTGGGAAAAAAAATTGTCTGAGCACGTCAGCTGTAAGGTCGATAAATGTAGGGTCGATACTCACCTTTGCAAGCTGCACTCGTCTCTTTGCAAGATGCGCGCTACACCTAATTTTGTGATTATAATGGAGAAGTTAAATCAACACACGATGTGCATGAAAACATGTGGAAGTAAGTGTGGTGAGCTCAAGCTTTACTTTTTCTTTCGGCATCATGCCCACTTTGTTCAATTCCTACGCCGGACATAAAACCGTGCATCGGGTTGCACTCTTTTACTCGAAGTTAGTTTTGGGCTTAGCGTAGAGCTCCTCATATGAAGAGCCCCATGAAAATTAGGTACGTAAATCCGTACGAATCATGGGTCAACGACTGATTCAAGTGGCCAAACGATTACTTGCTTTGAACCCCACTCTTTCACCCGGAAGCAAAGAACTCCTGAAGGACGAGCTTGCCCATGCGTTTGGTAACCATACTAATGGCTCCGACTTGCTCGGTGCCCTCCGCGCCCTCACGCACTGTTTTCGTGTTCAGCTCGACCAGGTAGTGCGCCCAACCTTCAACGCCGCCCACAACGCGACGCGACCCTGTCATATCTTGAGCGCTACCAACAAAAACATGGCTCGTCGACCAGGCTTGCGCCGAGGGTAGCCCGTCTCGAGCGAGAAACGCACGGATTACTGACAGACTGTCGCAAGGCCGCTCGCACGAGGGGCGACACCACGCGTTGCTTCTCTGAAAAATACCGCCACGGTCGGAAAACTAAGGAGCCGGTTTCCTCCGGCGAGGGGCATTCTCAGAGGAAATCGGACGGAACCGATACAGCACGTTCCGATTCATGTGCGTCCTTACCGTAGCGCGAGAAAACTTGGCGTCAGGCTATGTGCACATACCGCAGGACGATGCTAAGGCAGGGGTGCACCTCCTAAGTAATCTGATGCCC
Source organism: Undaria pinnatifida (assembly GCA_012845835.1). Classification (NCBI taxonomy): domain Eukaryota; class Phaeophyceae; order Laminariales; family Alariaceae; genus Undaria; species Undaria pinnatifida. Next base: position 10,504,663 of record JABAKD010000010.1, read on the forward strand.
TCCTCTTGAGGGGCTCTATACCTCACCCAACCACACTGGTTGAGATAGAATGAAAATGCAACGAGATGAACAATCCCGTGGCCAAGGTATGCAACGAGTTACGCGACAGAACAAGACGGGCATTCGAAGGATAACGGGTTAACGAGCCCCGTCGTTCAGAAAATATTTTAGGTTTAGAAGTACTGTCTCGATTGTAACACGCGTCACAGGCGGTTTTGCTCCCTTTTTGTTTTTTTCGCTGGCGGTGTCGTTGTTGATTTCGGTATTCGCCCGACCTTGTCGGTTAAGGCGCGTCGCTTTCCGAATCCCAAGCCTCGGCTAACCCGCGAGGGGGGGAACATTTATATTTGTATCATATGACGGCTTAAATCGGCTTGATCGCGATTCTCTAGTGGGTATCTTCCGGTTTTTACGAAAAAAATACCGCATGAAGTACGTTCACTACTGTATTGGTGCCACGTTGCCGTATGAACATGCGCAACAATTGTATTTTTTGTCTACCTTTTTGTTTCTCTGATGGCGACTCTGAGTCCGCGACCGACTGCAATGTATGAGCTTGGAGTTGGTAACATTTTAAGCCAAACACCGGCACCCGTTCTCACCCGATGCTCATCTCACTGCATTGCTCAGACGAGAAGATTGAGAATTTGGGACGAGGCGCGGTGGTTCGCCTGATTGGAAGTCTCGGCATGGGGCGCTACGCTCACAGATTCCGGGCTTTTGCGGTCACGGGCTCAGACCTGGTTTCGTGCACCGAAGAAGACCTCATTCAAATTGGAGTAAGCTTTAGGTGAGACGCGTGGAGCCATGCTATCGTCATCACAGGCAGATGGCACCTTGACCGATGATAGGTCACATGTTGGGGCTGTGGGTTTGGCTGACTGAAAATCGCCGACAAGGTATTTTTTGGCTAGGTTGTACAATGAGTTCCCTGCAGTAAATTACGGAGTTCTGCGTTTTGGTATCTAGCCGTTTTTTTGTAGCTCGTGATGTCTTTTCTATCGAGATAGACCAAGTCAGTTGGTCGGCTTGCTTCGACACCCAGATAATGCCTAGCTGTTAAGTCCTGTCAATCGTTAATAACAGCTCTACCGGGTATGGCCCTGAATAGTGTGCGGTGACGCTCTTGGTCGTTGCTGTGCCAGCTCGAACGAGGCGGGCTACGGGCCTTAAAGGCTTTGTTTCGACGGCATGGCTTCTTGTCCAAGCAAAGTAAACAGTCAGAGGAGTAACACGCTCCTCTCTGTGTGTGGAAGCAGAATTTTATGTTATCTGACAACAGCCTTCACGAGTTGTCGCGTGCCCATTTAACGTTGCCGCACACAGGCCTCATCGAATACGCCTGATGAGAGAGATCGAACAACGGAAATTGAGGAGCAACAGCAGGGATACGGGGAGGCGATTGAAGAGTGGAGTGTCGGTGGCAGAAACTCAAGCAACATGTGAGTCGAGGCCAGCCTCGGCAACTAACCGCCAGGACGCTCCTTCCAACCAACATGCTCCAGCATTAGAGCAAGACTCACCGTGGACTCCCCCCGGTCGCTCCGAACTCATTGTGGACTCACCATCAGTTCCGAAGGCGCGCCCTAATGATAACAATCGTGTAGACTCGTCCTCGGCGAACAGCAGTGGGGACAAGGAGGGGCACGTGAAGAGTGAAGCGCTGGTAGCAGAAATTCAGGCGACATGTAAACCGAGACCAGCCTCGACAGGGAGCCACCAGGGTGCTATTTCCAACCAACCGCCGCCGCCTTCAGTGTCAGAGCAAGAAAACTCACCGTGGGTTTCCCCAGGTCACGCCAAATTAATTGTGAACCCCCCACCAGCCCAGGATGCGTGCCCCGCTGACGATAATCGTGCAGACTGGTCCTCGACACGTAGCAGTGGGAATAGGACGGGGGACGCGAAAACTGAAGCGTTGGTGGCAGCAACTCAGGCGACATGCGAACTGAGACCGGCCTCGACAGGGGACCGCCAGAATGCTCTTTCCGACCAACCACCACCGCCTTCGGCATCAGAGCAAGACTCACCGTGGGCTTCCTCGGGCCACGCCGAACTCATTGTGGACCCAAGTCCGGAGGAATGTCCCGCTAACAATCGTGCAGACCCATCCTCGGCAAACGGTAGTGGGGTTACGGGGGGGCACGCGAAGAGTGGAGAGTTGGTGGCAGATAGTCAGGCAACATTCGAGCCGAGACCAGCCTCGGAAACCATCCATCAGAATATTCTCTCGAACCAACCACCGGCTTCGGCATCAGAGAAAAACTCACCTAGGGTTTGCCCGGGCAGCACCGAACTCATGGTAGACTCACCATCGGTTCCGAATTCGTGTCCCGCGGATAATCGTGCAGACTCGTCCTCGACGAGGACGGCTTGTACCGCGTGCAACAACACGACCCCACCACTACGGCTGCCAGCGCAGTCCGCTGAGGTGCAGCCGTCGACAGAATCTGCGGCAAGCCGCCCGCGTTGCACACCTCCCGAGGTGAAAAGTGAAGAGGGGGGGGAAGGATCGAAGTCAACGGAAGTTGAAAGATCGGAGCCTTCAAGATCGGGAAGAAAGAGGAGTCTCAAACAAGAGGAAAATGAAGATGCAGCTTGCCCTTGGAAAAGGCAGGACGACGCAAAAGACAGCCGTCCGCAGTCAAATCATGCCACCGGTGGTGCCACGGATACTGCGCCTCTTGTCCCATCGGATGTTTCCCCCGAAAGGCGAATCAAAACGCCGCGGCTAGAGAGCATACTTGGCGTGTCTGGCATAAGCGCTGGCGACATGAAAGCCGAGCTTGACGATCGCGAGTCGTTTTTACGAGTAAGAGTGACCGACCAGCTGCAGCAGGCTGGGACGATGGTGGGCAAAGGTGAGATACGTTGTTGCACTACTTCCTTGACTAGCCTGCAGAAGCCGAACGCTCGAGTCTACAATTACCCCGCTGTTTCCCGCTCAGACGACATTAATCTCGCAACTCTGGTGACAAGATTTAAACTAGTAGACTGGGCAACGGTTGGGGCTGTCATCATGAGCTGCGTGTCTTTTCTGCATAACCCTCGCGACTCGTTATTATGATGTTGCCGAATCGCACAGTTCGGGACATGCGTTTGGTCGGCAGCGATCGATCGTGTTGATGCTGCGAATTATATGCGGCGTGTACCCATGCTGCCATGTTTGCCGTTCGAATAATTTACGCAAAGTCTGAAAAATATTTGTCGCTTTCGATATCGTACACCAATACCCGCTTGCGTGTACCAGCATATATATTCCTCGGAACGTAACACCAGCACACGATCGAGACATACGAGTTCTGCTGCCTCGCCTTTATGCTTTTTACATTCAGCACTGGAGGTAAGCTGGCGCAATAACGTGCTTTCGTTCAGCGTCACGGAGAGGGACCTTGCCACGGGACGCATTCAAATCGAACTGTGCGGCGGGGGCATCGGCGCAAAGGACCTCATAGCGAGCGGCACCATCCCCGGCAACGTTACCCTCCAATTGATTTGCCGCTTGCGCACGCAAAGCCTCGACAAGGCACATTCCGCCAAAGAACATGACCGCGCCGTTGCTTTTACTCGTACGGAACCTTCAGCCACCGTCAGCAACGTGGCCGTTGAGGTTCGCATGTTCGCTAAGGATGGTGGCGGAGACGTCGGTGTGTGTACCCTCAACCTGAAAATCATACCTGACGGCGATAATGAATCAGCAAGAGAGGCACCAGAGAACGCGGATCAAGAAAAAACGCCGGCCGAAACCATGCAGCAGAACAAGATGGAGACATCGGCGCCACCATCGGCGTCAGTGGCGGCGGTGTCGCCTGTGGTACCGGAAAGGGCGGCATCAGCGTCGGCGGAAGCTGAGATGGCGAAGGAAGTAGGCGAAGCCGCGGTGGCGGCTTCTAACGACGAGGAAAGGGAGCGTCACTTGCTGATTTTAAAGGAGGCTGCAAGGCACATCGGGGCTATTGAAAAGGTGCGGTTACGCGTAGTCAAGACAGCTGTGCTCTGTCACCAAATACGTAGCCCTTAATCTAAGGTCTGCGAAAAGACGTCGCAATCGGTAAGATTGTGTGGCCGCCCCGCAGCTTAGTGTAGACCGGCCATATCCTGCGTCATTTTTGCCACAATGCAGAGCCAAAACTCTTGCCCCAAAGGCTGGCAGCCGGAGAGATAACCTGACGCGTGCTTCGATAGAGGTATCGCTGTTGGACGAAAACATTTTCTGAACAGCGGGACTCCTTATCCTAAAAATGTTGGATGTCCCACTAGCGTTGTTCTAAAGTTTTATACCTAGCCCATGGGCTTGTTCATTTACTTGCGTTTTCGGTTTGCTCAGAAATCAGTTCTTGGGTGAGGTATGGAGCTCCTCACCCGCGAAGAGATTCAGAAAAAACTATCGTGTACATCTACCGTAGTATGCGTCACCTACACTAGAAGAAACTCGTCTAACACACGAAGTAAGCGTCGCCTTTTTGTCGACGCGTCTGTGTCGCTAGTGTACTGTACTGTTGCAGCAGGTTCGCTCCGCAAGTTTGCTTCTGGAGCCCGCAATCTTATTTTGCGACATGCCTACTCTTGTCACGTTGGCTGCTCCCCCACCTCGATTTTCGTTGTTTTTACAAACACGCTTGACTTGCAGGCGTGCCAATTTGTTCGCCATCAACATGAACTACTTGGGATACCAGACGTACGCAAAGGCGGCCATTTGCTTCCGAGTCAGACCGGGAAGGCACCCCATTTGGCTGAGGTGGACGCCCGAAAGGTCGTAGATGCCGGAGCGCTGCCCCGAAGACGATGCCCAAGTGCTGCCGATGAGCGTGACGCCGTGGTCGTTATACAATCGCAGTGTCGTCGACGAGCGGCCCGCAAGTTTGCGAAAAGGAGGGCGAAGGAACGAAAAGCAGCAAACAAGGCTTCTCATGCCCGACAACGCGAGTTTCTCTTCAAGCAGCGAAAAAATGACGCTGCTGTTACGCTTCAAAGAAACGCCCGCCGCCGAATCTCGGTCAAAGCCGTACAAAGGCGGAGGGATGAACGGGAGGAAGCGCGTTTTTTCGAACCATACAGTGGCCCCGCCACTGCCGCTGCCAACGACGACAACCCCGTTTCAGGGTTCAAAAATGACCTACCGCCCGATAGTAGTCGCCGTGAAGACCGTGCAACCTCGAAAGTGCAGGGAACCTCACGGGTTTACGAAGGAAAACCTCAAGCAGCTCAGCGTGAGGCGAATGTACTCGAGCTCAGGGACACCTCATTAGAAACACAGACGACCGATTTGGGCGGTGGACAGAGCGAACGGTGGGAAAGCCATAGCTCTGAAGCTGGCAAGCTTCAAAACAGTGCAAGATCTTATGCCGCCATCAAAGCAGTTTACTATCTCCAGCGGGGAACGGAGGCGGAGTCCCTCCGACGGGAGAGCATTGCGGCGGAAGAAGTGGCTACTGAGATCAAACGAAAGTTGAACGAGGCGCAGATGGAAGAGGACGAAAGCTGGGAAAGCGGTAGTTTCGAGGCCGCCAGACTTCAAGCCAGTGCAAGATCGTACGCCGCCATCAAGACGGTCGACTACCTCCGACGGGCATCGGAGACGGAGTCGCTCAGACAGGCAAGCGTTGTGGCTGGAGAGAAAGCTGCCGAGGTCAAACGAAAGCCTACGGAGTCGGAGATGGAAGCGGAGGGATACGACGCTGCGTCGGGCATCCAGCGCGTGGCGAGAAGTAAGCAGGCCAATGACCGCGTCGCTGTGTTACGGCAAAAGCGTGACGCAGACACCCTTCAAACTCGGCAGCTGGAGCTCGAACAGCAAATAGTAGCCGAGCAAAAGGCCGAGGGGTGCATTCAACCTCTGGAAATATCCCGTTGCGAGGTTGAGCGAGCCGCCACTTGGAGGAAGCAAAGGGAAATCGATGTCCAGCGCAATCTGGCAGTGGAGTCGGTGAAGCGAACGGTGGCACGGCAAGACGCTGCCTCGTGCATCCAGCGGGTAGGCAGGAGCAGACAGGCTCGGCTACGAGTCACAGCCGCAAGGAGAGAAAGAAATGCCGAAGCTGAATATAGACAAAAAGAGGCCGAGATGGAAGCCGAGCGACACCGCGCGGCGTTGGGCATTCAGCAAATAACGAGAAGCAAGCAAGCCAGCGACCGCGTCGCCGCGTTACGGCAAAAGCGTGACGCAGACATCCTACACACCCGCCAGTTGGAGCTGGAGCTGGAGCTAGTAGCCCAACGAGAGGCCGCGGAGTGCATTCAACGCCTGGCAAGAGTGCATAGCGCTGTCGAGCGAGTCGCCGCTTTGAGGAAGCAAAGGGAAATCGGTACCCAACGTGATCTGGCGGTGGAGTCGGCGAAGAAAACGGCGCTACGAGAAAACGCTGCTTCGTGCATCCAGCGAGCAGGTAGGAGCAGACAGGCTCGGCTACGAGTGATGGCCGCAAGGCGGGAAAGAGATATTGAGGTCAAATGCAAACAAGAGGAAGCGGAGATGGAAGCAGAGCGACACCGCGCGGCGTTGGGCATTCAGCGCGTGGCGAGAAGCAAGCAGGCCAGTGATCGCGTCGCAATGCTACGGGAAAAGCGTGACGCAGACATCCTACGCGCCCAGAAGTTGGAGTTAGAGCAGGAGATGATAGCCCAGCGAGAGGCCGCGGAGTGTATTCAGCGTCTGGCAAGAATTCATAGCGCAGTGGAGCGAGTCGCCGCTTTGAGGAAGCAAAGGGAAATCGACGTTCAGCGCGATCTGGCGGTGGAGTCATCGAAGCGAACGTCGACGCGGGAAGACGCCGTCGCATGCATACAACGGATGGCTAGGGGCAGACAGGCTCGACTACGGGTCGCGGCCGCGAGGCGAGAAAGAGATATTGAGATCAAACGAAAGCTTCAGGAGGCGGAGATGGAAGCCGAGCGACACCGTGCGGCGTTGGGCATTCAGCGCGTGGCGCGAAGCAAGCAGGCCAACGACCACGTCGCCGCGTTAAGGCAAAAACGTGACGAAGATATCCTACGCGCCCGGAAGTTGGAGTTAGAGCAGGAGCTGATAGCCCGGCGAGAGGCCGCGGAGTGCATTCAACGTCTGGCAAGAAGGCATAGCGCAGTGGAGCGAGTCGCCGCTTTGAGGCAGCAAAGGGAAATCGACATTCAGCGCGATCTGGCGGTGGAGTTGGCGAGACGGGAAGATGCCGCCGCATGCATACAACAGGTGGCTAGGAGCAGGCAAGCGTGGCGACGAGTGATGGTCGCAAGGCGGGAAAGAGATATTGAGATCAAACGAAAGCTTCAGGAGGCGGAGATGGAAGCCGAGCGACACCACGCTGCTTTGGTCATCCAGCAAATGACGAGAAGCAAGCAAGCCAGTGACTGCGTCGCAGTGCTACGGGAAAAGCGTAACGCAGACATCCTACACACCCGCCAGTTGGAGCTGGAGCTGGAGCTAGTATCCCAACGAGAGGCCGCGGAGTGCATTCAACGTCTGGCAAGAATGCATAGCGCTGTCGAGCGAGTCGCCTCGTTGAGGAAGCAAAGGGAAAAAGATATTCAACGCGCTCTGGCGGTGGAGTCGGCGAAGAAAACGGCGATACGGGAAAACGCTGCCTTGTGCATCCAACGAGCAGGTAGGAGCAGACAGGCCCAGCTGCGAGTCACGGCCGCAAGGCGGGAACGAGATATTGAGATCAAACGCAGACAGGAGGAAGCGGAGAGAGAAGCCGAGCGACACCGCGCGGCGTTGGGCATCCAGCGCGTGGCGAGAAGCAAGCAGGCCAGTGATCGCGTCGCAATGCTACGGGAAAAGCGTGACGCAGACATCCTACGCACCCGCCAGTTGGAGCTGGAGCAGGAGCTGGTATCCCAACGAGAGGCCGCGGAGTGCATTCAACGTCTGGCAAGAACTCATAGCGCTGTCGAGCGAGTCGCCTCGTTGAGGAAGCAAAGGGAAAAAGATATTCAACGTGATCTGGCGGTGGAGTCGGCGAAGAAAACGGCGATACGGGAAAACGCTGCCTTGTGCATCCAACGAGCAGGTAGGAGCAGACAGGCCCAGCTGCGAGTCACGGCCGCAAGGCGGGAAAGAGATGTTGAGATCAAATGCAGACAGGAGGAAGCGGAGAGAGAAGCCAAGCGACACCGCGCGGCGTTGGGCATCCAGCGCGTGGCGAGAAGCAAGCAGGCCAGTGATCGCGTCGCAATGCTACGGGAAAAGCGTGACGCAGACATCCTACGCACCCGCCAGTTGGAGCTGGAGCAGGAGCTGGTATCCCAGCGAGAGGCCGCGGAGTGCATTCAACGTCTGGCAAGAATTCATAGCGCTGTCGAGCGAGTCGCCTCGTTGAGGAGGCAAAGAGAAATCGATATTCAACGCGCTCTGGCGGTGGAGTCGGCGAAGCAAACGTCGACACAAGAAGAAGCTGCTTCGTGCATCCAGCGGGTAGGCAGGACCAGGCAAGCTCGTCTACGAACCACCGCCTTGCGGAAGCACAGGGAGATCGATACCCAGAGGGAGGTCGAGGTGGCGAAGGCAGGGCGTGAAACGCCATCCCGGGATAGAGAAACTGTCTCCATCGAGCGTTCAGTGAAGAGCCGCCAGGCCGACCAAAAGCGAGATGACGTCATAAGAGAACACAGAGAGGTTGATGCCCAGCATAGTAGTTCGGAGCTGGAAAGCACTAGCCAGGCTAGTGACAGCGCAGCTGACTCAGTAAGCACTAGCAAGACCAGTGAAAGCGTAGTTGAACAGGAACAAGAGCAAGACACCAAAGAAAAGCGTGGGGCAGAGGTGGATGAGGAGGTGGGGATCGGCGTACGTGAAGAAGGCTTGCAACAGAAAGATCTAGGTTTGCAAGAAGTAGCAGCCGAGAACGAGCCTGAGTCGATATCTTCGATGTTCGCCAGAATGATGGATACAGCCAGGAAAAAATCAATCGCCGGCGTTGGGGGTGGATATACCGGCCTTGAAACCGAGTCTGCCCTTTCGCCGTTACCAGAGCAGCACGCAGAAAAAACGGCGGGCAACACCAAGCTGGAAGCTATCGAATTGTCGGCGGAATCGAACCACAGGGTAGGTGACGCCGACAACGCGGACAAGAATGGAGGAGAGCGGGAAGGAAACGAAACCTGGGAGGTATTGGGAGTCCCTGATTCGAAACGTGCCTTCGACAGTAGCACTTCGGCGGCGGCCGATGCGGATGGGAACGGGCTGTTAGGACATGGTGGGGGTGTTGAAGGAGTACGACAGTCGAGCTCGTCAGAGTCGTCCGGATGGGAATCAGAGAGCTCGGGCGACTCCGAAGAACAACAAGATACACAGGATATATTACCGGCGTCCGATGCAGATAGGGGCGGCCGAACGCGACGCGATCGATCTGCTTCTAGTGGTGTCGTCGACCAACATGGCGAGGATCGGGAAGATAATGTGGGTGTCCTTGTATCAAGCGTAGAGGGTATTTCCCCCGTTGCCCCCGGTGGTGGAGTTAACGACGAAGCAGTGGAGTTCCGGGAGGGTGGAAATCTCTCCGTGGAGTCGGTAGAAATAGCTGACGCTACCTCGTTTCCCCCGACGGAAGTAACCACTCTCGAAGTAGCAAGCTTTACAGGCGACAACGAACCTCAATGGAGAGATGAAAGAAGTGTCAATTCCGCTTCTAACGGTTTCGCTGCGACGGGCGACGACGCGGCTGAAAGAAAGACTCACGTAGCTGAACCGAAGCGAGATGATGAGGAGCAAGACGTGACTCACCGTAGTGGTTCGGACCTACCTGGATCTAACGAAAAATCCGGTGATCACGTAAGCGGCCAATTTTCGGCCGAGGAGGATGTTATGGAGGAATGGGAAACTCACTTTGATGAGGAAACCGGGCGGGCGTATTACTACCACACCAAAAGTGGAGTTACTTCCTGGGACCACCCGCGTGGTGGCACTGGGGAGATCGAACAAACAACAACGCAAACGACGGACGAAATGGCAGAGGCACACCCAGAAGACGATGTTCAGGGTGTTTCTTCGGCGCAAGCGGTAGCGAAAAGTCCCGTTCTTGTTGCAGCAGCAACGGTAACAGAAATCCAACCGCTTGAAGCCGAGTGGGCGCTAGGTGTTGACAGTGGTCGACGTGAAGCCATTCCGGAACAAGCTCAAGATGAGTCCGACGCGCGAGGCGAAGTACACGCACAAGACGTGGGCGATACAGTGGTGGGAAGTGAAGTTGATGCCGCCACGCTGGGAAAGGATCAGAGCGAAACAGCGACGGACGTCGTTGAATCATTCCTGCCAACAAAGGAGAAGGACCGAAGGCTTGAGGAGGTGGTGCAGAGTTCCTCTGCAGTGGCCGCGGATGGCGGGGGCGAGGCCCGCAAAGAAGACGTCCAGTGGGAAGAGATTGTCGATCCTGATTCCGGACACAAATACTTCTACAACCCGGCGACGCGACAGAGTACGTGGGCGTTGCCGGACGGGGCGCTTGCGGTGGCGGCGGCTAATGCGGCAGCGGCAGTAGCGGCGGCAGCGGCAGCGGCTGAGGCCGCGGCAACGGCTGAGGCCGGATGAGACGCGACGGCACCATTACGGGCGTCAACGATTTGGGTAATCAACGTGGCCGGCCTCCCCTGCTATTATTCCTTGCCTGGTAGCCAGTCGAACCATCCTCCGCAGCTGAAGCCCGTGTGGGGTGCTTATAGGCTGTGATTTTGACAGGGTGGGTGGGGTCTTTCATGCAAGTTTTTTTTTCCAAGCAAGATTTTTCAAGATATTGGTAAAACAGAGTGTTTCGGCTACTTTTTTCAGCTTGCTCAAAACTGCGCATATTTTACAAAAAAAATTCAAGGACGTCAGCCGTGAGTTTAGTTCTCGGCATTTTGGGTAATTTCCCATTTTCCTCACTTGAACATGTCGCGTAATGAAAAAAAACACCCCCGTCCTTTTCGTGCGGAACTAAAACCCTGGGTGCTTCCGAGCGGCCTGAAAACGTTTTCAACGCCCGCAAGACCGCAACGCGACGACCACGTTGGGTTGACCAAAAAAGAAAAACGTTTCAAGTTACACTGTCGTCCTTGTCGATGATCCGCACCCGAGCGCTATGACGGCTCATCATGCATACGTTTGTGGGTTTAGGCACGTTTTACTCGAAGGGCCACCCTGCATGATGGTGCTGCTCGGTGTAAACATTAAACATACGATTGCATGACCGACAGCCCCCCGAGAAAAAGGCTGCTGTGCAAGTCAAGCGACGTGCGACTAGCTCGCCTCCGAGTAAAGCCCGGTATCGGCCGGTTCTGGCGAATTTATAGCCCACGCATTTGCAACTCGTAATGCGCAAGAAGTTGCCCTCTACGCCGCCCCAAAAGTTGCAAGTCAGAGAGAGTACAAACCGCGCCCGACCGAAGGATTTCGCACCCCACAAGGATACGCTCAATATGCTGTCATAGGAGCAACGAACAGCGCACAACCCGGCAGAGTCAGGGTCTCAGAGAGCCATCGCATCTCTATGCTATAGAGGGGCTACGTTCTTGTTCATAGTAACATTTTTACTGTCGTAACCCATAGGCTCCATGTTTGAGGGAATGAAACGCTTGCCACTTTCCCTTTCTCATGGATATAACCCCCCCCAAGGCCGGAACATCCCCGTTCTTTCGTTTTATACTTTTTGACTCTTACTCGTGGGTGTCGATGCCCCTTTTTTGGCATCACCTTCCACAAGACGCGTTTCTGGCCCATCTCCTTAACGACATACAACCAAAACACGTGCACAGTCCACACTCCATGCTGAGCAGCGGCATGCTGTTGGCAACGTGCGCCGGGTGCCAACCGTCGCGGCAAGCTGGGCGCGTGGGAAGGGGTGGGAAGGGCAAGCAGAAACCAAATCCTTGCACTCCCGAAAAAAAAGCGTCCGTATGGTGCCGCATGCTCCGCGTATCTAAGCGTATCCAAGCTTTCACTCACACGACCATTGCCCCCAGGCACATGCGCAACACTCGCTGCCCAGCCCTTCACGTTTCCCGCATGAAGCAGTCGGTGGCGCCGGCAAAAATATACCTGGTACAACCGCCGTGCCGTGCCGTGCCTTACAAAAACAAAGGAAACAAAAAACTCAACGCGCCTGTGCATGAATGGGAACGGTAAAAACGTCGCGGCGACATTTTCCCCTTCGCCCTGTTACGAACTGGGTTAATCAAGCAATATACTGCTGCAAAAATAATATCCAACTCTAACGCCAAATTGTTCTGCCCCAGAAGCATAGGTGTATTAAATGTTTGTAACGGAGAAAGCGGCGCACAACATGTACCCATGAATAAAAACCGCCCACGGCACGCAGACACAGACACAGCAGCAGCGCAAACCTTACTGATAGGCATGTACGTCGGTTTAGAAAAACAACCCGAGCAAAACAAAACTGCGACCACAGGACGCAACTGCCTACGTACGCGTCGGAAAACCTATCGTGCTACACGCTTCACCTGTTGATCAACACTCTCGTATAACACCTGAAATTGGCCATGCTGCGCTTTCGCAACCACTTGGAACAAGCATACTCTATATACAGGACTCCTTCCGGTCAGAGATATCGAGCCTTGCCTCATTTCCACGCCAAAATTAGGTATGCACGTCGAACATACCGAGCGCCCCGCGGCGTATCGTCAGCCCCGGCGCAGCCGCGTGCACACCGCCTCAGCTTGCTCTACAGAACCTCGCTCGACGTCACCATGTCACGCCGCCGAACGAACACGGCAAACGACGCGGCTCGACTGCCTTTTTTTACAGCTACCCACACCACCGCTGGGTACCGTTCGCCGGCCAACTGCTCAGAATTGACCGAACGGGTTGAGGTCCCCCTTGAGAAGCTGTTCCACAGGCCCTTCATGCGTCACCATTTCCTGTGCCAGCATTCCTGCCCGAGAGCGAGCAACGCAAGAGGATCGTCCACAAGGCGCCGGTGAAGTAGGGTTCCATAAAATTATCACACATACGTCAGCTGCGAGTCCTACCGTTGGAACGATGGACGCTCTACTTTGCAAGCTGTGTGATATATATACGTCAACGAGGTTCGGATAACATGGGAGACCAAGGCTGGTCTATTTTCATCTTTCATCATCCACAGCCGTTTCACAGCAGGAACACGGCGGTTCAACACGCGTACTTCGTGCCAACGACATTATAACCGTGGCTCCTAATTGGTGGCACACGTGTGATATTCGTCTCCCACGCTGTCGCACCGTGTTCTACCGACCGCCAGCAAACATCCACTACTACTTTTACCTCAAACAAAGCGCTTGCACCGCGCGTGCGCGTTTACGTGCCGAATGCAAATATGATCGAGAAGGCGTACACGACTTCCTGAACCAAACCGGCGGGCGAAACGGTCGCATGCGCGCATCCGGAGGACTACTCACACCGTGTTGAGGCCTCACAGAGAATAGCAGCAAAGCGTGCAGCGTTAACACTTACGGGTCCCAGGTACATAAACGATACAAACCGAAGAAGTGAGGTCTTGCCAACCGTAGTTTCACTGTGAGCGCGCAGCAGAACGAGCAGCGTCGTTCAACTCCTTGCACCGTGGCTCGGACACTAAACCTGCCATCGCCCTATCCGACAGCCCGCTTGGCTTTTCTTTTGGCCGACCCTGTAGTCGCATCTATGTTCGTTACGTTTTCCTTCACAAGTCCCACAGAGGTTAGTCTGTCTATTGCCATCATTTTTCAGTACCCTTCTTGCGAGCAAATACGGGCAGGGTTGGCAACAGTCACCGAAGCCGAAAGCAGAGGCAGTACGACGGGCGGGGTCGCCGTTCTGTCGCTTGGCTCACCGGTAATTCCCAGCGATGCTAGCCTCCCGTGCTTAAGCTCCTGGAGTTGCCTCCTCCTCCACAGCTGACGGCACAAGCACGTGCGCAGTACAAACAGCACAAGAAAAAACGCGTTTACGTGCATTTCTAGACAACGAAAGTGACGTCGTCCCCGCGGAAGCCTCTTAACTCTTTGCCAACTCCTAAAATCATCCTGGTCTAAATCCAAAAGTGCTTTGTTCCCAAAACGGACGTACAGCGCTAACAGGGTTAAGCGTGCCGGAGACCAAATCTGTTTGACACACGACTGGAGCAAGCGCTCTAACCCGGTGAACACCCAAACGCCGAACACGTGGAGCGGGTGGTCGTCGAATCCCTGTCCGCCGCCTTCCTCTTGGTCAATATTTCGAAAGGAAATAGGATTGGTGGAGAATTCCTGGTCAGTACGTAGCGTGAACTATGGTCGTGACGGGTATTCAAGACAGTCCAGACGTCGACACTCGACAAAGGCAAACAAAAACCAAATATAAAACAAAACGGACGCAGACTTGAGCGCAGAGCATAGGCCAAGCTCTAAAGCTAGTCGGAAGTTGCTAGATGCTTGCGCCAGCATCCGATTTCGCAAAACACACCAGGTACACCGCCATCCTGACCTCCCATGTAGAACTTAAGCGTGATCGAACATACTACTGCTGGCGCATCTCGTGCACAGCCCGTGTACAACCAGCCGTGCACCCCTCCCGAGCATGACATACCTGCGGATCTCGCGGACGCGCTGTCTGCCAAAACTCTCCCAGCCTCCCGGGCTCCGCCTCGTAGCCCCCGTAATCCTCCCTCCCCACGGTAAGCTCTATGACACCCATGACAGCGACGATTGCCAGCAGTATCGAAGGCCTCTCCCTCCATACCTGCGCAAATCACCCCCGCCCCCCGAGACGAACCACGAGCCGCGCAGGAAAAAAAGCACAGCGACGAGGACCACGGCGACACCAACCAATTAAATCGTCAGTCAGCATCGTGGGCGACATAACCCTCTTCTCCCCCCCTCCTCTCCCCCTTGCGGAAAAGGGCGAAGGAATCGGCGGGGACATTTAGCGGATGCCACCGTTGTACTTGGCACTGTCACCACTCCGTAGTTGCAACCATGCACGAACTACTCGTTCAGTAAACTGCGTATTGACGACAAGCTCTTGTACTTCAAAACTGTTGACAACAGCGCGCGGATTCATGGCCCCCCCGGTCAACAGCCAAACGTACACTGTAAAGAAAACGCGAGGGGTTCAACCCACAAAACCATCCCCACTGCTAAAAAAACAGAAGCCTAGGGGCTCTACCATGACAACGCTGTCGCAGTCCACAACAGCAATCCACGCTGCACGCCAAAGCTATCTAATAACGAACGGTCCGTTACCAAAGTTGGACACCCCGGTCACGGGGTGTGCGGCTGACGTAATCTACACAAAAAACCTACCGGCCAGATGGTATATACGAGGCAACTAAAGTCTGTCGGTAAGCGTAACCGGTAGCAGGTACAGTTACAGATAGCGTCCTTTAAGGACTGTCGTCGTCGCTAGACACCTTCAAATCACGACCACACCACCGTCGCGGCAGCGCAAGAATCACGCCGCACAGCAGCAGTCTGTATACAGCAGCCAACTCGTTTACTACTGCAAAAACGTTATTACAGTATACCATGTAAATCACAAAAACGTCATTATACTACACCAGGTATAAACTAAAGTAAAAACTCGTTTGGTCCACGTTACTTGCCCGGGTACTTGCGCGGTGGCTAATTGTTCAGTTTTCAAGAGCGTTTTACACGTTTCTCGCGAGTGTTGAGCGCATAGAAAACGTCTGTCCGTGCTCGTCCTTTTTAACTTGCGACAACCCCGGGACTATGAAGCCAACCACATCCCCCAAGGGGAAACCTTGTACTATACTACGAACTCCAAGCAGTTTGTCCGCCGAAAACGTGAGTGCAGTTGGAGTTCTACAGGGGTTAATTCTTGTACAACCACAAACCTTACCCCAGCTCCAATTCCAAGCAGTTTACACGCCAAAAACGTGGGTGAGTTTCTTAAAGGGTTAAACCTCGCCCCTAGTCTAATACCACGTGGTTAGTCCGCCATAATTTATTAAACATATTAAAAACAGGCGATCGGTGTAGTACGCAGCTTGCAAAGATGAGTATCGACCCTAAATTTGTCGAGCTCACAGCTGACGTCGTTAGAATAAATTTATAACAAAACGTGGGTGAGCTTCTAAAGGGGTTGCGTTTTAAGCACGTGCCTGCAGCAGCGCCCCCAGGGGCCGCGTGTTGGAGAAGGCATGTCTTTCCGGGTCAGGCAGGTGAACGAACGACTGAACCAGCACCCCCACGGTCGCCAGCATGCACACTCTGCCGTGCTTCAGCTCCGCCACGCGCCGCCGGTACAAGGAAGTCTTCGCGGAGCCGGGACGTTGTATTTTGGAAAAAGGAGGGAAAGGGGACGGGGGAGCGGGGACGGGGGATGGGGGAGGGAGGGGAGAGGCAGGGGGAGGGAGGGGGGGGGAGGAGAGGGAAAGGGGGAGGGGGAAGGGGGAGACGGGGGACAGGAGGGGGGAGGCGACAGGGGACGGGACGATATACTGGTAAGCAAGAAAACGACAAAAAACAAAGGCAGACCGATGTTTACGGCAACACAAGATTCGGGAGCCGATAAGCTGGAGTTGGTGTAGAACGCACCTTCTCGTAAATAAGAAATCCATACTGGGTCAGTACAAAACGTATTCGTAGGTGCCCAGTACTGCCGCATGATACTGCGGCAATGAATACGACAAACCTACGTCTGTGAGTCGACTGGAGTTCACTTTGTTAGTTGGCTGGAGTTGGCTGGCCAGCCAACTATTCAACTACAGTCAGGCGAGCGAAGCGAGCCAAAGAAGCCCCCCCCGGCCGAGGGGGGGCCGGCTGGAGGCACCCCCGGAGGGAACCCCGGAGGTGCCTCCGGAGAGTCCCGCTGAAAGCGCCGCCAAAGGCAAAACACGAGTCATTTGGCATCATTTTACATTCAAAAGATAAATCGGTCAAGTTTAGCTCTGGGTTGGATAACGAAACATGCATATTTTAAAGTTTTCTGAGTTTACCAGAGTATACAGCGGGATGCACCAGATATATGGGCATGCCGTCTCCGTTTTGGGGCTCCTCACTGATACCGTATTGTGTCGTAACGGTAAATACTCGGGCGGCACGCAGTAGCGCACCACCAGTAAAATAACACAAAAATTAAGATAGAAAATAGACAGGGATCTCTTCTAAGACAGGAGCGTAGCTACTAGATTATTCATCGTCGGCGATTCAAGAACGCTTCATATCTGAGACAGCAAATACCCATACCATGTCATGCCTTCCGTGGTATTGGATGAGAGTATACCATGTCATGCCTTCCATGGTACCAGGCGTGGCCGTTGTTGGCAAAACTACATCGGTACCGCCCGTTATTGCCGTCGCATGATACACGCTGCTGGCGGCCGGAGCTAGGAATGCCTCACGCTGACTTGCGGCAAGGAGCAGCAGCAGTGATAGCAGCCAAGCCAGCGTCGGCGCTGTTGTATGATACAGCTGTGTGGTACCTGGTGTGGGTGTGTGGGTGTGTGGTGGGATGAGCGATGCGATGGGTTGAAAAACGCGTTTTCGGCTGACTTTTTCGACTAGCAGATTCAGTGGGAAACTTTCAATTGGATCTGCCAGTCGAAAAAGTTAGTCGAAAAAGGCTGAGTCGAAAAGGCCCGATTTAGGCTTTCAGTCGAACCGTTTTCGGCTGAAAATCCGACCATACAAGAACTGGTCTAAACGACCTCAATTTCCTCGGCACCGTTTTTTCAGCTTTAGGAGACTTCACCCCTTTCGTTCTGCACCCACGTTTTTGGGGATAAACTACTTGAAAATAATGTGGAATACTTTTTGGAGCGGTAAAAGGGTTAAGAGGGGCCAAACTTCGTAAGGGGCGCCCCCACCCCCCAACGCACAAAAAAGAGGGAGCACCTACTTTATACCAGGGTAGCTGGCACCGAGCGCGTTGCTAGGACCCGTCACCAACAAGAACCAAAAACAACAGAAACCAGAAAAACAACAACCGCGGCTTGCATCAATCATGATGCGTCTGTAAACTAGCGTTGAGCAGCTGCTCGCTGCTGATGGATTATACTACTAGTAGAGTATCGTCTTCGCGTGCTACACGTTTACACGCTGGCAGAAAGATCTGACTGTTTGCTACCTGGTACCAGGTATCTCTTCACGTGTGCAATGCTGCCGTATTCGGTGGAAAGCTTGAGAAACTGGCAAGCAAGAACCAGGCCTTCTTCCTATTAATAGCGGAGCAGGAGAGTGCTAGCGGGCCGCAACAGCAAAAACCGGGGGGGGGGGGGGGGGCTCGAGACTTGGGACCGTGCCCTCAGGGGGGTTGGGACCGTGCCCCCCTTCGAAAGTGCGGTGCATGTCACTGTCAGTGACACAGCGTGGGCTGACCTGGCACAAGTTGCTTCGCCTCTAGGAGCATGAGAGCGGAACATACTACTGCTGACTTTCTACCGCGAGCGAAGCGACGTAATTGCATCTGGCATGTGCAAATTGAGAAGGAGGTGGGGCGTGAGTCGCGGCTATACGAAGAAGGTCGCTCATAATGTGCCCTGGCCCTGCAAACGTATGCCCTCAGAGGTGTCATGACAGGTTATCACAATATCGTGTGTGCATGAAGCAAACTCTGTTTCTTGGAAGTGTCAATAAAAGTGCTTTACAACCAGTACAAACTAGCTACGCGTATTCGAAAGGGAACGCCCCCAAAGTCTTCACCTCGTCAGCGGCAAGGCCCAGAGGATCGAAGACTCCCCCCGTCTCCTCACTAGCACCCACAAGCTCCGACACGGCGGGGAGGGGGGCTACAATGCTTGAAGTGCGGTGCGATCTGAATCCCCCTGCGGCAACCCTCCTTTCGATGGAAGGAACCCCGCATCCGCCCAGCGTGCCCGTCGGCAACTCTCGCGTTACGGGTGTGCCACTATGAACACCGAACGCCAGCATTGCGCACTTGTATGCTGCACTTGGCACAAAGCGTGGGTGTGCCTGGCAAGACGATACACTGCACAGCGGACGCAGCCCAGAGGGCAAAAACGCGGCACGGGGGTGTAACCCAAAACCCCGTTTCGAGAAAGCTCAAACAGCAAGCTGAAACCCCTAAACAGAATATTTACGCCGCACCCTTTTTGCCCGCAGTAGCGTGCACGGCAGTGCACAGCAGCGCGTCGTGGCTGCAGGCCGGAGACTACGGTAGCGTACATCTTGCGCGAGCCATGTTTCGTTCCTTGTTCGCGCCTCGAAATGCGGGCAGCACTACCCCGGCGGCGGCAGGCGATGCCGCCAGCCCGAAAGAAAAAGATGGGGCTGCCAGCAATCGTGCAGAGGTTGTTGCAAGTCCGAAGACGCAACGTAAAGACCAGGCTATTGCGAGCCACATCCAAAAGATGGACACCAAAATCAGGTACGTATGGCTACGGTAGAGTACTGCAAGCAGAAACAACGGTGGTGCATCAGCGTTGGAAACTGGATGTTACCAGGACAGCAGTTGGTCTAGAAGACTTCGGTAACACCCAGAATGATGAAGTCGGAGAGCAACATGCCTTACAGCAGCAGTAATCCGAGCACACCTGCTGTTGAGCTCTGTACGTAGAATTAGGCATCTTGCATGTCTTGTGAAGCAACCAGGCTCTCTTTCGGTCACGGCATGCATGACATGTCCCGTTGGTCCGTTGATCGCGTTGATCCGAAATTATTAAAATCCTGCTTCGGTTGTGTACTGCAGCAGCATGCTGCCCCCCCCGCCCCCTCAGCCAAGAATCGTAGCACAGCAGTAATCGCTTGGACCGCCGGAGTTTTTGACTCTCCGAGTGGCTACCTCCCTTTTCACATCAAGGCCAGGTCGACGTACTCACGCCAGTATGTCACGGCAGCCGTAGGTAGCGGCAGCGCCGGCAGCTTGCGCTGCCACTGCCACGGAAGCTAGAGGGAGGAAGCAGCTTGTCCTGTGTTGTGAATGCAGCAGAGTTACGTTGGCACGCAGCACATACGTGGAAGTGTGGTGATCATCTTTACTCATCCGCCTGGGGGGATAGAGAAGAACATAATGATGGGAACTGACAGCAGTACGAGGTAACCGAGAGTACGTGCGTGAAGAGAAAAGTCGTCAAGAGTACCAGTCCTCCGGGGTACCAGCGTAGTCACTCGTAGTCGTTTCATCTCCTGGTACCCTTGAGACTGGCGAGGACTCAGCCATCCCAGCTCTTGGTTCCCTTGGGACTCGCGAGGACTCGTTCATAACAGCTCTTGGTACCGTTGGTATTCGCCAGGACTCAAATCATGTCGGCTCCTGACACCCTTGGGACCAGCGAGGACTCCAGCCACTTCAGCTCTTGGTGCCCTTGGGACTGGCGAGGGCTGGCGTAATTTCAGCTCTCGGCACCCATAGGATTGGCGAGAACTCAGCCACTTCAGCTCTTGGTGGCGAGGGCTCGAGTCAGTTCAGCTTTTCGTACCTTTAGGATGGACGAGCACTCAATTCAGATCAGCTCTTGGTACCCACGGTACTGGCGTGAACTCAGGCTTTTCTGCTCTTAGTGCCCTTGGGACTCGTGAGGACCCCGTCGCCAAGCTCGGTACCCTTTGGACTGGCGAAAACTCAGTCATGTCAAATCCTGGTACCCTTCGGACTGATGGGGACTCACTTATGCCACCTCGTGGTACCCTAGGGTCTGGCGAGGCCTCAAGTCGTTTTCGCTCTTGGTACCCGTAGGATTGGCAAAGACTCATTCATTTCAGTTTTTGGTGCCCTCGGGACTGGCAAGGGCTCGTTGGTTTCAGCTCCTGGTGCCCTGGGGACTCCCTATGCGTTATCAGTATTAATGGTCCCATGACGCTTGCCACCTATGGAACTCCCCCTGAACAGGCGAAAGCTACACGGAACGGGCGCGCAGTTCAACATGAAGGTGGTCATCAGAGGAGAGAGGGGCGTCGGCAAAACCACGCTGTGGCGCCGGCTACAGGGTCTCCCCTACGAGGAAACGGTGAGTTTTCGCTTCAGTCCAACTTTTTGCTTTGGATGTTCGATTCCGCTTTCTGTTTCGCTTGAAACTCTTATTCGGATGCAGTTTCGAGTTCGGTTTCGGTATGCAATTTGATTGGTGTTTGAGACTTGAGTTCGGTTTCGAGGTTCGGTTTTGGTCGCTGTCATGGTCTCGGTTTTGGTTTTGGTATCAGTTTATGTTTGCGTTTTCGGCACACATGAGGCTCTATTGCGATTTGAGGTCGAGGTTCGGTTTTTGAGGTCCGGTTTGCATTTCAGTTTTGTTTTTCGGTTGCGGATTCGGTATGGGGTTCGATTTCGGCCTGAGGTTCCGTTTCGGTTTGAGATTCGGTTCTTTTGGTGTATGTTCCGGGTTTCGGTTCCGGCTTGAGGTTCGGCTTGCAGATTGGGTTTCAAACAACAAGCGCGTGCGTTTTTACAGCGCGACACATCAAGAGAGGCAGACAGGCCACCAGTTGTTACCGCAACCCGCCACCACGACCACACGCCGCCCTCGTGCCGCTGTCATTTCCTGAAGTCACCACGCCCTGCCCCCCCGGTTCTCCCCACCGCTTCATTCTCGTTGTGACACACCTCGCCTTCACGGACGGAATCGATGAGGGCAGTACACCCCCACGCCGGAAATTCAAACAACGACGATCAATAATTGGGTGTACCGAGGGAGCCAGGACGTGGTCAAGGTTGAGGTGGGTCCTTCCGCCGCTGTTGTTGCTATCGCTGTTGTTGTTGTTGTTGCTGTTGTTGTTGTTGTTGTTGTTGTTGTTGTTGTTGTTGTTGTTGTTGTTGTTGTTGTTGTTGTCGTTGTTGTTGTTGTTGTTGCCGTTGTTGTTGTTGTTGTTGTTGTTGTTGTTGTTGTTGTTGTTGTTGTTGTTGTTGTTGTTGTTGTTGTTGTTGTTGTTGTTGTTGTTGTTGTTTTTGTTGTTGTTGTTGTTGTTGTTGTTGTTGTTGTTGTTGTTGTTGTTGTTGTTGTTGTTGTTGTTGTTGTTGTTGTTGTTGTTGTTGTTGTTGTTGTTGTTGTTGTTGTTGTTGTTGTTGTTGTTGCTGTTGCTGTTGTTGTTGCTGTTGCTGTTGTTGGTGTTGGTGTTGGTGTTGGTGTTGGTGTTGGTGTTGGTGTTGGTGTTGTTGTTGTTGTTGTTGTTGTTCTGTTGTTGCTCCCGCTGTTGACACGGTGTGCCTGCTGTACGCACGGAACCGGGCGATGCGGTGGTGGCGCATTTTGCAATCCTCCGTTCGAGGCGCCTTTACCGGCTTTGACCCACAAATCGTACCAGATAAAGTTCCAAATACATTTCGCTTTACAGAGGTTTTTCGGCTGTTTTTGTTTCTTGTTTTTTTGTGTTGTATTTGTCCAATCGCGAGAGAGCGTCAACCCAACCTAACCCTAACCCCAACCCTAATCCAGGCTAAGGCTCCGACCCGAGAGCGGCTTCGCCGCGCGTTTCGGAAAAACTGAGAAAAAATGTGCGGACCACCTCAAAAATCGAAATATATTTGGTACTCTATCTGGTATGATTTGCGGGGTGAAAACCTCGCAGAGGCTAGTACTCCGTTCCGCGAAAGCGAGGGTGCGCCAGGGGTGTTACTGTTGAAAAAAAAATCGGTGACTTGACAACCGCTGTATACTGCTGCTGCTGTTTTTTTGCCCTCCACTTCTCCCCCGATTCCTTGCCCTCTCACTCATCTCTTTTTCCCACCGTCCCTCCCTCCCTTCCATCTCTCCGCACTCCCCTCGTTCCTCCTCTCTCCTGCTCTCTCTCCCGCCTCCCCCTCTCTGCAACTCCCTGCTTCCGTGGCACTACACGCGCGAGTAGGTGTGGGACGTGGTGAACAAGGGGTTGGCACGAGGAGGGGTGAAAAGGGTGCCGGAAGGCGAGGACTTGGAAGACGCCGTCGCGGGCCTCCCTCCGGACGCCGGTTCAGGTAAGTTTTCCCTTGTTTATTGTTGTTGTTGTTGTTGTTGTTGTTGTTGTCGATGGTGGTGGTGGTGGTGGTGGTGGTGGTGGTGGTGGTGGTGGTTGAGTGTGATTCTCTTGTTTGTGGGTCCGCGTTGGGTTGGTGTTGTCTCAATTGAGCGTGCTCAACGGTGCGATTAGCAGGAGAACAAAAAACAGAACAGGGCCCTCCGCCAGTCTTCAATCTTCCTCGTGACTCCCCCCCCTCGCCGGCGCTTCCCTCCCCGCCCTCCCGTCTCCCCCCCCCCCATCCCTCGCCCTCCCTCCACCACCCCCTCCCCCTTCCCTCCCCCGCCCCCGCCCCCCCCACACTTCTCTCTTGTATCTCCAACAACTATCCAGCTCGAGGCGGCCGGTCCTTGGCCGTACTTGACGCTGGAATGGTGAACGTGTACCACGGTGCGAACGCGGTCATCTTCATGGTGGACCCTTACCGACCCGACACGCTGGACAAGGTATCGAACCGCCGGACATCCCGATGCGCCCATTAAAAATACCATACGTACCACATGCTTTTGAGTTCCTACCATTTTGGAACGCACACACACCAACGCCCAACGACAGCGAATAAGTTAGTTGGGTTAGTTTGTAGCACGAGTGATGGGTGGGTGGGTGGATGGGTGGGTTGTTGTGATTTTTCGTTTTTTTAGTTTGTTCGCCCTCCTTTTTTATCGAATGCGCGAACGCGGGCTGACGCTGTGCTTTTTGTACCCGGTGTAATGTTTTTGGTCGTGTCGTTTTTTGCATAGTATTCGTTTCCGTTTGTATAATCTTTGATGTTGCAGTCTAGTGTGTATAGTCATCGTTGCCTTTTGTGTACAATGATCGCGCCCTTTTCGTATTATAATGCAATATTCCCCTTCGGGATGTGTTTGACTTGGAATCCCGGTGGTGTCTTAAGTTGAAAAGGAGGAAAATCTATTGAAAAATAAATGAGAAACAATTAGCCACCGCGCAAGTGACACGGTAAGTAACACCGACCAGCCCAAAACGAGTTTGTAGCTTAGTTTGTACGTTTCCTAAATATATGACCAACCTTTTATTTTCCGGTTTATCATATTGTAATTATCGTTTCCGTTTAAACATAATGATCCTGTCTTCGACTGTTCAACATGGTAATGTTTTCCGTCACGGGAAGTCTATTCTCGTGATCAAAATCCAGACACACACACTCACGCGCACACGCTCGCACTCACACACGTGCACGCACACAGGTGGAGAAGGCTCTGGCGGAGGCGCCTGTGGACCTCCCGACCGTGGTCCTCCTGAACTTCCGCGACAAGCTCGAAAAAGAAACCGCCATCGCCGGAAGAAAAGCCTCTGACCAGTCTGGAACTCCTCCTCTTGCTGGTACAACTGGCGATGGTGCTGGTGGTGCTGGTGCTGGTGCTACTGCTGATGCTGCTACTAATGCTGGTGCTGCTGGTGGTGCTGCTGGTGGTGCTGCTGGTGGTGCTGCTAGTGGTACTGGTGCTGCTGGTGGTGTTGGTGCTGGCACAGCTGGTGTTGGGGATTCTGCAGCGGACGATCATGATGGTGATGATTATGCCCCCTCCCGTCCAACATCGGGAGTCGTGACTGGAGGT
This sequence comes from Undaria pinnatifida, assembly GCA_012845835.1. Classification (NCBI taxonomy): domain Eukaryota; class Phaeophyceae; order Laminariales; family Alariaceae; genus Undaria; species Undaria pinnatifida. The sequence goes on from JABAKD010000010.1 coordinate 10,529,070, forward strand.
GGGGAAGGGGGGGAAACCGGACAGAAACGAGAAGGGGGAGGGGCGGAAGGAGGCGGGGGGGGGGGGGGGGGAGGGAGGTGGGGGTGCGTGGGACCACGTGGTGACGCTGGAGACCGCGCGGCTGATGATGGACCGCGTGCGAAAGGCGGACGAGGCGGAGGGGAGGGGGGCCGGGAGGCGGGTGAGCCTGTTCGACTGCTCCATGAAGAACTGCTTCGGGCTCAGGGTGAGAGAGGGCTTTTGACGTTTTTGTATTTGCTTGCGTTTGCTGCTGCAGCTGCTCCCGCATCAGTGGTGGCGATGGTGACGACGGCAGTGTCGACAGCGGTGGCAACCTAAGATGTCGGGGGACAGCACCTTCACCCCTTTACAGACAGCTTCAAGGCGAATGCCTTGACAGACAGCCTTGATAGGAAAAAAACACGGGGCACGATCGAAAAATATTGTTTGTTTTTTTTTGTGCAAAAAAAAAAAAATGCAATGTTTATGTATGATAGGGCTTCCACGTAAATTTCAACAGGAAATAGTTGAAAAAAAAATGGTGTCTTCCTTGTGTGCGTGTGTTTTTTTTTCGCCCTGGTCGTGCGGGCTGTTCGAAAAATGTCAAAAATTGTACCAGGTACCAGGTAGCAATCAAGCCGCAGGTGAGAGGCGAAAGTGCGAGGATTTATGCGTACCAAACTGTGGATTTCGAAGCACCGAGCTGTTTAGAGCACGCACAGAGCAAGACTATCCCCACCCGCTTGGTGCGGCAGCGGCATTAGTAGCGCAAGAATGATGCTGCTAGTTGTTGGCCTTTGGGGGGGCTCTAGCTTCCGTAATCTCGATCGGCGCGAGGTGGCCTCCACAAAAAGCGACCTTTACAAAATTCATAGGGATCAAATCAGTTTTCAGAACCACCAAGATGGCTTAAACACCACACACACGACAACATAACCCTTATCAGGCGGGTGGGGCGGCAACATGAGCAGTAGAAATACGATGCTGCTTGTATTCAACCGTGGCGGGCCCGGTAGCTACCGCAGTCGTGAACTGCGTGGGATGATCTCTCAGAAAGAAACCCGATTCTACAGCGAACGAAGCACAACAGATTCCAGGAGCTTGAATCAGCATTATCAGAACCGCAGAGTTCGCTCGAAAACCACACACACAGGACAAGCCAAGCCCTACCCGCTTGCTGCGGCAGCGAATCATGACGAGTACCAGGCGCAATACGCTGCTGAGTTTCATCTGAGGGTGCGGTGACTGCCCTAGTTGTGTGTGCTGTCTGCTGCTGCTGTCTGGTACTGCTCTTACTGTGGCCAAAAACGCAAAGTTCCGTATGTCACCGCAAGCGGGCTACTAGCACTGTACACGCAACTTAAGTTGTTTCGTAAGGTACGAAAAACTAAAAATAAAAAACCGTACGCTATGAAATAATTGGGCATTTTGGAATTTCAACAGGAAAAATTCGCGGCGAAAAAACGCAATGCAACCTACTCCAGTTAAAAATTCCCAGCTATAATGCACAAGTTACCTGCGATTTTTTTATGTAGAAACAATATATATGTTGTTTAAATGCGTTCCGATTTGCAGCAGTAGTTCTCTCAGAGGAACCTTAGGTTCCGTGAGAGCTTTATGGCCCAATATTCAGACTGTGAGTGAGTGAGTGAGTGAGTGAGTGAGTGAGTGTCGTCTCTCACACGGAAGCTCCAAACCACGCACTTTTTGAAGCCGAATCTATTTGACGCTAAAACCCACCCCATCGTGCAGCTTGCGTGACACTATACAGCCTCACAAAGTTTCAGCTTCATTGGATCTCTGTGTCGAGTTTAGGCCATGGGTGTCGGGCTTCTCTGTGCTCTTTGCCGTGTCCTCTGTGTGGGCTTTTGGTGGTGTTTATCAACAACAAATTTGCTATGACGGCACTCTTTGCTGTTGACGGACGTCTGTCAATGACCTCTTCAGACAAAAGTTAGCATGTCCAAGTCTTCGTATACATTGACGGGTCAACACTTCTCCGGTAGTCCGTCAAGCGATATGTGATATATTTGCTGTGTAAAAAAGTGCTACGAGTATACGGGGAGTATCAGGTACGAGCATGTTGGGCGCTGGCACTGGCGCTAGCGGGTACGTTACTGCCTTCGTGTGTCTTCCCTGGCCACGGCCGGCGTCGACGAAAAGGTTCCAGCAACATTTCTAGGTACTCTTCACTCAACCAGTTTCAATTCCCATGTGGATACGTTTACTACCTTTGTTTTTGTCTTCCCTGGCCACGACCGTGTCGGTGGGTGCACTGCTGTGTCGGTAGGGCGATGCGAGGAAAAACTTTGAAACAGTGGATATCTGTCAATACGTAACTAAAAGAAACGAACGGCACATCAAATTGAAGACCTCCTCAGCACAAAGACGAGTCACACGTTCATTGTCGCCTGACGTCCCGTGCATTGAGGCCTCTTTTGTGAGGGACATACCTCGCCGCCTCCCCAACGACAAACTATTATCTACACATAATGAGGATACGGTTTTTTTCTCTCATATTTTCTCCCCGTCTCCACTATGCGGGTTTGCCCGGAAGGACAAGAGGGAAGAGGGGGCGGGACGGACTCTAAGAGAACAGCACGCCGCCTGATGCGAGTGTGCCTTTCCAATAAATATCGCAATTGAGCTACGTACAGCTGCCGCACAGGCGCAAGGAGCAGGGAGTAGGGCAGTACATAGCAGCGAACGCATGGAGACATTGATAATAGACAAGAGACGGCCATGAAACGGTGAATTTCACATTTTTTCTACAAATTCTCCATGATGGATGGTATTAATAAAAGTACTCTCAAACACGAACGAGCAAGAACAATAATAACACATTGCTCTTGGCGTTCGTACATACGAAATAAGCACATCATATTGCTGCTATGCGTACGTTGCATGCACCAGGTACGTAGTGGTTGGTATGCATATGTATGTTTTCGCGTGCTGCATGTTGCATGGTTGCATTCGGTTTGTCGCCAGCCGTCGTCCTGCTGCCTGCCGACGACCGCATCACAACTTCCACGTTTTCAAGTAGAATCAGCAGAAGAAATGCCAGGTCTACTGCTGGTGCCAAACCACCTACTGCTGACTGCTGGCTGCCGGCTGTCTGTGCCTGGTGCAGTCTGCTGCCGCGACCGCTGCGCCTGCTGTCCTGCTCGGCATGGCAGCACGCACACCCAAGTAACAAATAACAAGTAACGTAAATAGAGGTTTCCATACAAATGATGAGGCGTGTTTCTGCCAGGGATAAGTGTCATATGTCTAGCCATAGATATTCGCCTTGACAGACAGCCTTGACAAACAGACAACTTGATATTTACATGTCTCCTGACATCTTGGGTGGCAACAGTGTGGTCCCCTCCGTTCCAAGTGAATGTTAGCCGCCGTCGCCGTCAGAGGTATATATAGCGCCTGCTCGGCACTATTCGGGATGCCGGTTTAACACCTGTTGCCTTCGGTGGCCAATTGCCATCTTCATGCCCCCCCGCCTATCCCCGCTTGACCCTTGACCCTTGGTGGGATGCGGTGCGGTGCGGTACAATACGCTTGATGCAGGTGCTGTACACGTACCTGAACGTTCCTTTCTTGGAGCTGAAGCGGCGGTCCCTGCTGCAGCAGGCAAGAGCGGCGGAGGAGACGCTTGAGAGGGAGTACCGAGAGTTGGCGGGCTTCATCGGCGGGCACAGCTACGGCAACTACATGCAGCACCTGTCGACCTCCGACGTGGACCCGACTGCAGGTATCGTATCCGATCTCCGCTTTGCGTTTTTCATTCGCTTCACTCTTAGCTTTGCGTTGTTCACGGCGTCCTCCCAATCCGCGGGATCAGCCCGAACCTTTCCATCACCCTTTGTCGTTTGTCCTTCTTCCTTCTGCCACACACACCCTTATCCCCCCCGCCCCCCTCCAATCCCCAATTCCTTCCCCCCTTCCCCCCCTTGGCCCTCCTGCCCTGCTCTGCCCTGACCTACCCCCCCTCCCCCCACATTGTCCAGGGCGATCGTCGCCAGCGGCTCCCCCCGGGCGTCCATCGATCGCTTCCATGCCGGCGACATCTCCTTCCGCCGCTGGGGGGGGCGATATCTCCTTCGAGCGGCGCGGGTCTACTGATAGCCACGGCCGCGAGTCGACGGGGGCTCATCGAAAAGACAAGAAGAAGAAGCACCACAAGGACAAGGACAAGGACAAGGACAAGGACAAGTCTAAGAAAAAGGTACCAATGTATCCGTCGCTTGCACCGTGTATACCGTACAAAATATGCCAGGCCTAGAAATGGGTATAGCGTGTACCGCTTATACCGTACCAGGTATATTGAGGCGGGGGACAAAGACAAAGCTAAGAAACAAGGTGTGTACCGCTTATATCGCACCAGGTATATAGAGGCGGAGGGACAAAGACAAAGCTAAGAAAAAAGGTGTGTACCGCTTGCACTGTATTTTATACAGTAGGGTGTTGGAATGCAGTGTCTGAATTCCATATATCGCTCCGGATATAAGTTTTGTTTGTATTTGTAATCATGCCTGTCGCTTGTATTCGTAATCATGCCTGTCGTTTGTATTCGTAATCATGCCTGTCGTTTGTATTCGTAATCATGCCCAAGCAGCCCTTTTGTACTTGCAGACAGAGTGGAATACCTGTAGTTGATGTGCAGTCCCCAGACAAGAGTACGGGCATCTTTGTGTTGTGCGTTGCCTTTGTGAGGTAGACGGTCAACAGAACGGCCAGCGGAAGTTCAACAACGGTGCTCACGTGCCCACGCCATTTACTGTCGCCGCCGCTGCCCGGTGTAACCGCGCGTCCAATGTGAAATGTGAATCTTTCTGCGTTTCTCGACCACGTGTTATCTTGGCAATCGCTCAATGCAATGGAATGAAGCATTGCAATGCAATACGATGTTCAATGAGAGGAATGCATTGCAATGCTCAACGAAATGATGAGATGCTATGCAATGCCATGCCATACGATTCAATGCAACGTCACGCAATGCTATGTAATGCGACACAACGATGCAATGCGATGCATAATGCAATGCAATACAACTCGAATGCAACTCGAATGCAATGATGCGCACGTCAGATTTATCACCGATTCTCACGTGATGATCTACTGTACATCTTTCAAGGAAGATCTGCCGTGGTGTAGCTCATGTTACCTGATGGGAGCCGTACGATCAGCATTATCTATTAATGGCACATATTTGCGGGGTTTATTGATAGTACTCTATGTACATATCCTACACAACAGCTCATAACGGCAAATACAGGATCTACTTCAGATGATATAGATGATATAGATCGTGATCTGTCCGATGTAGGTGATCTAGATTGTGATCGGTCCCATGTGTGCAACGATGCGATGCAAGGATGCAATGTAACGATGCAATGCAATGATGCCATGCAATGACTCAATGCAATGATGCCATGCAATGACGCAATGCGATGCAATAATGCGTTGAATTATGCAAATTCTTTGATGAAATGCGATGATGCAATGCAAAGCGAAATAAACGCAACGCAACGCAACGCAACGCAACGCAACGCAACGCAACGCAACGCAACGCAACGCAACGCAACGCAACGCAACGCAACGCAACGCAACGCAACGCAACGCAACGCAACGCAACGCAACGCAACACGACGCGGCGCTCTGCAGGACCGACATCGCCACAAGAGCGTCAAAAGCAAGAAAGAGGAACGAAGCGAGCCGCCGCAGTACGAGGGGAGGGTCACGGACGCCAAAGACTTTGCACCCGCCCCTAAAAAGGTGACCTTGTTGTTGTTCACGTTGTTGTTGGTGGTTGCTGTGATGTTGGTGCTGCTTGTGTACGGTGGTGATGCTGTTTTGTTTTGTTGGTGTTGGTGTTGGTGTTTGTATTGGTGTTGGTGTTTGTTGCCATTGGTTTAGTTGTTGCTGGTTGTTGTCAGTGGTTGTTGGTGTTGATGTCGCAGCGGTGGCCGTCCTTACGTTTTTTTTTTCACCCACCCTGCGTTTTTTCTTCCTTTTTGATGGAGGCACCTGTCCTGTGTATGCATCTGCCCACCCCCCCTCACCCCCGCCACCGCTACTGCCGCCGCCGAAACGCCTCCTTTTTATCATATGAAATCCTTGCAATCCGTGTCTTTCTTGTGTGTTGGGGTTGGGGGTTGGGGGTGGGGTTGGGGCGAGGGCAGACGGCGACGGATGAGCTGGAAGAGTTTTTCGGCGACAGCAGCGAGGAACACAGCAACGAGGGCGATCGAGAGCGACGCAAGGTGGTTAAGGCCATCAAGCCCTCGGCGCTGGCCAAGGCTGCGGCAGCGGACGATGGTGAGGGGGCGGGAGAGGGAAGGGGGGGGCAAGAAGTAGAGAGGGAGGGAGGGAGGGAGGGAGGGAGGGAGGGAGGGAGGGGGGAGAGGGGGATAATTAAAGATGAGAGAGAGAAACAGAGAGGAAAAGATAAAGGTAGTATCGAGAGCCCCGGTGTTCTCCGCAACGTTTTTTTCTTTTTTTCTTTTTTTCCTCAGCTGCCTCATGGCGGTGCTGTTTTTATTGCCATTCCCGTCCCCTCTTCTCCTTTCCCTTCGGCTTCGGTGGTCCCGAATTTCTGATTTCTTCTCTTCGCTTTTTTGTTTGTGCGCCACCCTTTGGTCCCTTCCACCTCACCTTGGGGCGGGGCTGGGGAATGTGCCGATAATGAGCAGCCGGAAACACGGACTCGGACGAGATGCCTGCCCCAAGGACGTCGAGGTTGAAGCGAGTCACGGCGCCCGTCAAGGTAAGCCTAGAGGCGGGGTGGGGCGGGGTGGGGCGGGTGGGGCGGGCCGGGAGGGACGGGACGCACATATACGCTGAAGCGATAGCGGCTGCACGTGTTCGTACTTCTGAGTAGCTAACGGCTACGGGTGTCCCGCGTCGAGCTCCTGCCCCCGAAACACCCCCCACTTTTCTCTCGACAGGACACGTCGACGGTTTGCTCTAGGACGATTTGTTTTTGGAACGATTGTTTGTTGGACTACGAACGTCTTCATTATTTATTTTGAAACTTTTGTACGTTGGACTGCGAGTATCGGAAACTTCCTCCGACGTCGCCGCTCCCTTCCATCACCGGTGTCCTCCCGTAGTTCTGGCTGCGCCGGCAATCGTATGTTTTTCTGTTGTGTTCATTATGTTTGGTGCCCGTGGAAGTGCACCGCGGTGATCGCCGTCTACCCTCCGCAGCATTGGGATCCCACCCCTCGCTCCCTCCCCCCCCCCGCCCTTCCCCTGCCTCCTTTTACCGCGTTGTGCGGACTGCGCAGGTAATTAGGTAGTAGGGCTCCGCCCGCCTGTGTGATTGGTCCGTAGTGGTGGTGGTGGTGGTGGTGGCTTGGGTACGTCGTGGTACTCCGTGTCAAGGAGGTCGGCCTACAGGGTCAGGGATCTCCTAACCAACTCCTCCTGACTTATTTTTGTTTTTTCATCGACGGCTAATTTTTGTTTTTGATGTATTTTTTTCACCGCGTTTCGTTGGGATATTTGGCTGTCAAGACGTTCTAAGCCGGTGGCACCATTGGAACCGTGGGAACCGTAGGAGCCGTGGAAGCTGTGGGAGCCATAGGGACCGTATGAACCGTATTAATCCTAGGAATCGTGCCAACTAGAGGAACCGTTGTGAACTATAGAAACCGCAGGAACCGTAGGAACTATAGGAACCGTCGGAACCGTACGAACCGTAGGTAACAATAGGAGTCGTAGAAATACTAGGAACCTTAGCAACCGTAGTAACCGTAGGAACCGCAGAAGCCGTAGGAACCGTAGGAACTTCACTGGCTTCTTGAGCCGAACTCTTGTGAATCTTGGCGCACATGTCATACGTGCGCCAGTCACCGACTATGTGTATACCCCTTCTCCTACACCCCACAGTCCACGGCGACTACCACCACCACTACTACCACCACCGCCGCCACCACCACCGCCACCACCGCCACCACCACCACCGCCGCCTCTACCACCGCCGCCAAGGCGTCGCTTTCGAGTCCATCGCCGGGGCTGACCACCACCACCCCCACCGCCGCCCCGGCCCGGGGCAGAGGGGGGGCGTCAACGTCAAAGGAGGCGGGGAAGAAGGACGAAGAGGAGGAGGCGGGGGGAGAGGCGGAGGACGAGGAGGGAGGGGAAGAGGAGGAGAAGGGGAGGGGGGGGGACGATAGGGGGGCACACGGGGTTACGAACGAGGCAGTCGACCGCTTGGGAGCGGAGGTGGAGGAAGAGAAAGACGAGATGGTGGTGGAGAAGGGGAAAGATGAGGGCGATGAAAGCATCATGGGGGAGGATGAAGGGGGTGCCAAGGAGGAGCAGGAGGAAGGGGGGGGAGGGGGGGGCGCAGGGGAGGGTCCTACCGTAGAGGGGGCGGAGAAGGCTCCCGGTGCCGAGGGTAGCGCTACCGTAACCGGCGGTGCAGGCGAAGACGAAACGGGCGGTGGGAGCCTTGCTGGGGGCGCGGCAGACGAGGTCGCTTCGGTGCCGTCACCCTCGTCGCGAGCGGGCGGAGAGGGAACGATGGGGGTGGTGACGGCGGCTAAAGCGACGGGGGCGGTGACGGCGATGGAGGGGACGGCGGTGGCGGTGGCGGCGGGGCAAGAGGACGGCGCAAGCGATGACGATGAGGGGAAAGGGGAGGAGGAGCCACCCCAAGCGGCGAGCCGGCTACAACGGGAAAGGAGCGAGGATGAGGGAGGCGATGATTCGGCAGGAGCTGCTGTCGGGGCTGGCCGCGTTGGCACGGTCAACGGAGAGGGGGGCGGAGCGGGGGGGGGGCGGGGGGGCGGGAACGCCAGAAAGCGAGAAGCCGCGTGTGGACTCGGCGAGGGAGGAGGAAGGCGTATCCGCAGTTGAAGATGCGGAGAGCCGGGGAGCCGGAGATCAGGTGCGGCGTTCAACTTTTAGTTTCAGTGTTTATTTTCCTCCGTCGGATGTGTAAACGTTAAGGTTCAACTCGCCACACTTCCACGCATGTGCTGTGTGTCATTGTGACGCGGCTTGCTTAACAACGGCGAGTCCGTGGCAGCGGAAGTGTAAGCTTCTCACTAGTGGAAGATTCACGCAAGAGACGTTAATAATCTTTCTTTTATGCTGCATGTAGTTTTAAGCGCGCATCAAAACGGTATGGCCGTTGGCGGGTGGGTGTTCTGGAGAGACTTTGAATTTCCTGGATTTTTTTAGCTTCGCACAGGATGTGGGGTGCGGAGGATGCAGCTTACCTGTGGTTGTGTGTATCTCGATATTAGTTGTTTGTGTGACCCAGTCCAGCCCAACCCAAGCCATCCCAACCCAACCTCCCAACCCAACCCAACCCAACCCAACCCAAACCAACCCAAACCAACCCAAACCAAACCAAACCAAACCAAACCAAACCAAACCGAACCAAACCAAATCAAACCAGACCAAGCCAAACCAAACCTAAGCTAACCTAACCTAACCTAACCTAACCTAACCTAACCTAACCTAAGCTAACCCAAACCAAACCAAACCAAACCAACCCCCCCCTGACCATTCCCGTTCTGCACAACTCTCTCTAGGAGGAAAATGAGGAGGAGGGGCAAAAGACGGAGACTTCCCCGGTCACTGCCAGCGGTATGCCCGACCCCATCGCTGCTGCCGCCGCTGGCGTGGCCGCAGCTGATGTAGCCCCAGCCGCTAACGTAGCCGCGGCAGCAGCAGCAGCAGAAGCCGAAGGCGCTCTCATGGAACAGCCGACGACACACGCACACGTATCACCACGGCGCTCCGTCGACCCATCGCTGTCGCCAACGGACACTGCCGCCCAGGAGGTTGTCGCTACCACGGCCGATCGAGGTGACGAAGCGGGGGAAACTGGGCGTCCGTCGGGAGGCGAGGGTGAAAGCGAGGCGGGTGGATCTGCGGCGGCGGCGGAGGTGGACGAGGGGGGACGGTTGTCTACCGCGGGTAGCTCGCAGCCGGCTGACGCTATTGGGGGAGGGGAAGAGGAGGGGCGTGGTGGTAGCGGCGGCGGTGACGCTGGTGGTGGTCGGAGCAGCGGGGATGAGGAGGAGGGTGCGGGAGATGTCCCCGCCCGACAGGGGGAAAGTATGATGACAGAAGAGGAAATTGGGGTTGAGGTGGACGGAGAAGAAAAATCAATCACAACCGATGCCGCTACTTCGGCAGTCGCCGCCGCCGCTAAGGCAGGGGGAAGTCTGGACGACGATGACTCCGTCGCAGGCTTCGATCCCAAGATTTTGGGTGGGGACAACTCGCCAGAAAGAGAGGACGGCGGAAGCGGCGGCGGTGGAGGAGGTGGAGGCGGCGGTGGTGTGCTAGCCGATGAATTTTTCGCCGGAGACGGCGACAGCAGCGGCGGGGAGGGCGCCCTCTACTCTGGGGCCGCCGCTGCCCCCGCAGCCGCCGAACCCGTAAGTGGTGCTTTTTACGTAGAAGATCTGTATGAAGACGGCGACGATGGCGCCGAACATCACCTTCATGGTCACGGAAATACTCCCGGCGTCACGGAACCTTCTTCCCCGCGATTGATAGCGTCCAGCGTACGAAGCCTCTCCCCCTCCCCGGAGGGAGGGAAGGCAAGAGGGGTCGGGAAGAGATTCGGGTACCCGCGGTCCTCTTTCGAAACGCAGCGGAATGATGCGGCAGCTGGGGGGGGCTCTTCGACGGGGCCTGGGGGTGGGGCTGCGAGTGGAGCGGTGGGGCTAAGCGAGGCGGCGAAGGCGGCTGTCGCGGCGGCTTTGGCCAGCGCGACTGCCGCGGCGTCAGCGTCAGCGTCAGCAACGGCAGGGGGGAGGTCGAGCCAGTCATCCTCGCGTAGCAAGAAGAAGAAGAGCGGCAAAGAAAGGAGGCGGAAAGGGGGCGAGGACGAAGGGGAGGGGGGGAGAGAGGGGGCACGCGGTGTGGATGGGTCCGGCGAGGTTGATGGGGGTAGGGAAAGGCGGTCGGGGAAGGGGGGGGGGTCGTCGAGGCGGCATCACCGGAAGTCCGCCGTTTGAGCGATCGGGCCGGTGATGGAGAATGAGGGGGTGGCTGGTGTTTTTCTTGTGGTACGTAGTGGTGCGTGCAGAAGAGGTTAAGACTTGCGTTTGGAGCCAATCTTCGGGCTGAAGCGGATCACGGAGCTTTTGCGACAAGGTTGCGACAAAGAAAAAATTGCTTTTGATATGTGCGGTGTCTTTGTTTTTCCTTGAGCTTGTGTGTTTTTGTTGCGGGTAGCCGGAGGTGGGAGGTGTTACAAGCTTCAGTTGGTTTGTTGATGTCCACACGTCGGTGGCTGTTGTTGCCATTGTGTCCCTTGTGTCTATTGCTGGCTTGGAAGCTTAGGTCGCGCCGAAAGCGCTGAAGAGTGGTTGGTACCAGACAGCCGCCTGCTTTGCACTCGTTTGAGTGTTGCTTTGCAGGTCGCGCGAGAAGTCGCGTAAAAAAATCAAAGGATTGTTCGAGTAAAAACAGTGGATGAATGAATTGTGGTTTGTGTTTGTGCTTGGGATTGTCTCCGGTATGTATGCGCGCATGCGTGCGCGCGTGTGCGTGACAAAACAGATCTGATGTGTGTACGGAAAAATTTTCTTACATCAAACGCTGCAAACAGCGGCTGATTGTTGGCGATTTGATTACCCAATAACAATAAAGTTAACTCACAGGCGTCGACGTGCAGTCCAGTAACTGGCTGAGGGGTTTTCGGTTGCTCGTCCGCACCACAAAAACGCCACCGAATAACGTCCCGGAAGGAGAAAGCTTATGGCGTATGGCATATTTATACCTGACAGGCCAGGGAATCGAACGGGAGGGCACCAGAGCGTGCTGGCTTGGTGAGTCTAAGTACGTAAGGATAACGCCTTGCAAAACGGTGTGTGAATCGCCTGGCGATGCGTGTCCATTCTCACTCGTGACATGTACAGTACGAGGTAGTATCAAATTGGGAGCACCCCTCCTTCCAGAAATTTGTTGTTGGTTGCTGTGGCAGCACAGCCGCAACTAGCTGTCTACAGGTTGAGTCTTGTACATCATCGTCGGCTCTATCATTTTACGAAATTTGTTGTATGTGCTAGTGTACTCGCGGTGCTGACATTCAAGGTACCGTATGGTACATGCAGTCATTATTGGTACGAGTCGAAAACATAATGACGCGACCCCCATGCCTACCGTTTGTTTTCTCAACAACTCCAGTACACTAAACTAGTACCTGGTAACTAGACTATATTGGTAGTATTATAGTCAATAATATATGCTGCCTAGACGAGACTGTACCTATTATTAACAAAAATGAAATACGCTACATACAGCGGTGAGATCGAAGACTTCGTCGACACTCAATCTTTGCAAGCTGTGTGTGCTACTCCGATCGCGCGTGTATGTCCTCAGTGAGAATATAGTTCGGCGACTCCCCTTCGAACTATTATTAGCTGGTACCGGTGGCAACAGGGTGACGTTGATGCTACACCCCGTTTTTGAGGGGAACAAAATCTGACGATTATAGCACCAGTTTATTATGTATATCTAGTCGTATAACCTGTGAGGCGAGGCCGGGGGGGGGGTGAGCTGGGGACGGGCGAGGGGTAAAGGGGCGAATTTTTCAACATTTTTCGGTCGCATAAATGTACCATAGGAGCTTACTGCACGCGTAGTGCTATAATAAGTCTAAGGCGATGATGGGGGAGGCGTGGAAGCCGCGGGGGGGGGGGGGATAGGAACTTGAAGACCATACAAAAAATGAATTGGAGCTGCTGCATGGATGGATGGGTTGCTCGGAAGGTATAAATATATGGTATCAGCTGTCGTGTAGCCTCTCTCTGGCGCATTATACCAAGAGCAGCAGTAATACCATTGCTGCATATGAATACACGCTTCCTGGTACCTGGTGCACGTTTTTGTTTTTGATTATGAAAAAGGTGTAACATCACCACCGTCGTCTACGCAGTATACTATAATTATGATACTACTAATACTAGTTGTATACTACTACTGCACTACTACATCTATAGTACTACCAAAAAACTAACATCATTATATATTTGCAAAATATGCCAGAGTAGTAAGCACTACCAGCCAGCTGATATCATCTCATTATCCATCTAGCCATCCATGCCGTAGCTCCAACTCATCTCCGCCCTCCCCCCCCCCCCCCCCCCTTTTGTTCCCCGCCCAGTTCGTTCAAACGCCCCACTTACAATCGAAATCGGCCAGAGTAATAAACACTTCTGAGCAATTGGTATCACGTCAATATCTTTCTAGCCATCCATGACGTAGCGTTCATTCATCCCCCCTTCCCCCCTCCGACGCCCCCTCCTTCCCCACACCCCGCACGATCGCCTAGACCCAGCACCGCACATATAGCAAGCCCCTACATATATGATTAATACGCGCGATCGTAAGATCACACACAATGTTGCGAACATCAGTGTCGACCAAACCCTTGATCTCATCGCTGAAGTGTATTTTAATATTATATGTGACCTAAACCTCTTGAACCACCCCCCTCGCCCCCCTTTTTTTTTCCTCGCTTCCTCTTGCTTAAACGCCCCACCTAATATCGAAATCCGCCAGAGTAATAAACACTCCCACGCCCTGGATATCGCCTCGTTATCTTTTCAGAGCCGTCCATGCCGTTGCTGCAATTCCCACCCACCCCCGCCCTCAACGCTCCCTCCTTCCCCACCACCCGCACCATCGCCTGGACCTAGCACCACGCGTATAGCAGACCCCTACATCTATGCGACCTAAAGACCCCCCCCCCCCGCCCCCCGCCTCCCCCCCGCCTCCCCCGCCACATCCCCCCCCCCTCCCCCACAAGAAGGATTTATAGTTTCCACGCACAAATTGAGCTGCCCCACCCGTCTCCTCCCCCCCCTCCCCCCCTCCCGCCCCCCTTTTGATCAAAATCAGGCCCCCACGTCCTTAAAAACTCCGCCCTCCCCTCACCGGATATTCGACTTGCAGGATTCACTTGATTAACTGATGCATTTTCTTCCACAGCTGTTAGATTCTGTCCCCCTCAGAAACGGGTTTTATAGTTTCCGCGCACAGACTGCCTAACATCACCCTGTTGACCCTGATAGCTACACTGTAGTTGAGAGGGGAGTCGCCGATCTATATCCTTAATGAGGACACACAACCCGTAATACGCGCGATCGGAGTATCACACACAGCTTGCAAAGATGAGTTTCAACAAAATATTCGATCTCACAGCTGGAGTGTATTTTAATTTTTATAATATTTGCACTTCTCTCTCCCTCGTGCTCAATGGTGGTGTCGTTGCATGGCCACATCACCTCGCGTGTTGAATTTTGCAACATGTATCTCTGTATTATAATTAGAAACCTCAGAGCCCCACATCGGTACGGCAAAATCATGTCAAGCGATATAGGTGTAACTATGTAAACACTGACGATTTGCACTTCTCCCCCTCGTGCTCAATGGTGGTGGCATTGCATGACCACATCACCTCACTCTTGTTGTATTTTGGCAATACGTATCTCTGTCTTATAATTAGCGACCTCAGAGCCCTATATCGGCACGGCAAAATCATGGTAACTACATGGTTACACCTGTCGATTGAAATGTTCTATCTTGCGATCCATGTATAAATAATCAGGGCTTTCTTCGATACGCCTCTTTTAGGTTGGTATCATTTACCACGGTAACCAGCCACCACGGTAATGCACGGTAATTATTGGATGGGGTAACGGACAACCTTTGTACTCATTGGTACAGGAACCCGCCACCACGGTAATGCACGGTAATTATTGGATGGTAACGGACAACCTTGGTACTCATTGGTACAGGAACCTGCCACTGCGGTAACGGGCGTTTTTTTTTTTCTACAGCGCGTGGCATGCCCACGTTACAACGTATGCCCAAACATCCGAACAACAACAAATATCATGCGTGGGCCCAATGTTTGCAAACCTCAAATAATACAAGCTTAGTCCTACATAGTACATACAGGCAGACGGGCCCGGCGGACTGTGAAGACGAACCAAAACCTTCGCCCAAGCTACGCCAGCAATGTCAACCACGCCAATCAACAACCAAATCGTGAAGAAATCAAGATATCGCCCCCCAACGCACACCACGAAGCTGTAACATATTGTATACCACACCCAAAATTGTTTTTTGCACCACACCTATTAATAACATCAAATCTGCTAGAATTCGACGAAATCTTCGATCTCACAGCTGGAGTGTATTTTCATTTTTTATAATAATATTAAACAATACGAGGCAGGTGACATAATTAACTGATGCATTCTTTCTACATCCGACCGTCAGATTTGTCCGAGGATTTATAGTTTCCGCGCACATGGACTTACTTATGAATATATCTTTGCGCTGAAAGCGCTCGATTGGTGCTTCCCTGGCATCTCCGCGGGCGGACGATCCGGCGTATTACTTACGGAACGGTCCAGCTTTTATTTATTTGATTTCTTGCTCCACCTGATCTATTTCTGTTATAAATATTTTGAATATTATTTGTGACCTAAACCTCCTAAAAAAATCCCCCCCCCCCCCCCCTCCCCCTCTTGCTCTCCCTTACTCAAACGCCCCACCAAATATCGAAATCCGCCACATTAATAAGCACTTCACGCACAGGATATCACCTCATTATCTTTCGAGAGCCATCCATGCCGCTGTGTTCCCCCCCCCCCCCCCCCGCCTCGAAAGCCCCCTTCTTCCCCATCACCCGCACCATCGATCGCCTAGACCTAGCACCACACGTATAACAAACCCCTCACCTAAAGCCCTTCCTCCCCCCCCCCCCCCGCCCCCCCCCCCGCCCCCACACCCCCCACCTCCCCCCCAACCCATCCCAACCCCACCCCCTCGAACACTCCACCCTCTCTTTACTCACTGATTGTACGACTTACCCCAGGATATACATGATAAACTGATGTATTATTTCCAAAACCGTCACATTTTTATCCCCTCAAAATAATGTATAGTTTCCAGGCACATATTGAGCTGCCCCCCCCGCCCCCCCCCCCCCCCCCGCCCCAACCCCCCCCCCCGCCCCCAATAATATACTGGTGCCAGAACCGTCAGATTTATCCCCTCGAAAGGATTTACAGCTTACATGCACAAATTGCCCCCTTCCCCCCCCCCCCCCCCCCCCTCCAAACCCGCTCGCTTTTGATCAAAACCAGGCCCCCACGTCCTTCAAAACTCCGCCCAACCCCCCTCACCGGTTATTCGACTTACAAGATTCACTTGATAAAAGGATACATTTCCCTTTACAGCTAGCTGTCAGATTTTGTCCCCCTCAGAAACGGGTTTTATAGTTTCCGCGCACAGACTTGGACTAAAATCATCCTGTTGACCCTGATAGCTACTCTGTAGTTGTAAGGGGAGTCGCCGACCTATATCCTTAATGAGGACACACAACTCGTAATGCGCGCGATCGGAGTATCACACACAGCTTGCAAAGATGAGTTTCGACGAAATCTTCGATCTCACAGCTGGAGTGTATTTTCATTTTTTATAAAATATATATTGACTCTTGCATGGGAACCTCTTTCTTTTCCCGGTGACACCCAGATTCGAACCACCGAAGAGCAAGATTATACGCGGACAGTCTATCTACTATTAATACACCACGACGTCACATTGATATTGATATGTATTTTATTTTTACAAATAAATATATACCTGGCATCAATTTTTTATTGGGATCATTTTTTTTTTTCTGATGACGCCCAGATTTGAACAACCGAAGACCTAGCGTATAAGCCGACAGTCTAGCTACTGGATAGACCACAGCGTCACATTGATATCTATTTTATTGTTACAAAAATAATTGATAAAATAAAAATACTTCGAAGTACCAAGTAAGCATCGATTTTTCATGAGCATATATTTTTTTTCCGATGACACCCGAATTCGAATCAGCGAAGGGCATAATTATAAGCGGACAGTCTATCTACTAGACCACAATGTCACAGCCGCAGTCACTAGTGGTATCTACCAGTACTATTTGTTTAGGTGCAACTACTACTACTACTGCTGCTGTATATTATTTATGCGAAACATAGATGTACTGTACCACGCAGCTTGCAAAGTTGAGTTTCAACCATTCAATCGGTCGTACTCACAGCTGACGTTTTCTCAATTTTTATATAAAATGTACACGACCAGGTATCGATTTTTTTAAGAGGATAATGTTTTCCCCCGATGACACCTGGATTCATCAACGAAAACCAGACTTATAAGCGGACAGTCTATCTACTAGACCACAAAGTCACATTGCTATTTTTTTTTTTAACAAATACTCCGGAGTATAATATATTGATTTTTCATGAGGATCATTTTTTTTTCCGATGACACCCGGATTCGAACCAGCGAAGGCCACCAGGATTGTAAGCGGACAGCCTACTATGTACTAGACCACAATCTGTGACCACGGACTTGATTATGCGAGTTAATGTGAGAACAACACCAATGTCACAGCAGAAGTGAGTGGTGTATTTACCAACTGGTAGTACTATTTTTTTACAAATACGTCGTATATATCAATTTTTTCATGTGAATTGCTTTTTTCCATATGACCCCTGGATTCAACCAACGAAAACCAGGCTTATAAGCGGGCAGTCTATCTACTAGAAGACCACAAAGTCACATTGATATATTATCTATTATTTTTTCTATGAGGATGAGGATAATTTTTTTTTCCCCGATGACACCGGGATTCGAACCAACGAGAAGACCTTGAGGCTTATAGTACATACCGGTACTACTACACCAGGTTCGTACATACCATCAGATACTACGCTGCTGTTGGATCACAATGCACGCCCAGCTCAGATCAGTCCGGCTATATATAGCCCAGCAGCGCAGCGTAGCGCCGTGCGGAGCCGTGCGGTGCGGTGCCGTGCCCATCGCTGCGGTGCTGTGTCGTGCTGCGCTGTGTGCTTTATTCCGAACATAGAGCAGTACCGGGTATAATACGCGTTGTACTTTTCTTTTTTCTTTTTCTACATGATATGTCATGTATTTGATCTTTCACGGCCCCCTGTTTTTTCCCCCACGGAAATTATCCCCGTACTGCCGATCAGAACGTAACACCGGTAACAAAAGCACACAGCACAGCTGAGCACAACAGGGCAATTTGCTCTAAGCAGCTCTTGGCATTATCAAGTCGCTGTTCGCACCAAATCATGGGCCTCTTCTTTCTGCCCCCTTTACATGTTTTGAGTTGCATTCTTCCTTGCCTTGCGCGAGCGTAGCGGGCGACGTCAGCCGCCCGCGGAGCGGAGCCCTTGTACATAATATTTGGTTGTCCTCCCCGACGATCCCTCTTCTTCTTTTTTTTTTTTTTTTTTTTCATCCTCCGGCGGATGGGGAAAAATAAAGCTTTAGCTCACCACACTTCCACGTATTTTCATACCTCTTCTTTTTGTTCATACGCCCCGCCTAAAATCAAAATCTGCCAGACAGAAAGAAGAAACACTACCAGGCAGCTGATGTCCCCTCATTGTACGACTCAGAACAGGATACACTTGATAAACCGAATCAGATGCATTTCCTTCCACACAGCTGTCAGATTCTGTCCCCCTCAGAAACGGGTTTTTCATAGTTTTCCGCGCACAGACTGACTAACATCACCCTGTTACAGTTGACCCTGGTACAAGCTATACACTGTAGTTAGTTCCAGGGGGAGTAGCCGACCTATATGCTGCTTAATGAGGACACGCACCCAATAATACGTGCAACCGGAGTATCACACACAGCTTGCAAAGATGAGAGAGTGTCGACAAAATCTTCGATACTTCGAAGTATCACAGCAGCAGCTAGCTGCTGGATGGAGTATATATATCTATATATTTTTTTTTCAATATAATAACGGCATACCATTAATAATACCTGGTACCTGGTATCACATTCTTCACTACTCCGACAACATTTATTTATTCACTAATACTAACATTGCTGCAGCATCTCTTCTTATCATTCATACCCTTCCTCTTCACTTCGACTTGGCTGATGTGCTACATCAGCATGGTATTACGTTCCCCGTGAGGAACCTGCAGCACTGCACACAACTGCAACTGGCACACATATGATACATGCAGGCACACACTCGTAGCAAGAAAAAAGAAAAATTGACGCAGTATACCCCAAACAGCCCCTGTCAAAGAACTACCACAAATTCTACTGAACTCCCTTGAATTCCTTGAACTTTTTTTCGTCTGTGTTGACTTTTTTTTATCATTTTCCACAACTTTCTGTGTAGCAATTTAACCACCTGTCCGACTCCAACGATGGCGAGCGCCCCTATACCTCTCGCGAGCGACCCGGCCACCGACTTCTATGTCCTTCTAGGGGTGAGTTCCGCCCCTTGCAAAGCCTTGCATCGGGCGAAAGATAGGTTACTTTTTTTGCCGCCGACTTGGTTTTCTGAGTTGAATCTCGCCGCCTCTGATCTCTCTTGGTATGACGGTACTTGGTACTTCTTCTTGGTATGAGGGTACTCCGAAAGGCAGAGAAGCAAGCAGAACAGAAGGCAGGCGCGAGGCCTCGTTTTTGTGGCCTTTTGTTGTTTGTCGCAAAGTGGAGGGGTTTAGTTTTAGGAGGGAATACTGCTGCTTTGCTTTTGCCTTCCGGTTTCCGCTTATCGTAGTCTGTGAGTACCTTCCTGGTCGTGCCTGTTTTGTTTTGGTTTCCTGTTTCTAGCGAGAGGACCTCGTATTTTATCAAGCTCTCAATTGTTTGTACTGCTGGCATGTGATACCACAGACCAGGGCAGCGAGCAGTACGCAGTGCAGGTACTTACCCGTAGGGCTACTCGTAGCTTGGAGCTCGAGATGGCTTGAGACCGGGTCGGCGGATCCCTCTGTTTCTCTGATCGATTGTTGTGTGTGCATTGCGGATGTCTCTGACCACCGCTGATAACATTATTTTATTCTGCCACACGACGGACGACGATGTTAATGTCGCTTCGTACTGCTGCTGTACGAGACTATACTGCCTTACATAAAAGTGCTGGTTGCACGAATGTCGTACGAAGAGCGATCGTCGTAATGCTCGTATCCTGTACGTACCAGGTACCAGTACGGAATAACGTTGCCGAATGCTGTGTACATATGAAATAGAACATCCTCTGTAACCGAGACTTCTAGACTCGGCAATACATTGCTTGGGGGCGGGGGGGTTGGGGGGCTGGGGTGACGGGCGAGCGGGTGGGGGGAAAGGAACACAGGGGGGCATATCTTTTGTTGTAAAAAGCTCTGCATCTGCAGAACCAAGAACAATGGGCCCTTGTTATTAATATTATAGTGCGCTTTGGTTGGCCTTGCAGGGGCAGCGGTTCCTTACCTTTTTTTTTTTCCGTTTCCTCGGGCGGATGGGGAAAAATATAAAATAAAGCTCTCCACGCTTCCACGTATTTTCATACACGTCATGTGTCATTGCCTTCGCGATCCAGCGCTAGCTGGCGTGTCCTTCGGTTCCCACTATAGCGATAGCGTGAGCTGTCCCTATCGGCGGTCCTCGTTCCTACTCCGGCAGCGCAAGCTGTAATTGTATATGGATGCGTGAGTATGTCGACCATTTCCTTCCTTGCTTTCACGACGAGTGACGCTCAGATATGTTCGTACAGCAGTCAGCAGCTGCAGCACCAATACTCTCTGGGGGAGACGATCGGTATCACGTATCATGTTACTTTTGTTAGTAAACAGGTCATGCGATGTGATATTTCATGTGATTTTTCCTGGTACATACCTTGTACTGCTGCGCTTATCACGTACCAGTAGATACCTGGGATATAGCGTCAGCCAAGATGGGCCGTTGATACAATAAGAGTAGTTGCCGTTGACAGTTGCCGCTGTTGTTTCGGGTTCCAGGAGACGATGTTGCGTTCCTGACGCAAAGTGCTTCGCATGAGCTCTAGCGTATTTCCTGGAAAGGCTGCACGTAAAATCGGCCGTTGACTGCTTTCAATATTTCAGTAGTATTGGGAGCATGGAATAGGTTGCAGGTTTCAAGGCCAACAGCCTTGTCTTCACTACTACGTTTGAATAGTATCATACCAGTAACTCTAGACAATTGCCCATCGAAGAAACTGTCCGAATCCCGAATCGCCTTTTGCCGCAGCAGTTTGCGGTTTGTTTTCGGAATTTTTGAAGCTTGAAATTCGGAGGAAAGTGTCCGAATCCCGAATCGCGTTTGCCGAACAAGTTTGAGTTGAGAGGTTTGGAGTATTTTAAAACGTGATAACTCGGGATTATTGGGATTGTTCCTCTAACCGTTCCCAACAATGTGCCTGATGATCCCTTGATCTCGAATATGTTGCTTGACGGCTGACGGCAGTCTTGATCCTTGACTGACGTCGAGGAAATCCCCCATGTCCACACTGAAATCAGAAAATGAGTAAAGCTTTGAGTCGGCAGGATTTCACGAGTACTGGTAATAACTAATGGGTAGGTGCCGTTAGCGACTGACTGAAAACTTGGTCGGCAATTCGGCTGGTGAAGCCATCTGATGGCCAGCAGACTTGCCGACTAAGCGAGCCAAATTCGCTCCGCCCGGCCGGGGGGGGGGGGGGGGCGCCCGTGAAAGATGAAATGCAAAATGCATCCCACGTTAAACAACCCTTCCTACAAGTATGGAAACCATATACGTCGGATAATCGGCACCTTTAGGAAACGGCCAACTATTTGTCCCGCTACTAACTAGTTGGTATATTAAGTTGTGGGTGTTATGTCTAACGACGTCTTGACGGGCGAAAACTGGGCCGTCAACTGACATCCTATATTGATTTTGTTAGAATTCGTTTTTTCTTTTGTTCGGCGAGGTGCCTGGGCGGACCACTTTCTTGTTGCCGATGGGGAGTGGAGCCTTTTTTGTATGATGATTTTGCAAAGAAGACACAGAATAAACAATGGCCAATCTGTCAATCTGTCAGTGTCTTCGGTCCATCATCAATTACAAGGGTATCATATGCTAACCCTGCGCGAAGTTTTAGGCTTCAATATAAAAAAACGCAGAGCTTGTCATGGCCCGTAGTCCGGGCCGAGCCGAGCCGGGCCGGGCCGAGTCTTGACAATATATGGGCCGAGCCGGACCGGGCCGTGATAAATTGAAAATGCGATGGGTGGGGCCAGGCCGCGGCCCATCAACTGGAAACCTGGTGGGCTGGGCCGCGGCCCATGAAATGTGAGCATCTACATGGACCGCTCCCCCCAGCCCATGACGCGGCCCACGTGTTTTCCTGAGCAGGTCCAGGTCGCGGCCCATGAAATATGGTGTTCTCCTGCTACTATTAGTAGTACTCTACGGCATCCACCCTGCTCATGAGGCGACCCACGTGCTTTTATGGGCCGGCCCGGGCCGCGGCCCATGAGCTTTGAATGTCTGGTCAAAGCCTTGGTGCCGTTGTGGGTGTGCAGAGGACAATCCTTGGCGTCTCCGTGACCCAGTGAGCGTTTGGCGCTTGTGCCGTGGTTTGGTCCTGGCGAAGCCGCCGGTGAAAACTTGGTGACACGAGGCATGTTGTGACCGAGCGTTGCAGCGACGGTTACCTCCGTGTGTGTCGTCGTAGAACCGGGAGCGAGGACTGCTGCTGTCGCATGAGAAACCCCCACCAAAAGACCACTGGCGTTATATTTGCTCTCTTCGGATGACAGATACATAGATCGCAAGCAGGGAGTGTATTGCAGCAGCAGGTGTTGTTGCAGCAGCAGGTAGATGCTTGCTGCTGCTGCTGCTGCTGCTGCGAGCTACGCAGCAGCAGGAAGAGGGGATGGTCCGCCTGTCGGGATGGACGCCATTGGTCCGGGCCGTTAGTGGAGCATTGTGTGGGTGCGAGTGGGTATGTATGCCTCATGGGCCGGATGCAGCTGGCCCACGGAATCCAGAAGGAAAACAAAACGAAAAACGTTTACTAACGAAGAAAACAGCATGTCAGCGTGAACCTGTAAAGAACAACGCATGGGTCGACCCGTCAAATCCAGGGGCCTACCCACAAAAATGGTGGGCCGGGTCATATAGAGCCCGGGTCTCGTGGGCCTCGCTGCCAATGTCGTGGGCCGGGCTGGGCCAAGACATTTGAAAATTCGGTGGACCGGGCCGGGCTGAGCGGTGAAAGGTTGAAAATGTGATGAGCCGGGCTGGACCGCGACCCGTCCTCTAAACGTTTTCCGGGTCGGGCCTGGCCGCGACCCATTAGATGCACGTATGATGGCCCGGGCCGGGCTGCGGCTCGCCAAATGAAAATTTGATGGGCCGGACGGGGACGCGGCCCATTATACGACAAATAGATGGGCCGACCCGGCCCCACCCCGGGTCGGCCCACCGGCGCCGGCTAATGTCAAGGCCTGGAACTCCTCCCCCCCCCCAACATAAACCTCGCTGTGAGATGGCTTGACTTGACGGCTGTTCTCTAATACTCCGGAGTATATTTTTAATAATTGGGTGGATAAAACTCGTCTGTAATAGTAACTGGCGTTGTCGTTAAATATATACCTCCGTGGTATAGCTGCCGCTAGGAACTCGCGCGAGACACATCTTTGTATCAGTCGTCATTTTTTTTCTGCGACTGCGAAGGGTTCCTATTTTCTGGCGCCGTCAAGCTATTAATAAACCACGTGGAGCCTCAAACGCGCTGCAGTCAAATGCAAAAGGCGTGGAATTCCGCAAATTACTGCACGCAAACTAACTGTAGAATGCTGAGACACACCTAACCGATTGATACCTAGTTGCCGGCTTACTTTCATTAGTTGTATAGTCAGCCAACTCAAACCTGGTGCAGTATGTACTTGGTACGTTCTGGTAATGCCGAGGTATTAATAACTCACTGCCCTGGTATACATACCCTGATATGCATTAACCCACAGCCCTGAAACTGTACATTTACAAAATCTTGTTGATTGTTTTCTATCCGAAACGTAACAGGTGCCGAGGACTTCCACCGAGAAGGAGATCAACACCGCCTACAAGAAGCTCGCGATGAAGTATCACCCCGACCGGACCCGGGGAGACGAGGCGTCGGCGGAGAAGTTTAAGGAAATCGCCACAGCTTACGCGGTAAGTTGGGAGAGTTATGGGTAACCACAAAGCTTTCTGCTGTGTAGTACACGGCGATGCCGTTCATGGCGATCCACCGTTAACTACTGTGGCGGTTTCTGCTGCATAGCACAAGGTGCCGTTTGTCGTTCGTGGCAAACCACTACGAGCTGTTGCTGCTCTGTGACACAGGACTTTGTGGGAAACAGCTATACGAGCTGTTGCTGCCGAGCAGTACAGGGTGTCGTGTTACAGCAACGGCCGTGTGCTTCCGCCCTCGTAATCAGTGCGGTTGGCCTTGCATGGCCAAGCCATCTTGCTGTACCTGGAATGTGTATTTCTTGCTTGTAGTCTCCATAGGAGGAGGCATCGGCACGGACGCTGGTTGTTATGGATGCAGACATGGTGGACGCATCAGTTTCATGTGAAAAACACTCAACATGGTTTTCATGGCAATGTTATCCCTTCGAACCCCCGGAAGAAGTGCCTCACACGTGCTACGATAAAGGTGTAAGGTATACCGTTTTTTGGCAAAATGGTTTCTGAATGACGGGGCTCCTTAACCCCGGAAATAGAGTTCTTAAGGTATACCTTTTTTTGGCTAAAATGGTTTCGGCATGACGGGGCTCCTTACCACAACTCGTCGGAAATAGAGGTATCAAGGTATACCTTTTTTTGGCTGAAATGGTTTCTGATTGATGGGGCTCCTAACCCAAAATCGTCGGAAAAAAAACGGCATTTTTTTTCCCCCCTGATTCTCGTTCTATAACATAGGCCACGGGGTGTTTCATCCAGTAAATTAGCAGTATTTTTTTCCCTCCAAATCAGTGTTTGGGGGGGGATCTTGAGCTCCCAAACTGTGGAACCGCAGAAAAAAAAGTGGTGTGCACCTCTGTCGTAGAACTCGTCTCCTGGGTATTCGCTCGTGTGCCGCATGCGTGCTCTCCTCGACCACCTCACGAACCCCTTTGTTAACCGGTCAATCCTCTGCAGGTGCTGTCGGACCCTAACCGTAGGCGGCAGTATGACCTCTCGGGGGGCGATGAGGAGGCGAAAGGGGCGGACTACACGCCGATGGACATGGAAGGAATCGGCGGTGTGGGGTGAGCAAGTGTTTGGCAAACTTCGGGGGTGGGGAGGGGGAAAAGGGGGAGGGGGGGGGGGGGTGCGCGGGGTAAGGGCAGTGGGAGGTTTAGGGGAGGGGGGTGTACTCACAGGGGTGGGGGGGGGGCGGGGGGGCGAGATGGATTGTGGGGGAGGGGGTTGGAAGAAGGGGGGGGGGGGGGGTTATTTGGTACTTGTCTTCGTCATTTCACCGTTGGCCACTCATCCCTGTTCGAGACGGAGCACCGTTCCTACTCCTAATAGGGACACCTCCGACATTTCGGCGCTTAGCACGTTTCTTCCGTGTGTTGCATACGTTTTTCTGCTTATATTTCCTCCTTCCTTTTTGGCCGTGTTTGGTCACCATCTATCTCCAAGGATAGCAATGTTTTTTTCGCTACTATCTGCGGCGGGGGGGGGAGAGGTAAGGGGGAGTTTAGAGGGAGTCCGATGTGCCGCTTTCGTGGGTTCGTGTTCCTCCGCAATCCGTCCTTGAAGAACGCCTGGTGTAATCAGCTCGTGCACGCAACGCGCACGGAGGTACGAGTGCAAGCGACAAGATAGAAGGATGCATGCGGTGGCGAGGAGAAGGAGGAGGAGCGCTTGAGGGGCGGGGGGCAGGAGGGGACATTGTTCCACCAGGCCATGATTTCGTTGCTTTTGTATCTGTTTGTCGTGGAGGACCTGCACCGTCTTGTGTGTGTTTGTCGGCAGAGCGGCAGGGGTATCGCAGCAAGCAAGCCGCGACCCGACCGAGCAAATCTGTAACTGGTATCAGGTACTGGTATCAGGTACTGGTATCAGGTACTGGTATCGGGTACTGGTATGTAGTTGTCCACCCGACTACTTCTTAGGCGCTGTTGCCGCTGTTGCTGACCCCCTTTGCAGCCGCGCTCAGGCATATTTGTTTTGTTTTGTTGCTTTTGTTTTGTTTTTTGTTCCCGCGCACATTTCGATCGCTATTCCGCTGCTGTTGCTGCTGCTACTACTACTGCTCCTGCTACTGCTCATCCTACTGGTATTCCTACTCGTACTCCTACTGCTACTGCTGCTGCTGCCTCTTCTACTGCTATTGCCGCTGCTACTGCTACCGCTACTGCTACTGCTACTGCTACTGCTACTGCTACTACTATTGCTACTGCTACTGCCACTGCCACTGCTACTGCTCATCCTGCGCTTACTACCGTTACTGCTACCGCCACTGCTACCGCTACTGCTGCATTTCCAGGCGGGTCGTGGGTGCCCTGATCGGCAAGCTAGGAGTGCCGATCCAGACGTCCATCGCCCAGTCAAGTCTCTCCGAGGCGTACGAGCTCTGCCAGAACTCCGGCTTGACACCGAGCAACCCCCGCCTGCTGCCCATGAACCTGGGCGTGGAGTACAAGGTCAGCCATAGTAAACCCACAGCATGGTATGGTATGGTAGCACGGAGAAGAGACGCGGGGGTGGCGTCGTCGGGGGGGGGCGGTGTGTGTGTGGGGGACTTTTTGCCCTCCAGGGCAATTTTTCCTTCGTCCCCACTTTCTTTTCTTTGTCTTTTCGTCTTTTTTTTTTTCTCTTGTGTGTGTGTTTTCTTCGTTCCTGAGTTTTTGTATTTGTGTGGCGTGTGTTGGTCATGTGATATGTTTCGCACGGATAGAGTCTGCCGCCGTGGAGACGCCCAAAACTCGTATGTGTCTTTTGGTCGTGTCGCGTAACGTGCCACATATCTCGTCGTTCGTGTCATTGCGAATGCCTCCGTCTGCTCCCCCCCCCTCCTCCCCCCTCCCCCCCGCGTCGCCCTCCTCCCGTCCCCCACCCCGAACCCCACCCCCCGCCCCATCGACAGGGCACGGTTGAGAAACAGGCGATGGTTTTCTTCACGATTCGCGTGACGGAAGAGATCGCTAAGGATGGGCTCGCCTTACGATGCATGTCTCCCAACAAGAGCCGGTTCAAACTTATTGTGAGCGTCACCATTGCCATCAACCTGTCGCTTCTTTTCGGGGTTAGGATGCCCGGAGTCGGGGGGGAGGGGGAGCAGGGGGGTTAGGAGAGCGGGGGTTGGCGTAGGGTAGGGTAGGGTGCAGGCAGGGGAGGTAAGAGAGAACGGAGTGGGGTGGGTGGTGATGGTTTAGTGGGATGGGGGTTAGGGGGTTGTGTAGTGGGGGGATGGGGTGGAGCGGGGCGGGGCGGGGCGGGGCGGGGCGGGGCGGGGCGGGGCGGAGTCGGGTGGGGTGGGGTGGGGTGGGGTTGGGTGGGGAGGGGTAGAGTGGGGTAGGGTGGGGTGGGGTGGGGTGGGGTGGGGTGGGGTGGGGTGGGGTGGGGTGGGGTGGGGTGGGGTGGGGTGGAATGGGGTGGGCTGGAGTGGGACGGGGTGGGGTGGGGTGGGGTGGGGTGGGGTGGGGTGGGGTGGGGTGGGGTGGGGTGGGGTGGGGTGGGGTGGGGTGGAGTGGGGTGGGGTGGGGTGGGGTGGGGTGGAGTGGGGTTGGGTGGGGTGGGGGTAGAGTGGGGTAGGGTGGGGTGGGGTGGGGTGGGGTGGAGTGGGGTGGAGTGGGGTGGCGCGGGATGGGCTGGAGTGGGACGGGGTGGGGTGGGGTAGGGTTGGGTGGGGTGCGGTAGGGTGGGGTAGGGTGGGGTGGGGTGGGGTGGGGTGGAGTGGGGTGGGGTGGGGTGGGGTGGGGTGGGGTGGGGTGGGGTGGGGTGGGGTGGGGTGGGGTGGGGTGGGGTGGGGTGGGGTGGGGTGGGGTGGGGTGGGGTGGGGTGGGGTGGAGTGGGGTGGCGCGGGATGGGCTGGAGTGGGACGGGGTGGGGCGGGGTGGGGTGGGGTCGTAGGCGCCATGTAATATCCACTACCAGTTCCTGATACATGAAACAAGAAACAACCCACGACATCATTGGGGGTTCAACGTTTTTTTTCGCCGCCCTACGTTATGATATTAATGTTTCGTTCGCCGTTGTCATCGTCCGCTTTTCGGTGTTTTATTGTGTTTTAGCTGTTCGATAACGCTGGCAAGGCGAGGTATCAGGAGGAGAGTAGCTCCACGGCAACGCACGAGGGCTGCACCATGTGTTCGCTATTCTTCGCGCCGTACGAGGTGTGTGTCCATGGTGTCGGGGCGTATGTGGTACGTGTTTCTTGTTGAGGTTGTCCAATGTTTGTGTTTATGTGTCCATGATTTTGAGGTCGTGTGTATGTTCCGTGTGTGTGCCCATTCTTTCTGGTTGGGTGTATCCATGATTTGTGTGTCTCCATGATTATTAAAACCGTTACTCTCTTCCCCCCTCTCCCTCGCCCCCGTTTCCTTTTACGTTTTTTTTTTTCTTGTCTGTTTGCTTGTTTGTTCGCTCGTCGGTGTGTTGGTTTATTTTGTTTGCTTGCGTATCTGCCGCACTTGCTTCTGTGCTTGCTTCGTTGATTGTATGACGCCGTTGCGGCGATGTTCTATCATATTGTGCTTGGTGGTGGTGGTTGTGGTGATGGCCTTTGGTGTATCGATTTTATTCAGGTGAGCAACGTGGCGGACACGATCAACATCGCGGGCCTGAAGGGGGAAGAGGTGCCCCCGTTGTTCCACCGCTTGGACATGTTCCAGGTCACCAGGTGAGCATCAAACAACAACACCGTCCCCCCCCCCCCTCCCCCCCCCTCCCCCGCTGTGCTCCGTCCCGGCATTGTAGGGATGCGACGGACGGTCTGTGGTCATACGACTGAAGTCGTGCGTGAAATGAGTACACCCCCGCTACCCCCATATTTTTCCCCTCCAAACTCCTGCTCTGCTTGATTCATTCTATTGTTGTTTTTGCTTTTTTGTGTAGGTGTTTTCGCGCTCGCCTCTTTTTCGTCACGTTGTTTCTCTTGGAGTTTTTGCTTTTTTTTTTAGTACGTGTATCGTCTCGCGGGCTGTTTTCTTGCTGACCATAAAATACGTGCTTGCGCTCTCCGCATTAGACGGAATGGCGGTCTGTGTTTCTGAAACACCGATGTGCGATGCGTCAGTAACATCCGCTTATTTTTTGCCTCCTCCCCCCTCTACCCCCGTCCTTGTCCCCCCCCCCTACCCCGCCTCCCCCCCCCTCCCTCCCTCCCTCCGTCCCTCTCCTTCCCTTTGCTCTCAACCCTCCCCTCTTTACCTTCCCACCCCTTACCCCTTCCCACCACCCCCACCCCTCCGGTCCTCCCCCGCCAATAATATTTTTGTTTATGGCGCGTTTTTTGGGGTTTCCATGACCAAATCAGGCGGCAGGTGGAAACGGGGGATCACTTGGTTGGAGTGTACGGAGATAACTGGTTGCGAGCGGCATCGTTCAGCCTTATGGCCATCCCGCTTAGCTCCAAGGCACGGGAGGAGGAGGAATCGGTCGTCGACGCCGACAAGCAGCTCGTTTCTCAGAGGGAGGAGCTCAAGTCGTTTAAGGTGGGGGGGTGGAGGGGGATGGGGTGGGGTGGGGTGGGGATAGGGGGGGGGGGGAGGGGGGGAGGGGTGGTTGGCTGGAGGCTAGATGAGGGTGGGTGAGGGGGGTGGGGTGCTGCGTTGGGGCGGGGGGGGTTGGAGTTGGAGTTGGTGTAGGAACAGTCGGTGGTCAACGTCAACAAACAGCTCGTCCCGAAAAGGGAGAAGCTCAGGTCGTTCAAGGTGGGCTGGTGTTTTGGTGCGGTGGGGTAGGGTGGTGTTGGTGTTGGGGTTGGTGTTGGTGTCAGTGTTTGTGGTGATGGGGTGGGTGTGGTGTAGTGTTGGTGTTGGAGTTGGCATAGCAGAATGCGTAGTCGGTGGCCAACATCGACGAGCAGCTCGTCTCGCAGAGGGAGGAGCTCAAGTGTTTCAAAGAGGGCTGGTGTTTTGGTGGGGTGGGGTGGGGGAGGGGGGGGAGGGGGTCTATGTTGCTGGTGGGTGGAGTGGAGTGGAGAATGGTGTGGTTTGGTGGCGTGGGACGTTGCCGTTTTTTTCTGTTCTCTTTTTTTTTCTGCTTCTGTTGCTTCTTTTTCTCTTTTTGCGTGTTTTGCTCCTTTCCTTTTTTGCTGCTTTTCTTGTTTTGCTCATTTATGCTCCGAGTTTTTGTCATTCCCCCCCCACCCAAATAAAAGCCGGAGTACCTGGAGGCGAAAGCGAAATGGGAGGCGACGGTGGGCAAGCTGGAAGAGCTGACGGTCCACACGCAGGAGCTTATCCGAACTAGGGAGATGGCGTACGACAAGCTCCTCGAGACGTCCCTCACCGCGCACGCGTCCAAGGTGCAGCCGGCGGCCTCCAGCAGAAGGTGAGCGCGCAGGGCCAGAACTAACATTGTCAGACGGCAAGAGGGCTCAAGGGTAAGGGACGCACGCTACTGATAGGACGGTGGGATTGCGCCTAATTTTTCGG
The DNA here is from genome assembly GCA_012845835.1 of Undaria pinnatifida. NCBI lineage: Eukaryota > Phaeophyceae > Laminariales > Alariaceae > Undaria > Undaria pinnatifida. The sequence continues at coordinate 10,559,501 of JABAKD010000010.1, forward strand.
AGGGTCCCTCGCCCTCGCTTGGGGAGCTCTATCCCTTGAACCCAAAACTTGGCTTTTTTTTAAATGAGAATGAAGGTGCCACCCGATGAACGGTTATCCCATGGCCTCCGTACGAATCGAAATTTTTTGCATGCAGTGGGTACCCCGGTTTAAGAGCGCCCCGTGAGAAGCCAAAACAAGCGCTCTTAACCCCTTTAGAGCCCCCGAACCCCTCGCTATACTAAATCCAAGTAATTTTGTCCCCAAAAACAGGTCTCCAGTTGTAGAGGGGTTGAAACCGTTTTGGGTCTTGATGATATTTTGATTATAGTATATATGGGGGAAAATTGAGGAAAAAAATGCTGACGATATTGCAGCATCCTTCACACGAAGCAACCCGGCTGCTGCTAGCAGGTTAGCTGACGACGATTTTTAGTTGTCGAATTTTGACGAAAACAAGCCGACGATATTGCAGCATCCTTCGCACGAAGCAACCCGGCTGCTAGTAGTAGGTTAGCTGACGATGTTTTTTTTTTGTCGAATCCAATGCGAGTACCTGTAAACACCGCGCACAGCTTGCGCTGCCTTGTGCTGCATGGTCGCACCAGAATGAGAAAGCCCTTGCTCTTTGTTGCTGTATACAACATATAATCAAGCAAATCCCAAAAGAGTTGACTAGTCTAGAGATTGCTCTTAACTGTAGTGGGAAATGTACTGTAGCTTTTAGTGTAGACGGGACGTGCCGATTTTACCGCTCTCAAGTCCCGAACGCTCTTATCCTGGGCGCTCTTAAACCGGGGTATCCACTTTGTAAGGAAATAGTAGTATTTCCGGTACTGCTGCTACTGTACTCGTAGTACATGTCACCTGGTACTTGATACCAGGGATGAAAACTGAAAAAATGAACAAGCTAATAGATAGCCGTATATAGCAAGGTGTAAAAGCTAGATACATTTTACTACTGCTGTGTATCGATGTGGTACCTAGTGATGAGTTATTATTACTTTTGGGTTCTATTAGTACTTTGAATGGTTTTATTACTTGTGCTGCCCACAACAAGGCAGTGGTAGTCGGGATGATTTCGAAAGACAAAGTAAAGCTTAAGCTCACCGCACTTGCACATATTTTCATGATATCGTGTGTTTAACTCCTCCGTTGTATTCATAAAATCAGATGTATCTCGCAGCTTGCAACAAGATGTGTATCGACCCTGAATCCATTGAACTCACAGCTGACGTGTTTGTATTTTTTTTTTTTCAAAATATTGCGTTGATGTTAATGCTACATACGAGTACCTGGTATGTGTTTTTTATCACTATGTTGATGTAGTGGTACTTAATGATGAGTTACAATGCAATGTTCGTCGTTGTTGTGGTTGTTCTCGTTGCTAGATGGCGCGATCGGAGTATCGCACACAGCTTGCAAAGATGAGTTTCGACAAAATCTTCGATCTCACAGCTGGAGTGTATCTTTATTTTTATAATATATGAAGTATAAAAGATTGATGTGTTACCAATCTAACGCTTGGTCATGCATGAAAATTGTCCCATTATTCCAATACAAGGTTTTATGTTAGGTTTTGTCTCATGAAAACTTGCTTACGGAAAACGGACGACCGATGTGTTACGCAGCTTGCAAAGATGAGTTTCGACGAAATCCTCGATCTCACATGTAGAGTGTGTGTGTGTGTGTTTTTTTTATATTGATGTTAATTCCGAGAAATTTCCCAGGCCACCCCCGTTATAGGGTTAGTGTATAGGGTAGGTTTTGAAGTCATGTGTATTTTGTCGACAGGCGGTGAGAATCGCCTTTGGATTTGAGGGGGTAAACTGGTGCGACTTATTTTCGCTGGAGGAGTGATGGAGGATCAAGTCCGCGTTTCGCAGATGAGCAAAAACAGCGCCGGTTGCACGCAATCGGGGCTGCAGGTTCTAGGAGATGCTTGATGCGGCGCTACTATGCCAATTTTTTCTTGTTATGAGTTTGCTCATTCCCCTTTGATATCGTTTTTTTTCTTTTTTTTTGATCGCTTTGTCTTTCGTGACTTTGTTTTTTGTTCTGTTTCTTTTTTTTTGCCCCAATTTGGTTCGTGATTTATCACGTGTGCATAGCAGTAAGTACCAGCACCGGAATAAACCTCCGTGTTTGACCACATTTTTTTTTCTCGTTCCGTTAACCCTCTCCCCATCACCGCCTCCCTCCTCTTCCCCCCTCGCCGACCGCCAATAACCATTTTTTAGCCGAGGAAGTCACGGCGCGTTCGGACCGGCCGTCAACGTGAACCACGCGCTTAGGAAGCGGAGAGAAGCCGGGCCGGCGGTGGAAAGGAGGGACACAACATCAGCGGGTGCTAGTGGGGGGACTGGTAGTGGAGCAGGGGGGCGAGGGGGGGGTCTGTTTGAACGCTTCTCCCATGGGATGTTCTCTGGGGGTCGCTGACACCTGGCTGATTGATTGGTGTGACTGGCGGGTATTGGCTAGCTGACTGATGCGACAGACAAGATAGGCGGAGGAGGAGGAGGAGGAGGAGGAGGAGGAGGAGGAGGAGGAGGAGGAGGAGTTTGCCCTTATATTGTACTACCGCGGAATAATGAGGCGAAAACTGTTCTTTGTGTTCGGGTTGGTTGGTTAGTGGTTGGTTGGTTGAAACCTCTGGGTTTACGGATTTGACTGGTTGAATGGTTGTTTGGCTGACTGATGGGTTAATTGATGGATGGGTGCAGCATGGCTGGGCTGATTGATTGGTTGGTTGATTGATTGATTGGTTGGTTGATTGATTGATTGATTGATTTATTGATTGGTTGGTTAGTTGGTTGATTGAGTGATTGATTGATTGATCGGGGGGTGAATCGACCGCTCACAAGAAAAACTACCCATATTTTTTTTGCCCCACGTGCGAATCGAAGTGTTTACAAATAAAGGTTGAATGGAGAGGAGGAAAGACAGAGAGGGAGGAGTCTATATTTGGCTGCTTTGGGGGATGCAAGTAAGAACCAGTCCGACAATAAATACAAGCTCGAGATGAATATTGCTTGCAAAATATTCGAAGCCCCCAATATGTTAGAGAGGGGGTGATCAATGGGCATCGCCGGGTCAACCGATGGATGTGTCAATCCTGTGATCTATCTGCATTGTGATACGATTATAAGAGTTTATGATAGCAGGACCTCAATTTCATATCGAGCTTATATTGTTTCATATGTAGTTTATATTAGTTGCCGGACTGATATCAATAGTATAGTACCAGTTACATATCGTATGATACCAGGCTACCAGGTATACACGCGCAATCCATGCCGCATTAAGCGCAGTGTCTGACGGTAATGACGATAATATCGTTCACTGACGCGTCGTTTGGACGCTGTTTTCGTATGCTGTGCACGTCGTGCCATGATGTGATAGCACCGTTCCTCTTGCAGTGGGTCTTGGATGGAGGTGTATGTGCAAATGTGCAGTTGGGTTTTTCTTTTGCGTTTGCGTTTTCTTTTTGGCGCGTGGAGATTGTTGTGTGCTGCCGCTTCTCAGGGAGATGGATGATGGCAAAGGGGATAACAACCATGCTGAAAAATGCCTGTTGCTGCTGTAACGAAATCGATTGGTTGCATTTCTACCCCCCCCCCCACCCCCCCTAAAATATACATATTTAATAGTTGGCCTCGGTTGGCACCGACGCTGTAAAACATTGTATGTATATTGGGGTTGGCGTTGGTTGGCAACGGCGCTGTAAACATGCCAGTCACTGCGTGAGCTAGACAACCAGGGTACCGTTTTTTTTTTTTGGCGGTCACCATGATGGTTTTCGAGTCCGATCATATTGTGCGGGGTGGAGAAGCCTAACTCCGCACAAGGGGAACGATCGAATCACGTAGTGTGAATATGGTAAGGCACCCCCTCTTCAGTTACATAGTAATACCCATTGCTGTCTCAGGAGTGGCCACACCAGAAAACAAAGGATCTCATTGGCGCTGTCATCCACAAGCAAGAAAGTAGGCACAAGGTGCCGAAGTCCGTCTTGCGAGCGGTTCTTGGAAGGATGCAGCTCACACTTCATGCGACTCGCCGAACACCTCTCGGCGCTTCGCGCTTGGTGCAAGCAATGTCTGCCTGGTTGGTGAAAACCCGACCTGCTCCTTCCGGACATAGTAGGGATGCGAGGGTCTATGGTCATACAACTACGGCCATGCACAAACTGAGTACACCACCCACCCCCCCTGCCCCCCCCGTTTTAGTTTTGGAGGCGTATTTTTTTATTTGGTCGGTCGTTGATGTCACGCGTGCAGCCATTGAGATCGCTATTTGCCGGGTCTGTCGATTTTTGGTGGTTTTGGCGGACGGACGGGCATTGGTCTTGTGGGGGCGAGGGAGATGCGGAGCCGGCCGCCTGTCATCGATGGCGGAAACATTTTTCTGTAGGGAAACAGCGGTGGTGGGGGGTGATATTGGGTTAGGAATTGCGGTTGGGGTTTGCTTGGGGTTTGGGGTTTGAGTCGGCGGTGTCTCGTCTAATGCTACTGCTCGTACTGTACTGTAAGTCGTTGCTTCAAGGTCAAACCAGGCCTCTGCGCTCCTGTTTCGAGGTACTAATGCTGTGGAGGCCTGCTTGCCGGGCCACTAGATCCTCATCGTTTTTTTTTGTGTTCTACCTATGTGTCGATAAAGCTGCGGCTCGAATCGCCACCACTCAGCAGTAATTTTTGGACACGCGTGTTACCGCAGATGTGAGAGCGAACCTCGGGTAATACCGCCAAATGGGCAATTCTTAGAACCGCGCCTAAGAACCGCTACCGCCGAAGCTGTCGGTAGCGGGTGGACCGCTATCATCCTCTCTGGGAAAAAATCGTTTTAAAAGGGTTTCCAACGTTTATATGGAGGCGTTTCTATTGGGGGTTGTCGCTAAACCTTTTTTAAGAACAGCCTTTGTTTCGAGAACCTCGAGTGTGGATTTGCGAAACCGTTCGCGAACCGTGATCGGTAACACACCCCTTTGATAGTTTTGGTGGTGCTGCTATTAATATACTAGTATAGTACCGCGGTTCCTTCCGTCCCCACGAAAAACACAAGGTTGATAAAGTTGACGCACCACATGTATGCAAGTACGTGGAAGTGTGGTGAGAGCTTGAAGCTTCTCTTTTTTGTTCATCCATCTGCCCGAAGGAGCAATACCAGTACATTAGTAGTAAAATAGTTTTACGAGTTGTTGTTGTCGTTGTTGTTGTTGTGTTGTTACTAGACACAGACGATTGATGTATTACCAATCTAACACTTTATCATGCATGCTAATTAATGTAGTACGATGTAATCTTATACTAGGTCCTGACTCATCAAGCTTACTAAAACGGGCGATCGATGTATAGCAGTGCGCACCTTGCAAAGATGACTATCGACCCTAAATTGGTCGAACTCTCATCTGACGAATATTTGTATTAAAAATAGTTGACAAAACGTTACTGGTCTAGTCTATTAGACTTTTTTCGGCGTAACGGAAATCCTCCTCAACCCCTTTAGAGCCCCAAAACCCCTCCCTATACTAATTCCCAGTAATTCGTGTCACAAAAACAGATTTCCAGTTGTAAATGCGTCAAGTCCCTTCCGCTTATCAACCCTTTAGAAGTGCACCCCACCAATTTAGGGACAAACTGACTTGAAATTTGTGTGGAATATAGCAGTAAAAAGTTTCATCTGACCTCTTTTTCGGGACTTGAGGGGGGGGGTGGAAACTGTCGAAAAACATGACGAGTACAGAATCGAACCCAAGGAAGCCCCGGGCTGTGCTATAGGGGCGGTATCCGAAGTTTGTCAACAAATGAGATATATGTTCTACACACGCGCAAGGCAGCACGCATATGATGGTGCTTGCTTGTGTGTAAAGCTGCACCAGGTACACTCTTCCTACGAAGGCGGTCGATTTGTCAAGACCGCGCCCACTTGTTGTTTTAGGTCGCTACACTTGGGTCCCGAAAGCTTTTTCTTAAACCCTTTTCCAACTACTATTTCGTCCTGACGAAAAGTCCACCTTAGAGAAACGCGTGCTACGATAGGGATATAATATAGCACTTTTGAGCTGACACGTTTTGCGGAATAACGGGGGGCTCACTTGGAAAAAGAAAAAAAGAAAAAAAACCGTCAGAAAGGCACTCGTGTTTTTGAAATATTTTTCGTCGTATTCCTCTACTTATTAGGCCATGAGATTTTTCATTGGGTATACATATCCTTGTACATGTATCGCTTTTATTTTTCTTCAAACCATTTTTTTTGTATGCGGTATATAGAACGTCGTAGTCCTGTTGACCCTGGGATTCGCAGGGGGAGTCACCGACCTGTATCCTTCACGAAGATATACACACCCCGTAACACGCGTGGTCGAAGTGTCACACGCTGATCTTGCATGAAGCTGAGTTTTGATTAAAAAAAATCTGTTCTTGGTCGATCTCACGACTGAAGGCAAGTGTATTCATCATTTTTTTAAACATATAGAGCCTCTTCAAGTGAGAAAGAAGCCTCAGAAGAAAAATAAAAAATGTGCGCACGTGTCTCTACCGTGGCATGCCTCCCAAAACCCCTCCCTGTACTAATTCCAAGTTATTTGACCTAAAACGGGTTTCCAGTTGTGGAGGGGGTTAAGAAGTACAAAACATGTTTTAAATCCATTTCCAACTTCCCCAAGAAATATCCTGGTATATATATCCAATTATTTTGTCCCCGTGTCGGGAGTGCGGTGCCAAAACAAAGACCCTTCATTTGTTTTTACGTCTTGCCAAATGAAGAACATCTCTTCTGCCAAGAACTTTCATTTTTCCAACCCCCCCCCCGAAAAAAAAATGGCGTTAAAAGTTGCGAAAATGGAAATCTCGTGGCTGTCGCTGGGACCGGCTCGTAGTCTAATTCCAAGCGTTTTGTCCCCGGAGGTTGGGAGTGCCGTGCCAAAACGGTGATAAAACGTGACGTTTTCACGAATCGTGACATTTGTCAACAATCCTGACTTTTGAAATATTTTTTGAAAAATGCCAGATATCGTTTCCCTCCAACATCGAAAATAATTACCAGGTACCAGGTAGTTGTTTTGAACAACCCTGCCAAATTTCGTTTCACAACAACTCGCAAAAGTCAGGGTGCAAATTTATACTGGTATACCAACATTGATTGTCAGGATTCCTGACATTTTTTTTTCCTGTTTTTTCTAAATCGAAAGCGTGATACTTCAGACTAAAAAAAATGCCAGGAATAAATCGGTGATATTTTGCGTTAGATAAGAGCCACAAAAGAAACACGTATTTTGTTAGAGCTACAGCATGCGTCCAAAGAGTGCTACTAATAACGAGACAAAAACACCGGCCCGACGACGTCAGGCCAGCTAACCGAAGGTTGTCGCCTCCCCCCAAGTGTTTGAAAGCGTCCACATTTATCATCCTTCAGTCCTCGGCACTCCGCACCGGCTCGGCTCCATCAGCACTCAAATTTTTTTTTTCGATTTGCAACTTGGATGCAATAACTTTTCACTTGTTTTTCTCCGATTTTCTCGTTACCGGTAATCACCGGGTAACATCCACCGCGAGTGACGAATCCGCCTCCTGCCTATCACCCCACACCACCGCAGACGAAGCGAAAACAAGTCGTCGAACAACCCGACCAGCACATGCCAGCAAAGGTCAGCAAAAGGCAAGCGAAAACTCCGCAAAGGCTATTGGTACGTAGCAACAACAAATGCTAAACACCAGCAACGGCCAGCAAAAGCAAGAAGAGCAGGCAAAACCCAACAAAAGGCCAGCCACAAAACAAGCTAAAACTAGCCAAAACCAGTGAACGCCAGGAAAGTTCGCAAAACTCCGTAAAACTACGCGAAATACCGCAGTATGCAAAGCGGAAAGCAAAGCGCCGTTGACCTAGTCATAGCGTTACACCGACACCCACAATAAACTAACACCCGAGGTGCTAAAAAGCACTCAAAAGCCACCATGGCAGGTACGTGCCATAACTCAACTCCGGCGAAAGCCCAACCCTTCCACATAGAACTGGGAAAAAAATCCCACATTATTTCTAACTAGTTTTCCCCTAAAAAAATGGGTGCAGTTATAAAGGGGTGGAGTTTCTCGCTAGGGAGGGGGGGGGGGGGAAAGGGGACGAAACGGCACGAGAGGAGAGGGGATAGGGGAGGCAAAAAACAAGCTTCCTTGTTCCAAACCAAAACCAATCACGCGCCCCAACGCAATCGCGCGTCCTGTCTCCCGTCCAAATATAGGAACACACAGTGCTGGAAACGTGTAGGAAGCTACACCACACCTGCTAACTGAACTGTGTGTGATCTATTAGGCTACGCGGGGGGAATAAAATTGAATCCGGGTCCACTTTTGCGGTGTTCTTGTTTTTTCTTCTGATTGGATCCTATCATCATGCTTCCTCCGGAATCATGGCCTGGGAATCGACGGCGATTCCCATGGTGTTCAGGCCGTTGTCGACGTACCTGGGGGATGATGGACGGGACGGGGGCAAAAAAAACGGTTGGGGCAAGAGAGAGATCAATGAGCTGTCTCGCCAAAAAAACGTGGGGGGAAGAGAGAGAGTTCAATGAGCTGTCTCGGAATCTCCAAGCCTGCAAGTTTCCCTTTCAGATGTGGTTGGCTTGAAATACCGGGGGGCCTCGCAGGTTGAAAAAAGGGGGAAAACTTATGAAAAAAACTAAAGACAAACAAATTAGCCACCAGCCACCGCGCAGCAAGCAATTCGGCAAGTAGCACTGACCAGCCCAGACGAGTTTATAGCTTAGTCTATATATATCCAGTATGCTATCAATAGCAAGTTTTTTGGCATAATCGGGCGTTTTCAAGAGCATACAAGGAGCATTACTGTTTTTGCTTCTTGGAACATGACGAGCATAGGTGGGGTGGGAAATGTCGTGCGGAAACACTTTGTGTTTTCCTTATCCAGCAAAAAACATACCAGGTAGCAAACAGAAAAAACAGAATGTGGGTCGAAGACCATAGATAGGTACATAAAAAAAAACAAGGGAAAAAACTTGAATCAGAGAAAGTCGTGTTTGTAGATATACTGCTTTATCATGATGAATGCTCCTAGTCCGACCATCCGATCGAAACAAAAAACAAATAACGTTGGAGAAAAGCGCGGCGATGCCATTGATTGCGGCTGCATTACATCAAAAACCTCAGTGAGACATGTGCCTGGTTGATGTCACATGGCGCGACACAACGTAAAAACAAAACAGCAGATTATGCGTAACGCACTTCTGTATACCACTCTGTGGGAACGAGCGCCGCGCGCGCAGGGATCGACAAGAGACGGCCCCTCGTTGAGCGGATAGCACACACCAACATATACACAAGGTACAGTATACATGAGATACAGAACAAATAGCAGCAGCAGCAGCAGCAGCAGCATAAACTAAAACCGCAAGCGGGGCATCACCAACGCTCCCCATCTTGTACAACAAAGGGACTCCCGCCCATCCCACCCCGTGGTCTCACATCGTCGTCCCCGTGATGACGCGGGACAGCTCTGAGGAGAGGAACAAAGCCGCGTTACCAACGTCGTCGTTGTATAGATCCTACAACACGAAGAGAACGGGTTTTGCGACACAGTGAGGCCGGGCGGGGGGAAAGTGAAGTGGGGGGGGGGTAGGAGGAGGAGAGGCGTCGCACATCGCATCGCAAAAGGGAAAGGCAGGCAGCGGAAGCGTTTAGACGTCCTGAGTGTGGGCGTGATCTGGTCGTTTTTCCGGCGGCCATGTGACCTACCAGCATACCCGTACAACAGAGCACGTGGTGTTACAGTAAGAATACAAGAGTTGCCCGCTTTTGCTGTTCATTGGAACACGACAAAAAAATGGCACCGCTCGCGGCACGCGTTGTCCTCGTCGCGGCATCGGTGGTATTGGCTTCCCGGGCCTGGCTCAGAAATGCCTTAATCCTACCGCGTCGTCCCCGCCATAGTTCAAACACAGGCGCACATTCCAAGTGCTCGTACGACGGAGGTTGTTTCTCGCCTGACCCAACTATAAAACATACACCTGATTCACGGGTGCTCATACGATGGCGGTATTAAGGTATACCGTTTTTTGTTATACCGTTTTTTGGCGATTTCGTTTTCTGAATAACGAGAGCTCCTAAACCCAAAAATAATCGGTATTCCATTCTTTCTTTCGCAATATTATTCGACGTGTACCTTGCTTGGCCATGGGATGGTTCGTCGGATCAAGCCCACAGTATTCCCCAAAGTTGGGTTATGGAGGAGGTACAGAGCTCCTCAATGAGGAGCCTCGGACAAAATAAGGTACACCTCTAGCGTAGCCTGAGGTACAGAGCTCCTCAAGTGAGGAGCCTCAGACAAAAAAAGGTACACCTCTAGCGTAGCCTGAGGTACAGAGCTCCTCAAGTGAGGAGCCTCAGACAAAAAAAGGTACACCTCCAGCGTAGCCTGAGGTACAGAGCTCCTCTAGTGAGGAGCCTCAGACAAAAAAAGGTACACCCCTAGCGTAGCCTGAGGTACAGAGCTCCTCTTGTGAGGAGCCTCGGACAAAAAAAGGTACACCCCTAGCGAAGCCTGAGGTAAAGAGCTCCTTGAGTGAGGAGCTTCGGACAAAAAAAGGTACACCCCTAGCGTAGCCTGATGTACAGAGCTCCTCAAGTGAGGAGCCTCGGACGAAAAAAAGTACACCCCTAGCGAAGCATGTACATAGAACCGAGCGAACTAGAGTAGGTATACTTTGAAGTATATATACCAAGCTATAAAAAAAACGATACATTTGCAGTTTCTGGCCGTTGGAGTCACTGGCCGGTCGTTAGCTTTTCGCGGGCCGGTCGTTAGCTTTTCGCAGGCTGGTCGTTAGCTTCTTTCCTCCTGTCCACACCGACAACATACCTGGCCCAGGGGAGAGTTGGCCTTGCTGTAGTCGATGGCGTACTCGATGAAGGTCTTCTTTCCCTTCTCGCCGCCGATAGCCGAGGCAGCCCGAGACTTGAGCGGGCCCGCCGAGATTGTGTTTACCCGCACCCCGTGCTTACGCCCCGCCTCCCACGCAAGAACGCGCGTGTCCGACTCCAGCTGCGCTTTAGCCGAAGACATGCCTCCGCCGTAGCCGGGGATAACCTGGTATTTTTTTTTGGAGATGGAAGGGGGGGGCGGGAGGTGGAAGATAGGGGAGAGTGGGGATGGGGGAGTGGGAGGGGAGGGGTGGGGGGGGAGGGAGGGGTGAGGAGGGAGGGAGGAGGGGAGGTGGAACGTGAGATTAGGGGCGAGGGGAGGGGGGAGGAGGAAGTTGAGAAAGAAGAAGGAGGGGTATCGCAACTGTGTTGCTTTGCCCACAAAGCAAACAAAAGCGGTACAACCTCTAACGCCAAATCTTGTTGAAACCGGGGTTTTGTCCAAAACAGCCCCGCACAATTCCCTGTAGGTCAGTCAGCGCTCTGTGCTCTTTCACTGGCACCGTGCTCCCCACTGAAGCCCCCAAATAGCACCCAACGCCACAGGGAACTCAACCAAGTCAAGAGATAGGTCTGATCTGCTGTTATTTTGGCTTGTGTTCGGAAATAAGTGGAGAAATTCGGTGCACCGCGGCATCCTGTGCACCCCCGCTACGCAAATTCCAGCGATTGCGCCGCCAGTTTAGGCAACTTTCAAGGCGACTGGCGCACTGATGAAGGATGACGAAATCGCCCCAAGATTCACCTTGTGCTCGTGTCTACAGGCAGAGAACGTATTCCAGGGTGGCGGGGTTAAGGGTTCAAGTCATAGACGCCGAAATCGACTTGAGAAGTGTGCTTCAAACACAAAGAAATGCGGACAAAAAACACCACCAGGTACGATGTACCTGGTAGTGAAGTAGCTCTCGATCACGAAATAAAAAAATACGTTACAAAAAAAAAGGTCGTCGTACGTACAGGTTGCCCATCGCTACAGCAGTACAAAAATAATTTCGCCTCAGCATGATATGAGAAAGAGAGAATTCAACCACCTGGAACCACATTTTCAAACTTCAGCGACACTGCTGTTGTCGCGTGCTTACAGGTCATCAAAAGAGCTGCCGCCTTGCCACACTGCAGTGAAAGCACCAAAGCGTCCGTCGCAGTGTGGCGCGGTTTTGGACTTGATGTGACGCTGGAGTTATGGCAAAATTACGGAGTATCGCACACAAAAATTACAGTGGTAGAGGTAGTTCCAGATTTGCATTGTGGCATAGTTTGGCCCATTTTGTTTTTCGTGGACAAAGCAACCCAGGTGCTCGAACCGGGGGGGGGGGAAGAGGGGATGTTTGTGATGACACTTACCCGGCTGCGGGTAATAGGTGGAAAGGAGTGACGCATGCCAGTAGTTGCACCATAGCGATGCACCTAATTCTTCTGAATCTCCTTACTTGAGTTCTACGTATCACCCAAAACCTGACTTTTGATATAAGAACGAAAGTCCGACGTCCACGGCCAACGAAAATAAAGCAAAACACACAGGGGCATTCCAACGACATCGGGGAGTTCCTGAGTTGAGCAGGCGTTGGCCGATGAGGGCAGTCCATACAAAGTGCCGCTACGAGTACAGTAGTGACGGCCTGCCTCTGTGCCGTAATTTTTATACCGCTAATAATACTGTTATACTTTCTTCTGGCTCAGTCATACGTACCAGGTACCATATTTTGGCCAAACAGAAAACGGTGCCAAACCTCCCCGGTATACCGTTTTCTGGCTCAAGTCAGAATCAGTTAGGCTAAAAAGTGAGATAATACCCCTATCGTAGCACGCGTGAGGGAGTTCCCACCTTCTCGCTGGCGATGTAGGTAAGGGACACCACGGCTCCGCCCGTAGGCATGATGGGCCCGAACTTCTGTACAAGCGACACCATCGAGTACGCCGAAGCCGACGAAGCCGCGAGGTAACCCCTCCGCGAGGTTTCCAGCAGAGGCTTGGTCACTTCCGGCCCGTTGGCGAGAGAGTGCACCAGGATGTCGATCTGTTAATACGTGGACGCACAACACCAAAATGTTCGGTTTTGTTAAAGTTTGGTTCCGAAACACGGTCCTGGAAGCAAAAAGGATCGAGTCCTCGTCAGCGAACACGGTGGCAAAGTGGCCGAGGCCGTCATTGTTTGCGACGCGGATTGGATAAAAACTAACAAGAACAAACACGCACATACACAAACGAAAAAAAAAACGCTCGGGTAGGGTAGGTTAGGGTAGGGTAGGGTAGGGTGGGGCAGGGCAGGGGAGGGTAGGTTAGGGTAGGGTAGGGTAGGGTAGGGTAGGGTGGGATAGGGTAGGGAAGGATAGGGCAGGGTAGGGTAGGTTAGTGTAGGGTAGGTTGGTGTAGGTAGGATAGGGTACGGTAGGGCAATGTATGGGAAGGCGAAGGTTGCGGAGCAGCGGCCACCCAGAAAGCACCGGCTTCCCCACTCTGCTCCCAGGGATCCCCCAAAGAAACGTTGACAGAAATCGTGGCACCCACCGGCGATAAATATATACGTATATCCCATCGTGCATGCATTCAAAAATTCGCCAAACGGCAACCCCCGTCATCAGAAAGAAGGGCTTCCTTGTTACCAATCTCACAGGCGTCTTTGCTGGCACCGTACTCATACCTTGCCGTAGTCGGCCTTTAGCTGGTCCGCCACCTCCTGGATGGTGAAGCCGGAGAGTCCGGCGTATCTTTTGTTGGTCTTGACGTCCTCGGGCACGTCCTCGGGCACGTCGTACACCGCGTCCAGAGGGTACACCTGAACAAAAAAGTGAAGGAAAAAATAAAACAGCGTTGCACACCATACGAAGGATACGAGCCGTGCGTTTTACTTCGTATACGCGTTGGCCCGCGTTCGATGAAATGGTTGAAATACGGACGCATGCTGCGGCAGAGGAGCGGCATTTTTCTTTTTGCATTTGTTTTCTGAGGCTCTTCACGTGAGAAGCTCTTTAACTTTCCTAAGCCAAGAACCTGATTTTGGGAAGGATATGAATTGCAATCCGACAAAGCAATCAATGCCATGATATGGCCAAAAGGCACACAACGAATAAAAAAAACAATAAAAAAATAAGAAAGACGACGTTTTGCGACGGTCGTGGGTTAAGCAGCCCCATCATTCACAAAATACTCTTACGTAGCGAAAAAGTGCCCCCCCCCCCCCCTATCGAGCACGCCTCTACACTTGACTCGAAACCCTGATCCCACCTGATCCCCACCCTATGACCTAAATTCGTTTGGAACTTGGGTATGTACGAAGTAGCGACCTAAAACACACACAACAGGTGTGGTGTGGTGTGGTCTTACCTTAGGACACACGCTACGATAGAGGCATGATATCACCTAGTTTTTCTGCCGCTCCTCGTTTGATCAGCTTTCCGCCCCTACCCAAACCCAAACTTTGAGAAAAATGAATGTGTCCAGATGGAGGTAGCAGCACTTTCGTCTTTTAAATGGTTTCTGAATTTGACGGCGATTCTTGACCCAGAATCGACGGAAAGTAGGTCACAACAAAAGAATGGCATGATTTTCGCCTTGTACCTCGGGCATGGGACATTTCAACCGGTATCATAGCAGTTTTATGTTCAAACATATACAAATCAGTTTTTGGGTTAACAAGGACATGTCTTGACCTCCGAAAGTGAGGGGTGGTATTAAGAAAAAAAGTTGGGAACCTCTATCGTAGCACGCGTTGCAACCCGATGACAGACCCCGTGGCCTTCGTAGCTGAACTACCTTGGGCGACGTCGACTGAGATTGGAGCCCACTTCCTCCCGCGACCTCAACTCTTGAAAAAGAAGAAAAAAAAATGTGTGCTTGGTCAGAAACGGCTGTGTTTTACAACGATTAAAACAAACCCTCTCGACAAAAAAAAAACAATATTCCCGGACCTGAAAAAGCATCAAAAACTTTGGGGGGGGGGGGAAGTCGACAATCCGGCCGCATTTTTATGAAGAGGGGAAGCTTCAGTCGACGCGGCTTGGCCGTGTTAGGTGCTAAGGGGGGTAGCCGGTCTCATATTAGCAATCGGCGAAAAACTGAGCTCGCGAGGGTGTTGTCAATGGAATCCACCGTAGTCCGTGCCACATGTTGACATTTTTTTTTTGCTGTTTTTCGGATGTGCCAGGTGTCCTGGGGGCGCCCTGCGTCGGTAAAATCGGGCTAGCTGTTCCTTGGGAGGAGGCCTCCCGTTTGGCGATTGCCCGCTCCCAGTGAAAGGAGTCCCGGTGTTTATGGGACTCCAATCGCAGGGAGCAGGCACTCCCAGTGCCCAACAGGAGTCCATCATCAAACGGAAGGCCTCTTCCAAGGGAACAGCCAGCCCGCTTACCGATACGGGGCGCCCCCAGGTCCTGCGGACGACGTCAAGTGTGAGGATGGTCCCAAGGGGAGGCAGGGTGGTCGGTGTGTGATGTCTTCACATTAAACCGTTATTTCTACCCAAGGACATCAGTACACCCAGTGTCCGTGCTGATTCTTCATCCTAGAGAGATACAAATTATGTGGTCACAGACAGTGAAACAGAGTAAATCAAAACCACAACAGTCGCAATTCATCAAGGCAAAGCAAGCGAAATGCTAGCGTACGGGGTTCGAGAACACAACAAAACAAGCCAGACCATAAAAAAAGGAGGAAAAAAAGAAGAAGAAAGAAAATAAAAAAATCAGAGAAGAAAAAATAAAACAACGCAAAACAAACGACAGGTGTTCTGAAAAGTGTGATGGAAAAACATCGGAAAGGAAAGGCTGCAAGAACAACAGACGTGCTGACAAGGAACCGTGTTGCACGGACAAAAACAACACGAAGAAGAGCAAGAAGTTACCGGCATAAGGCCGGTGGGGTGGGAAATAAGGGAGAAAACAAAAAGAAAAAAGAGAGAAAACAAGAAAGAACGACAGCAAGTGTCATTACTGCTGTCGCTAGGTTTTGGCGGTGTTTGGCATATAAACTATCCTTATCGTTCATGGCGCATTGCTGATCTCGCCGTTGGCTCACAGCTCAGACACAAGGTTTGTGAGGTACAAAAAAGGCAGGAAACATCGTACTGAAGGGAGAGGGCCGATGATGCTAAAAAATCCTCTCTGGAGTATCGCTGCCACTTACATTCCCGCCCACTTTGATAGCCTTCGAGGTGACACTGTAACCCGTCAGACAACTATTAATATAACATAGTTCTTGCATAAGCTGTGATCTGGTTTCGCATCAACTATTTTTCACATCAAATATGATCTGGTTTCACACCGGACCTACAGCTTGCCTATCTACGTATATACTTGGCATACCGCACTCCGTAACACGTGCGAATGTAGTGCTCTCTTGCTTGGCTGTTACTCGAGATGGATCAGTAGTATCAAAAACCCCACGACGGATCAATGATCCCTACCCACGACTGTTAGTATGCGCTGAAAATATCAGCGCCATCGAGACTTCTTCCAAGCCAAGGGATTTTTCACCCGCACCCCCGTTTTCGGGCGTTTTCATTTGTTCCCTGTTACAGCCGGGAAATAGCCCATTGAAACCCTACATCAATCGGCTTCATATTTTTAGACCATTGGCCCCGTACCAGCATGGTCAAAACTACCAAGTATTTTTCTTGACACTACGGAGGATTTTCGTTACCACCCCCACACCCCCGAAACATGCGGGGTGCTCCAATCTCGGATGTCTCCCCATGGCAATATTGAAAAGCGAGCCATCCTAGAGCTTCATGTCCTCGCCGACGAAGCCCTTCCTGACAGACTTACAGAACTTTACCGGAAGCCAGTAACCGTATACCTACCCAACTTAACTATCTATAACTGTCGGCGACGAAAGATAGTCAGCCGACTATTAGAACAGACCTACCAAATAACGAGCACAACGCACCTTCGCGACCAAACCAGCGAATAGCTAATCGGCAACTTATTTTCAGCTAACTCACAGCCCTACTCGTGGCGAAACAAGCAAACCGGACCTTGGCAAATCTTGAGAAGCGAGCCATCCTCGAGCTTTATGCCCTCGTCCAACGAGTCCTTCTTCAGAGACTTGAAGAAATTGTCGGGCGCAGCTATACCTAGCCAACTAATGCCCAGTGCTTTTATCTCATAGTCAACCAACCCACAGCCCCACTGAACAATAAACCAAACCAAACCACACCTTCGCGACCTACCAGGTATGTAGCCAACTATCGTACGAGTAGTAACTACCTGGTGGTCGACGACGTACACGTAGTTAATCAACCCGCTGGCCTAGCATTAGCAAGCCGCACCTTCGCTATCCTATTTTGACCAAGCGTGACAGACTAGCAATACCTCGAGAACTACAGCAGAAGTAACAACAATTCACAGTCGGCGGCTCATGTAAAGGCTACCGTAGTCAACCCACTTGAAGATCTAGCAAGCGACGAACGGCGAACAGCAAACAAGCCAACCACACCTTCGCGATCTCAAAGAGAGAGCCGTCTTCGAGCTTCATGTCCTCATCGAAGGATCCCTTCTTCAAAGACTTCTGGAAGATGCCCAGCACTGGGGGCCACGTGCCCACCGTCACCGTCGCGCCCGCCTCAGCCAGGGCCTTGCAGATGGCCCACCCGTAGCCCGACGAATCCGCCACGCCAGCCACAAACGCCACCTGAAAAAACGGAAACCCGTGATGTTGAAACCGGAAACTAGAAACCCGAAATTACGTTGAAATAGGCAACCCGAGATCTGTTTTTGAAAACGGAAACCCACGAAAGTTGTTGTTGCGTTTCGCATATCCCCGCCGTCCTCTCCAGCACACCAACCAGCCACCACAGACCAGCGCGCAGCGGCAGTAGCGCACCCCTGTAGAAGCACCTCTCATGGCGGACAAACCCTAACCCGAGGTGTGCATCATGCCATCGACCCGTCAAATCCCGTCGCTGAAGCTCTCGCAGCCCTCGAGACCGGTACCTAGCCCTGACCCTAGCCCTAACCCTAACACGAAACGCAAGATTTGAAATCCGGGGATGGCTCCTAAGCGTCCCCGTAATCGAGGTTTAAATCTCGCCAAAATGTGTGCATGGTCGTGACTAGGTCGGGTATCAGTTTCCTGCTGTCCTTGCCTCGTTTCTGCCCGTTGAGGTTTGGAATTCGCAAAGAGCAAGCAAAATGGAGCTCTCGATGTTCGAAATGGGCTCACTTTTTTACCAGCTGCTTTACACGGCCGAAAAAGGTGCTGCAAATTCAAATTTCGCCCAACTTCGCTTGGCAATTTGAGGTATCACCTTGATGACATTGCTTGTACGTATAATATGCATCATTCCACAGGTACGAAGTGCCGCCCAGGAGTTGCCGATACCTTTGTCGTATTCCCGAACTACGGACGCCGCAACAACAAAGAAAGAACACATTACACGTATGTACGTATTCCTACAGCAGAAGTGATTGACGAGTACAGAAGCTCGATCCTACTGGCTGCACTTCTCCTTGAAAAAAGAGGGCCAAAACATTAGACTTAAACGTCGGGCGACAGATACATAACGGCTTCAACAGGAGCTCACCCCAACTGCGAGTGCAAAAGGTAACTTCACGCGAGCGATTAACAGATAGATTAAGGTGAAGGGGTGGCGGGGGGGGAAGGTAGCACAGGCATGCAGGCATGGTCATTCACCTTGCCCGTGAGGTCGATGCCCTTCGACATGGTAACCGTGGGAGGAGCAGGAGCAGCGGACACAGGAGCGGTAGCCCGTACCCTTCCCACGCACCAAACACACACAGCAGCAGAGAGAAGGGCAGAGACAGAACATTTCTTTAGAACTAAACGTACATTTTGGGGGCTAAAAACTACTTGGAAATAGTATGGGATCATTTTTGGCAGTGAATGCAGATGCGTCTATCATAGGACGTGCAAGCGCCATCCAATAGCGCGATTGCAAGGGTCACTACATCGCTGCTGCAAAGGTAAGCACGGCACAACAGCAACGAAGACCCACACAGACAACGCAAAGCCTATCCTGCTTGGGAACAACGGGTCAGTGCTACTAGTGCCTCGGTAGGAAGGACGAGGGGCACAGACAGGTCGCACGGCAAACACGGCGAAGAACAACATGGCCCACAAAAAACAGGACATGTAACTTCGTCCTTGAAACAAAGTACCTGCTCGCGAAGGAGGAAGCACGGAGGGCGGCCTGCGGGCCTGCCACGAAGCATTGGGATGGGGCAATCCCCGCCACCAGAGCGAACAGCGAGGTGATCTTCATGGTTTAGAGCGCAATCAGGGAGATGTGCGGCGGTGTTGGGTGTTGCCCTGCTGCGCAGTTTCGCGCCTTGCCATTTTTTTAGTCCATTCTGATTGGTTTATTTCCCCCGAATAATTGCCCCTATTACGCCGCATTTGCTGCTGCGCTGCTGCGGCTAGGCGCGAGTTGCACGACTGCAAGCACAGCAGTACTGCGAGGTTGCTGTGCGACGAGGCAGTACAATATCAGCAGGGTGCTTTTTGTTGTACAAGGAAGGCTGTCTGTGTCTTGTGTCTACTCCTCGCTGCGGGAACGACAGCCTAAGCTGTGGAAATGTCGCGCGCTGTCTTGATATCCGCTGCGGTGTCGTCGGCAAGGCGAAATCAGCAATCGCTTCTGCTGTCAAGACGTGCCTCGTCCTCCAAGCGCCTGTTATTGAGTCAGCACGTGAACAACGCGAAGGTACGCTGCTGCTGTTATACATGCTGTCTACGCTCTAGGTAGTCTCCAGTTTCGCACGCAATGATAGCAAGGTACTGCAGTTGTTGCAGATTGTAGTGAGTGCTGCAGCTACTTGGGTGCAGAGTCTGTGAATTTCTTGCAACTTGCAACGTACCACGAGTACGCCACGACAATACCCTAGCTGTACAAGTTTTTTGCGGATGACGCCGCCCGCTCAATACAAAAACGAGCCCAAGACTGTAGATAGCAGGTAGTGGCTGCCGAAATCCAGCGGTGTCGTAAAGGCGACTACTGCCGATGGACATTGGAAGGACGTGTTGTGTGTGGACGTGTGGGCCCAGAATAAAAAGCTAAAACGAAGAAGCGAAACGCCAGCTTACAGATGTAGAAAAACAGCGTCCAGGTACCTGGTATGTATCTGTTCAGCTTACAGGGTATCTCACCCCGGGACACGTACCACGTAGGATGACATGTTAGCGGACTGGTTACTGGTTTACCTCCTTTGTACATAAATGGTCCACACTATGGTCGACTCTCCTCTTGTCATCCTTGCATATACCATGATGCCCGATGCCTATCCGTAACGTATGATACCGCATGCGCTATCGAGCGCAGTTCGGCTCGGGATGGACTCCGGCACCCCTGCTGCTCGCGGCGCCGGCGCTAATGGTCTACTATTGGATCAATGACACTGGGGGGTTTTCGCCACGTACGGCGTGGATGCTGGCCGATGACGGATCGATCAATCCCGGGACTCTTTCGGCTCACATGGACGGCGCCAACTACGGAAGAGGTATGCTACAAATATGAAACGCGTGAGACGTAAACCCCATGTATGCGAAGTATGAAAGCTCTGTTGTGTATTGTAGATACCCGCGCATGGTACGCGTGATGCTAGCTCGGTTTACTCATTCCAACAGACATCGAACAGCCTTGCTGTTGATCTCGTGCCGGGTGGTCTGTATCACAGCCATTACAGGAGGTGCTTGGGACTTTAGAGGGGGGGTATGACGAACGAAACTGACGCTTGCAGTACAGTGTGGCACGCGACGCCATAACATTACCCCTTTTGGGACCCAGGTATCACTACAAAGAAAATGAGAAGTGCGGACTTGCATCCATCTTCCAACCATGTGATCGTGCAGCATACGAGATTCCATGCTCCAGCCGTGTGGTATATACGAATCTGAGTATTTGCCACCGTTTCGTTTGTTTTGTCGTCGGCGCTGATCGCTGGTTGCTGATGCCCTAAACACACGCACGAAAACAGTGCAAAGCATGCTGGACGTAACGGCCAAGGTAAAGGCGAGAGCTGAAGCAGCCATCAGAGCGGGGCGGTTGGTCTGGACGGCCTTGGCCATATCCGTCGACTACCAAGCGTTTGACGTGGCCAAGGTGTGTTGGGATTAAGCTTCACCAAGTGTAATAGGTACAACAGGACGGCGAGTTAAAGAAGAGACTGTGCTGAGTGTCGGGAGGGGCTATATACCCGTGCGTTTTTTTGTAATGCCCGTCGAGAGAGGGATCTGATGCGGTCAGTGTTTGAGGCGGTCATTGTCGCGTCTAGGTTACGGCATTAATGTCGATGCTGCACTATATTCGTACTTTTGGCTAAATTTGGAGTTAGAATGCCAGCGCTCATTTGACGAATTCTGCTTATTGTAAATTATCCAAATCTAGGCCCGCACAGAACCGTTACATGTTCTTGATACCTCTCTGAGAAAGAGCAACTGTTCCTGAAGTCAGTACGTTCAATTTCGAGTGTCCAGAGATACATTAGCGTCCAATTTGGCTTTTGGGGACGTGCACATTATGTTGCCATGCCCGTTCGTCTCAGTATTCGGGTGCTGTGACGGAAAAGAAAACCTGCGACTACTCTGTAATCGGGTATTTGCGCCGCCTACAGAGTCCGTCAGCGTCTCTCAGCGTACGCCCATGCGCGTCATACAGTAGAACACACCATGATTGATGTGCGCCGCCACTGCGCACAGCCCGCGGACGCTGGCTGTGACCTTAACACCGGAGCAGCTCAGCGCTTTCTCGTCGTTCGTTTGGTGGCGCAGCTCATATCGCGCGGAGATCGGCCGCTCTGCGTTATTTTAACGTGTCGGGTGTCATTAATTCAGCCCGCAGACACTACAGCTGACGTATATATTTGTAATCATTTTGCGCACGTGCTTGAAAACAGTCCGTGACACCGGGGGTTTTCGACAATGAAACAGCGGCAGCCCCTACGATCCTTACGTATAGCGCGCGATTCGCATCCTCCACTCAGTAGTCGCACCGCGCGACGCCGTTTGCAAGAGTATGTTGTCTCCTTTCCCAACAAAGCGCGACTGAGGCCGTTTTTCGTGTCCAATCCCTAATCCAACAACTTTCTTCATGGCGGTGTTTCTCTTGCACTGGAGTGTTGTTTTTTTCTTTCTATGGCGAGTGTTGCTCTGGCATCCTGCTGTCGCCTGTGTTCGTTACGGAGGCGTTTATCCCCTGTATTTGTTGTGGAAGCGTTATGGTTCCTCTTGAAAGAGGAAGCGCTTGCCCCTTCGTTTGCGTAGAAGACATGAGAGCAGCACAAGAAGAGATGTAAGAACATTCCGCTCGTCGTATAATTGAGTCAGTGAGTGATCAAACGTTACCAGAGGCAACCTTCTTGAGTGGCAGTAGTCGGGCCAGTCCCACACTTCCTTATCGCATTATGTACCGTATTAAACATCTTACTTTTGGTACCTGAATCCTGTTGGAACTGCACCCACGTGTTTGGGTAATAACTACTTGGAATTACAGTAGTAGGAATATTCATTGCTTTTCTGAAAGGGTTAGAAACATTATCTCAATAGGTGGTGGTGGTGATGTTTGCTTTCGGCTGACATTCCGGAGATTTGCAACTTATCATATGATATCAGAGTGTATCGGGTATCACATCGAGCTTGTCGTACTTGACATGTTTTCGCCGGTGGTGGTGGTGGTGGTGGTGGTTTCTTTCGGCAGGCCTTGCGGAGAGCAACTGGTGGCGAGAACAATCCCGCCACGGCCGAGTACGAGAAACTGCAGGAGGAAATGTGGAACGCCCAGGTCGGTTTGTGTTGCGTATGCGTGCGTGTCTCCTGCTCGTCTGTACTTGGTGGTATTTTCATTGGGAGCGGGGGGGGTGGGGGGGTACGGTCGTGTCTCGACCTCCCCATCTGAAAACGTCACTATCCGTCTCCCTCAGGCCGACGTACCCGGTTTACAAATGCAAAACGTGTTCAACTCTAATTCTGTCCTCGGCAATTCGTCCCCGAAACGGCGGGTGTTGCTGCCAAATTAATCAGCCCAGGCTGCAGATGACGCTCTGCGTTTTTTGTGAATGTTGCCGTACCGCTCTGAAATTTCTTGGCATGACCGGCTTGAACCGACGACGTACAACATTGAAAGAGCTCAGTCCAGAAGTAGCGTTCGGCGCGGGCGAAGCGCGAGACGGTATCGTTTCTTGCTGGGGGAAGGGATCCGCACGATGCTGGACGAAGAGGGCCGAACGCGGCGCCGTGGATCTGGTCGAGTTCCCGTTATCTTCCGCGTGAACGTGTGTGCGTGCGTGCGCGTGTTGTGTATGGCTGCACCTTTGTCGTGTTCTGGTCGCCTTTTTCGTCTCAATTCATTTCGTTCCATTTAACTTCGTTTCGTTTGCTTTGGTTTGCCGTGGTTTCGTTTAGTTACATTTCATTTGTGTCGCTTCTTCTGCATCTATCACGCTGGTGTCTGCCCCACCGCAGGAGGAGCAGAAGAAGAGCGGCATGGAAGCGGAGACTCTGACCGACCCCTTGGTGAGACCGGTTTCAGTAGTAGAGCAGGCCCGAAAAAGGAAGCTAGATAAGCCGAGGAACGAGGCAGCTTGTGCGTGTTGTTCGCAGCACGCTGAACACCAGGAGCTCCCACATAATAGAGGCGGTTCTCAGACAGTCATCTGTGACTGTTCGTTGAGCACACTGACATGGCAGATATGGAATAAATGCTAGTTGGCTCTATTAAAGCCGCTGAAGGGGGTTTCGGTGAGTTGGTGTGCGTCGTGGAGGGCGTCGTCGTTGCATTCGTACAAAATACCAACAATGCAGCTTGCAAAGATGAGTATTGACCTGAAATTCGTCAAACTCACGGCTGACGTCCTTGAAAATTAGTTATAAAATAGTCATTCATGGCACCAAAACTCAACCTCGTTGGTCAAGGTCATGTCGGTGCACTTCGCGCGCGCCTGCGTCCCGGCACACGAAAAGGGACACGTGTCAACCCGCACAGGTGCCCAGGAATTTTCCCCAGCTAACACATTTTCCAACATATATACACAATATACCGGGAGTATGCCTACCCGCAGAACGGCGTCCAGGTGGCAACGGCACGAGAACGGGCATAATAAAAACACTCCACTGCACCCCGCCCTCCTTCCCCGCGCCCCCTCTCCCCCCCTGCCCCCCCCGCGAACGCCCCCCCCCCCCCCCTTCCCCCCACCCCCCCTTACCCATCCACCCACCCATCCACCCACCCACCCACCCACCCACCCACCCAACAAAAAAACTCGATCAGGAACGAGCCTTGGCCCGCGCGCGCAGCAAGTCGTGGCACGCGGCGGTGGCGGTCGCAGCGAAGAAAATGGCGGAGGCGGAGGCGGCGGGGCTCCGCGCCCCCATGTCGGACTTGCACCGCCGCTCGGCGGAGCGGTTGCGGGAGCTGTGCGCTCGCAACGGAGGCGTTTACGTAAAGCTCGGGCAGCACCTAGCGCAGCTGGACTTCGTTCTTCCCCCCGAATTCATCGAGGTGTTGAGGTGTATGTTAGATCAGGTGGGGAAACGCACATCAGAGTCGGCTGTGGGACTGTATAGGGGAAATAACGGAGACGGGAGGGGCGAGCGAGGGCAAGGAGGTAGGGACGAGGGACAAGAGAAAACGAGGTCCGCAAGACGTAAATTTCAAGGAATGTTGCCATTGGGCCGCTTTCTTCCGTCGAGTCCAGTGTCCCTCCCACCCCCGCCCCCGCCCCCCCGTCGCGCGCGTTCGTTGTTGTCTTCGCCACCACCGGCGCTCGAAAAGCTTTATGCCGTGTTTGGAGGCCGAATGTGCGCAGCTGAGCGCGACCTACTGGTCCGACTAACAACTCTCCGTGATCTCTAATGAGAAAAAATAACAAAAGCGGGTAATCCATTCCCTTATGTGGAAGACAGGGTCGGAGATACCTATTGTAGATATCGTAGCACGCATGCGCGAAAGGACACGTCACCGGTTAGGCAGTGTAAGATCTCGGGTCGCGAGCGGTCTCCCTGTTATTGACGGCGTTGACTCCGTCCCCGGATAAGTAGCTGCCGGGTATGTCACGCGGCAGATTTGTGGTGGATCCCTGATACCCCACGATTCAGCATAGACCTAGAACTCTCCATGCCTCACTGTAACGAAGATAATTTTTTTCGGGTTGCGTCGGCCGAGAAAGACGATCTACAAGGTAACCCCGTACCAAGTATTAGACCTCTTACATATGAGATGGCACGTGGCGTGTATCAGCTCTTAGCGAAGGCCACGGTTAGGTGAGCCTGTAGGAGCAGAGCTCCCAATACAGGAGAAGAGAAGATGATGATGTTGGTCAGCAACTCCAAGCCGATATATATGTTGATTAGTTGACTTCAGGTGTAGAGATCTGAGGTGGAGATGTGGAGATGTGGAGTGACCACGTGAGGGGCGTGCGCGTGGTGCGCTGCTCGTAGCTCAAAGACACATATACCCTCAGTATCCGGTACGAACAAAAACAAAAACCAAGCTATGACCCCAAGAAGCAAAATGCCCCAAAACGAGATCCTACAGCCTTGTTGTTTAACAACTCATATTTCAGGGTGTGTATGTGATCATGACCCTACGTAGCCTATCTTGTTACTTCAGCAACAACTCGTATCTTGAATATCTTGCTACCGCTTCCACGAGGGATACCTTAGAGTGTCCCTCTCAGCGTGTACGAGTACGTACTACATGTACCAGGTATCTGGATACGATTAGCCTGTACACTGCTGTGTATCATGTATCCAATATCCAAGACATTGCTGCTGAGACTTCGAGCTTGCTACGTGCTGCGTCGATAAACGACAACTACCAGACTGAAAACTGTCTGTCGTACTAGCTGCGACTTGCAATGTATATCAGATTACTTTCAAGTGTTATCAAGTAACGACATGATGGTTGCTGACAAGTACCATCTCTAACACCCAAGCAGGGCTTTACGTTTGGTCTCCACTGAGGGGGCTGGACCAGCATCAGCACCCCCTCGTTCGTGTCCACAAACAGATCGCGCCATCGATCGCGGCTCCACTTTTTTTTTTTTTTTCCGATGTTCGTGCACCGTCGCGATTCCCGCGGCGTTTTTTTTCGTGGAAGCAGGCGCCCCAAACTCCCATCGAGGGCGTGCGAGAGGTCATCATGGAGGAGCTGGGCGAGTACCCGGAGACCCTCTGGCGTAGCTTTGATGCAGTGCCGATAGCCTCTGCCTCGTTGGCCCAAGTACATCGTGCCGTGGGCTGGAACGGCGAGCAGCTGGCTATCAAGGTAGGGGGAGTGGGGGAGATGGGGGACAGAGGGACAGGGGGGGAAGTACTCGTTACCATGCGTGGCAGTAGTGTGTCAGACCGTAGACTCTCGCATTCTAGGAGCAGAGGAGGGTGTGCAGGGAGGGGGAAGGTGGGGAGGTGGGGAGGCCGGGGGGGGGAGGGGGAGGGGAGGGGGGAGGGGGCGGGGGGTTGGCAACGATGAAGGAAAAGCGGGGAAATCGCTCAGTCGCATCGTGCGCTTCTACGTGCGTGGTGGCTTGGGTCGTCCTGCGCTCTGCCCGCGCCTCGGTTGCTGCAGGGGTGCAGTAAGGGTTTTCGTTGGTTTTTTTTTCAGGGGTGTTGAGAGCGCCGGCCACCTCTATGTATCATGCATATCCTCCTTCTGTTGTTGGTGCAGATATTTTTTCAGGTAACGCAGTTATTCCAAATGTATCCACACACACAAGCCAAGCCCCGTGGAAACGGGCAGGGTAGGAGCTCAGCTCAACTGCTGTAGCCCGTGTTTTGCGCGCGGAATATGCCATTGTTGGAGGCTGGCGTCAAAACTCCGAAATCGCCAGTTGGGATGGAAGTTGACCCAACTTATCGGATGCTAGCGTTGAGTAGCTGTTGGTTCGACCCCGAGGGCGTTTCCCCTCTCGTGGTCGGCCTTGACCATGTTGTCGGTTGACCTTCAATCCAACTGTACCGGGGTTGATACAGTACGCTTGTGCCGCAAGCCAGTGGTCACCTCGAGATCTGCCGACTGTCCCCGAGAAAAGCGGCGCCTATCCTTCAGAGCCTCGTTGTTGCTGAACAAGGTGCGTCCTCGCATGTGCCATTATAATAGCCCTGCTGCGCTGTGCGGCGTTGTGGGTGGAGATGGATGTAGACGAAAGAGGGCGCAGGGCATCGGGCGATTGTGACGCAGCTAAACGAATTGAAAAGCAGCGAAACGAATTGAAAAGGGTACCGAGATGCATGAAATGGGCAGAAGAGCCGAAAGAGGAGGTTGTTGCCTCCACTGATGCAAGCGAACGCTAGCCACAACCGAGCATCATTGCTCAGAGAACAGGAATACCAACACAGTGGCGGTCTCTCTATGGTTGCGGCATGTGCTAGCCAGCAATACCTGCACTGTACCAGACATCGGCACTGTTGGGTGTTGTACCGGAGTGGTAATTACAGCGGGTTTCAGTCGTTCCAAGCGATTTCACCGACACTAAAGAGGGACGACAACCGTAGGGTGCAACATAATAATTAACATGTCGTACACCTTTGTCTGCTTGCTTTTGCGCACCCGCGAAATGAAGGTCCAGCATCAAGGTCTCCGAGAAACGTCGACGGGGGATGTCGACGCGGTCACCCTGGTGGTCGGTGTGGTGGATTCCCTGTTCCCCAAGTTTTCGTACAAATGGCTGGCGGACGAGGTGGAGAGAAACCTCCCCAAGGAACTGGATTTTCTGCACGAGGCCAGCAACAGCCGCAAGTGAGACAGCCGTTGCGAGCGAGAGGGCCGTTGGAGCCGGGCCGCGCGCTGCTGAACCTGTCATGTGTTACATACCACGCTCTTACGCGTTATCAGATTATTCACGGTTGTTGAACCTCATTCGCTCAAAGGTTGCACCGCATTCCCCCCCCCCCCCCGTTTCCCAGTCGGTGCATGCCTAGTATATGAGAACTCGAACTGATTGAAGTTGCATGTGCTCGCTCGAAAAGTCGAAAAAATTGCAGTAAGTTTGCCGAATATACTGATAGGAAGTCGACGGCTAGGTATTAGTTGGCTACTGTAGGTCAGTAGGCTTTTCGGTTAGTTGCGCATGGGAACTTGAATGATTTCTGCTTTTCTGTATTTGACTGGTGCGTTTTGTGGCTAGCTATGTGGTTTGCGTCGGGCATGACTTTATTCAGTTGGCCGGCTGACTTTTCCACCCAGCTGATAACCTAGTAACTAGCCGTCAAACCCAGCCAAGGCTCGCAACCTTAATATCAAGGGTTGGGGCATCATACATAGCGTCAAGTAAGAGGGTGTGGACAGCCGCATAGTGTATTCCCACACGCCCTCGAGACGCACCTAGATGTCTTCGCTACGGAGGAGGGCGCTCGGACGACAGGCTGTCAGGGCAGACACATCCCTGTTCGAAAAATTGAACGATAGCGTACAACACCGACGGTGTTAATAACACGCGGTGTGGTGCTGTCTATGCGGTGGGACTCGCTCGAGATCTGTTCCCGCCCGCGGCACATTGAACAGTTTTTTCTTGTGTAAACACACACTAATAAACACGAACGCATGCTCAGGGTCTGTTCCAGGATCTGTTGTTTGTTGTTGTTGTTGTTGTTGTCTCGCATTAATTCTTGTAAAAAATCTAGAGCCAGTGGTCACCCAAAGGTGCTGGAGCCCTAGGAAGATCCGAAAAACCGAATGAAATCATAATTCGTCCGGGGAATACTACGCTTTCCCACCTAAAACGCACGATACGAAGAAGGCGCACGAGTGAAATGATCCAAGGTTATATTCTGAAGGGTTTGTGGATTCCGGGTAAGGGTATGGGAGTCTTACAGAACTTCCAGAAGTTTCAGGTACGGGTATGAAAGTGTTACATAACTTCCAGAAGTTCCGGGTATTGTGGCACGGGCGTACAGAACTCACAGAAGTTCCGGGCGGATACGAAAGGTGCTGTACCCGTACCCCGGGTATTGTGGCACGGGGTGTACAGAACTCACAGAAGTTCCGGGTACGGGTATGAATGTTCTACAGAACTAACAGAAGTTCGGGCACGGGTATGAAAGTCTTACAGAACTTCCAGAAGTTCCGGGTATTGTGGCACGGGCGTACAGAACTTACAGAAGTTTTGGGTACGGGTAATACCCGGGTAAATGCACACCCCCTCGGGGGGAAGTTCGATTTGGAGGATTTAGTCCAACTTGATGGCATGTTCTCACTGGGCCAATGTCCCCAAGGCAATCTGTCGTAGCTTGAAGGGAATTATGAATTATCGACAAAACCACCACCGAGAGAGGCGATAAATCGTGAACCTCAATGAGTGGCGACCGGGGCAACAGCCGCGCTCACGGCTATACTGCGCTGTAACAGATTATACCATAGCGTACCCCGGCTCTGGCGCGTCAAAACAAACAATAATGGCGGTCGCAAGCCCATATTTGCCACCACAGCTCGACAAGCCGAGGGCCGCGACAAAGAAGAAGCGAAACTACCGAAAACACAGAAGATAGTTCTAGACGTCGATGGTTGCTGCATCACCGTCACGGCAGATCTATGTATTATTCCGATCAGGAAAAACATTGACAATATGCAATACGTGGTTTCCCGATAGGAGCCAAATTCGTATGATTCCAACAAATCGAATCGATTTCAATTCAATTCATAAAAAATGAATATATTGGATTCAAAAGTGTCCTTCGTTAATATGGTACGTGCCCACGGGTTAGAAAGGAGATAAACATGAATAGGACCTACATCGTACTGAGTAGGTGCTACTATCGTCTGCGATACGTACTGCTACTACAGCTGTACATTCGGTGTTCGGTTCGTTTTACTGACGGCAAGATATGACATCATATTGGAACGCATAATACACTCTTTCGGCTATTCAACCTGAATTAATGCATGTGGGCTCCCCGGATATTGTAACAAAGGTATACCCGTACCCCGGGTATTGAGCTAAAGTCTTGAAGAAATTCCGGGTACGGTACGGAAGTGTCACAGAACTCACAGAAGTTCCGGGTATTGTGGCACGGGCGTACAGAACTCACATACGTTATAAAAATGACACACCCGTAACCCGGGTACTTGTGGCACTGGCGCATAGAACTTCCAGAAGTTCCGGGTACGGGTATGAATGTCGTGCAGAACTTCCAGAAGTTCCGGGTACGGGTATGAATGTCCTACAGAACTCACAGAAGTTCTTTGTAGGGTAATACCCGGGGTAAATACCCCGGGTATGGTTTGTGCGTACCCTACAGAACCCAACCTTGAAATGATCCAATGTGCAAACTGAACTCACATGGCCGCGGGTATCCACTCAACTACAGCATCGAGTTCCCCCGTTCCCACAACTAACCAACTCGCGGCTGCAAACTATAGCGGTTGCTGTCTGGAGTGCTGTCTGCACCGTACGAACCGCACGGTAATCGTGAGCACAGACGAACACGCCTGCTGTCTGGAGTGCTGTCGGAGTGACGACCCGCGGGCATGTAGTGGAAAAAGAGCAATCGAACCAAAACCACCATACAAATATCAATGATCGCCACGTCTTCCCGAGCTATCTGACAGTACCAGCCCGCGGCGGATTGAACGTGATGTTCTTGTATACGTGTGTGTTCGTGTGGCGATTGTGTGTTGTTGTCTTTGCTGCACATCCCAGGTGTGCGGCAATGTTCGAGGGGCGGAGTGATATATGCGTGCCCCCCGTCGTGGCGGAGCAGACGACAGAAAGGGTGCTGACCATGCGCTTCGAGCCGGTGAGATGTAATTTTTGTTTTGCGTGTGTTGTGCAGAGCGTCGACGCGCGCACTGATGATGCCGATACTGATTGTGAAGATGACGATGATGACAACGATGATGATAACGATGATGATGCTGATGATGATGATGCTGATGATGATGATGCTGATGATGATGATGCTGATGATGATGATGCTGATGATGATGATGGCGATGATTATTGTTGTGATAATGATGATGATCTCACATTATTAGCTCGTTTCCCCGAAATCTAGCCCGTCGTCACAAAAAGACAACAAATATCGAAAAAAGTCGAGTACAAATACGAAATTAAGTGTACGGTGTAAGACGATGATGATAACGATGATGATGGCGATGGTGATGATGATGCTGATGATGATGATGATGATGATGATGACGATCATGATGATTATTGTTGTGATAGTGATGATGATCTCACATTAGCTCGTTTCACCGAAATCTAGCCCGTCGTCACAAAAAGACAACAAATATCGAAAAAAGTCAAGCACAAATACGAAATTAAGTGTACCGTGTAAGGTCCCTGCTGCGCTGTGCTGCGTTGTGGGTGGAAATAGACCGACGGTAGACGAGGAAGAGGTCACGGGATATCGCCACGTGTGTCGCAGCTCTTGTCGACATGAACAGCGTGCCGAAATGCATGACACGGACAGAGGGGCTGAAGAAGGAGGTCGCCTCCAATGTCGCAAGCGAACCTGTCACGACCAAGCACTGTCACAACCGCACGCGTGGATTGTAACGGTCGAGAGTAGCGACCTGGTGCATCCTTCACCGAGGTTCCCAAGCCTACGCGGTGTTCTCTGGATATTTTATAAGTTATCATCGCGTGTGAATCGAGCGACTCTTGCAGCAGCAATAAACAAGGCAACCACGTGTCGGTGGAATGTCGGTCTGTGCGGTACGTGGTGCAAGCGCGACCAGGGAAGCACGTGCTTGTTGAAAAAAAATGCGGTGGTCGAAACCCATCGTTTCGCGAAGGCGCTCGTCGCGGGTTCGACCATGAGCAGCCGCTGTCGACAGGTAGCTGTATCCCCACCGATTGAACATTATGTAGTCGGACATTTTTCAGGGTTGTTAACGGTTATCCGTCCGTGCACGGTGCGTTTTTTTCAAATCGAAAATCCTATGGTCCGGTTCGGTGCGGTTTTAAGAAATCGGACATCTTACGGTGCGGTTCGGTGCGGTTTTCGGATATTGTAAAACTACGGTGCGGTTCGGTGCTGTGATACGTCTTACGGTGCGGTTCGGTGCGGTTTTGAAAATTAGAAAATCCTACGGATCGGTTCGGTGCGGTTTTCCAAAATTGTAAATAGTAAGGTGCGGTTCGGTGTTTTCATGTATCCCACGGTGGGATTCGGTGCGGTTTTCAGAAATCAGGAATCCTACGGGGCGGTTCGGTGCGGTTTTCAGATATGGCAAACCTTACGGTGCGGTTCGGTGCTGTGGTGAATCTTACGGTGCGGTTCGGTGCGGTTTTCAGATATGGCAAACCTTACGGTGCGGTTCGGTGCTGTGGTGAATCTTACGGTGCGGTTCGGTGCGGTTCCCCGTTGGACGCGTTTTGCTACGGTACCCGTAGGGAAAACCGTATAAAACCGTGTCTTCCCTACGGTGCACCGTATGAATAAACCGTACAAAACACAAAACGCGGTTTCGTACGGTTCTCAAGCTTTTCTCGGTGCATTAACGAAACGGCTGTTCTCCACGGTGCGCCGTATGAATAAACCGCACAAAACGGCGGTTTCGTACGGTTTTCTCGCCTTTTATCGGTGCACGGACGAAACCACTGCTGTATTTTGTACTGTTTCTCTACGGTGCACCATAGTTATAAGCCTCACAACCCGCGGGTGCGTACGTACGGCTTTCTGTCGTTTTTTCACTTTTAGACGAAGTCGTCAGCAACAACAACAGTTAACAGGTCCTATGCGCGTAAAGAGACAGATTCAATAAACCGATTTGCACATACATATCATCCGCAAAAAATAGGTGAACATTCCGTAAGGTGCACGATGCGTCCGGTGACAATCTTCGTCGAACTCACAGCTGACGTCGTGAGAAAATAATATTGTAAAATATAATGTGAGGTTTGGTTCCCAGCGTAGGTGCTTGTATAGTACCTGGTTGTCCGGCTCATCGTGTCATACATTTTTCCAGACTTGGTGACGTGAGTCTACATGCTGCACATTGCTCTCTTAGTTGCATGGGACATTTTTTGCAACCCGACGGTATACTGCTGAAAACGCCTAGCAGCGTGGGTAGGCACAATTCGATACGAGTCAACGGCAAGGGGAGAAAATGCTGATATCTTCTCGCGATAAAAATGAAGGCACGTACCGTAGTGGGCAGGGAGGAGGAAGGACCGCTATGTGACCCCGGATCTGAGTTGCTACTGGGAGGGAGCGCGAGAGTAGTGCGAGGATAATAAATGGGACGAAAAATGTACACAGGGTATATGTAAATAGGTGCACCATTTTTTTTCCTGCAAGGTTTCTTGGGGCTTCAGTAGCCATCACCCAAAACTTTTCTTCGGAGTATAAGCTGAAAAATACAGCCCGAGGAACAAATCCATGACCTACTTTTTGTTGTGGTAGATATGCAACAAAACAGAACTGAACAAAAATGGCGGAAACAGACAAAAAAACATTCGACTATTATAGGACTGGGTTGCCGAAAACGTCTTGTTTGATACTACAGCATTAGTCTGGCAGTAGTAGTATACCACTACTACTGCGAAACGCTGTACAGCGCTGCTACGTATCATAGCACCTTGTGAATTACCCAAGCACCTTTCATGGAGACCGGTACTCCTTCCCCCGTCAAGCCCACCCACGGATACGTTCCTGGTACTTGCTGCTTGCTGCTAGTGGTGCTGCTCGAGCCCTACTGCTGTTTCATGTACCGGAAACATTGCCCTGTTCGCTCATCACGAGCACAACCACGGATTTCCGTCATTCCCAGTACATACAGCAGCAGCAGTAATCATATTTTCTATTTTCTGTAATAATACCAGAATACCAAGTATTCTTACTTTTTTTTTTCTCGTGGTTGTCAAGCATTCCACATTATTTATACATACATACCAGGTATATTATACACACGTGACACATATATAGCTGCCTCCCCCCCCCCCCCATGATGAACTGGTGCATTTTTTCCGAAACCGTCAGATCTATCCCCTTGAAGGATTTATAGTTTCCACGCACAAATTGAACTGCCCCGCCCGTACCCCCCCCCCCCCCCCCCCTCCCCCACCCCACCCCCGCTCCCTTTTGATCAAAACCAGGCCCCCATGTCCTTAAAAACTCCGCCCTCCCCTCACCGGTTATTCGACTCACAGGATTCACTTGATAAACGGATGCATTTCCTTCCACAGCTGTCATATTTTGTCCCCCTCAGAAACGGGTTTTATAGTTTCCGCGCACAGACT
Source organism: Undaria pinnatifida (assembly GCA_012845835.1). Taxonomy (NCBI): domain Eukaryota; class Phaeophyceae; order Laminariales; family Alariaceae; genus Undaria; species Undaria pinnatifida. The sequence goes on from JABAKD010000010.1 coordinate 10,593,540, forward strand.
GCCTAACATCACCCTGTTGACCCTGATAGCTACACTGTAGTTGCAAGGGGAGTCGCCGATCTATATCCTTAATGAGGACACACAACCCGTAATACGCGCGATCGGAGTATCACACACAGCTTGCAAAGATGAGTTTCGACAAAATCTTCGATCTCACAGCTGGAGTGTATTTTTGTTTTTTATAATATATACGTGGTATATACGTACAAGAGTATACTTGGTACCCTCGGGTATCATACATTCGGAGCTGGTATGATAAACCATGCCTACGTGAATTAAGCAACCAGGAAATAGAACACTTTTTTTTGCACGTACATTTTTTACGCCAAAACGTCAACAAACCGTGATGAACCGTACAAAACCGTGATGATTCTGTACGCAGCACGGTTCCACGGTCGATGGAACCGCGGTTTGTCTACGGTTTAATGTAAACCGCACCGTTGAAAAAACGATCTAACGGTTTTTGGCTTGATACACACGGTGCGGTGCGGTTTCGATGGCGTTCCTACGGTGCGGTTCGGTGCGGTTTTTCGGATATTTTAAATCGTACGGTGCGGTTCGGTGCTTTGATATATCCTACGGGGCGGTTCATTCGGTACGGTTTTGAAGATTAGAAAATCCTTCGCTGCGGTTTGGTGCTATTTTCAGATTTCGTGAACCCTACGGTGCGGTTCGGTTATATTTCATGTCCTTCGGTGCAGGTCGGTGCGGTTTTCCAATATCGTTAAACTACCGTGTGGTGCGGTGCGGTTTTGGAGAGGGCGAAAATCCTACGGTGCGGTTCCGAACCGATAGGAAAAACCGCACCGTAAAGATCCCTGACATTTTTTACCCATGCGGATCTCTGCTTTCCCAATTCGTTGAGACACGAAGATTGTCATTACAGAAAGCATCCCTGGTAGCAGTTTCTTCACGAACCCTGCGTGTGGTCTGTACGATCGTCTATTCCGGAAAAATTACGGGTAGGTAGACTGTTAAAGCGTCGCATCCGCCAGCGTGCGTCTAAATCAAGAAGGAACGAGCCTTTCGCGAGCCGCGCCGCCCGCAAGCACCCCAAGCCGAACGTGTGATTAGAAGACATGAAAAACGATGTGGCCGCACGCGTGTGCTGTTTTTTTTTATTTCTTGACGTTGTTCGCGCGCGCACGAAGGGATTGAGGGCGACAGACGTGGAAGGCATGCGCGCCCTGGGGGTGAGCCTGCCAAGGGTAGCAGCCCTCATTAGCGAAGCGTTCTGCGAGCAGGTATGATGCCAACCCCGGAAATGATCGATGTCCTCGAGCATTTTTTTTTTTTTTTCTCACACTTTTACTTTCCAGCTTCTGGACAAGCCGTGGTCACAGGTGTCGTCCCTTCTCCCCCCGGTTTTTGCCTTCACGTTTTATCGCGCATAGGGTTCAGCAATCCCACTGCTCGTCGATTTTTTATCGAGTGTTGCTAACTCACGCTCTCGCGCTTTCCGCAAGTCAATTTATGCACAAGAAAAAGTCCCAACGAATTTTCACGAGTTTGCACTCGGCGGGGCTCGAACTCACGAAACTAACCTATACCAGGCTCGAGGATAGCCTGATACGCCACCGCGGCGACCGGTGCGAGCATGTGGAAGATTGACGTCGCGCGCGACCCCCGAAGGCCGGCTTGGTCGGCTCCCCGTGATATGCTTCGTGTCCCATTTTTCGGTTTCGTGTGTCTCGAAGTGTACCAGCCAGCTACCACTTGGACGATAAATTATCGGTTTTGCCATGAATCGGGTGCGGTGCTGGAATGTTGTGCAATGCAAGGGGAACGTTACCTATGACTATGAAACTTGGGCTGTGTTTCGCGTGCCATGGTGGCTGGGTCCTTCCTCTGCCATAGCGGCGAGCTAGGGGCGGGAGAGGCGTTCGTGCAATACGCATCGTGCCTTCTGGTGATAACGGCACATCTCAGTAAGATTGATACCCCCGGCCTATGTGTTTTGCCGGCCAAGTCTTGCCGAGGAAGCGCAGTTGTTATCTCAGAAGGGTGACCAACGTCGCGTCGGATGTACAAAAAATAACACCCTTCCTGGTAGACCCTGGCTACGAACGAAAACGTATAAAAAAATGGACGCAACCCCTTCTCGTATCTACCCGAACCGTCGGCAGATGTTCCGCCACGGAAGCGTGCATTGCGACCCTCACGGCGCGAACGTGCTCGTCAGGCCTCACCCCGGCGCGAAGAAAGGGTCCAAACGGCCGCAGCTTGTTCTCTTAGACCACGGTCTCTATCGGGAGCTGACGGAACAGTTCAGGGTGGACCACTGCAGGCTGTGGAAGGCGATGGTGTTCAAGGACGTGCCAGGTAAGTGGCGACCAAGGATGTTCTGGACAATAACACGGGTGCGGGTCTCCCTTGTGTCGCGGGCGTTCGCGGGCGTTTCGCGCTGTTTGTTGTTGGTGCCGCAGGCGCCCGTCGTGAGTCGTGACCACCTTCGGCTTCGGATCGTCTACTGTTAAGCATCGGGACATGCGGCAAACGCGTCGGGTTCGATCCAGAGAAAAAACACGCGTGTGTCCAGCGTACCCTCCAGAGCTGCTGCTGCCACTGCGACTGCTGGGTACCGTCCAGAGATGCTGCTGCCACTGCTACTGCTGCTGTTATAGAGACGGCTGTAAATCAAGCTCGTTTTTTCCCTCCGTGCGTGCGAGTTGCGAGTGACGCGCCTCGGTGGTGATCCTCCCACCTCGCGCATTTCGCGCGATAACCTTCGGGTATACGCTACGATCGGCCGATTTTGGGGGTCGTGGCGCCATCGCCGGCAGGCCTGGCGGCTTGGCTGTTCCGGTCGTTTTTTCTCGCGCTGGGTACAAAGCCGAACAAACAAGCTCTACATTTACATGGTTAGATGTTTAGTGCTTTAAACATTAGTGCGTTGCTTGTGTGCGTCCGTTTCCCCCTGCACTAACGTCACTTTGTGCTGTACGTCCGCCCTTCACGCCCGTTTGTTCGTGTGCGTATCCACCCACTCCACCTACCCACCCACCCACCCACCCACCCAAAACAGGAATCAAGAAGTATTGCGAACGGATGAACGCCGGGGAGATGTATCACCTTCTGGCGGCGATGCTCACATCTCGGTCTTGGGACGCCATCGAGGACACGTGCGCTTGTTTCTTTTGTCGTCGCTTTTTACTTTCTTCCAGCTTAGCCCCTTTTAGAAACACGCACGTTTGTGGGGACGAGTTACTAGTGCAGCATTATTCTAGCAATGGCATCCAGGTTAACTCGTAAGAGCTTGGAAGGTATGAAACGACGGGAGACAACGCGTCGTTGCGGTTTATCGTGCTCGTATGGGCGCGGGCTGGGCCTTGAAGTTTGGGGGGTGGAAGTGCAGTACACGCAACCGATCTACTGCTGTAGTGTGGACGTAACCGGTCGCGCGCACGGACGTGACAATTTTTTGCTGTTTATTTTTCGCGGTGGGTAATAGGCTCTCTGTTTCTCGTTTTGTTATCTTAGCCGGCTTACTCGTGCCTGTTTTGTTTTGGTTTCGCTTTTGTTTTTTTCGCGTGGGATCTCTCCTCGCCAGGAGCTCTGGGATGGAGGGTCTACACAGCAAGGACGTCGAGACCGAGAAAGGCATGGTCCGTGGCTACGTCCAGCAATACGCGTCTGAGATAGCGATGCTGCTCGGAAAAGTAGACAGGCAGCTGCTGTTGCTGTTGAAGATGAACGACTGCCTCCGGTGAGAGGGGTAGACATGGCCGGCCGTCCCTTTTTGGCATTTTTTTTTTTCGTATTACTAAGGGTACGATTGGGGTGAGACTCCTTCCTCTACCCCAAACCCCGACTTTTTAGAAAATGCGCAAATTGCAACCCGATGACTCATCCCACGCCATAGCCATATAGTAAGCCATACACTAAACTACAAGCTCGTTTGGGGCTGGCCGGTGTTACTTGACGTGTGCGTTGCTTGCGCGGTGGCTGTGACTACTCTTTCGTTTTGCTTTTTTTAGCGTTGACAGCGTTTTGTTTCTTTTTCTCGTTTTCAGTTTGCGACAACACCCCCCGGAATTCCAAGCCAATAATCACATCTCAAAGGGGACGCTTGTGAAACGAATGTTCCTTTTTTTGGGCACAAACGGGGCGCGAACGATGTTGGTTTTTCCCTCCGGTATAACGCCTTCACTGCTGGAAACCCTTTTTTTCTGCAAAAAATTACTTGAACGTAGTATAGGGAGGGATTTTGGGGCTCTAAATGGGCCAAGCAAGGAAACACGCGTTGGTAAAAAAATGCCGTCCAGAAAGTGCTGCAAACCTCTATCGCACGAATAGTGCACGTCGTTTTGCTGCCGTGTGCATCTTTGGAGACCACGACGACTGGGCAGTACGGGACGGACCCGAGACGACGCCAGTGCGTGTTCACCCCCTTTTTTTTTTGCGCGTCCCGTTTTATTGTCTTCGCACTTTTTCTTTCTCCTTCGCCCTCCCTAGACGTAACTCAGACCCGGGGATCGGTAAACAGCCTCTTTCCCCCCCTCCCCACTACGGTACGCGCCTTCGTGTTCATCGCCAGCAGGATTCGGCACTTTCTTTCCTCGTCGACTCGCGTCGAATTGTGATTTCCCACGCTATAAAGCGCTCTCTGCAGTTGGTGTCTAGAAGATAGAAATCTCCATACCGAGATTTGAGCCGCTGACTCCAACTTTAGTAGTGTTCAAGGTTGACCACGAGACCACCGGGGTGACCGGCTCTGTGCTGCTGTAAACTATCGTACGCTCTTTCTAGGTAGTAGTTTGTCCCCTGAAAACAAGAAAATGCGTGCGCTTCCAAAGGGGCCAAGAAAGGATGGTCGGCTGGTTTTGTGCACAACTATTAAAGTCACAGCCGCCACGACGTTGAGCACACGCACCAGGCGAAAAATAGGCGCTCTTGGGGCCCGCGTCGTTGCGCTGCCGCAAACAAATACAGTGCATGAGGTGCAAAACATGCTTTCGGGCCAAGTCGTTCTGCTGCCGTGAACAAAGATCACGCATGTCGGGGACAAAAAATGCAATGTTCCATTCAAAATTACACGGGTACTGGTGTGTGTGTCCTCTCCATATCGCGGTCGGAGGTTTGACAATAGCAGCGGTTGCTTCACTCCACAACTGGACGGGCATGCAGGGTACGTTATATGGCGCTAATACGAATATTCCAAATGGTTCTTGAATCCTGGCCAGATTGGTATGGAGCCGCCAGACTCAGAATTCTATCGTTCTGTGCGTTTCGTCGGTTGCATCTAAGCAGGCACATCGACAGGACTTTGGGAGCTCCCATCAACACGTTCGTCATCGCGGCGAAAACGTGCATTGCCGTGCTCAGAGAGGAAGACGCCAAGGAGGTGAGACATGGAGAAGGGCCGGGGGAGATGGAGAAGGAGGAGGAGAGGGGGGGGGGGGGAGGGGGAGATGCACTTTCGAGTTCGATTTTGCGCCAACATGGGTGCAATCGTCCGTCCTTATGCCGCGATGGAGGTGCTGTGCGTATTTTGTCACTCATCCGCCGGCCCCAAAGAGGAATCTACGGCAGCTTTCAACGCGTGCTATTCGACTTGTTCATATTCATTTTTGTTGTTTTTCGACTCTGATCTCGGTCGCTCTCCGCCACAACGCGCTCGACCTTGTTATTTTTTTTCATCTTTTTGTTTCGTTGTTCGTTGCGTGTTTGGGATCTCAACCTGTTCTTGTTGAAGGCGCTGGCGCGCTTGGGGGCAAGCAAGCGGAACTTTGTTGCCCGAGGACTGCTCTACGCACTTTACTATATCAGGGCCATCCCAGAAGCGATTAAGGTGCGACAAGAGAAGCAGAAAAGGAGCGGTACTTAACACGCGGGACACTTTCGCGTGCAAGGCTCCGCCCGCGAGTGCCGATTGATACGATTATCGTATTTTGTAACACGCGAGGCGCGGGCTTGTTGTATACGCTATTCATAGTTTCTATCAAGACCAAAGGTCGTTCCGGAGGCCATGAAGGTGTGACAGGAGCCGTAGACAAGGGGCGCGGTAATTGTAGCACGGGTGCCGCTTTCGCTCGGAAGGCTCAGCCCGCGCGAGCACCGCCTCTATCGCTGATGGTGATACGATGCGATGATCAAAATCCAAGCACGCGAAGCGTGGGCTTGCTGTATGCACTAGTTTGTATATTCCCTAACCCCCACCCCTGGCAGCTTGGTGCAAAAAGCAATGTCTGCCTGATTGGTGAAAACCCGACGTGCTCCGTCCCGGCATAGTAGGGATGCGAGGGTCTATGGTCATACGACTACGGCCAGGCACGAACTGAGTACACCCCCCCCCCCCCACCGGCAACAATGGTTAGGATTGTAGTGCCGTATCGCTAGAGCCTTCGGCGCAAGTGGTTGTCTATTATGTTGCCACGATTTTATTGCTCTATTGCTAGCGTTGGACAAGTTCGTGACAGTTGGGAGGTCGTGATTGGAGGAAGCTGGACTCGTCCTACCAACACCAGTAGTGTATGGGCCTGGTATTCTGTATAGCCCTTTTCGGCCCCATGCACAGCGGCCAAACAAACGACGAGTGCGATTTCTTCAAGCGACTTCGAAGAGCGCGATGCAATTGCTGTCATCATGCTGCGTGCGTGGGTTACAGCTCGTTAGAGTTGTCGGCGCCCCCGATGGTCTAGTGGGTTATGTACAGGACTCGTAACTACTAGACTAAGGTCGATTTGGCTGGGTTGAGCCACCCCGAGTGCATACTATGTAGTAAGTGTATTCGTACGTAGGGACTTTTTCTTGTGCAAGAATTGGCTCGCGGAAAGCGCGAAAGCGTGAGTTGGCGAAATTTGATGAAAATCGACAAGCGTTGGATAATGCTGAACCCTCTGCACGATAAAAATGAAGGCACGAATGTACCAGGGGGAAATAACGGACGACACGTGTGACCACGGCTTGTCCTGAAAGGTGGAATATACATGTGAGATTTGAAAATATATAAAACAAAATAAAATAACACAAGATAAAGCAAAATAAAATAATATAAAATGAAATGGAATGGAATGGAATGAAATGAAGTAAAATAAAAACAAAATAAAATAAAATAAAATAAAATAAAATACAATACAATTCAATACAATAAAATAAAATAAAATAAAATAAAATAAAATAAAATAAAATTTGCTGTTCGGATACAGCCCATATCCAACAGCCCGGGTCGCTCCGTGCTGCCATTCTGCTGCAATCTTCTTACTTATTGTTAATATGGTCACTATCAATAGTACGTTTTCGCCTTTTTACGCCCAAGAGTCAACAGGCTGGTCACTTGACCTATTATTAATAGGTGAAAAAATAGACCAATCAACGCGAGTTATGGCAGTCGGTTTTTCTAGGGATTGTAGCAAAAGCTCGTCTTTTGCATGAGGGCGACCTTGGCGGGGGTATTCGATGCACCACAGCACCACTAATAGGGGCCCCTCAATAAGGCGGGCTGGGTATGATGGCGGTATGCCGATATAAAGGCGGTCAAAATCGCGACCAAAAAGCGCTCAAGGAAATCGTGGTGCTACTATCTGTGGCATGTATGTACAGCTAGCAGCAGTAGTAGTAGACTCCACGTTTTTTTCGCTTGGCACTGCTGGTGCCAGGCGAAGCGGTTGTGAGATGAACGCTTTTTGCAGTCGATGGATACACGCGCAAAATAGATGAAACGTGCGTACTCGTAGTGCGTACGGCGGCTCTCTTGGGTGGTTTCTTGTTTTTTTACACAGGGTTGCGGGCCGACGTTCCAGCGGCCGCGTTGTTGCCTCTGCGACGGCCCCGAATGACACACATTTTTTTTGGTTGGATAGGAAACCAAGTAATACGTAGTAGTATTGAGACGGACAAAGGTCGTAATTAATCCAAGGCCAATCTATAACCCACGAAAAAAAGGGGCAAAAAACACGAGCCAAAATGAGTCTTTTCCAAGGGGGGGTCATCCCCCGCTAGAGGTGCAGCAGATTCTAAGAAATTTCTGAAGCTCCTGTGTAGCATGAGGGGCTGCTGCGTACAGCTCAATATATCACCCGAGACATTACTTCGAAGACATTCGTTCGCGCAACCCGACCAACGTTTGTTTGGCGCTAGTTCTAAAACAACCATGCTATACGACTCACTCGTAATTTTTTGTCTTTGCTAACCGATAGTGAGGAGCTCCAAACCCGTTCACACACGATTAGTTAATCCAACAACTGCAACTCCTATCACTGTGAGATAGCATATTTTGAGATAGCTTATTTTCTTATTTTTCGTGGGTTCGGTTGGCCGAACTCGCGCAGCGGGATGTTTCATGAAGTTGTTCCAACAACGTCAGCTATCTAAAGTACAGTACTGAAAAATTATAAATAGTAGAGGCGAAAACTTGCTTTCAAGCCTTACCTTATTTTGATCGTTTAGTTATTTTGATCGGTTAGATTACGTTTCAATGATGTGCCAAGAAGAGCGTACTCATGCTTTACTAGCTGTTGAAAATGTATTAGAAAATAACAATACCTAGGCGCGCTCAGTATATCAGCTGTGTGGTTTTTTCGATACAATTTTGGGAGTCGATACTCCTGTTTGCACGCTGCGTGATACACCGGCCGCTCGTTTTTGTACGTTGCTACGTGCTGCTGTCGTCAAATTGTGTGCGGTGGTGGCTGGTGGGCGCTTCAAGATAAGAAGCGAAAGGGGTCCCTCATTGTTAGCGCGGTCAAGATTGTAAACTCGGGTACTGAGGGTCATTGTTATTGAAGCCAAAAACAAATTTCCAAGTTTTTGGAAATTTTGTGTTGATTTACGGAGGGAGGCGTTCTGTCATAAAACGTGGATGATTTTACAGCGAGGAAAAGAAAACATGGGGAGGGAGGCTTGGAAGCACTTTCATTTTTTTCCTATTCTACGTACTGGCATCTACTAGGAAAACAAGGAACAAAAAAAATGGAATTATTAATATTTTGGATTTTTATTTTTGAAAAAAATCCTGCTGCGATAAGAATAATGGGCTTTACAGTAATAATCGCTGGCTTGTTGAACAACAGGTGAAGGCGCAGCTGCTGGCGATGGACTTCGCGGAGAGGTCGCTGGAAAGGCGCGTCCGACGGCTCCGATAGCCCCCCGTGTTTCGGTGCGCACACCAGCAGCGGGCAGTATACAGCAGCGCGCCGTGCGTTTCGTTCTGTGTTGTGACGCGGGCTAAGATGGAGGGGCACAATTTTTTCTTCTCAATACTACCCCTCAATTTCGGAGCTTAAGACCTTCCTCTCCCACAACGCCGATTTTTTGAGAAAAATGAAACCTCTACGAGTACGAGTACCGGATAAAAAAGAATGATCCTAGGGTACACAACGAGAATCGTGAATAAAATGTATGCCTATTTTTTTCCGACGATGTAGGGGTTAGCCCCTTAAGAGCCCCCGAACCCCTCCCCATACTAAATCCAAGTAATTTTGTCCCCAATAACGGTTTTCCTGTTAAACAGGGGTTAAGCCCCGTCATTTCGGGGAAAACAAAAATAATAGCCAAAAAGTGCCATCTCTATCATCGTAGCATGTGTCTTGTTGTGTCGCAAGCTTTGTTGTTTCGCTCGCTTGCTCGCATCGAGGGAGGTTGTCAAGGTAACTTTCGGGAGACGCCACAGCAGCTAAGCTGGGGAGGTTGTCAAGGTCACTTTCGGGAGAGGCCACAGCAGCTAAGCTGTGTCGTGCTGTACTTGGAGGAGTTCCTCCCGTATTTTGGTACCCTAGTAGCTTTTTGATGACTCGTTGTCGACGTATACCGCGCGGGGGGGGGACGAAGTACGATCGCGGGTTGGTTGGTTGGTTGGTTGGTTGGTTGGTGGTTAATTCAGGAGGAGGGCGGCGGAGTTTTTAGAACTGTTTTTTTGTGTTGCCGCTCCCCCTTCGCCTTTTTTTGCAACATTTCAGTTGTTTGGGACGAATAGCCGCACCACGTGGTTCGTAGAATGGTGACCGGTGTTCATATGCGTGCCGAAATCGAAAATGTTTTTTCAAGCGCACATTATTGATTCATACAGTAGTATGTAGTGTTCTCGTACATATGCCTTTGCTTTTCTTTTTTCATGGCCACGAGAGCGATCTGACGTCTATGCCGCGAAGGCGATGCCACTGCTGCTGGCTATTTTTTTTTGTTGTCTCAGCTCAGCGCAGCGCTCATGCTGTTTCACTAGGTTGGCTAACTCCTCGTCGCATCGTCGGATAGATTGTTCTTTCTGGAACTCGAACAAATGCGGGTCCCTGCCTCGAGAGGGTGTGACCGGACTTTCTCCACAGCTCTGGGCGGAAATATACGTTGGTGTATTGATATCAAAGTACACACACGTTCCTTATATTTCCGTCGGGTTTGGTACAATTCTGTATACTGTACGTGGTATATGCTATCGCGATCGACGTTCCGTTGTAGTCTATGTTAGCATCTACAGAAGGTCACGACACGTACCAAGTACGAATCTTGTCTGTCTGAAATTACAACAGTCAGTCTTAGACCAGATCTCCGAAAAACGTCTGCCGCTTCCCGAAGTCCTTTGTTCTGACCACTTGAAGACACGGCGAAAACATGTTTGCTGGTTTGCTCGGTATTCGTGTAGCACTACCACAGCAGTAGTAGTTGTGGACCCTCTATAGGCGCCGGTTGAGTAGTGCCGGTTGCCCGCTATAGTGCCTGTAAAATTGCGTAGCACAGATGGGAACAACCAGTAGTGGTAGTATGCCGAGGTGTGCCGGTTGCCGCTATAGTGCCGGCGTTCCCCTTTATAGTGCACATACCAGCAGTATTGAGGCAACCGGCACTACTGCTGTACCCCAGTAGTCTGCATTATTAGTACTTTTTTTTTTTTTTTTCTTTTAGTCTGCATTATTAGTACTGTACGTAAGTGATGTGACTGAGTAGTCCAGCGGCGTCGGCGTCCCCGATGGTCCAGTAGGTGGATCGCGTAAATACTGAGGTCAAGGTCAATTTTGCGAGTTCAAGGCCTGGCGAGTGCGCACTTGTATCCGTACGGACTTTTTCTTGCATACAAAATTGACTGTTAATAGCGGAAAGCGCGAGAGCGCGAGTAAGGTGGAGAATTCGTTGAAAATGGACGAGGATAAATAATAATAGCTGATGAAGCGGTGGGAATGCTGGAACCCAACGCACGATAAACATGAAGGTGCGTGCTGAGGGCAAGGAGGGCGGTCACCTTTGACCCACGGCTTGTCCGGAAGGTGGTTGAGGGTAAATCCTTGCACGAGCGAGTGGAGCTGGAAAGTAAAAGTGATTGTTCAAGAAAAAAAGAAAAAAGAAGGAGGAAAAAATGGTACTGTTACTTAGTGTTTTTTTTTCACCAGCAACATGATTGGCGCTTTCAAGCTCGAACATGTGTGTGTGTGTTTTTGTTCTTTTCTTCATCCCCTTTATTCTCCTCGCACTATACTCTCGCCCTCCCTCCCTCCCAGTAATAACTCAGATCCGGGGTCACATAGCGGGCCCTCCTTCCCCCTCCCCACTACACGGTACGTGCCTTCATTTTTAATCGCGAGAAGAAGTCAGCATTTTATTCCGTCGTCGACTCGCGTCGAATTTTGAATTTTGTTTGCTAATTAGAAGAAAACTGCTGTACAACTGCAGTAGTAGTGGTAGTAGTAGTAGTACCCGTGGGGATTTCGCGCACGAGGGGGTTTCCCAATTTATCTTGGAAAAATCACGAGCCGCGAGCCGCGCCACGATGGCCCAAACGATTAGTAACTTCCCTCTGGCGGATACGCGCTTCACGTCTATGCTGCCCGAAATGCGACAGGAGATGAGCATGTACCACGGGTACCTGGTATATGGTAACCTATCTGCAATGTTTGATTATATGCTATGGTGAACGCGGACTGAAAAAGCAAAAAAGCGGGTCGTTTTATTCGGCAACATCGATCGGTCTGCACACAGACTGCCAGTTTCGGGTATACCACACGCCCTGTGATTTGCTGGCACATCTGTTTCTAGCTTTAACTAAGTGACATACAATGCACACTATTTACTTCTCCCCCCCCCCGTCCGCGCTTTATGCTTGGTAACATTTACCACAGGTATAGTATTTTTTTGATGTTCACGAGTCGTTCTACGGTAGCCCCCCCCAACTTTTCTTTAACGAAAATCTCCGGTTTCAAAACCAGGTCCCGGCCCTATCTCCTGAAATACTCGTACGTTGTCGATCGTTAGGCCCGTGCACACAAAAAAAAACATACGGATACTTTCTTCTCAATAGCATCATTCCTTGTGTGTCGAGCAGCCCTGAAACGTTCTTGTTAAAAAGAAAATCGCTGGCTTTTGGGGGGCTATCGTAGAATCAGTCTCACGTCTGTCCTGAAGGACGACATGAGTAATAAGGTCGGTGTTTTTCTCAGATGAGACCAGTCTCTTCGACAAGGAGTGAGCGCTGTCACAGTAGCAGTCCCGCGTACTATATTCCCTGTCAACTGCTGGCACTTACTTGCTTGTTTGCCTCTCGTATATGACGTACGCGAATCCTCCCTCCGCCCGCCCCAGCCCCCCCCCATCCCCGCTCCCCCCCCCCCCGCCCTCCACGGCGCTTTTTTTTTTAACCCGCCGGTGTGTGACGTTGCCATCATGGCTCAAAAAACCACCAGAGCACTTTCTTCTAAGGTAAGGTCGCTGGTCCCGCCCCGAACCATGATAACGGCGAACTTCAACCAGCCCCAGGCAAAGTGGAGCGGGAAAAAGGGAGATCCCCGCCGCAGACCGCTTACAACAGCAGTTCAGTCTAATACTGCATTTGTATCACCTGCATGTAGATGCAATACCGGCCCCCTCACAAATAAACCAGAAACCGGGCTCAGTCGGGCAGACTTTCTTATGCTGGCCGCGCGCGACAGCACGCTTTCTGATTGTGTTGTTGCAACCTCTGTTCTTGGCCCCCGAGTAGATTCTTTTTCGTAATACTTCGACGTAATTTGCACACAGCAACAAGCATATTTTATTTCCGCGTCACGCACGGTTGTCTTTCTATTGTCATTCCATGCAGCACTCACTCGGCACGTACTTTTGGAGCATCACAGCGCCCGCTTCCACCGCACGCAGTAAGTAGTTTTATTCTACCCAAAGGTGCGTTCTTTTCTATTGGTTCTCGGTGCGGTTCATACAACTGCATGCACCGAACCGCACTGCTGTAGGACTTTTGTCCTCTTCAAAACCGCACCGCACCGCACCGCACCGCTCCGCACCGCACCGTAGACGCGTGTTACGATAGAGGTTCTGCACGTTTTTTTTTGTGAGCGGTTTCACCAATTTGGGAGCTTAAAAATCTCTGGCAAAAAAACTGATTTTCAAGATAAAAAAACCAAACTACCTGCTATTAATAATGCTATTCTTACCGGATGAAAAACCCTCGTACAGTCTGCAGAGATGGCCTCGAGGTACACCACGAGAATCACGGGGGCGAAAACAAACAAATGAAAACTCACTCATATTGTATAGTAAGTACGAGTACCAACAACGCAGCTTGCAAAGATGAGTATTGACCTGAAATTCGTCAAACTCACGGCTGACGTCCTTGAAAATTAGTTATAAAATGAGCTAGATTTCCGACGATTTGGGGTCGAAGAATAAAAAAAGTCAGATTCGAAAGCAGACGAAAAGTGCTACCCTCTACCCTCTACCCTCTACCCTCTACCCTCTACCCTCTACCCTCTACCCTCTACCCTCTACCCTCTACCCTCTACCCTCTACCCTCTACCCTCTACTCTCTAACAACGTAGAACGCGTCCGTAGGACATCAATTACAACCGAACCGCACCGTGGGGGTTGACGACATCCATCTGCAAACCGAACCGCACCGAACCGCACCGAACCGCACCGGGTATAGGATGACTGATTCTACGACAGCTCCCCCCCAAACCGGCGATTTTATTTAACGAACGTTTCATGGCTGGTCGACACGAAGAAGGATGCTCTATCTACAAAAACTCATCCTCACACATTTTTCATGTTTGACGTCGGGGCGGCAAGGGGCAACGCATTTCAGAAGAAGATACGGCGGAGAGCTGGTTTCAAAACCGGCGATTTCGCTAAATGTAAAGAAAAGCTGGCGGGGCTACCGCCGTAGAACGACTTGGATATAGATACCAGGTATGTCGCAGCCAAGGCCACAGGGGGTCAACTTTTTCCCCGTAGGCCCTCTGTGGCAAGAAGAGGCTGATGAGAGCGTTCTTGACATGTTTTCAATTCTTCAGGGCTGACTTTTCTTACGAGTTTGCCTTCTTCTTGTGAGCGGACCGGCACCGCTCTGTTGTAGACGAGACATGCCTACCACACACACTGGCGGGATCATGCTGCTACCGGTACCGCACGGGGATATACCTGATCTCACAGCTAGCTGGAGTGTATTTTCATTTTTTATAATATACCTGCCAGCGTGAATTAGTGCGGAGAGAGACACGAGCAATTGTTAGTTCTACCTGGCTGGGATATTGGAATGAATCAGATGCCTACATACAGTAGTACCGGCCCGCTCACGAGAAAATAGACTTAAGGAAGTTAACCTGCACTACTATGGTTTTTGTTTTTGTTTTAAAGAAATCTGCCAGGTATTATTAGTATAATACAGCCTAGGCGCTTGCCGTCTATACTTAAGAAATTAATTGTCGAAAACCCACCCCCGCTTCTCGCTCCGCCAGAAAAAGGATGCTAGCCTGGATTTGATTGAGAAATGGTCGAAATCCACCCCCTCTTCTAGCTCCGCCAGAAAAAGGATGCTAGCCTGGATTTGATTAAGAAATTGTCGAAAATCCACCCCCGCTTCTCGCTCCGCCAGAAAAAGGATGCTAGCCTGGATTTGATTGAGAAATGGTCGAAATCCACCCCCTCTTCTAGCTCCGCCAGAAAAAGGATGCTGGCCTGGATTTGATTAAGAAATTGTCGAAAATCCACCCCCGCTTCTCGCTCTGCCAGAAAAAGGATGCTAGCCTGGATCTCCGCTAGAAAAAGGATGCTAGCCTGAATTTGATTGAGAAATTGTCGAAAATCCACCCCCGCTTCTCGCTCCGCCAGAAAAAGATGCTAGCCTGGATTTGATTGATTTCAGGTCTGACCCACGGTACGGTGGGGGTGGGTGGGTCCCTTTTAAGGGCCTTTTTCTCTGGTACAGTGGGGGGTGGGTCCCTTTTTGAGGGCCTTTTTTCCGGTACGGTGGGGGGGGGGGTGGGTCCCTTCTAAGGGCCTTTTTTCTGGTCTACGGTGGGGGGGTGGGTCCCTTTTTAAGGGCCTTTTTCTGGTACTACAGTGGGGGCGGTCCCTTTTTAAGGGCCTTTTTTTCGCACTGGCTCGGGGTCACGCGCGCGAGTGACCTCCCTGTTCCTTCCTGGGCGGTAGTAAGCTTTCGTGAGCTGTTTTTCATGTTTCGATTGCTGGGGGTCACTCGCGCGAATGGCCTGCCCGCGTTCCTTGCGGTGATCTAGGAGGCTTTTTTTTTTTTCCCTGCGTGCTGTGCTTAATTTTTTTCGATACGAATCCCCAGTGGGATGTTTGTTTTTTTGTAGCTACGCCGCGCCAAATAAAAAACCTCTTACTACTTCTACTAGCAACAACGTGTTCTTGTGGGCGAGGTACAGAGTCACTCGCGGGAGTATTGATAGCTCAAGAAGACACGCGTCGGTGGTAGTAAAAGAAGGGGGGTGCATCATAACATCATCATCACAACACCGTCATAACATCATGCCCCCTACCTACGTAGCCTTAATCGGTTCTTGTGAGAGGGCCTATTGCTAAGGTGTTAGTGGGGCATTAGCCCGTTTGACCACTTGCCAAAGGTTAGCCAACAGCTTACCCAAACTAAGGCCTAATAACACTTCTTCCCCCCTGAAACGGCGGAATAGCAAGCAGGTCGGCCGGATATACGGGCGGACCTGTCAATGTCCAAGCGGTTTCATTTCCTGGGGATACCGAGAAGAGAATTTTTCAAGTTCGACATGGATGGGGAAAGTCTGAAAAAGTTGAAGTTTATAATATTGTCGATGGTGGGATTCGAACCCACGCCCCCCCCCCCAAAACATGGTCTGTCGACGACGCCATTTGTTAAGGAATTGGTGGGGTATTCGTCCGTTTGACCACTTGCGAAAGGTTAACCGATAGCTTACTACCCAAACGAAGCCTTAGGAACACTATACTGCCGCTGCTGTGATGTGCATTTGTCAGTCTGCACGTCGTCTCGGAAGAAGAATTGTTAGCAAGTTCGTGCATAGAATAGGTCTCACTGTTTTATGGGTTTCCCTTGGCATGTTGGCTTTCTTCTACCTCCTTTCTAGGAAATGTTTTGTGAGTGATCGATATTGAAGCCCATCGTGATGAGCTGCGAACATTGTCGGATGACTAAAACGACAACACTAACAGAATAAAAATAGCTCCGACCCCAATGATGAAACGGCCATAATTTGGATTTTAACATATCGCCTCCGTGGCACGAGATATAGAAAAGTAGTCGGTGCAGGAATATAAAAACAAAAGCAACAACAATGTGCGACAGACTTTGTGCACATACTCGTAGATAGGTAGGCTTTCCTGTTTTTTTAATGGGTTTCCCTTTTTCGTTGTCGTTTTCCCACTTTTTTTTTTCGGGGGGGGGGGGATGTTTAGGAGTTTTATTGGACCTGTAGTGAATGAAGGCCATCATGCCGCTGCTGCACGTTGATGTAAGGGTATCGGGCGGAGACACAGAGTGAGTGCCCCCTTCAGGCCTGCCAATTGATTGAGCAGGTCCTCGGAGATTACTCACTATCTTAACCTTCGTAGAGACGCAGCTTTACTCGATTCCACCAGAGCCCGGGATGGCTTCTGAGATCGGAGGCTCGTTCGTGCCTCCGATCTATTTCCTGACTATCCCGAATATAAAACGCCAACCTTATCATACGAAACCCATCCAAATGATCTCGATTCGGATAACTACAGGCCTTTCGAGGCCTTATCTTAACATTGACTTTCGGATTAAATTACGAGCATAATAGTCTAATGCTATTGTAATAAAAATAGCAAACAAGAAGGACATATATACTGCTGCACTGCTACTGTTGAACATGGGTTGG
Source organism: Undaria pinnatifida (assembly GCA_012845835.1). Taxonomy (NCBI): domain Eukaryota; class Phaeophyceae; order Laminariales; family Alariaceae; genus Undaria; species Undaria pinnatifida. Next base: position 10,610,591 of record JABAKD010000010.1, read on the forward strand.
ATTCCCTTCTATGATGGTATCGACGAGCTGGTCCGGCTATAAAGCTGACTTTCACTTACTTAATTAACCCCTTTAGAGCCCTCCCCAAAACCCTCCCTCTATACTAACTTCAAGTAAAATAGTAAAAAAAAGGGTTTCCAGTTGTACAGGCGGTAAGTGGAGCTTTCTCAACCGTCCCTGTGAAGAGTAGGACTTTCAAAAGCAACAGCCGGGTTTCTGAGCTGGCAGTGCATTTATTTGCAGACAACATATTGTTTTTTTTTTGTGAATCGGAGTTGACGTCGGCGAGAAAGCCCATGCTGCGCCGAGTTAATCCCTTCACGTACGGAGGTATTAGACTATGTCGATACTAAATTCTATGATACAGAAGTCCGAAAAATCTGTACTGGGGATGACGCTGGTACTTTTGTGGCGAACGCTCCTTGGGGCATTACGAAACGATCGATCGATGCCATCACCATCATCGCCTAGTTCGGTGTCACCATGATCGCCTAGTTCGGTGTCACCATGATCGCCTAGTTCGGTGTCTGCCAAGAGATGATGCGGCGTGTTTACGATCAGTAATACGAAGTTAAAAGATGTTGCGATGAGACACAAAAACATCCGGTTTTCGCACCAGTTTTACGATATTTTGGGCTGAGAGAAGAAGTTGTTTGGACATACACACACGTGATTGGAATCGCTTTTCGTCCAGATCTTTTCACGCAAAGAAAGCCCTAAAAACTAAAAAATGTGTTTTTCTCAAAACTTATAATCCGGCCGATTTCCCGATTGGAAATATCCTAAAACGGTCGTAACTTTTCCGTTGTCCTTTTTTTGTTCTAGGCCTTGGCTTCTAAAACTCTACCAAGACACCTAAACTCTGCTGCTAAGACTTGTCTCCATGCAAAATTTCGGTTCGAAATTCATAAAACGGAGACTCTGCGAAAACTCGTTTAACTATTATCAACCAGGCCAGGTTTATTCATGTAATAATGGAGTGCCCTCCGTACAAGAATAGTTTACAGATTCGACGTGAAACCATGTCATGGTTGAGGCGAAACCACTGCTACGACGACGCCAATTGTAGTGGTACTCCGAGTGGGGGATGCGTGGTTGGTCGGTGTTGGGAAGCGTGCTCCTCATGGGTTCCGGTGCCCTTGTTTGGTCTCTCCTCATGGCTCGCTGGATAGACTCAAAAGTTTATACATTATTTCCTCTACATTGAAGTCTAAAAGACAGACAAAACAGGCCTAGCCACGATAGGGCTGGGTAGAGCAGGTAGAGCAGGTAGAGCAGGTAGTGAGATGTGGGGCGTCCTGCTTGTCCCATCATCGTCACCTACATTATCGCCCATCTATGATGGCCTTGACGTGAATGTGACATCTAATGTCACATGGTTTCACCTCAACCATTACATGGTTTCACATCAAATCTATAACTATCCTTCTACGGAGGGCACTCCATTACATGTCACACTCACGTCAAGGCCATCATAGATCGGCGATAATGTAGGTGACGATGATGGGACAAGCAGGACGCCCCACGCCTCACTACCTGCTCTACCTGCTCTACCCTGCGTTTCCCTGCGTTGCTCCGCAATACCGCCGTGCCTAGGCCTGTTATTATGTCTGTCTTTTAGAGTTCAATGTAGAGGAAATAATGTGTAAGCTTTTGAGTCTATCCAGCGAGCCATGAGGAGAGACCAAAGGAGGGCACCGGAACCCGTGAGGAGCACGCTTCCCAACAACACCGGCCAACCACGCATCCCTCCCCCACTCGGAGTACCGCTACATCCACGATACACAAGAGGAGATTGGCCACGCACCGCCCAATTTTACGCTGTTGGACGATGAAAATTTGACACACGGCGCTATTATTCATTCACCAAACGAGGACGTGTCCCGCCCCAGGCTTTTTTTTTTTTTTTTTTTATTCTTGTATTTCGAGAGATACGACCAACAATAAACGCGACCCCCAACAAAAACAAAAATGCGACAGAAAAGCTCATCTAAAAGCAAAAACAAACGCCATGAAAGCTACACTAATTCGCACGGGCGTCACGAATACAACTGTATGTGGTGGTGCTAACATGCCAGATGGAAAATCGCAAAAATTGAGCGTGAGATCGCGGTAATCATATTTTTTTCCTCGTTAGACTTGGTACTAATAATATAGTTATTGCGCTTATTGTATTTAAGCATGGAATCTCGTTCTGGCCATATCTCGCAACGATCTGCAAATTGGGCAATAAAACCGATGCCGATTTTCTCCTTGCTGTGTTCTCAGTGATGTCTCCACCAACTTGCACCTGAATCGAGAAGAAGATTAGATTTTAGAACGGAATTTAGTGTAAAAACGTTGGCGCTGTTAAGCTTTCGCATATCTCGTCGAGTTCGAGTCGAACTGTAAATATATGTCATCATTTTGTTTACATACAGTGTTTTCCTTGCAAGTGCAGTGAGTGGTGTGTCAGACTCACTGCTTCCAAATTTTGCACGTCCCGTGCAGTGGTGTGTCAGACTCATTGCTTCGAAATTTCACGTCCCAAGTCGTGTTAGTTCACGAGATGCGACTCTTTGATTGACGCTACGTTTTATGGCTGGCCCATCTCGTGTAGTGTATGTGTACCAAGCACCAAGCATATTGCCCCAAGCATACTACAAATTTGGTATTATGTATGGTGCCTGTTCGTCCAAGGAATCGAATGTGTCCAGGAACAATCGACTGTGACACCGCAAACGCTATAACATTTGTCGTTCGTTTGTCGGTGTACACCAAACTGAATGAACGCTGATGATGATGATGATGCTGCTGTTGTTGAAGTTGTTATTGCTACCTGGTAGTGGTGTACCCGCTTGTTGTCGAAGTTGTTATTGTCAGTGATGTACCTGGTACCTGCCTGGTAGGTTAACCTGGTAACGTACTGGCATATCATACAGTAGTAGTACTTACAGTCGCAGGGCCGTAGTAGCAGCAGTGTGGTCCTTCTATAGTGCCTGTATGTGCACTATAGAGGGAAATACCGGCACTACATGGGCAACCGGCACTACTCCACTCCGCACGCTGCCAGTACTGCTTTTTTCCCATATGTGCCAAGCACTTTCAACAACGGCACTATATAGCGGGTAACCGGCACTACTTATTATCCGGCGCTACGCATAGAGGGACCAGTAATGTATGACTCAGTAACGTATGACTTAACCCCTTTACAACTGGAAACCCGTTTTTGGGGACAAAATTACTTGAATTCAGTATAGGGAGGGGTTCGGGGGCTCTAAAGGGGTTAAAAGCATAAATCCACCCAACGGCCGCCAACATAAAAGTCAAGTAGTAGCTAATGAAGGTTTTTCGGCGGATCGCTCGCAATATACAAACGTCACCACCTGGTCTCGTCGCACATACACTCACACGAAGCAATAAGATTAGGTTGTGGACCTTCGCTCTATGTCCTAACGCCTGACCTGCTCAGCCCGGAAACCGAGTGAGACTCGCTTAGATTTTTTTTTGCGCACTCCCCCTGGGGTTGGCAGGGCTGGGGGAGGCGGACATTTTTTCCTTGTCTCCGTCGTTTGGCAATGCCTGCCTCGGTGAAGGGCTACCAATCTCACAACCTTGGGATCCTGCTGCGAAACGAGCGTAAGTTCACGGGTGGGCAAGAGCTCCCCGTTTCGCCAGCGCCGCAATATAAGTAGAACGTGAGGAAAATTCAGACCAAGTTGCCGACCCGTGATCCGACCACAGTGGACGAGCTTAAGGCGTAGCCCCCGTGGAGGCTACTGGACGACATCACGTCTAGGTACGGAGTAGAAGAAGCGATCCGTGCGTTGGCGAACCGCAAGGTTGGTCGGGCCCGATGGTCTTATTATCGTCGCTGTGTGGAGGGACGGTGGCGTGCTGAAACAATGGGAAGATGCCCACGATCAAGGCGCTGCACAAGAAGAAATCGGGCGGAGTGTGGGAACCATCGTGGCGTCTCCCTCGTCGTGGCTCACGCAAAATACTTCTCAAACTCATCGCGGGTTGTTTTAGTGACTACTGCGAACGCGAGAACTTTTTGCCGGAGGAACAGTTAGTGTGGGTTTAGACCCCCGCGCTCGATGATTGACATGATGTTCGTACTCGAGCTTTATCGACCTCACCAAAGCATATGACTCCGTCGACCGAAATATGACTCCGTCGACCGAACCCTTATGTGGGCTGTCCTTGCTTTTTTTTTCTGGCGTGCCACCGAGAATGCTCGCCGTCACCCGCCAATTCCGCGACGGCGTGCAAGAATGCGTGCGGTTGGACGATGGGGGGTGGTAGCAAAAGTCCGACGTAGCGCAACGTCTTCGGCAAGGGTGAGCACTTGCGCCACTGCTGTTTGACATGCTTTGCACGGCGATACTCCGTGTGGCCGAGAAACAATTCCTCGCGGATGCAGCCATCGTGGACAACATGGTGCACCTCCAACGAAAGAAGGAGAAGGGGGAGAAGAAGGGCAAACCACGATCGGGCAAAGTCGACCGGCGGGGGGGGGAAGGAGGAGGAGGAGGAGGAGGAGGATGCGGCGCTGCGGTTGTGGCGTATGCTGTACGCTGACGGTGCGGGCATCGTTTCGCGATTATCAGGAGGGCTGGAGAGGATGATAACCACGGTAATCGTGTCTGCGTGCTCGGCCTTCGGGCTTACTGTCTCCGAGGCCTAAACAGAGACACGTGTCTGCAGACAAAAGGCGGGGGGAAGGTGTCGTTCACCATCACTGCAGCCGGCCAGGTATATATACAAACATTCGAAATTGTGCACTTGGGCGGTGCTATTAGCGCAGATAGAAAGCTCAGCGTCGAGATAACGCGGCTTCTTTAAAGGGCCTCGGCGTGCTTCCAGCGGGAAAAAATGGAAATCGATGACTAGGCGCCCGGGTGTGCGCGTTCGGTTGAAGGTGCGGATGCTGAAAACCGAGGTGATCGAGACGCTGCGGATGCGCGACGTGGAGCCCGCACAAGTCTGGCTACGACAGGCTACGGCAGAACCACCACTCCGGGCTCTTCCGATGCCTCGGATGGCGGAGACGGAAGCGCGACGCCCACACCCTCCCGTATGCCGACGCGCTTGCCAAGACAGACTCCGAGAAAATTGAGACGGCAGTGCGCAAACGGAGGGTATTGCTCGCGGGATTCGTGGCACGTGTGGGGGAGGAGCGTCTGCCACAGAGGGTGATATTTTGGGAGCTGGTTGAGGGTAAGGGCTACTCGGGGGAGCAAGATAATGATTGGATGGTGCGCCGCGAGGAAGATATGACATATTTCGGCATGAAGTTCGAAGGGTGGCGAAAGGCTGCACGTAATGCTGGCAGATGGTTTCGACGGGTCTACAAGGGGGCAGGGGTATTCATGCGAAGATGACAACACGCAGAGAGCTGTAGAATTGAAGAGCAACACGCGAAAGCCGCGGCAGCGCCACCCACCGTCGGCATCTATGAACGGTGGGGGGAAGGGGAAGGGGGGAGGGGGGGGGGGTGGGGGGGGGGAGTGGAGGGGGGGGAGGGGGGAGGAGGGGGGGGACGGGGGGGGAGGGGGGGGCGTTTTTTCCCAAGAGACTGAAGTCTGGGTCTGGCCATCATCGTCCGGACGTATGTGTGCGTTCTCATGGTCGCAAGTAGCCAGCGTATGGCCGCTCGGACTTGTTCCCTTCGTTGTATTCTCCCCTCAGTGCCTTCTATGCACTTGATGCCCTCGATGTGCCCAATGCCGTTTTCAGCCAGTTTTTAGGATCTGCTATTATTATTGTGCTGTTATGGTGTGTTCCCTTCTGACTTGGGTCTTTCGTATGCATGTGTGTTGATAGCATTGATTGGCTGGTTGGTTGGCTGGTATTTTTGGCCACCCTACACCCTGCAGGCGAGCTCACGCGTGTATTCAATATATAATACGTGTAGTGTATAGACTAGTCTACGCGGCTGTTTCTTTCCTTTTGTTTGCTTAGATCGGACGCGCATTTTTTTTTCCTTTTCGTTGAGCTGTGTACCTTGCCTTACCTCGCTACACCCCCCCTGCCGGCGAGTCTACTTCTTACTTCGAAGTACGTGTACACGTAATGTTTCCTTTCTTAGTTTTCAATTGTTTCTCCCGTTTTACTTTTACTTTCCTTTCTTATCTTGTCTCTTTTTACTCTCCTCGGATTTGTACTTTGGTTTGGTTTCCTGGGTGGCATGCGGTGTAGTTGGTTAGAGTTTTTTTTAGCGTAAAAAACCACAGCAGTAATGGCCTGCTATGATACGTAAATACGCTGACTTCCAGGTTCACATTTTTATTTTATCACTAATTTTCAAGGACGTCAGCCGTGAGTTCGATGAGTTTCAGGTCAATACTCATCTTTGCAACCTGCGTTGTTGGTACTCGTAATACTTCGAAGTATACTATATGGGTGATTGTTGGCGAATGTACGACTTGCTCTGATACATACATAGGTGTACCACTTTTTTTTTTTTTTTTTTTTTTTTCCGCAGGACATTCCATTTCACATAGTAAAAAAGAAAACAGTGATCAATTGCTGAGAGCGCCTAGCAGCAGCGCGGGTAGGTAGGATTCGACGCTAGTCGACGAGGGGAGAAAATGCTGATCTCTTCTCGCGATAAAAATGAAGGCACGTACCGTAGTGGGGAGGGGGAAGGAGGGCCCGCTATGTGACCCCGGATCTGAGTTAACACTGGGAGGGAGGGCGAGAGTAGTGCGAGGATAATAAATGGGATGGGAGAAAAAAAGAGTGTTCGACTGGAGCCTATCCTGTGACCACGGACTTGATTATATTATGCGAGTCTTTGTGAGAACAACCAACAGAACAGAACGAAACACTGCTGTAGAAAACAGCAGCCAGTTACCGAAACCTGGAGGCGAAGCCGCAAGCCATCGCCTGCCCCCGCCGCCGCGGCGGGTGAGTGCGCCCCGCCGGAGGTGTTTTTTTTTGTGTATTTTCGATTCACTTCGCATCACAGCAGTAGTATAGTAGTAGTAGTATAGTATTAATAGTAGCAGTCCGAGGCTCAGCCCTACCTACCTACGGGCGTCTTAGCTGCGCTGCAACCTGTCAGATAACCCGGGAAGACGGGGCGATCATTGATACTTGTATGGTTGTTTTTGGTTCGATTGCTCTTTTTTCACTGCACATGATGGCTGCGGGTCGTCACTCTGACAGCACTCCAGACAGCAGGCGCGTTCGTCTGTGCTCACGATTACCGTGCGGTTCGTACGGTGCAGGCAGCCCAACCGCTGTAGTTTTCGTAGCCGCGAGTTGGTTAGTTGTGGGAACGGGGGAAAACTATGCCGCCGTAGTTGAGTGGATGCCCGCGGCCATGTGAGTTCAGTTTGCACATTGAATCATTTCGCTTGTGCGCCTCTTTCGTGTTGTGCGTTTTTAGACAGGGACGAATTTTGGTTTCATTTGGTTTTTCGGATCTTCCTAGGGCTCCAGCACCTTTGTGTGACCACGGACTCCAGATGTTTGACGAACAACAACAACCTATGTACGGTATGTAGTACCTGGTACGTAATAAGAAATCGCCGCGGTGGCGTATCAGGTTATCCTCGAGCTGTACAGGTCAGTTTCGTGAGTTCGAGCCCCGCCGAGTGCATACTCGTATAAATTTGTCGGGACTTTTTCTTGTGCACAAGTTGACATGCGGAAAGCGCGAGAGCGTGAGTTAGCAACACTCGATGAAAAATCGACGAGCAATGGGATTGCTGAACCCTATGCGCGATGAAAATTGGAGGCAAGAACCGGGGGGGAGAAGGGACGACACCTGTGACCACGGCTTGTCCAGAAGCTGGAAAGTAGGAGTGTGAGAAAAAAAAGCAGTATAGACTATATATATTCTAGCTTTCGATCGCTGTATCATACAACAACAAACTGCGAAGATTTAACACGTTATTTACTACACTTAAACACTGGGTTGCATGCTGCATCTAACATCAAACCTTCTAGAATAGTAAACATTACAAGCCAGATGATATAAAGGGATGTCTTATTGCTTCAATCGTCAGGTTTGTCCCCTTTGAGAATTTATAGTTTCCGCGCACATATTGAAATGTCCCGCCCCCCGCCCCCCCCCCCCCCCCCCCCTCCCCCTCCCCCTCCACTGACCTCTTTTTCGTAACAAACCCCAACCCTTCCCCCCCCCCCGCCCCCCCGTCCACCGATCCCCCCCCCCCCCCATCCGCCTAGTCTGTCCAAACGCCCCAATCACAATCAAAATCGGCCTGAGTAATAAACACCTATACGCAGTTGATACCACGTCATTATCTTTCTGACCATCCATGACGAAGGTTTCAATTATCCCCCCCCCCCCCCCTCCTCCCCCTCCAACGCCCCCTCTTTTCCGACCACCTACACGATCGCCTAGACCTAGCACCACGCGTATAACAAGCTGCTACATATCTTTGATCTCACAGCCGAAGTGTATTTGAATATTATTTGTGACCTAAACCTCCTAAACCCCCCCCCCCCCCCCTCTTGCTCTCCCTTACTCAAACGCCCCACCAAATATCAAAATCCGCCACATTAATAAACACTTCACGCACAGGATATCACCTCATTATCTTTCGAGAGCCATCCATGCCGCTGTGTTCCCCCCCCCCCCCCCCCCTCCAACGCCCCCTCTTTCCCGACCACCTGCACGATCGCCTAGACCTAGCACCACGCGTATAACAAGCTGATACATATCTTTGATCTCACAGCCGAAGTGTATTTGAATATTATTTGTGACCTAAACCTCCTAAATAATCCCCCCCCCCCCCGCCCCCTCTTGCTCTCCCTTACTCAAACGCCCCACCAAATATCGAAATCCGCCACATTAATAAACACTTCACGCACAGGATATCACCTCATTATCTTTCGAGAGCCATCCATGCCGCTGTGTTCCTCCCCCCCCCCCCCCCCCCCCCCCCCCCGCCCCCCACCCCCGCCCCCACCCCCCACCCTCCCCCCCCAACCCATCCCAACCCCACCCCCTCGAACACTCCACCCTCTCTTTACTCACTGATTGTACGACTTACCCCAGGATATACACGATAAACTGATGTATATTATTTCCAAAAATGTCACATTTATCCCCTCGAAATAATGTATAGTTTCCAGGCACATATCGAGCTGCCCCCCCCCCCCCCCCCGCCCCAACCCCCCGCCCCCCCCCCCCCCCCCCCGCCCCCAATAATATACTGGTGCCAAAACCGTCAGATTTATCCCCTCGAAAGGATTTATAGCTTACATGCACAAATTGCCCCTTCCCCCCCCCCCCCCCCCCCCCGCCCCCCTCCAAACCCGCTCGCTTTTGATCAAAACCAGGCCCCCCCTTTCCCTTCACAGCTGTCAGATTTTGTCCCCCTCAGAAACGGGTTTTATAGTTTCCGCGCACAGACTGACTAAAATCATCCTGTTGACCCTGATAGCTACACTGTAGCGGTAAGGGGAGTCGCCGACCTATATCCTTAATGAGGACACACAACTCGTAATGCGCGCGATCGGAGTATCACACACAGCTTGCAAAGATGAGTTTCGACGAAATCTTCGATCTCACAGCTGGAGTGTATTTTAATTTTTATAATATATATACTACTCTCTCTCGTGGATATACATACTACGTGGATATCTCCTGTGGTCTATGTGCGTACTTGAAGCAGGCTGTTGGAAGAGGTTGGGTTGGGTTGGGTTGGGTTCGATGGGTTGTGGGCTAGGTCTACGCCCTCTCCTGCGCCTTGTTCCAGTATTATTTGTTGATCTAGCAAGCGCTTCTATGTAGTGTTTGACAGCAAAAATCAAGTGCTTCAATCCTACAATCCTACTTGTACAATGCTGCAAAACGTCCGGGGGGGAGTCACGGAGTTGTTTGTGTGCTTGGGCGGGGCTATCACCGCAGGGAGAGACCTTAGCATTGAAATCACGCGGCGCCTTCAGAGGGCCTGGGTGTGCTTCCAGCGGTACAAGATGGAAATCTATGATCGCCCGGGTGTGCGCTTACGGTTAAAGGTGCGGTTGCTGAAAGCTGAGGCGGTCGAGACACTGCTTTACGGTTGCATGACGTGGAGCCCGAAGAAGCCTGGCTACGACGGGTTTACCGCTCCATGCTCCTCCGATGCCTTGGATGGCGGAAACGGAAGCGCGACGACCACACCCTATCGTACGCCGATGCGCTTGCCAAGACAGCTTCCGAGAGCATAGAGGCGATAGTGCGCAAACGGAGGATATTTTTTGCGGGATTCGTAGCACGTATGGGGGAGGAGCGTCTGCCACAGAGGGTGATGTTTGGGGAGTTTGTTGGGGGTAAGGGCTACTCAGGGGGGCAAGAGAAAGACTGGATGGATCATCTGAATGGAGGAGGAAATGTCGGTCTTTGGAATGAAATTCGGAGGATGGCAAAAGGCTGCTTACAAGGCTGGCAGATGGTTTCAACGAGTAGAGGAGGGAGCCGAGTTGTTCATGCGGAATTGGCATGAAACGGAGAGACGCGAAGCTGCAGAGCGACGCGCAAAGGCTGCGGCAGCGCCATCCACCGTCGGCATCTCTAAGCGGCCGGGGGGAGGGGAAAGGGGGGGGGGGGGGGGGGGAAGGGGGGAAGGGGGAAAGGGGGGAAGGGGGAAAGGGGGGAAGGGGGAAAGGGGGGAAGGGGGAAAGGGGGGAAGGGGGAAAGGGGGGAAGGGGGAAAGGGGGGAAGGGGGGGCGTCATGCCATCATCGTCTTGAAAGTTTTGGGCCTTCTAATAATGGCCGTCATAAGATAGCATAAGACCGCGGCCCTGACTTCTTAGCCATGTTGCGTTTTCTCCCCAGTGCCATTGATGATGCACTTGATACCCTCTATGAGCCCAATGCCGTCTTCAGCCAGTTCCTAGAGTCTACTAGAGAATGGCATTTTTCTTTTTTTTCTTCTTCTCTTTTCTTTCCTTTCCTATATAATATTTTCTTTTCTTTGTTTCTTTTCTCCAACTGCCTTGCGTCTGTCGTGCGTATGCGCAGTGATAGATACTACGTGTAATATATACGTGGTAGACTTTCTTGGGTGGCAAGCGGTATAATAGTCGGTTTCTCCAGGCGTGAGTAATGAGACGTATGCACCGACCGGTATGGACCTGACTCCCGATTTCACTTGTATATGTTTCTGGTGGAGGCATGAATTGCGTCAGCTGTGATATACAGAGTATGCGTGTACCACCTTGGGTTGTTTGTGTTTTCCCTGGGGTATCCCTCCGCTCCAGAGTGACTGGAGCCTAACAAACTGTGCTGTGATGGACTTGATTATGCGAGTTAATGTGAGAACAACAGAACAACAGCAGCAGCAACAACAACAACAACAACAACAACAACAACAACCGGTCGCCCCGGTGGCGTATCAGGTTATCCTCGAGCCTGGTATAGGTCAGTTTCGTGAGTTCGAGCCCCGCCGAGTGCACACTCGTACAAAATCGTTGGGACTTTTTCTTGTGCACAAATTGACTTGCGGGAAAAAGCGCGAGGAGAGCGTGAGTTAGCAACACTTGATGAAAAATCGACGAACAGTGGGATTGCTGAGCCCTATGCGCGATAAAAATTGAAGGCAAGAGCCGGGGGGGGGGAAAGGGACGACACCTGTGACCACACAGCTTGTTGTCCAGAAGCTGGAAAGCAAAAGTGAAAAAAAAAAAAAAAAAATCTGGACACCAAATATATTATAAAAATTAAAATACGCTCCAGCTGTGAGATCGAAGATTTCGTCGAAACTCATCTTTGCAAGCTGTGTGTGATACTCCGATCGCGCGCATTACGAGTTGTGTGTCCTCATTAAGGATATAGGTCGGCGACTCCCCTTACAACTACAGTGTAGCTATCAGGGTCAACAGGATGATTTTAGTCAGTCTATATAACACGAATATATAACACGCGCGGACGACCGTCCGTAAATGTTGTGCAACTAGTCTAGACTACTACTAGTCTACTTGTTGTACTCTGTAGTTAGAGAAACATAGATGTACCACGCAGCTTGCAACGTTGAGTTTCAACTATTCAATCGGTCGTACTCACAATTGACGTTTTTCAATTTTTATAGTAACGTGTGCAGCATCATCAGACTACTACTACTGCTGTATGTACCTGGTATGCGTTTAGTAGTGAATAATACGGTCATTATGAACACAATACGTAGATAGGCCCATGTAGGGCCCATCTACAAAGACAACCAACCCTTCTTGTCGCTCGTGCAGATACCTGGTATAACATGTACAATTTTCAAAGGAAGAGAATGTAAGAGGGCATGCATGGTGTTTCCAACCTTTCTTTACCATCCATCCGTGTTTCCACCCATTTAATATTAAGAAAAACCCGTGGTCTGCAGTGGTACACAACACAAGTAATAACGCAGCTATGTTACCATAATAACATCACCATTCATTGCACATCATTACGTGCTTTGGGGCTGTTTGCGCCAACGGTGCGGGGCCATCTGGTACGTGGAAGCACATCCAACCACCATTACTCCGAGGTGTTTGGAGTTCCGACCGTGTTTCATACTTCTTGCTTGAAATGATTCGCGCTTCGTGCTCTGCTGCCCAGCTGCTGCTGCTGCTGCTGCTCCTGCTGCTGCTGCTGCTGCTGCGAATGAATGCCCGCGGGTCATTGCGTCCTCGTACAGCAGCGTAAACCAAAACTTCTTGTAGGCCCGGCTGTTTAGGTCGAGAAGAGCTAAATAACACGCGCAGCAGGAAACATCTCCACTCAGAGGCTGTTATCGCTGAGCGGACGGGAGCACCTAAACTCTGTTCGATATAGCTTGTCTCAACGAACAAAGTAGGAACAACTATGGTCACGAAGGATCGTCCGACGGGGTATTGTCGGATTACCCGACGGTGCATTGCGGAATATTATAGCATGGGAAGGACACGTGGAATAGTCCCGAAGGTCCTTGTAGACTGTTCCTGGAACCAATCTAGGAACACGTGGAAATATGAGAATGTAGCACCTGTAGTATTTGGGAATTTGGGGCGTTGAGAATATTGCCTGGTGTGGAGCGAGATGGCTTCGCCCACTCGCCTCACTCCATCTCTTTCCCTCTTATCAGCATCCGGGACCAGCTAATAAAGACATCTATATACCATCTTCTTCACACTGTGTGTTGCAGTGAAGCTCGCGCCCTGAGACTGGGCTGCTGGGAGCACATTATTCTTCGCATAACCGATTTAATCCAACACGTTAACGAGCTTTACGTTTGAATCGGAACAATGCCTGGAAGTGAGCATGACCAAGAGGAGGCCGGCTCACAAGAAGAAATGATGGTCTTGCTGAGATCATTGGTATCCCGACAAGATCGACTGGAAGAGCGGATGGCCAGCGACCGGGGCCGTGGAGAGGCCCAGTCCAACCCTGGCAGGGAACGCCAAGATGGAGTCGTAACCGGAGGGAACTTGCAAGCCCCTGGTGGTGGTGTACACGTAGACGAGATTAGGTATGACGAATCCGTTGAGAGTTCAGGTGTAAATGTAGGCCCTCGTGAATTCAGTAGTATAAAGCAGGCAGTCCCCAAATTCAGCGGTAAACCTGAGGAATTCCCCGTATGGAGTAAGCGGTTCGAAGCGTTCGTATCGATGAGTGGGTGTTTGGGTTCTATGCTTACAGACATAGAGGTAGCTGTAGGTGACACAACCAAAGACACGCAATACTTTATTTCGCAAGGTTTGAGCCGTCCACACATCAAGAATGCGCGGGTTGCATGGATATGTCTGACTGAGAGCATGACTGATACTGACCTATTAGACAGAGTGTTTGCCAGGCAATCGCCAAGCGGTGCTTGGAGAATGCTTCGGGATTGGTTTCTTCCTAAATCAGTTGCCACACAGGTCAAATGGTCGGACGCGTTTGATGCAGTGAAAATGGAGAAGGGTGAGGAGCCCATGAAATTCTTCAGTCGCGTAGACAAGATTGTTGGTACTCTTGCTTCGCTTGGTGTGCCGAAATCAGAAGGAGAGGTGAACCGCAAACTGGTACGAGTTCTTACAGCTGACTACGAGATAGAACAACGCACGCTCTTGTACCGCGATGAAATCACCCGAGCTGAAATAGAGAGCATTGTCAGGCAGAGGCACCTGAGACTTCCCGTGTCAAAAGGAAAGAACGTGGGTCAGGCACTGTTTTCGAATGGTGCTGCCCGAGGTGGCCGCGGAGGTGGGCGTGGAGGTAACCGTGGAGGTGGTCGCGGATCCAACCGTAACAATGTTAGGTCGCGAAACAAGGAATCAGCGAATGCTGATGCTAGCCAGGGTAGCGAAGGTAGAGGCAGCCCCCCCACCCCCAAGCAGACCATCCCCCAATCAGAGTATGATAAGGTGAAGGGTAAGTGTATCCGTTGCTTGGAACCCGGACACATGTGGTACCAGTGCAAGGCTCGTGTCACCCCGGCTTCGGAGAGGACGTCTGGCGAAGGTGCACAGGAACAGAACAACAGTGGTGAGACTGTGTGCTGTCTTGCGAATGCTATGTTTAGCCGTAGTGATGACTCGTGTACTGAGGAACGTAGTGAGAGCATAACAGAGAGCTTAGCTGAGAAATGGATAGCAGACAGTGGTGCTTCATTTCACATGACTCATTCGGCTGACCTGTTGAGTGACGTACGACTGTGCGACGACAAGGTTAGGATCGGTGACAACCACCTGATCGACGTCGTGGGGTATGGCACGCTGACTGTAGTCTTCCCCGGAGATCTAACTGTTAAACTGTTAGATGTGGCATACATGCCGGACTTGGCGTTCAACTTGTTTTCGCTAATGGCCGCGCATAAGCAGGGAGTAGGATTCATGACCGAGGATGAGGGCTTGTGCATTTCTCTTTTCGATGGACGGTTGAGATTCGAGGGTGATGGATCTAGTTACTCCAACTTCGCTTGCAGGATAGAGCCAGACAACGGCTATGTGCCGTTTCCCCTATTGACACCCGACCCCGCTGAGAACCGAGGGGAGACTGGTTGCGATTTTCCCCTGGCGTTTCCCGTGCTTGCCCCCGGTAGCGCTGCTTCTGCTGAGACTGCTGTAGATATCAACATCTTCCACTGCGTGCATGGCCACTCTAACGAACTACTGCTGAGAGAGACCGCAAAGGCACTTGGTGTAGAACTGTTAGGGACGCTAAGACCCTGTACTGGCTGTTCTATGGCGAAAGGTTACCGCAAACCAATCCCCAGCAGTACTAAGTCACGCGCGCCAGAGAAGTTGGGACGGGTCTTTGTTGATCTAAGTGGCCCTAAGAGAACCCCTTCTCTGTTGGGTAAGAGGTATGTCATGCTAGTGAAGGATGACTTCTCTCGCTACGCCTGGGTATATTTTCTGAAGCACAAATCGGATGCAGCAGACGCGTTTAGGAAGTTTTTGGCTGATGTGCGCGCCGACGGTGTCCCCTCGAAGGTTGAGATTGTAAGGTCTGACAACGGTGGGGAATTCTTTGGTGGGGAGTTTGGAGAGGTGTGCAAACAGTTTTGCATCAAGCAGGAATTCACCAACGCGGACAGCCCAAAGCAGAACGGTGTTGTCGAGAGAGCGCTAGGCATCATTCAGAACGCAGCGCTTGCTGCGTGCATCCAAGCCCCTATCATTTTCCCGCTCGTTCAACTACCGCCGACTGAATCCCTGTGGGCGGAAGCGGTGCACTGGTCTTGTGACGCCTTGAACCACACCGCAACCACTGCCAACCCCGGCAACAAGTCTCCGCATGAGATGTGGCATGGAGCTGCCGCACCTGCCTCGCCACACCCGTTCCTTCGCCCAGCGTACTGCCGCTGGAACCGCCCGTCCAAGTCGTCACCCCGGGCCGAGAGCTGCTTTTACCTCGGGCCGGGCATCGACCACCCAAGTGACTCTTTGCGGATGCTCACGCGGGGGAACAGGGTGGTGGAGACTCGAGATGTGACCTGGGAGGCAACGCTTGATGTGGGAGCGGTACTATCCCAGCTGCCGGAGGTACCGGAACAGGGAGGGACGCAGGGGCTAGAAGATGCGCCAGAGCTGGGAGGGACGGAGGACTTTGTCTCCGCCCCGACGACTCCACTGCCGGTTTTGGGGAGGGGAATTCCTCACCAACTCCGTGCGGTGTCCCCGATGACGCCAGCGGTGTCTCCGATACCGCAAGCTGGCGACGAGTTTCGCGCCGAAGATGTGGAGCCGAACGATACATCAGCGGTCAGCAGCGAATTATCTGACAGCGACTGTTCGTCTCAGGATGGAAGCGACGCGTCGGCCTCTGACGATGAAGCTCCAACCCCCACGGCGGTCCGGACTGCTGCACGCCAACTTGGAGCGCACATGTCAGGACCGGGCGATGGTGAAGAGATTCGGGAGGGACGTACGAGAGCGCAGACCAGGGCGCTCAATCGGGAAGCGGCAGCAGGACTGATTAGTGCGATCGGGCCCTGTGAAGGAGGCCGTGTGTTCCAGGCGCTACTGGCGGCGAATGAAGCGGAGTGTGAGAAGACGAAGTTGCCGGATTGCCTTGTCAAAGAGGCTGAACCGGAACCAACGTCATACACCGCAGCTCGTAAGTCGAAGCATTCGGACGTTTGGATGGACGCGATGAGATCGGAGTTTGATGGACTCGAAGCTGCTGGAACGTTTGTGGAGGTTTCTGAACTTCCCGCCAGTAACAATATCGTAGAGTCAAAGTGGCTCTTGAAGTGGAAGAGCGACGCGCACGGCATGATTGATAGAGCTAAGGCACGGTTGGCAGCTAAGGGCTATAGTCAGGTAGAGGGAGTTGACTACTTCGAGACTTTTGCCCCCACTGCCTCGACCACGTCTAACAGACTCATTGCAGCAATGGCGTGCAAGCTTGATTGGGACTTGAGACACTTGGACGTTGACCAGGCCTTTATTCAGGCAGAGTTGGATACCGAGATTTTCTTGAGACTTCCTCGCGGTTGTGGCGAGATGTCCGGTAAGGTAGTCCTACTCAACAAAGCCCTTTACGGGCTAAAGCAGAGTGGCCGCTCATGGTACAAGCTACTGTCGTCAACCCTAGTAGAGTGTGGGTTTGAGCAGTGCTTGGTAGACCCGTGCGTGTTTCGACTAATGTTGAATGACGCGGTTGTGGCGATGCTGGTGGTCCACGTGGACGACATCAAGATCGCAGCGACCAAGGGGGTGACGGATTCGGTAGTAGCTGATCTCAATAAGAGATTCCCTACAAAACATCTGGGCGAGGTTACGTGGTACATGGGTAGCGAGTACAGGAGGGATCGTGAGAAGGGAACCTTGGAGATTTCACAGACTCAGTTCATCCGAAACGTTGTCGACCGTTTCGGTATCACTAAGACCAGCCCCATCCCCGCTTCACCGTCGTTGGACCTCAGGTACGTGAGTGATGAGGAACCTGTGGTGGACGCGAATTTCCGTGAAATTGTGGGGAGTTTGATGTGGATTGCGAACCAGACGAGACCTGACATCTCAAACGCAGTGCGAGCGATTGCGCGGTTCTCGCACGATCCTAAGGAAGTACACGTGAAGGCTGCTAGGAAGGTTCTCGAGTACTTGAGCGCTACAGCCCACTTGGGCTTGACTTTCAGGAAAGAGAGTAAGTTGGGGGATGTACAGTTGGAATACGACCTAGAGACGTACGTAGACGCAGACTACGCCCACAAGGCCGAGGACAGGCGTTCGGTATCTGGTGTAGCTGTTTGCTGCGGAGGAACGCTCGTATCTTGGTTTTCTAGGACGCAGAAATGCGTTACGCTCTCCACCACTGAGGCCGAGTACGTAGCGATGGCCGACGGGGTGAAGGAGGCCCTGTACGTGCGAGGAGTCTTGGTTTTCTTGATGCCTAGTCTTGGATCGCCGAGCATTGGAGTGTTTGAAGACAACAAAGGGGCGATTGACTTGGCCAAAAACCCACTGAGTTCGTCAAACAGCAAGCACATCGATGTGAGGTACCACTTCCTGCGCGAGTTGGTGGGAAAAGGAGATTTATGCGTCAAGTACTTAAGGACGGAGGATCAACATGCGGACATTCTCACCAAGGCGATTGCTCGTGAGAGTTTTGAGAAACACCGTGACTTTTTGTTGGGGATATAAGTTTTCCGTCGTAAATTGCTTTTGGGAGTTGCCAGTGTTGTTGGAGGCTTGTTAGTTGATCCAGCGCCAGGGAGGGTGTTCGATATAGCTTGTCTCAACGAACAAAGTAGGAACAACTATGGTCACGAAGGATCGTCCGACGGGGTATTGTCGGATTACCCGACGGTGCATTGCGGAATATTATAGCATGGGAAGGACACGTGGAATAGTCCCGAAGGTCCTTGTAGACTGTTCCTGGAACCAATCTAGGAACACGTGGAAATATGAGAATGTAGCACCTGTAGTATTTGGGAATTTGGGGCGTTGAGAATATTGCCTGGTGTGGAGCGAGATGGCTTCGCCCACTCGCCTCACTCCATCTCTTTCCCTCTTATCAGCATCCGGGACCAGCTAATAAAGACATCTATATACCATCTTCTTCACACTGTGTGTTGCAGTGAAGCTCGCGCCCTGAGACTGGGCTGCTGGGAGCACATTATTCTTCGCATAACCGATTTAATCCAACAAACTCGTCGAAGAGTATATACGTTGAAGCATCTCCTACCTCCTACCACTACCCCTCTTCCGTGGGGGAGGTGTGTTGTTGATGTGTTTCTGGTTTCGACCGTTTCACAAAATATTAGTCTACATTTTTTTGTTACTGGCCTGCTGTACAGAGTACTGGCCGTACTTCTTTTGGCTTGGAAAGATTCGGGCCGCGCTTCTGCGAAAGATTCGCGCCGCGCTTCTGCGATGTTGCTTCTCGCTTTTGGCTGCTGCCTGCATGCCTGTCTGTGCTGTGCGCTGCCGGTTCTTCTTGTTGTGTTGTGTCGTGTTTTTTTTTTTCCTCACACTTTTACTTTCCAGCTTCTGGACAAGCCGTGGTCACAGGTGTCGTCTCTTCTTCTCCCCGGTTCTTGCCTTCAATGTTTATCGCGCATACAAGTAGGGTTCAGTAATCCCACTGCTCGTCGATTTTTCATCGAGTGTTGTTGCTAACTCACGCTCTCGCGCTTCCGCAAGTCAATTTGTGCACAAGAAAAAGTCCCAATGAATTTATACGAGTATGCACTCGGCGGGGCTCGAACTCACAAAACTGACCTATACCAGGCTCGAGGATTATAACCTGATATATACGCCACCGGGGCGACCGGCTTTTGTGTTGGCGGGGCCCGGCTGCCGCGGTCCGTAGCTTTTTTCCATCTTTGACAAGATACGAGAAAAAAAAACGTTTCATTTTTTTTTTTTATTGCCATAAACATTTTCCAAGAAAATTCTTGCGAAGAAGCTTACTGATTCACAGCCTGCCATGGTTGAGGAGGTCCTTCTTCCTTTTTTCCAGTGTCAACAACGCATTTTGGTGCCCAAACTTGAAGCTCCAAACCCACACCAGCCCACATTTACCTGCGCACTGCCCAGCACTGACACACTGCGCTGCCCTGTTCCCTGAGACGCCACAACACAACCACCCCCACACACAGAGAGGAAATCAAGGGCAACGCTGCACACAGAGAAGCTCTTTAGCTGGTACATCAGACCCTTCTTGGGGAGAATAGGTTAGGTTATCCGCCAGGAAAGAGTTTTTTTACAAAGAGTTTTTTTAGACAGAAAGCAGCTGCTGCAGGAGCAGGCGTGGAAGATGTCTGGAAACAACTTTTTGACGAAGCATGTGCTGCGGAGGAGAGTGTCCGAGCACCGCCCGTACGGGGAGGACAGCCGCAACAACGACTCTTCTTCTTCTTCTTCTTCTGACGGTGAGAGCGGCAGACAAGACACAAGACAGAACACATGCATGTATTTTGAATGCATGTATGTGTTGCCTTTTGTCCGTGCAGCGTGGTACCTGTGGTAATCTTTTTTGCAGTCAAGTGACTTTCGCCGAGGGAGTTTGCACGTCATATCATTACAGAACTTCTGGAGCCTGGGCGTTGATTGCATTGCATTGCGTGCGCCAGCAGCGAGAGCTGCAGGCTGGTCCGGCTTCGAACGGCGTGGTGCCTGTAGCATATGGAATGTGGGCTGCGTTGTCATGGTATGCTTCCTTTGCAATAATTTCCCCGCCCCGTCCTTTTTTTGAAAGAGCAGAACAGCGCACCACGTTGCACCGTCGTAAAACAACAGAACTTTTGGACGTGAAGCTCCATCACCATAGCAGAGAGCATGTACTTGGTGTATGTCATGACGATGATGCTGATTGCACAACAACTTACAACGTTGTACGAACCCTGGTACATATGATGCCGATTAAGCACTGCCACGTACGACTGCTTCACCACGCCTGGGTCCGAGGTGTTGTAGTTGTTCCTCGTGTTCCACCACAGCAGTCCAGTCGCAGTCTACGGGGTTTTCCCTCGCAGCATACCAGCCCCCCGAAGGTCATTTTTCCAGGACGGTTTGGTCTACCTGGTAAATCAACGAGCAAGGGAGGCCAGGAGGCCCACGACACGAAAACGGCGGCTTCGGGCTCGTCGAGACCTTTCTTTCCATACTTCGTAGACACGTCGCTTCGCATTTGTTGCGTTATCTTTCTTGTTTTAGCAAATCAGCCAGGAAATTCATCCTCGGAAGTGGGTGTTTTATCATGTTTTGATACAATATCATCGTGATATGCCAGTACCACGGGTAAATGAACACGCAGTATATTGGATGAAAACTGACTATTAATAGACTATTAATAGAGCGTGAAAGATAATAAACGTACGCACGACGCAGCACAACAATCGGCACGTAACCGCTGTGCCTCCAGGTACCTCGTAAAATTTGAGGTCAGGGCGGGAACGCTAGGAATCTATTCGTGTTGATAACTACGTGTTGATAACTAACAGCAAGCCAATCTATTTGTCGTTCCACGTTCCAAGCCTCCCAATTTTGATTAGCTACACTACTGCGCTGTAGTAGTTCCAATGCCTTTAGGGGGCAACCCCGTAATATCGCGAAAAATTGCAACACACTCGAGTTGATGATATGATGGAAGACTTGGAAGATTGCGTCGAAACTTGGTAAATATATGACAGTTGACGGCTGTTGAACCGTTAGCTGCCGTCGAGAAGTCCGCATCTGATTCTGTTAGTGTTCGTTGTGTGCGCGTATGATATGCGTGGCTTGCGTGTGTACGTGTGCGCACGCGAGAGGCAAAATCTGCGTGCTACTGCTGTTTCTGGTAGCGTTATTTCAATATACTCGGTATACTCGGACTCGTAGCGTTTGGCAAGTGTGAGGGAAAAATAACGGGTACAAACAAAGTGACCACTACCGAAGCATCGCCCACGACGCGAAGAGGGAAGAAGCCGCCGGTGCCGTGTCCCAAGTGCAACGAAAAGGAGATGTACCACGTATGTACGACACGCCCGCTGCATGGTGACACAGCAGGAGAGGCGTCTCTATAGTGCCGGTTGCCCGCTATAGTGCCTGCGCAATCGCTTGGCACAGATGGGAACAACCAGTATCATACTGTAGTGGCAGTATGCGGCATAGTCCCGATTGCCGCTATAGTGCTGTACTTACCGCTGGCACACACCGTGACTACACTATACCTGGTAGAGGGTACTTGCACGATGGAAGATTGACGAGACGGCACTTGTATTGAAAGGGCAGAGGGTCACCTGAAGCAGTCGACCTCTTGCAGACCCACCCGCGTGGAGGCATATTCGCTGTTCGATACGGTGGCGGTCAGAGTCGCTGTCCTCGCGGTAGCCAGGGTCTACATTGCCGGCCCTCTCATGCCGTAAGAAAGGGCAGTCCCGTAATACGAAGCTTCGAATACAAAATACGGGGAAATAAGAAATTCGAATATAAAAAGAAATTTACGCTGGATTTAGGTAGGGATAGGTAGGGGACACCCTTTCTTACGCATCGACGCGAATCGACGAGGGAAGAAAGAACTGAAGAATTAAAAACCGGTGCCAGACGTCTCGTTTTTCATGGGGCTGGTACGTTGCCAGCGTCGAAAACCTCTTATTGATAGAACTACCCCCGGAGTTTGATGGCTGCTTGTGCTTCCCCCTCCGCCTCACCTCTCTCTCGCCCTCTCCTTGCTCGGCGCTCCCCCCGCTTCAGAGGAAGAAATCAGCTCGGGTAACTTCATGTGTCATGTGGCCTTCGCACGAGTATGCTGCAATCGGCTTTTTTTTCTCGCCGCGTTTCCCCCCTGAAGTCCCGAGTGGTGTTGTGCTCTAATTCTTTCATTCTCAACGTTTGTCTGTTCCGCCTCTCTCTCGCGCGCGCCCTCTCCCTCCGCGTCCTCTCTGTTCTCTCTCCCGCATCCTCTTTGCTCTTTGCTCCCGCTTTTTAGAGGACGAGAGGTCTAAGAAGGGGAGCAAGGGCAGCAAGGATAAGAAGGGCAAGGACAAGGAAAAGGGAAAGAAGGAGAAACCGGAGTGGAAGCAGGTCCAGGACCCCTATGGCCGTCTCTGTTGGTGAGTGAGTTTGGGGGGTGCGGGAGATACTCGTTTGTTGCGTGTCTTACTCTAGTCAAATGGCCATTGACCATGCATTCTTTTGCACACGGAGCACCATTCCTACTCCTAAGACTGCTGTAGAAAAATGTAGACACCTCTGACATTTGGGCGCTCACTACGTTTTTTTTTTTTTTTTCAATAATTATTTTAACGACGTCAGCTGTGAGTTGGACGAATTAAGGATCGACACTCATCTGTGCAAGGTGCGTACTAAGTCGATCGGGCGTTTTTTGTGAAGTTTTTCATGAATCAGCACCTAATATATTGCATTATAGTTCTTTGCTTATCGTGTCTCCTCTTCTGCATATACTACTGCTTGTTTCGGGGCTCTAAAGGGGTTAACCCTTCGCGCCCACGTAGAGCGCCCCAAGAAATAAACTAAAGTAAAATGAATTGCAACTACTGCTTGTTTCGGGGCCCTTGGCGCCGACGTGGAGCGCCCAAAAAAATAAACTCAAGTATAAGGAATTGCGACATTTGCAAGCGTCCACGAGTAGTGTGAGCGAGCAGTACGAGTAGGACTGCTGTACCGCACCCGTCCTGTGCGACGCCTTGCGCTGCTGTTGCGCTTCGAACACCAATGTTTGTCATCCCCCAATCAGCTGTGACGGATGCTGTAATCGTCAATTTTTATTGCCATGGGTCAATTTTCATTGCCATGGGTCAATTTTTCATTTCCAAGGTCAATTTTCATTTCCAAGGTCAACTTTCATTTCCATCGTCCATTTTTACCTCTCAAGCTCGAACAGGGTTACGGAGGCGTCGGATCCATTTTACAGCACTAGTGGGTATACCGAGGCCGTATCTTAACAGGAACCCCCCCTGACAAAAGCCCTAACAAGCGCTCTTCACTAGTGTCCAGAAGTAGAGCTTTCAGGGTAAGCGGGGTTCGCCGTTTTGGCCGCATGTAGTTGTTTACCTTGCCCGCTCTCATATCGGGACCCAGTGCTGCAGTACATTCGCCGAACGCCGCACGAGCGATGGGAGGTTATACTTCGTCGGTACTGGTTGTCGCTATCCACACGTGTCGAACAACCTGTGTCGTTCCTTGTTCCCGGTTGTACTCGGTTCCTTGCGCTTGGTACTGATGAAGTTGGGCTTACGCCGGCCGGGTGATGGTGTCGTCAGCCCTTGGGGGACGCAAGGACGCCACCCCCCCCCTTTATGTATGTGGCAGCAGTGTACAACACGCTCCCTAGGATATGAGTTTCAGAGCGGAATTCCTCGAAAACCAGGGGGGCACAAGCAACGAAAATAACGGCTTTTGGAAGGTAGCTGGGATACTTTCCGCAGACGCGTCGTCGCTCGGCATTTGCACTCTCTACCCGTCGCCGAGAGACTCCGTATTAAAGTTTCAATGGATATGAGTTGGTGTGTTGTACACTCGCCATCCACGGATATCCTCTTACGATACATGATACAGCATACTTGTACCGGTACAGCATTCAGCCATACAGGTACGGCAATACCAGGTGGCATGGTATAATCGACCATGCATTCGTACTAACAGCTAAAGGATGTCGGGGTATAAAACGACCAGAAACAGAGAAATTCTCGGTCTCATTACGTGACCATTGTACTTGAAGTTCGATACGTTAACCCGTCAAGAGACTCCTAAGTGGGAAAAAAGTTACGGATGTAAATGCCGAATATAACTTACGATTACAGAGAGAACCAGCCACAAGAAGCGACGTGAACTGCTACGTACCTAGCATCATCTATCATAGGCTACCGATGGCGGGGGGTTATTCGTCGGAATCTAATGAAGGCTCGCTCTAGATGCAGAACGGGCCGGCGAAAAAGTTCCTGCAGGTCGTTGGTGGTCATTTCAAAACCTTGCTTGTCTTGTCGGCCCACACCAATCCTACAGAGCAGCGCCTTTCTTTGCACGTTTACACGGCACGTCTATTATAGATTATTATCTAGGATGCATACGAAAAGTATGGAAATCGAGTAATAATATGAGCTTTAATATGGTCGACCAAAAATTTTCGGAGGGTTGGGGTTTTGGGGTCAGGGTTACAGAGTGAGGGTCTAGAGTAAGAGTTTTGGGCATTTTTTCGATATTTTTTTTCTGTATCGTATTACTGGAAGCGCCCATGGACCATACCAAATTCCCCCATGGCCATTCTTCGTCCCATGCATTAGTCCAGAATTGAGGTGAAGGCGGCCCCCTACCCCAGACCTAGCCTTAGCCCGAACCGCCCCAGATGTAACCCGGACCCTCACCCGTACTCTAACCCCACTCCTTTGGGGGGCTCGAAGTCGGTAGGGGGCATTCGCGCGGCCCCGCAGCGTGTTTTGGTGGCGTGTTTCCAAAGCGAACCCGGGTGGCCGAGCGGGGCCAGCCCCGACCAATCAGACCAATGACCGGCGGGAAAAAAGTTGTGTACTCGTCCTGCGTTTGAGTCCGAGTCTTCAATGCAAGGAGTTGCGCGACACACGCGCGTAGGTAGCATGGTCTACCGTGTGTTGCGCGCTCACTGACGCTGAAGATGGTACCGCACGCAGTTTCCGCTTGTTTCTGTCGCTTGCACGTGCCCCCGAAAAGGGAGCGAGGGTGCGCGTACCCTCATTCTCGTCCGCGAGAAACAGATTATGTGGTCACAGACTACTGCTGTAGTTTGAACAGAGAAAACAGGAAGAATCGCAAATTTATCAAGGAAAAATAAATGATGAACGCCAACATACGGGGTTGCGACAACACCCAACGAAACGAAGCCAAGCAAGAACCTGTGAACCAAAAAACCAAAAAAAATAAAAACGAACCCGGAAAGCTTGCCGCAAGGTCTGCCATGTAGTTCCTATTGACGTCGACAGTAGTGTTGCCACGTGTCAGTACTGCCTCTGTCCCTCCCCACGCCGGGAAAAGAAACAAAATTAAACCAAAGTTCAAAATATATCTCCATCTAGATCTAGAATTCAAAGCATCAATTGCACAAGTTTTTACTTATTTGTCGGGCTGGAATCGCACCACACAACCTGCCCTTTAGTTTCTGCTTTCGGCCGCCGCGGTATAGTTATCCCCTCCCCCCCCCCCCCCCCCCCCTTTCCTTTGCCGCCGCTCTTGGCGTCCTCTGTTGCGTGGCGTGGTCAGCTCGTCTCCACCTTATCGCTGTGCCACCACGCCATGAAACAGTTCGCCGCGTCGACGAGCCCCCGGTAGCACATGCCACTTCTCTTACAAAGCCTCCATGGGTCACAGCACCGCCTCTACTCAGCTCACAGCACCGTCTCTAGTCCGAACATCAAACGGGGGTCTTTCCGGATATTCTTCGGGTGCTCGAAACACCTTGAAGCCGTCTGCTAGGCATTGGGTCCAGTTGTTTTCTGACCGGCCTGGTCCCGGATCACCCCTCACCAGCCATCGTCCCAAACATTACCCAACGGTTTAGCCGCTCGTTTACTGTCCGCCATATGATACCTGGTAGCATCAAGGTGTTTGCGAATTCCGAACTCGTTTGCGCCGGGAAAAAATTATTCCCTGGTATTAGTATTGAAACCGACGAACGTGATGTTAACCCAATGCCAAACAACCCCCACTGCCAAACAACCCACGAAAAAAACACTCGTAAAAATTATACCAGGTAAATGGTGGGAAAATGAACATGATTCTAACCTAATTTTTCGCAGATACTTGGTGGATTAGGTCAAGCCTTGGATTATGGCATCCGCCGGTTTCAATACTAGTCGTATATGATTTCCTACCCAACTCCTACTCAACCCAAGTGGGTGGTTCATCGCAAACACCGTATTTGCGAGGAATACATTTGACATACTGCTCCTGTGTCGTTTGGCACCATGAATTGTGGAGCGGACGCTCAATATTACACCACGATTTGGGTTTTAAGCCTACTCACTACGCACTACCAAGATGTGGTGACGTTTTATCATGGGCGATCGGAAAACAGCTTTTTAACACTCGTTTACTTCGAATCACTTCATGGGTGTCGGCGGCTGATGTTATTACCTTTTAAATACTAATACGACGTATGTGTCTGTCTCTCTTCCCCTCCCCCAACCCGAACGAGGCCCCGGCTGCTTGGTGTGCCCAATGATGAGGTGTTCGTAGGACTTTTTTCTCTCGAAGCTTTCCCCCTCTCTTGTCCCAAAGGTGGGGCTGTCATGTCAGCTGGGCGGACTTCTACGCATGTTTTGATTTGGCTAAGAAATAACCTACTTGATTACTTTGGCAAGCTGTTATTAGTCGAGCCCCAAATTTCGCCAGTCAGAGGTGCCAAGACAAACAACTAGGAGAATGTTTCCGCACGCAACCAACTGCATGCTTACCGGTAGCACACTTTTAGGGGGCCAAGTATCAGTCCCACCCAAAGGCGTTAATTCTGAATACTTGACAGACTTAAAACTATGAACTCGTTTTGGGCTGGTCGGTGTCACTTGTAGGGTTGCTCGCGCGGGGGCGTATTGTTTTTCCTTTAGTTATCGCGAGTTTGTTGTTTGCCCTTTTCAACCTGCGACACCCCCGGGATATCGAGGCAAGCCACATCCCGAAGGGCACCCTGAATCTGGTACATCTGCACTTACATGCCTGATTTTTAGTGCGTGGCTGATGCCTGGCGCATGCATGCCTGGTACCTGGTGCATGCATGCCTGGTACCTGGTGCGTACTGCTTGCGGCCCGATGGCTATCTTCTTAAGACTAATGTTGGTGTTGAACGCCTCAAGAAGTTCACCCACGTTTCGAGGGAAATATACTCGAGACTAGCGTGGGATTATTTTTTTGCAGCGGTTAAACGTTAGTTGATAGACTGGTAAAAACTTGAGCTACATTCCCGACTGCCCACCGAAAATTGGCGTCATCACCCCTGTTATGATATGTTGTTGATTGATGGTGTTTGGGTCCTTGTGCCCTCTTGGTGCCGTCCGGTGCTGTCGTGGTCGGCTGCATCATTTGCCCACGCCGTCACCAGAGGTCTCACGCTCAAAAGCAAGTACGAGTATTCAGTGTATTTGTTTGTTTCAGAAAGCGTATCAAGTACGTCAGTTGCGTGTTCGACCTGTTGAAATGTCGATTGTCACGCTTTTCAAGTTGTTTGTTTGTATACCTGGTGGGAATGGGAGTGAGTGTTGACATCAACAACCAGGGGTTCAACACGCCGCAAACCCGAGGACACCCGCCCGCCCGCCGCCGCCGCGGAGCTGCTGCGGTATGTACATGTTCTAGACCTGGTGTAGTAATGGTACTTGTGGCAGTGGAAGTGTTAGTAGTAGTAGCGTAGTAGTAGCGTAGTAGTTGTAGTAGTAGTAGTAGCGTAGTAGTAGCGTAGTAGTAGCAGTAGTAGCGTAGTAGTAGTAGTAGCAGTAGTAGTAGTAGCGTAGTAGTAGTAACGTAGTAGTAGCAGCAGCAGCAGTAGTAGTAGCGTAGTGGTAGTAGCAGCAGCAGCAGCAGTAGTAGTAGTAGTAGTACCAATAGTAGTAGTACCAATAGTAGTAGTACCAATAGTAGTAGTACCAATAGTAGTAGTACCAATAGTAGTAGTACCAATAGTAGTAGTACCAATAGTAGTAGTACCAATAGTAGTAGTAGTAGTTCACAACCAAGTAGAGTAACTGAAGATTGTTCAACCGCCCACTGGCAATGAAAATGCGTAATGCACCCATCACCTCCAAAAATTCAGGTGCCAATATCTAGCTCCAATTACCGGTGTGTTTCACTACAAAGCCGCTAATAGAGACATGCATAGAAACGTGTTACGCACGGGTTTGTCGAAAACTCCGACCCTCCGGTGCTGCGTTCCCTTCCCTATACCCTCCTGCCCTCTCCCTCCACGAGTAGCGGTATGCTTTTCTACAAAGCCGCAACGAGAGAAATGTTATGTACAGGTTTGCCGAAAACGCCGGCCCTCAAGTGCTGCATTTCCTTACCTCCGCCCTATCAACAGCCCCCCCCCCCCCCTCCGGCCTCTTCCCTCCCTAACACAGCAAGGACATACCGCCGCTCCAATGTGCGGTACCTTTGGTACCTTAGTACCCCTATAGTAGTAGCTGGCCACTGCACGTCGTCGAAGGAACGGCTCCCGATGAGCGCTGCATTCGCCTCCCTCCACCTTCACCGTCCTCCCCCCCCCCCCCCCCCGCTTCCCACCCTGCTCCCACTCCGACGACAGGCAAAGCAGCAAAACCGGTCAAGTAACTTACGGCAACAACATTGCCATGCCACAGCACGGTTACAACCCGAACCTAGCCCAGCAAGGCTTCTCGGAAGCACCAATGCCCCCAGCCTGGAGCCATGCCGCCCCCGCGGCCAGCGCCGTCCCAGTCGGACCCCCCGGGTACATGGCCCCTCCTGGGCCGTACATCACCTCTCCTGTCCCAGGTAAAAATGCAGGAAGCGTTAAAGGAAGGGGATAAGCAAATATGTTCATATTGGAAGCAACATGATAAGGGCCCAGATGTTGGAGGTGTCTCACGTCGGAGTAGGAACGGGTGCTCCGTCTCGAAAGCGATGCGTATTAAGGTAATGTATAGGGAAAACGTAGTAAGGGCCCAAAACGCTCGGTTAGGAACAGGATCGGTGCTCCGTCTCCAAAGGGGTGTGTGGTCGACGGTCGAACTAAAATGCAACAATCGAGTACCCCCCCCCCCCCCCCGCCCCTGTCTATGCTCTTACTACTACGGCCATGCATGACATGACGATTTTGATGCTAGCGTATATGATCATACAACTACGGCTATGCATGAAATGAGTACCCCCCCCTCCCCCTCCCATGCGAGGGTCTATGGTTGTACGGGCTATGGCCATGCATGATACGACGATTACCTTCCTCCCCTACTGTCTACGATCTTACGACTACGGCTATGGATAACCATGAGAACCCCCCACGCTCCCCCTGTCGCAGGCGGCGGGTATGGACACTCCCCGGTGGCGATGTATGCTGCGGCGCCCTGGAACGCGGGTGCGGCGCCGGCGGTACCCATGGCGGTTCAGGTGCCCGATTACGTAAAGAAGCAGATGCACAAGGAGAAAAAGAAGAAGGACGAAGAGAAGCGGAAGGAGCTCGAGAAGACGGGGACGTGGCAGAGGCACTACAGTTCGGACGGTGCCAAATACTGGCAGAACACCGCCTCGGGCAGGAAGGTTCCTCAGGACCCCTACAAGTAGTCCTTTCTGACGGATGGATGGGGAGGGGGGGAGTTGCGCAAGGACCCGTTGAAGTAGACCTTATGTGGGAGGGGGGTTCGCGAAGGACCCGTTCCAAGTCGTCATTTTTCTATTTTGACGGATTGGGGGGGTGCCCGAGGACCCGTTCAAGTGATCTTCTCGCTGCTTTTTCTTGGGGGGGGGGGGGGGGGTAGGTGTCTGAGGACCCATTCAGGTGGTTCTCCTTTCTCTGGGGGGGAGGGAAGATTATGCCGAAATACCTGTGGAAGCACCAAGGAAGCACTCCCTTCTCTATTTTGACGAGAGGGGCGGGTGGACGGGCTTATTATAGCATGTGTCGATACGTCAGATATATGGTATATTGTTGTACCCATGCCAGTGTATGGTTACCAGTATGCTGGTATGGTATTGTTTGGGTGTTTCTGAGAGGAAACAAGGAAGCACAAAAGGAAAACCAAAAAAAAAAAAGTGCCCTCTTGGTTGTTTGATCTTTTTCTTTCCGCTGCCCTTTTTTTACGCTGTTTGTTTATTTTGGCAAATACTACTACGCTGCTGTACGTCGGATACTCGGGTAAACTCGCCTGTCCTTTTGTTTTTTAGGTGCTGGACGTGCGGCACTATAGTGTGGTCCCGGTTGAGTAGTGCCGATTGCCCGCTATTGTGCCTGCGAAATCGTTTGGCACAGATGAAACAACCAGTGGTGGCAGTTGCGGAGTGGAGCAGTGCTGGTTGCTGCTACAATGCCGGCATTGCCCTCTATCGTGCACATATCGGCACTATAGAGGGACCACTGCTGTACTACGAGAGTACAACCGTGTCTATGGATGGATATCAATGACGCGACGGCAGCGCGATGTACAAAATGCGACTGCCGTCGGTAACAAGTGTGACGGGAGTGGTTGTTTCCGACTTGGGTGTGTGTGCGCCGCGCACTCTTTATGTTCACTTTTTTCAAGGGTCTGTTTTTTGTAGGGTGTACCTACTGGTATACTCTAGGCTACCCGGGTACCATATCCGATCGTTTTACTCGGGTATGGAACCGAGTGCCCTCAGAGTATACCAGTAGGTAGACCCTAATACTCTCGGGCATGCACTTGCTCTGTGAGTGTAGGAGTGTTTCCATTTTTGCTCGCGGTTTGTATGTAGGATGGCGCGCGTCGGAGTAGAATGAACGGTAATGTAGTGGCGGCGTTTTTTTTTACCTTTTTTTCCTCCTGCTGCGGTGTATGTTCCGTGTTGCCGCGTTTTCGTATGTTGTGCAACGGGTTGGCGGTTGTACTAGCTTTGTACTGCTGTCTGTCTTGTCTGTTTCGCCTTGTTGTTCGAGAAGGAGGCTTACCCTATATTATGCGTTGTATTGTACTCTCTTTGTCTTTTTGGTACGCACTGCAGTGGGTGGACGAGACCATACATGGTTTTTTAGATAGAATGGTTGCATTGCGTGTGATAATCGCTATTCATACGGGGGTAATGGGATGCTGTTGATTGAATGTACACGGAGCAGGAGCTGGTTTCGTGTATCGGTCCGGGAATTGCGTAGAGATATTAGGCATGTCTACCCGGGGGATACTTTGGTATTTACATAACAGAAAAAAGCGGGCACGAAGTGTCCTTCTCTAGGCTGTGGACAGCAAGCAGTGTTCATTATTTAATCGCTAGCTGGCGCTACTGCTGCCAATATACCGTGAGTGTGGGTGTGGTCATGGGTGCGAAGAATGCTCACGGCCGCAAGGTACGGCGTTGCCAGCCGCGGTGTTGTGCAGTAGGTGAGCCCCGCTGGGTGCGTGGCGGGATAAAAAAAAGCTGCTGATTGTCGCATGGGGATTTCCATTTTTGTTTTGGTCTGCTGGGCGACAGTGTTAACTCGTAATAACAGACAGTGCGCGGTGGTGGTAGAGGTACAGTAGGTATTTCAGCATTTACACGTGCCTGGTTGGTTTATGTGATTTTTGCGCATAAACGACTGCAGCCAAAAGTAAGATCATGAGGGGGGGGGGGGGGAGTACCGGTGTCTTCGTTCGCAGCGATTGTGCGTAGAAAGTTACCGGTAGCATCGTCCGTCGTTTATTGTAAACTGTATACCGGTCTGGGTGACGTAGCCACAGGAGCAATGATATGGGGATGCGATCGTGAATTAACTATATAGGCGGCGAATAGCTGTTTACCACACCACCCGTAGCGTGAGCAGGGAACAAGAGCACGATACCATAGAAAGCACTGCGCAACAATAGAATTGTCTCCAACCGGTCATGAGCGCCGAGGAACGGGATGACTTTCTTTAAGCGGTGCATACGCACACGGCAGCGTCGCACGCGGGCAGTGGCAGAAGTAGGGAGTGGTGTCAGAGATTGCTATGTTGTACCCACCACCAGCACTCCACCTTACTCCAAAGTTGCTCTTACCCCGGCACAAGCGGCTGGGAACGGCTAAGGCTTCATGTTTTTTTTGCGATGCGCGCTTGCGTGAAGATTGATAAATGTTCCAGGCGTTTTTTTTTTTTTTTTCCATGTTTTTATTCCACTACGTACAAAATTGAGTTTTGAATAGACTTTCTTTGGAGCGGTTCGTCCGGTCAGGGGTCGAGAGCACAACTCAAGAGATATGGAACGGTGGTTAAATTGGGCAGAGAGAGAGAAGAGTTGGTGGCTTGTCCGCAACTCTCGCTTGCTTGCAGCCTGACGCATGATCCAGAGGCGTCTTTTGTTTTCTAAATTGATTTCAGTACGTACGGAGCTCGCGTTTTAAACAGACTTTTTTGAGGCGGTCATTGGTAGAGAAGACAACCACGGGTATCGGCCGATGATTGAGTTGGGCAGAGAGCAGAACGGGGTCACCTGGTCCGGGGGGGGGAAGTCTGTCTGTAGCAAGTGGTGCAGAGCGAACATAATATACATGTTGTGTACCAGGTATGCATGTAGACTATCTGTGTTGTGTGACTGGATGGAGGGGTTTCCACCAATTAAGGAGGTTCACGTGAACTACTACGCACACGTACTGCTCTCGATATCTATCGATATCTATCTATCTCGTTATTCTCTCTCTCTCTCTGTTTTCTTCGGGACTCGCGGCCTGAGATGAAGGTACCTTATAAGGCTTGTTCGAGACAAATGTTGACATGCACTTTGAATTATGTTTACCCCTGTGTCCCTAACCCTAACGCAGCCAAACCCAATGAACCAATGTAGAGTTGACCCCCTTCGGTTCGTACACGGTGTGCCTCATTGAATTTCTCGAACAAGTGGTAAGCTGTGCTGCCTGAGCTGGACGGGTTTATTCGTTTATCTGCGAGATTTTGCGCCTCTCTCCGCAGCTATCTCGACCCACGCCAGTTTTTAGTTTTTAATGGGGTCTGAGCCGCTTCAAACAACAACTAACTGCTGGCAGCCTTGTATCATACTGGTATTATACTATAATACGAGGGCTGCGTATGGGTGGGCAGGCAGGGCAGCACTTCGAATTGTTCGATTCGGTATTTGATACGTAAAAAAAGTTACCACACACACAAACGTAATCTACGCGTATAGCGTATGTAAGATAACTCCAAGAGTTCGATATAGACTAACAATGGACCACTGCGACGTATGTACTTTCTACCGTTTTAAAAGTGAATCCGATTCCGAGCTTCATCGGGTTTCGATGGGATAAATCCAAACACACGCCGACTGACCCTTTAGTCTGCGACGAAACGTGTCGAGTGCGATTCTTGAGCTGTTTTTACTCAATCAAGCATCCGGGGCCAGCAAGATGACTGACCATGTCTGCTGCGTGTTCTCTTCGTAGCCACTGAGAGGCGGGCACTGAGCCAGATTCTGAAATATACCACATGCATGATGTAATAGTATCATGTAGATGTAAGGGTAGTGGGCGGGGACACAGATTGTCTGCCATTTGAACAGGTCCTCGGAGAGTGCTCACTTTCTTCGCCTTAGGAGAGATGTAGCTTTATTAGTTTCCACAAGAGCCCCAGACGGCCTCTGAGAACGGAGGTACGCGCCTCCGTTCTATGTCCTGACTATCCCGAATAGAAAAAGCCAATCTTATCATACGAAATCCGGCCAAATTATCTCTATTCGGACAATTAAAGGCCTTTCGAGGCCGTATCTTAACACTAGCCCACCCTGATGAGCCTCATATGCAAAAATATGGGAGATTCGGGGAAACTCCGATTCTACGAAGTAGACCATTAGTCGAAGATGCGGCTCCTCAAAACCCACTCCCACACCTCTAACGGCCTGGCTATGGAGCCAGGAACACGCGAATAAAACAGTTGAAGGAAACGCAGACCCTACAACAAGGCAAACCACCCGTCAAAACCCTGCCGCGTATCCCCGGTATGGCGGAGGGGGGGCAGAAAAGGCTCTAGAACCTGCCGCATACCGCTGGTGTGGCGGGGGGGGGGGCAGAAAAGGCTCTACGGCAAACCAACCACAGAAAACGGTACCATGGCGAGGCGAGCCCTCGTCGACATGGAGGGGAACACAGGCGCTAATACAAAAGGCCGTATATTGACATAGATCCGAGCCTCCCAGATCGACTGTCTGTGTTGTCTGATCGTGGAGAGACGTGCTGACGGTGTTCCAGGTGCGAAACACAGTGGTATCGCTGCCTTCGTCATTCAACTCCTCGAATGTTACTGCAATGTTATTGCTTGTTGCTAGCTGTAGATTGCTCACTTGTTGTAGATACAGTACGCGACGACAGAGTTTACGATTTTGACAGTTAAGAACTTCAGGCTCGAGTTTGTTTTTTAGGCGAAAATAAAAACATGTCATTTTGGTCTGATCGTATATTGGCCAGGATTCATACACAAAGTAAGCGTCACCCGGGCACGATAGGGTCACATCCCGAGATGGGAATCCATCCACATATCTACAACCCCGACAACCCGGGGACGAACACGGATATCATCCTGGTTGATACCTACCCGCACAGCGTGGAAATCCCAACCCCACCGGCCGATCTCTGATTGGCAGTGGTTCGTATGAGAATAGTTGAGCCAGCTCCACCTTGGCAGGATAGGGCTCCATCCCCGGTCCAGAGGTCGTCCCATATCTCCAAAATTTCGACCAACCGGGGAAGAAAACCGAGCTTTCTCGGGTCGACACCGCCCCGCACGGTGAGGTGTTCGTGATAGCGGCCGTGTGTATCGACTGAGTTGCGGTAGAACATCTGATTGGATGATTTGAATAGCGGAACTGTCGATCTGAGGTTGCCGAGCTAGCACATAGGAATACTCTTCGTGGTGCTGCGGTAGTTCGGTAGATTGTACACACCTGAGGGTTATACGTTGGACCGTAAGAGTATGTATGGTACATCGGACAATTGTCAGGTAGAATACTCCCGTATTGTTGCTAGAGGTTGAATTAACGGCTTATTGCCGTGATCGGTACGTTGCAATGTTCCGATTGTGTGCATCTTTCCGAAGTGGCGTGGGAGCTCGCAGTCTTTGTGCTCGCCCCACTCGTTCACTCCACTTTCCGACCTGTCTCTCCAGACCAAGGTCTCATTAATACAATATCTTTTTCTCCAGAAGTCACGCATTTACCAACACGCTATAGCGTATCAGTCGCCTGCTGCTTCGTCCCCCTGGACTTGCTCGACTGGTCTGTCGAGGAAGGCTTGATCACCCTGCCTCATCATGGCTGAAGTGGGGAACGAGAATCCTGCGGTCAACCCATCTCAGGATGGAGGTGAGAGAATGGGTTCTTTAGAGACACACTTGTCTGAGCTTGCGACTCTAGTGTCATCTCAACAAGATCTACTTAAGTCGCTCGTTGAGATGCAGCAAGAAAAGGAAGTGGAGTCCTCTAGTTCTGAGCGTGTTGCACCTAGAGACACCAGACTAGAGGCTGGTGCGCACCAATCGGGTGCCACCGGCGGGACCGCGGGAAGTACGGGCGGCGATGCCCAAGGCTTCGGCGTGTCCAGCATGCGGGTTGGGAGTAGGAGTGTTAGCTCAGGCTTGAACCCCCATGTATCTGCTGAAAATCGTTCCTCTGTTCCTGCAGTAAACTTTGGTTCGATTCACGGGACTGTCGGTAGGGCTGCTGTAGGTAGCCAGTCCGCTGTTCCGCCCGCTCGTTCTCTGTCGAGTGAGTGGTGGGAAAACGTCGCCAGTGGAAACACACTGATTCCTGGGGCTGACATTACTGACACAGGAGGGAAGTTGGGTAGGGGTCCCTTCAAAGTTCCCAAAGCTCCTGTTTTTGACGGCAGCGACGTGTCGTACCCCTCATAGTTGCAGAACTTTCTGCTGAGTGCCCGACACAACAACCTGTATGAGGCGTTTGTTTCCGAGATTGAGATTCCGATTGCAGACATTGGTTTTGACTTGACCTCCTGGATAGAGAAGGGTTTCAATGTGGGTGTGATTCGTCAGGCGGAGATGGCTTGGTGGTTTCTGTTCGACTGCTTGAAGGAGGATAGTCTGAAAACCATGGCTAGGCACGCTGGTTCCCCCAGAAAGGCGTTTCGTGTGCTAAAGGATTATTTTCTGCCGTTGAGCCAGAGTCAGATTCGTGTGCAGGAGGAGAAACTGAAGTCACTGCGCATGCGTTCGAACGAAAATCCCGCAACCTTCTTTGCACCCATGAGAGAGACGCTTGGTGTTCTGCAAATGCTTGAAGTCAAGAAAGATGACAGGGAGGTGTGCAATCTGATGCGTGAAGGGCTGTCCCACGAGTGCAAAACTTTGCGTGAGACTCTTGTAGTGTTCTGTCCGAATGACCCATCGTTCATCGAGACTAAAGTGCATGAGCGTTACCTAGACTTGCAGGCACAGGGTGGTTCGAAGAAGCACAGTAGTGTTGCTCTGGTGTCTAGGACTGAGAGGAAAAGTAGCAAGAAGCACAACAACAAGCCGAAGTCTAACTCTGAGTCTGATTCGTCCAAGAAAGAGACTTTTCAGGGGAAGTGTTTCAAGTGTGGGGAGAAGGGTCACTTGAGGAAGGACTGCCTGGCTCGCATCATCGCTCATCCCACACAAACTGGGAAATCCGAGGCCGACGAGGATGAGAGCGGTGCGAAGTCTGACGTTTTCTATTTGGAGTGTCTGCTAGCACGCCGGAATTATGTGATTGTGCAGGCATGTGAAGAGTTGAGCAGTATGGTGTATGATGTTTCTGGTTTGAAGTGTTTGCTAACATCACGAGATGATCTGTTTTTGAGCGCTGTCAACAAGGGTATGACTATGAACGCTGTTAACAAGTCTAAGTATTTCGAGAATTGATATGCGGACACGGGCACTGCTTTTCACATGACAGATTATCTCGCTTGCATGAAGGATTTGAAGCCTTGCCAGAAGAACGTTAACGGAATTGGTGGCGTGTCTTGTGAGGTAGAATTCTCTGGAACACTGGAGTTGGTGTTTGTGACTGCTGACGGAGAGTTTTGAGCAGAGCTGAAGAACGTGTTGTACTCCCCCAACTTGCGATACAACTTCTTTCCTCCGAGCGCAGAGTTTGATGGCGAGTCATGGAATGAATGGTCTTGGTGGTCCTGATGGTGTTACGACTGTTTTCAAGGACGAATCACTTTTCAGAACCTCGATGGCATGCTGATTGCGACTGCGTATCGTCTAGGAGAAGACTCTATTGGTACGGTGTTGGCTGCCCTCACTCCTTCAAACCCCGAGCATGAAACCACGATGGATGTGAACGAGTTCCACAATACGTATGCTCATTCGCACGAGAGATTGCTTCGTACTACTGCAAAGCGACTAGGTACCGAGTCGGTTGGTGACATGCGTGCTTGTACGGGATGCTCAATGTCGAAGGCTATTAGGAAATAAAATTCTCATGAAACTAAACGTAGGTCAGATAAAAAGTTAGGCAGAGTTTTCGTTGACCTGGGAGGGAGGAAGGACGTTGCGTCCGTAGGGGGTAAAAAATACCTCATGATTATGAAGGATGATTTCACAAAGCGTGCATAGATGTATTTCCAGAGAAATAAATCAGACGCTGGCAGTGCTTTCCGAAGTTGTATTGCGAGTGTGCGTGCTGATGGGGTCCCATCATTGGTTGAGATTGTTAGATCTGACAATGGAGGGGAGTTTTCCGGGGGGGAATTCGCATCTGTGTGCAATGAGCTTTTGATCAAACAAGAGTTCACTCCGGCTTATAGTCCGCAATATAACGGTGTTGCAGAGCGTGGGTTCGGATTGATTGAGGAGGCCGCGATGGCGGCTCGTATTCAGGCGAAAGTTCTTTTTGGGCATGTGCAGTTGCCTAAGACTGGCAAACTCTGAGCTGAAGCTATGCACTGGGCTTGCGAAGCAAACCACACCGCATGTTCTGCTAACCCCGACTCTAAGTCACCGTTTGAGATGTGGTATGGAGAACCTCGTCTTGATAGACCGTATCCGTTTTTGAAACAGGCGTACTGCAGGTGGCAGCGACCGTCGAAGCTGTTACCGAAGGATGATAGTTGTTTTTATGTCGGTCCTTCGAGAGACCACCCCCGTGATTGTCATAGAGTACTTACGAGGGCTGGGATTATTCAGGAAACGAGAGATGTGACGTGGGAGGTGTTGTCGTCACAGCTCCCTCCACTGCAACCTTCCTTGCCGATAGAAGTCGCAGAGGAGGGAGGGAAGGAAAGTGATGACGATGTAGAAGCCGAGGTATGGCCGATTATTGGGCGAGGAGTCGCCCACACACTTTTAAGACGTGATGTAACGACTTCTGGTGCAGGAATCGATGAGGTTGTCAGTGTTGATACAGGCAGTGTAGGCCAATCCCCCTTTGTTCCATCTTCCCCCTCTGAACCGTCTTCGCCCGTGAACAGTTCCTCTTATAGAGCAGCTCCCTCTGTGTCTTCTCCAGCGCCTGAGACTGATGGGGAGGGGCAGGGAGGGCAGGAGGCAGGGAAAGTAGAGATGAGGAATCCGCGAGGGAATGATGAGGTAGAGTCGGTTGGGCCGGGAGGGCAAGATGATATAGAGTCGATTGGGTCGGGAGGGCCGGTAGAGGCGGAGGCACCCCCTCCAGCCGCTCGTCGTCCGCGGCATGTCGCTGAGCTTGCTGACTTCAATACTCCTGCGCGTGAGAATGATGAAATAAGAGACGGTAGAACTCGCTCGCAAACCCGTGCAGCTAACCAGTAGAGCGTACCCGGCCTCGTGGCCACCCTAGGACCCATCTCCGCATCAGAGATAGTGCATGCACTTGTAGCGGAGAAGAGAGCAGGTGACGAAATCGAATTGCCGAAATAACTGGTTCAGGATGTTGAGTCAGAAAGAGCCTGGTAGCTTTCAAGAAGCCCAGCAATCAAAGTACGCCAAGATTTGGGAGGTAGCCAAGTCTGCCGAAATTGAAGGCTTGATAAGAGAAGGAACGTTTACGTTAGCAGTAAAGGTTCCAGTAGGCTGTAATGTGATTGATGCTAGATGGGTTTTCAAATGGAAAGCAGACGAAACAGGGAAGATAGTGAAAGTCAAAGCTAGGCTTGTAGCGAAGGGCTTCAAGCAGAAATATGGTGTGGAATATCTTGAGTCTTTCTCGCCTACCGAAAATTCTGCATCTCAGCGATTGTTAGTAGCGTTGGCGTGCAAGTACAACTCGGAATTACTTCACTGGGATATTGAACAAGCGTTTGTTCAGTCGGAATTGGATCACGAGGTGTTCATGATGCTGCCTCCTGGCTGCGGTTCGATGTCAGGAAGGTTGCCCGTTTGAACAAGATTTTGTACGGATTGAAGCAGGCATCTAGAACATTCTGCAAGAGGCTAGTGTCGGACCTGAAGAGGATTGGTTTCGAGCAGTCTATGTCTGACCCCTGTGCCCTGCGTTTCATGATGGGGGACGAGGTGGTGGGGATGGTCGCCATTCACGTGGATGATATTCTGTATGCAGGAACTGAGAGTCTGGCCAAGGTGGTTGTGGAAGCACTAGATGACTCTCTTCCTACGAAGAAATTGGGTGAGATCAAGTTTTCTCTTGGTTGCGAGTTTATTGGCGACCCCGAGGCTGGCAAGATTGAGATTTCTCAAGAGAGTTACATCAGGAGTGTTCTAGAGAGATTCAATATTTGTCGCACCAGCTCGATCCCTGCTTCCCTTGCCAACGATAACAGGTCCTTGAAGGAGGATGAGGGGGCAGGAGATGTGCCGTTCCGAGAGGTGGTGGGGAGCCTGATGTGGATCGCCAGCCAGACGAGGCCCGACACCTCGAATGCTGTGCGGGCTGTGGCGAGGCACTGTCACGAGCCAAAGAGAAGCCACTGGAAGGCAGCCCAGAAGATCCTGAATTATCTTCTGGAAACGGCGCATCTAACTCTGAAGTTCAAGCAGGACAGTTCGGTAGGCGTAGGCACGTTGGTGTGTTCGATATAGCTTGTCTTAACGAACAGCCTAGCAATAAGTTACGGTTACATACGTTGTGTCACGGATGTAAGTTACAGGGATCGTCTCGTGGTATCACCCACGAGCAGTCCCACGGTTATGTACGAGTAGGCACTATACGAGGAGGTTAAGGTATTCGACTGCGAGCGGTTGTTTCTGGCCTGTGGAGGGTTGACCCACATGACCCACTCCACCTTTCCCTCTGCATTCGTCTACCCCTTTCCGGGCCGACATAATAAAGACATCTTAAACTATCTTCTACACACTGCGTGTTGCAGTGCCTCGCTCACAGCCTAGTGTGGCTGTTGGGAGCTCATCCATCCATCGCATATCAGCGCTAATTGAGCACGTTAACGGACTTATTGTTCGAGCAAGCAGCCTGATCATGCCGAGTGGACCCCCAGTGGATGGGTCGTCCGAGATGGACGACCTGACCAGTCTCGTGAGGCAGCTGGCGGCGGACAGGAGAGAAGACCAAGATCGACGCGAGACCGACCGAGAACTGCGACGTCAAGACGATGAGCGACTGAAGACGCAGATTTTCGAGGCGATGGATCGCAGAACTGCTGCGGTTAGTGAGGTTGCGTCTGGTGCTACTGGTGAGCGGGTCGGAACCGCTGCCAGTGCAGGGGAAGTAAGGGGAGTCAACTCCAGTGGGAGTTTGCCAGGTCTCGGCGCGGCAATAGGCCCGCCAAGAAGTGGTGCGAGTAGCAGCGTAGATAGTCATAGGGCTGAAGTTGGTTCTCGCGAATTTGGGAGTTTGAAGCAGTCGGTTCCTAAATTCAGTGGAAAGTCGGAAGACTTTCCATTGTGGAAGGAGCACTTCGAGATGTATACTTCCATGGTTGGGTGCATGTCGGTGGTCCTCGTAGATCATGATATGATGATAGGCGACGTTACGAAGAACACTTAATACTTTCCCTCGCAGGGGTTCAGTGAGGAACATATCAAGACAGCTAGAGTAGCTTGGACTTGCCTGGCAGAGAGCGTTGTGAACCGTGATCTGCTTGGTAGATTGTTTGCAACAAAATCACCTAGTGCTGGCTGGAGAATGTTGTGTGATTGGTTCATGCACAAGACCATGGCTGAACAGGTCAAGTGGTCGGTAGCGTTTGACTCCGCAAAAATAGAGAAGGGAGAAGAGCCCATGAAGTATTCTAGTCGGATAGACAAGATTGTTGGAGTGCTCGCGTCGCTAGGTGTGGTCAAGTCGGTAGCAGACGTCAACCGCAAGATCATCGTGACCCTCACATCAGACTACGAAATAGAGGAACGCACTATCTTGTACCGTGAGGATGTCACTCGAGCGGAGATCGAGAGCATCATCCGACAGCGGTACTTGCGCCTTCCCGCGACGAAGGGTAAGGACGTGGGCCAGGCTCTATTTTCGAATGGAACTGCTCGAGGTGGTCGTGCAGGTAGAGGTAGGCATAGAAGTAACGGTAAGCAGACAGGTGGAAGTGACACAGCAAGCAAGAATAGTTAGGGTAGCAGTAGCAGTAACCCCCAAGCCCCCACACATAACCCCCCCTCTGCGTTCGACAAAGTGAAGGGAAAATGCATTCGTTGCTTGGAACCCGGGCACACCTGGTCCCAGTGCAAGGCTCGCATCCCCCCTGCACCAGAGCAGACATCAGGCGGAGGTGCGCAAGGACAGAACAACGGCGGTGAGACTGTGTGTTGTCTTGCGAAGTGCATGCTTGGTACTAACGATGACTCGTGTAATGAGGAACGTAGTGGTTGCATCGGTGAGAAGTGGATAGCGGACAGTGGTGCATCCTTTCACATGACCCATTCAGCTGACCTTTTGAGCGATCTAAGACTGTGCGATGACAAGGTTAGAATCGGTGACAACCGTCTGATCGACGTGGTAGGGTACGGAACGCTGACTGTTGTATTCCCAGAGGATCTGACTGTCGAGCTGTTGGATGTGGCCTACGTGCCGGAAATCGCATTCAACTTGTTTTCGCTGATGGCTGCACACAAGCAGGGAGTAGCATTTAGGACTGAGGAGAAAGACTTGTGCATTTCTCTTTTCAATGGGAGGTTGAGGTTTGAAGGCGATGGATCTAGTTACTCCGGATTCGCTTACAGGATAGAGCCAGACGACGGCTATGTGCCGTTCCCCCTTGAAACCCCCAACCCTCCCGAGACTTGTGTTGAATATATGGTTGCGATTTTCCCCTTGCTTTTCCCGTGCTTGCACCCGGTAGTACCGCGTCTAATGAGACTACGGTAGACACCAACGTTTTTCACTGCGTGCAAGGTCACTCGAATGAACTACTGTTGCGAGAGACCGCAAAATCACTCGGTCTAGAACTAGTAGGAAAACTTAAGCCCTGTACGGGATGCTCTTTGGCGAAAGGCTACCGCAAGCCTATCCCTAACACCACTAAACCACGCGTGACAGAGAAGTTGGGGAGAGCTTTTGTTGACCTCAGCGGACCTAAGAGAACACCTTCCCTGACGGGTGCGCGGTATGTCATGCTTGTGAAGGATGTCTACTCTCGCCACGCGTGGGTGCATTTTCTGAAGCATAAATCGGATTCAGGAGACGCATTTAGGAAGTTTTTGGCTGACACGCGCGCCGACGGAGTACCCTCTAAAGTTGAGATTGTAAGGTCTGACAACGGGGGGAAGTTTTTCCGTGGTATGTTTGGAGAGGTGTGCAAACAATATTTCATCAAGCAGGAATTCATCAATGCCGCTAGCCGTAAGCAGAACGGTGTAGTAGAGAGAGCGCTAGGAATCATCCAGCACGCGGGATTCGCCGCGTGCATCCAAGAGCCCATCATATTTCCCCACATTCAACTACCGCCGACTAAATCCCTGTGGGCGGAAGCGGTGCTCTGGGCTTGTGACGCCCTGAACCACATCGCGACCACTGAAAACCCCGGGAACCGGTCGCCGCACGAAATGTGGTACGGAACTGCCGCACCTGCTCCACCGCACCCGTTCTTTCGCCCAGCGTACTGTCGCTGGAAACGCCCATCGAAGTCGCACCCCCGGGCCGAAAGCTGCTTTTACCTCGGGCAGGGCATCGACCACCCAAGTGACTCCTTGCGGATGCTCACGCAGGCGAACAAGGTGGTGGAAACAAGGGACGTGACCTGGGAGGCAACGCTTAGTACAGGAGCGCCGTAACCTCCGCTGCCGGAGATGCCGGAGCAGGGAGGGACCGTGGACCTAGGAGAAGCGCCTGAGCCGGGAGGGGCAGATGTCTATGAATCCGCCCCGACGACTCCACTGCCGGTATTGGGGAGGGGAATTCCTCACCAACTCCGTGCGGTGTCTCCGATGACGCAAGCTGGCGGCGATTCGCAAGTCGAAAGTGAGGAGCTGAACGATTCATCAACGGTCAGCAGCGAACCCCCCGAAAGCGACACCTCATCTCGAGATGACGACGATGCGTCCTCTTCTGACGATGGAGCTCCGACCCCGACTGCTATCCGGAACACTGCTGCGCGCCAACTTGGAGTGCACATGTCAGGACCAGGCGATGGTGAAGAGATTCGGGAGGGAAGCACGAGAGCGCAGACCAGAGCGCTCAACCGGGAAGCGGCAACGGGGCTGGTCAGTACGATCGGATCCTGTGAGGGAAGCCGCATATTCCATGCGCTACTGGCGGCGCAAGACACAGGCGGTGAACCTACTCGGTTGCCGGATTGCCTCCTCAAGGAGGCGGAACCGGAACCGACGTCTTACTCCGTGGCGCGTTCTTCAATCCACTCTGGCGTTTGGGTAGAGGCGATGCAAGCGGAATTTGATGGATTAGAGGCCGCTGACACTTTCATTGAGATTTCCGAAGCTCCGGTGGGTAGCAATATTGTGGAATCAAAGTGGCTCTTGAAGTGGAAGGGCGACGAGCATGGCATGATCGATAGAGCTAAGGCGAGAGTGGTAGCTGAGGGCTATAGTCAGGTAGAGGGAGTTGACTACTTTGATACGTTTGCCCCTACTGCATCAACCACGTCCAACCGCATCGTAGCAGCAATAGCATGCAAACTTGACTGGGACTTGAGGCACTTGGATGTTGACCAGGTCTTTATTCAGTCAGAGTTGGATACCGAAAATTTCTTAAGATTGCCCCCTGGGTGTGGGCGGTTATCGGGCAAGGTCAGTCCGACTCAACAAAGCTTTTTATGGACTGAAGCAGAGTGGTCGCTCGTGGTAAAAGCTACTGTCGTCAACCTTGGTTGAGTGTGGTTTTGAGCAGTGCTTGGTAGACCCGTGCGTGTTTCGACTGATGGTGAATGACGAGGTTGCAGCGATGCTGGTGGTCCACGTGGACAACATCAAGATCGCGGTCACCAAGGAAATCACGGATTCAGTAGTGGCGGATCTCAACAAGAGATTCCCTACGAAACATCTTGGCGAGGTTACGTGGTACATGGGTAGCGAGTACAAGAGAGATCGTGAGAAGGGGACCTTGGAGATTTCGCAGACCCAGTTTATTCGAAATGTTGTCGAACGTTTTGGCATCACGAAAACCAGCCCCATCCCCGCTTCTCCGTCGTTGGACCTCAGACACGTAAATGATGAGGACCCTGCGATGGATGCGAGATACCGCGAAATGGTGGGGAGTCTAATGTGGATTGCGAATCAGCCGAGGCCGGACATCGCGAACGCAGTACGGGCGGTTGCGAGGTTTTCTCGTGACCCTAAGGAGGTACATCTAAAGGCGGCTAGGAAGATAATGGAGTACCTGAGCGCTACGGCTCACTTAGGTCTGACGTTCAGGAAGGACAGTAAACTAGAGGAAGGAAGTGCAGTTGGATTACGACTTGGAGACGTACGTGGACGCGGACTACGCCCACAAGGCCGACGATAGGCGTTCGGTCTCTGGCGTGACTGCC
The DNA here is from genome assembly GCA_012845835.1 of Undaria pinnatifida. NCBI lineage: Eukaryota > Phaeophyceae > Laminariales > Alariaceae > Undaria > Undaria pinnatifida. The sequence goes on from JABAKD010000010.1 coordinate 10,655,373, forward strand.
TGTTGCGGGGGTACACTTGTGTCGTGGTTTTCTAGGACGCAGAAATGCGTCACCCTATGAACTACCGAGGCGGAGTAAGTAGCCATGGCCGACGGGGTAAAGGAAGCCCTTTACGTGAGAGGAGTGTTGGTTTTCCTGATGCCTAGTCTGGGGTCGCCGAGTATTGGGGTGTTTGAAGACAACAAAGGGGCGATAGACTTGGCCAAAAACCCATTGAGCTCATCTAACAGTAAGCACATTGATGTACGGTACCATTTTCTGCGCAAGTTGGTGGGGACGGGAGACTTGTCGGTTACGTATCTCCGGACGGACGACCAGCATGCGGACATTCTCACAAAGGCTATTGGCAAAGAGAGTTTTGAGAAACAACGGATTTTCTGTTGGGGATACAGTAATTTGTTGTTTGTGGATGTTTTTGTTTTTATCGAGGCTTGTTAATTGATCCTGCGCCAGGGAGGGTGTTCGATGTAGCTTGTTTCAACGAACAGCCTAGCAATAAGTTACGGTTACATACGTTGTGTCACGGAGGTAAGTTACAGGGCTCGTCTCGTGGTATCACCCACGAGCAGTCCCACGGGTATGTACGAGTAGGCACTATGCGAGGAGGTTTAGGTATTCGAATACGAGCGGTTGTTCCTGGCCTGCGGAGGGTTGACCCACATGACCCACTCTACCTTTCCCCCTGCATTCGTCTACCCCTTTTCGGGCCGACATAATAAAGACATCTTAAACTATCTTCTACACACTGCGTGTTGCAGTGCCTCGCTCACAGCCTAGTGTGGCTGTTGGGAGCTCATCCATCCATCGCACATCAGCGCTAATTGAACATGGTGTACGTAGATGCCGACTTTGCAAGCAAGGCCACTGACCGCAGATCAGTTTCGGGAGCGATGGTGTTTGTGGCTGCGATGCTTGTGGTTTGGATTTCTAGGAAGCAGAAATGCGTTTCACAGTCGACTTCTGAAGCAGAGTATCTTGCGATGGGCGATGGTGTAAAGAAGGCTCTGTTTGTGAACGGAATGCTTCAGTTCCTGAGGCCTAATTAGAAGCCTCGTAAGATCGACGTCCTGAAGCACAACGAAGGAGCGATTGCGCTTGCAGCGAATCCGCTTAGCTCGAGTAGGAGTAAGCACATCGACGTGAGGCACCACTTTCTTGGGAATTTGACCGAGAAGGGTATGACCGAAGTCACGCATGTTCCCAGCGAAAAACAGCATGCGGACATCCTCACGAAGGCTCTGCCGAGAAATCTTTTTGAAGTTCAACGCGACTTTGCACTTGGCTCGAGGGATGAAAAGTAGAAGTCTGAGTCGGATTTTTGTTTGTTTCCTTTGATGTACATTTTCGAACTGGTAGACACAACAGCCCCTAGGGAGGGTGTTCGTGATAGCGGCCGTGTGTATCGACTGAGATGCGGTAGAACATCTGATTGGATGATTTGAATAGCGGAACTGTCGATCTGAGGTTGCCGAGCTAGCACATAGGAGTACTCTTTGTGGTGCTGCGGTAGTTCGGTAGATTGTACACATGTAAGGGTTATACATTGGACCGTAAGAGTATGTATGGTAAGTCGGACAATTGTCAGGTAGAATACTCCCGTATTGTTGCTGGAGGTCGGATTAACGGCTTATTGCCGTGATCGGTAGGTTGCATTGGTTCGATTGTGTGCATCTTTCCGAAGTGGCGTGGGAGCTCGCAGCCTTTGTGCTCGCCCCACTCGTTCACTCCACTTTCCGACCTGTCTCTCCAGACCAAGGTCTCATTAATAATACAATATCTCTTTCTCCAGAAGTCACGGATTTACCAACACATGCGATTTTTTCTAACTACGGTGTGCATCTGCATCCGGCAGAGAGTCCATCAGGCTTCGAACTGAGGTCGGTTGAGATATTTGTTTGAGTATTGTAAAGCGTTTGTCTCTGGATCATTCATCGCTGTTATCTTTAAGTGACCCATCACCGCTTTACACGTAAGGATTCGGGGTGTGGTACGTAGGAACATCAGATTGATTCTCCTTGCGGAATTGCACGTGCCTAAGTCAGTGGCACCAAAATATCGATACAGCCTCAGGCTGAGTAGCGAGTTAGGGGTCTGCATGTAGAGGTTCTGAATATCCAAAGTGAGATGTTTACTGTTGTGCTCGACTTGTGTTGGTATGTTAGCGTGAGGGAAGTATCGAATGGGGGAGTTTCTGCTTTGAGGTAGACGTTAAACCATCCCGTTTGCCTTCTGAAAAAGCAGTAATATCACAACGGGTGATTTTAGCAAGCCCTTGATGCGCTTCGATCGATATTTTGTGATTCGGAGTAACTTTGTAGTATACACATGCATTCTATTGCATTACAAGTTTACCAGTGAAAGGGGACACCGGTTTCAACGACGTTTCACTGCAGAAGCTATGATTTAAGAGTTAACTCCACGGTGGAAGGTTTGGGTTACGAGAGTGCTTTTTGCGGCATTGCAGCTGTATTTTGAATACGCGACATCCATTGAGGGGGAGTGTTAAGAAATAGATGATATTAGTCTATTGTCATTATCATTGTTCAGTAGCGAATGTACAACTCCATGTTGGCACTTGCTGCAGTGTCACAGCAGTAGCACGTATCCTACAGAACTGCTCGTCGGTGTGAAGTATCACGTAGCCTACAGAGTTGCTGGTCGGTGTGGCAATGTCATCTGATACTCGTACCGTACTCGTAGTTTGCGTTCTAGAATGAGGGTTCTCGGTAGATCGTGTTTTGGGATTATTCGAGGGTTTTCTGACAGTCCCCTGACTGTTTACAGGCTTCTGGAGCATGGCTGACATCTAGACGTCGGTCGAACAAGGTTTTGGAACCTATCGGCTCTTTCGACGTCGAGGAAGCAGGTAGAGCACCCCCCCTCCTGCTCACTGTTCTCAACCGCATCTGAGCGTTTTCCCGTTGATCGGTCACAGTAAGCTTTAGGTGGACCATCGAGCGCCCCTGTTCAACCGGAAATATGTATCTTCTACACCATATGTGATGCTCGAGTTCGTCTCGCAACGACTCCGTGAGCAATCCCTGAAAACCGTCATCGGTCGGCCACCTGAGAGTGTCCTCGTTTCTCAATAGTATTGATATTGGGTTCGGGTCGCACGCGTGTTTACGTTTGTTGACTGATCTAAAAGCATTGACAAGTCTTACATGGACCGACACGGGACAAGCTAGACTCCCAGGTGATCACGCTAAGCTCATTTATATTATCGAACCATCGAGTGAGACAGGTGGGCATCACGTGGCAAAGTAACATACGCAAGCAAATTTTCCGCCAACAAAACATCTCATTTTCCTCGCTGGAGCACATTTATTTCCCCACTACAATAATGCCTCATCAAACATGAAACTCCCCAATATCGCACCTGGCAGATAATACACTTGTCATAAACCAGAGGACAACCAACATCCCCCTCCTCGGTGCACGACAACAAGCATCCCCCCTGCTCAGTATATTACCGTATGACATGGCACAACGTCACACTGCCGTACCAGGTAGTGGATAATAAAGTATCGCTACATCTTACAGGTACTGACTCGATAACAGAAACCAAATCTAAAGGGAAATATTAAAATCTTCGAAATGAAACTCAAATTCTGAATCAAAAACAAACAATCCATTGTTCAAAACGAAAAATCAGATACCCATGCTCAAATTCAAATTTGCCACGTCAACAACAAAACAGAAACAGAAATAAACAGCTGTCTCTCTACCTACTGAGAGAACCTTATCAAGTATCAAACATTCCCGAAGATTCCCATCTTCCACTGCTATCATATTGAAACGGGATTTCTCTTGAAACACACTCGATCTCGAACGAACAACTAAATTATCTGCCCGAAAAACTGACGATTTAAAACCTCTTACTCTGAAATCAAGATATTACTACTGTGTGTATCCCCTTCTCCCCCCCCAAGAAAAAAAATCGAATATTCATCGGAAAAGCCCCGTGAAAGCAAGACGTATCCGTGGAGAGGGCTTTCGTTAAGAAGTCTGCATGATGCATTTCTGACTCCACGGAAATAACGTCAAATTCTCCCCGGAATACAACTTCTCTCAAAAAATGGTCGCGAACGTCGATATGCTTCGAGTTTGATGTGCATACCGTATTCTGCTCTTCTTCCTAGCTGTACCGCCCCCTCGTTGTCCTCGAAATCCCTGATACACCGCGACCCACAACAAGGAAAAACGAAGCTCCGCACACACACCTAATAAACATCGCCTCATTGACAGAGTCGGCAAGTGCTACGTACTCGGCTTCTGTTCTGTCGTTGAAAGCGTCACCCACTTCTGAGTTCTCGAAAACCAGCACAAGCATGCCCCCACGCACATAACCGCCCCACCGGACACCGACCTCCTATCAGCAGCCTTACTAGCATAGTCAGCATCGGCGTATACTACCAGCCCAAGTCTACTACCCCTCTAAAACGTAATCCCAAAATCACTCGCAGCTACTCGCAGCTAAAACATACTCTAAATTACCAATCGTAGTCCTCCAGTATACCTCCCTCGGCTTTTTTGTGTACCTAGCGACGGCCCTAACCGCATTTGCAATGTCAGGTCGTGTTTGGTTGGCAACCACACCAAACTTTCCCTATCAACTCCCGGAAAGGACAGTCGAGTACAGGCTCATTCACGTCGAACTCTTCAAGCTCCAGACCGGTTGGAATTGGAGTTCTCCTACCCGAACTAACGATAAACTTCGCAGCAGTGTTTTGGGCGAAAGCTTGTTGTGAAATCTTCAAAGTACCAGCCTCAAAATCCCGAGAAAACGGCAACCAGCATACTACTTTGACTCTCCCAGGTGAGTCATCACAAAACTCATCGCATCTGCTCTCCCGCCCTACGCAAAAATATCATCCGCCTGTACCACTGCTACTTTGGAACAGAACCAGAGTCAACCAAACGCACCACACACGCATCTGCTAGACTGCTCGAAACCAAGACTATTCATGTGCGATACTAAATGGCTGTGCCACGATCTCGAGGCCTGTTTGTTAAGCCATAAAGACTGCGGTTCAACCGTACTACCTTACCAGACACTTTCCTGCAGCCCTGTGGCAACCGCATCAAAACACGCTCCTCCAAAGTCGACTGGACGAACGCTTGTTCGGTATCAAAATGACATAGATCCAACCACAACTCGCACGCAATAGCACCCAACAAACGAAAACACGATGCCGCAGGTGTCGGAGCAAAAGCCTCAGAGGAATCTACATCCTCATGCTGTTTAAAGCCTCGCTCCACCAGCCTTGCCTTCGCCCGGGCGACATAACCATGCTCATTACTCTTCCAGGTGAACACCCACTTCGCCGTGATCACCTTCAGGCCCTCTGATTGCTATGCGTCTCCGAAAGCCCCCGCGCTCGCTGATCCGTTAAATTCCTTTTCATCGCATGAATCCAAAGGTCCGAATACTCGTCCACAAACGCCTCCGCGACGGAGTTTGGCGTCGATAACTCGTTTGCCGGGGGAGTGGACAGAGGGGGGTTTTCGCAAGGTGGGGCTTGATGGAAAAGCATATGTCCTATACCTTCCCGTGCCGCCATCAACGGCAGCAGCTCGTGCCCCATCCCCCCTGCCTGGCGAGCCGTCTCACCCCTGGTACGCCCCTGCTGCACGTCGCCTCTCCCCGGGTCCGGTTCATGCCTCATCTCCCTTGCTATGCGCACGGTTTCACGTCTCGTCCGTCCCCGTTGAATATCGCCTTCCTCTGGGCCCGGGGTATCTTCCCAGCTCCCGGGCAGCACGATGCAAAATCTGCTCTGGGCCGCCGCCGCCGCCGCCGCCGGCGATGAGGACGGCGGCGACGGTGACGGCGGCAACGGTGACGGTGGCAGCGGTAGCGGCGGCGGCGTTAGCGGCGGCGGCGGCGGCGGAGGTAGCGGCGGCGGAGGTGTCGGCAGTGGCTATAGCGGCGATGACAATGGCTGCAGCGGCGATGACGACGGCGGTGGTAGCGGCTCATACCACGGCCTCGGGTCCTTGGGGTCCCAGACTCCCCCTGGGACAGCGGCGGTGTCGGCAACGGCATAGGCGGTGGCGGGGAACACTCATGCCACCTAGCAGGCAGTAGCCCCACGAAAGGCTTTCGCGGGTGCTCCCAAGTTACGCCGCCGGTGTACGACTTATAACCAGTAGGGAGCAGGACCCTGCAGCAATCATGTGCGTGGTTACTGCCACTGCTCAAGTAGAAGCATTGTGGAGCCTTGGGTTTGGATTTCTCGGTTCTCGACACGTCGCGGAGTCCCGGCTTTAGAAATGGGAGCAACTGCGCAAAATGGCGCTCGGCCGTAAAACATCCGGTACGGCAACAACATGTCCGGCTTGTCCTTCACCCTCGCCATCATATTAATGACGTCACTGGCATATTGATACGCCTCAGCCCAGAGAGCCCCCGTTGGCGGCAATTTCGCACCGCCGAACAGGCGGGGGGGCTCCAGGCATGACGCCATCGCCACGTCCAGGATTGCCGCGATCATTCTCTCTGTCACGCCGTTGTGCTTCCGTTAGGCTTCGGAGAGCCGACAGGCGTGTGCTCGCGGCGAATCCTAAGGCAATCGAGCCAGCCCACGAAGTCCGGGTTGATGAACTCCAAGCCGTTGTCGGAGCGAACGCACATCGGACACATGAGCACCGACGTCGGCCAGGAAGCGAGCATAAAACCACCGGCACGTCAGACTTGCGCTTCGAAACGTATGGCCAGCCCAACCGCGAGTAGTCGTCCACCACCATCATGAGATGTTCCGCGCCGCCGGCGGACGGGGGCCTCCTGCCTGATAGGTCCACGAACAGACGCTCCAGGGGCCTCGTAGAGCGGCATTCCGTCCTCCACGGTTTAGCCATCCTCCTCCGCTTAGCCTCCGAACACCCCGAACACGCAACCAATTCTCCAAGCACCTTCACACCTATTTGACGAGCAGTCTCGCGGCAAGTGTGGCATGAAAGTGGGCAAGGGCAACGTGCAGGTCGTTAACTTCGATCCGCGGCATTTTCCCCGGGGCTAAAACGGCGGCAGCAACCACTAAATCGTGTCTGATCCCTGTCATTTTTAGATAGGATCCAGACTCGCCACGCGGAAAAGTCAACTTGTCACCCAACAGGTGCACCCCAGAAGCATTCACCATCGTACCACACTTAGGCATCACCTCATGCGAGGAAATCAGATGGAAACGTGCTCCTGGTACAAAAGCAACGTTGGCAGCGTCACATCCAAATCGCCATCAGCGCTGTGCACCTCCATGGACAGGTCCCCAAAACAATTAATGTCTAGCGACCTCATGTCGGCTACCATCAGCTTACTCTTTCCTACAGGAGGGGGCTTGCACTCAAACATGCATGACAGGTCTCCGGTGACGTGGTACGTGGCACCAGTATGGGCTACTATCACGATTTTGTGTTAGCTGATCCTAAAGGCGTTGACAGGTCTTACATGGACCGACACGGGACAAGCTAGAATCCCAGTTGATCACGCTAAGCTCATGTATATTATTGAACCACCGAGTGAGGCAGGTGGGCATCACGTGGCAAAGTGTCATACTCAAGCAAATTTTGCCCGCCACCAAAAAACCTTATTTTCCCCGCTGGAGCACATTTATATCCCACTACAATAATCCCTCATCAAACATGGAACTCCCCAATACCCTGGACCGGGGATGGGACCCTATATCCTCCCGAGGTGGAGCTGGCTCAACATACAAACCATGGCCAATCAGAAAATCGGTCGGTGGGGTTGGGATTTCCAGACCGTGCGGGGAGGTATCAACCCAGATGATATCCGTGTTCGTCCCCGGATTGTCGGAGTTGTAGATGTGTGGATGGATTCCAATCCCGACATGTGACCTTATCGTGCCCGGGTGACGCCTACTTTGTGTATGAATCCTGGCCAATGAGCGATCAGACAAAAGTTACATGCTTTTACTTTCGACTATAAAAACCCGAGTAGGGTCCGAAATTCTTAACTGCCCAAATTGTAAGCGCTGTAGTCGCGTACTGTATGTACAAAAAGTGAGCGATCTACACAGCTAGCAACAAGCAGCAGCATTGCAATAGCATTCGAGGAGTTGAATGACAAAGGCAGCCATACCACCGTGTTTCGCGCCTGGAACAACGTCAGCACGTCTCTCCACGATCAGACAACACACAGACAGTCGATCTGGGAGGCTCGGATCTAGATTATACTATTATATCATGCATTGTATATATTTCAGAAGCTGGCTCAGTGTGCGCCTCTTAGTGGCCACGAAGAGAACACGCAGCGGTCATGGTCAGTCACCTTACTGGGATGCTTGATTGAGTAACTATATCACAAGAAACGCACTCGACACGTTTCGTCGCCAGACTAAAGAGTCAGTCGGCGTGTGCTCGAATTATCCGATTGAAATCTGACGAATCAAGCTCGGAATCGGATTCACTTAAAAAACGGTAGCTATTAATAGCAGTACATTTTATAATGGTTAGTCTATATCGAACTCTTGGCATTGCCTTACATACTGTACGCGCAGGCTATGATTGTGTGTGGTGACTTTTTTTGCTCTACCAAGTATTAAATCGAACAATTCGAAGTGCTGCCCTGCCCTACCCGAAGCGTGGGTGCCGGCGAATGCCGGCACCCATGCGGAGCCCTTGTATATAGATATGTTCTAGCACATATCTTGTGCGCTGGATATGTTCCTGCTGTGGTGGTCGCCAGGGGGCATCCGGGATAAATCCTCGGGTTTCCCATGATTTGATTTGCATCTTGATGGTAAAACGGATACTGCTGCTCGCTCTGAGACCATCGCGTACAGCAACTGTCGGTAATCTGTAGGACGTCTGTCTCTGGTCAGCAGTCGTTCTCTTCTCTTTCGTTGGTTTGTCTTTGGTCGTCGGTGAGCCTCGGGTTTGACCGTGTAGGGTCTGTCACCCCGGGTTGAGGGTTGACAGGTAATACACGTTTCTCTGGTGTAAACTCTCCTGTTTGGGTGACCATGTCACAAGTTGAGATTGAAAACCCGACAGTTCCTACTAAATCTGAGTTTGCCAACACTCTTCACCCAAAAGGAGAGCCGACACCAGAGAAAACGTATTTACCTATAAGCCCTCGACCCGGGGTGACGAACCCTACACGGTCAAACCCGAGACTGACCAACGACCAAGGACCAAAAACAATAAGACCGACGACCCGCAGCCGCGGGGAGGGCCTTTACCACTGAACCACTGCCTGTGACTGTTGACTGCTGTGCGCGATGGTTTCAGAGCAAGCAGCAGCATCCATTAGACTATGGCGTCAAGATGCAAACATAATAATGGGAAACCAGGGGATGCATCCAGGATGTTCCCTGACGACCACGCTACATCAAACAACCTTGTGTATGCAGATACGTATGCCAGAGGTAACAAGGATTCGGCACTGTTCATAGTGCTCGTTCTTCCGCAGGGAGCTACCAACGTGTTTTGTTTGGCGCTTTGTGATACTCAGAGCGTACCGTGGGCATCATAACGGTTTTGATACTACCGTGTTTTGTTTCAGAACGCGATCTCCAGAGACGACGCGTCCTAAGTTCGGCGACAACGCCCGGTCGATCGATGCCTAGCGAATAAAGCGCCTGGAACAACACCGCCGACATCAACGTACACACGCGTACGGCAAACGTCTTGTTCGTTAACCATCTCCGTCCGTAGTCTGTTGGTGACGTGCATGAGGTTTACCCACCTCTGCATGTCGACATTGGAGGCCCCCTTGGGGTCGCGGATGACTATCTTGCTGAGCCGTGGCAGGGCAAGTGTTGCGGCCGAGCGTGTGTTGCGGCGGCGGAGCGTGGGAGCCTAAACAAGAGTACGATGGGCCGCGTTCTCGTAGTCACGGCTCATTGAGCGCAGAGAAGGAGATGGTTTCTCTGTGGGCGTACGAGGGACGGTTCACCACGTAGACGGTGTCACTTACGTGAGAATAACGCCTCTCCAAGGGGACAGGGCCCTCGGCTGAGTGGCCTGCCCCTAAGCCTGGTGTTTGCTTAATGCCCCCATGGAAAGTGTACCTACTCGCACGACCGCGGGCCCGGTGGTATGAGCTCCGAGGACTTCCCCTTGTAGGCTCGGAGTGAGTTTGTCCACAATGCAATAGTTCGTTCGTTATCACACGGGCAGGTCACACGCCATCGACAATGTAGGGGTGTCCCTCGCCTGGAAAAATAGGAACCGGGTACCCGGTTGGGGTCTCCGTGGTTGTAACCGGGTACCCGGACGGATTTCGGGTACACGGGTACCCTTACCCATTAGCGTCCATTGCCGGCGTCGCAAGTAGCCGAACGGGGTACATACAGCTTACCTGCTATTCACGGCATTTATAGGACGGTGTGCTTCGGGCTTCTACTCCCGGTAGCAAGAACTGAAAGAACCGGCTTTCGGGCAAAACGGGCCGACGCAGCCGTAGGCACTCCCAGAAATATCTTTGTTCCATTAACTACCACGCACCGCTCATATTCGTTTTGTACGCGGTCTGCGTGACGGTAGGTGACCAGGGTTAGGGTTTTTGTCATATATTTTGAAAAACGAAATGTTGAAAAGACGGACTACGAAAGAAAAAGCAGTAAAACAGGAAGAACGCGGGACAGCTTGCGACTGCCTCGAGCGTCCGACCCGGAAGACTCCGCGTCCTCTTCTCCCTTGTCTTCCTCCAGCCGAGCAACGCTTGCCGCGCCTCGCGTGTTGCCGTGCGGCGCGCCGCCCGCACGATGGGTGGTCCGGCCGCCCGCACGGTCGGAGGTTCGGCGCGGTTGCAGGGGCGCCGCCGTGGAGTCTGCGGCATCGAAGCATTCTATGTTTTGGCTCATACTATGCTGTAAAGCTGGTGGGGGTATGCTGTTGTTCGTGGGTTGCTCGCAGGTAGGGGTAAAGAGTGCGCAGCGCAGGGCTTGCGCAGGGGCGTAGGGGGCGTCGTGTGTCAAAAGGTAGGGGGGTACCCCATCCTAGATACCCGGGTGCTGAAAAGTGGAACCGGGTACCCGGTGGGCAGTGGAATACCCGGGTGTCGTATCCGGGTACCCGGGTATTTTTCAGGCGGGGGACACCCCTACGACAATGGACCTTCCCGTTCGTATCACAAGATCTCGAGAGCTCACAAGAAACGCCAACAATGGACAGTGGAACTCCCTGATAAAATGCATCCAACCATTCTATGCACGATAAAATGCCCAATGATACGACCACAGCGGTACAGCACCCTCCAAAAGCCCATCTTGGGCTACCAACCATAAGTTGGCTCAGACCGAGTGGCTTTGATAAACGTAGTTGTGCGTACGTTGGGCAATGGTCAAATCCAACAAATCGTGGTCATTTTCACCGCGACCTAAAATTTACCACGTTTATTGGCCGTGAACAAGGATTGTTTAGCAGCCGCGTCGTCACTAATGAATCTTCAAGCAAACCACGCACCACGCGTCACACCTCCAAAATTGCGCATGCAATTTGCCGAAACCCAGACCATACATGGATTGTGTAGTTCAGTACAACAGTCACCGGTAAAACGAAATCATCAACCCCGGACATGCTCTGTCCACACACAGCCTCGGCGATGAACCGCCAGCTGTGGCTGCGTCAGGTGCTATCAGCGCCCGGCGCAGAAATTCCAAGTCAGAAAAAAACTCGAAATGCAACATTTCGATCAACCCGAAAATCAGCAATTTAAAATTCGGGTTCCCCCCCAAACCACAACATGATAAAAAACGCAGCCCATACCGCTGTACGAGTCCCCGCTTCTGATCCATCTTCATCCGCAGCGCCTTGAGCTCTTTTCGCGGCACGGCCGACGCGCCATCAAACACGCGCCACACCGGCTCCCAGGTGCTCTCAATTCAACATTTCGATCAACCCGAAAATCAGCAATTCAAAATTCGGGGTCCCCCCCAAACCACAATATGATCAAAAACGCAGCCCATACCGCTGTACGAGTCCCCGCTTCTGATCCATCTTCAGCCGCGGCGCCTTGAGCTCTTTTCGTAGCTCGGCCGTCGCGCCATCAAACACGCGCGACACCGGCTCCCAGGTGCTCTCCGCCTCCTCCGGCCCTTCCCAGGCCACCTTGGCGACAAACTCGTCGTCACTGCCGAGCGGCAGTCGGAGCAAGACTTTGCCGCACTCCACCGCTGTCGATTACGTTCAGGTGGGGACTTCGCCCGCACCACCCGTGCCCCTGAATGAAACCGGACTGCCCCAGGTTTCTTGCGGGCATGTGGCTCACCCGACAACGCCCGAAATAACACGTCAAGGTGCGTGCGAAAAACGACATTTCGTAGCATCTTGGCACATTCCGGCGGGGAGCCATGGTCAACAGCGTTATCGACAGCCGTCTCCAACACGTCCACACGATCCCGCGTTTCCACCTCGGAATCCTGGAATATCATGGGTCGTTGAGACGGCAGCGTCAGTGCGACCTCATCGTCCACGTCGCCTGGCGCATCACTGCCCGGCACGAACACCGTGACAGCCATCGCCGCAGCACAGCACCATCGTTGGCTCGCCCACAGAACGAGCTGTAAGCTCCATCCCAGCGCCATCTTGACGCCCTTGTGCCTTCAGCACAGAGGCCTTGAGCTGCGCCATGACGTCGATGCCGAGTTTCTCTCTCAGCGTCTTCTGCCCGATGATAACCACATCGCCTCCCCCAGGGAACACGATACACGGCATGGTAAATCGGACTGGTCCCACTGGTGTATCGATCGTTAAGTGGAGTGGACACGATTGCGTCTCAATATCACACTCCTGGCCCAACGACGTCACCACACGCGCATGCCCAACAAACGCTTGCGTTAACGCGGTTTGCGTCATCCCCGGCTGTCCCCGCAGGCCCTGTACCAGCTCCTCCGACATTGCTGTTATGCTTGAACCAGAATCCATGAGCACCTTAATTTCAGCAGCCGCTGAAGCACCGGGAACCGTAAGACGCCCCGCGAGATGCTGCGGCAGGACCTCCACAGCAGTTCGTTCTCTACCGAATTCACGATCGTCTCACCACATCTGCCAGGTGCACGACCGCGACACGCGCGGAATAAATGGTGCTGGAATCTACACGCCACTGCTGTGACGCGGTTGCCGCCGGCTGCACCGGAACGGTGTGAAGAACTGGTGCTGTATTCTGTGGCGTCTCACCACGTCTGCCAGGCTGCACGACCGCGACACGCGCGGAATAAATGGTGCTGGAATCTCCACGCCACAGCTGTGACGCGGTTGCCGCCGCACCGGAACGGTGTGAAGAACTGGTGCTGCATTCTGTGGCCCAGCGCTTTGGGAAACCTGGTGCTCCACCGTCTCGGTGAGCCCGTTATCCACTGGCGCCCTCTTCTCCCGCGGCACGCGAATGTACACGTAGTCCTCGTCATTCTGTGTAGACGCTTCAGGCGCAGCAGGTTCGGTCTTTGTAACCACCGCTTTGGAGGCGGTCTGGTACCCACAAGATCGAGGAGTAGCAAACGCAGGGGCCATCCCAGTTGTCTTGCTCCGGGTATTCTGGGCAGGACTGTTTGTAGACTGCTGCTGTGTGGGGGCCTGGCCGTGGATCTGGTCATGGGCGCCTTTCCCCGCCTTACCCTGCTGGCTTTGAGAGCAGTCGCACTGATTATGTCCCTGCTTGCCACATACAAAACACTCGCTGTTGTCGTACCGCTCTGCTTTCACATCGGCAGCCTTGGTATTCTCGAGTGAGTCGTGTTCGTCAGCAGCACTTCTATGCGGCTTGGCCCCCGCAGCAGCCATTGACCTAGCGTCACGCCGTTTTGCTGTTTGCCGACGTTCAGCGTCATTGGCCTCAGTTTCAGGTTGGTCCCGTTGCTGCTTGGCAATAATGTTGAACAACGCGTCAAGATCATGCGTTACGAGATCGAAACGCATGTTTTTTTCCACCTTGCGGCGGAACTCGAGTGGATCGATTCCCGCCGCTATTGCCTCAACCAGCACCTTGCCATGCTTTAGCGTGTACTGCCGACCGTCGGGCCTCACCACCTCCGTGAGCCCGCCGTCGGCAAGGTATTTCCGCAGGGCACGTTTTTGCATGAACACCCTACTATCTACCGGCACGCTCGCATCCATCTTCAGCACACGGAATATCTGGCGGCAAAAATCCTCATCACTCGTCTGCTGCATATCAACGCCAGCAACCGTGTTCAGCCCTTGCAATAGCTCCTCCTCGGAGAGGTCGACCCAGGGCTTGCCATCGTAGAACTCATCAGCCACCATCATTTGGGTCGCCGAATCTACCAGCCCTCGCCTCCCCGCGAGTACCCGGTCTCCTCCATCTTGGTTTGTGATATGCATCTGCTGCGCGTACTCCGAGTAGGCAACAAGAAATTTACGCATATCTTCGAAGGTAACAACATCACCACCCAATCTAGGCGGTCTATCTCCCCGATCGTCACCTTGATTTCCGGCTTCAGCCGGCCGCCGGCTCGGCCTCTACCTCTCGCGTTGCCCCAGCTTGCAGAATGGACTCCGTCAGCGCCCTGCGCTCGTGCTCCTCTTGCAGCTGTAGGGTCTTCCATGCTTTCGATGCTTTCGGCTCGTGTCCCACACCAGCACGCAAAACAGTGCTTTTCGGCCTCCGAAAAGCAAATTGATCACGTTTAGGGCAGTAAGTAGAACTTACCCAATTCAATTGAATTGTACCGACTCGCGCGACCGCAGGCCCGGTGGTATCAGCTCCGAGGACTTCCCCTCGTAGACTTGGAGTGAGTTTGTCCATGATGAAATAGTTCGTTCGTTATCACACGGGGAAGTGACATGCCATCGACAATGGACCTTCCCGTTCGTATCACAAGATCTCAAGAGCTCACAAGAAACGCCAACAATGACAGTGGAACTCAATGATAAAATGCATGTCCAACCATTCTATGTACGTTAAAATGCCCAATGATACGACCACAGCGGTACAAAAAGAAGGAAAAAGTTATTTAGAAGGAAACTAAAAGATGTTATAAAGTGCTAGAGTGATAACTAACGGACTAATTACTAGAACGATAACATGCCTTGAGCTCGCATAAACGCATCGACCCGAATGCTTGCGAGACTTACAACGGAATGCCGGAAGAATATGGAGGTCAATTGCTCCGCTTGCAATTGGGATAAAGGTTTGGAGAGGCTGCCGGGCCAACAGGTCAATTAATCGAACTCCTAGGCAAAAGGTGAGCCACAAACAGGACGGCTCGCCTCGCTACTGCAACAACATCTTACAGTGGCGACGGCGCCGGGGGGAAAAGGCGGTTAGGACGCACCCGATCGGTATCAAGTCGGAATCGAGTCTACCTGGTTAAACGAGGATGAGGCGAGGTAGAGTTTCACGCCACTGCAGTTGGACGTGTTCTATGCTATGTGGGAGTCGTATCACGGCGCAGGCTACCGTCCCCGACCGCCGCGTGCGTCGACCAAGGGAGAAAGAGATACTGCTGCCAATCGGAACCAAGGTCAGCAGGGAGTTCATCGACCTTCAAGGCCAGAAAAAGGCATTCATCGGAGAGGTGCACGACTTCAGCAATCCGTATTGACGAGTGAGATCTCCCGATGAAGACTGGGAGGAGTTGATCACCCAAGAGCTAGGACGCGACAGGGAATTGGCGACTGCTCCTTCAGCCTAAACGGTTAGGTCGAGAACGTTAATAGTGCCTCTTTAGCTTGACAGTTACGTGCCGGTTGGGAATATTAGCGTGCTGTGAAGTATGTGAATCTTGGCATCTGGGTGTGTGTGGGATGACGCACGGTGTCACTTTCATGCTGTCCCCACTCTGCTGGGAGATAATAATAAACGACCTAAATTATCAAACCATCGACTGTCGGGGTGTCTTGTCAACTTTGGTTGGGGCTAACGTACAGAGAGGATTGTCTGGCTGGGAGGGAGATGGAAGTTAGGAGGAGTTCAATCGGAGAGAGCTACAGCGGGAGTAGAAGCCGGCGATTATCCCAACCTAAACGGTGCGCTCAAACGGCGGGTCGGGCGGGAAAGGGGAGAAGGGTTCCGATGACCGAGGCCGTACTCTTTTAAGCTGCAGTGGACTGTACCAGACTTGGGGGGGTGTTGCGGCGGCCGAGCGTGTGTTGCGACGGCCGAGGGTGTGAGCCCAAACAAGAGTACGATGGGTCGTGTTCTCGTAGTCACGGCTCATTGGGCGAAGAAGGGGACGGTTTCTCGGTGGGCGTAGGAGGGACGTTTCATCACGTAGACGGTTTCATTTACGTGAGAAGAAGGCCTCTCCAAGGGGACAGGGCCCTCGGCTGAGTGGCTCGCCCCTAGCCTGGTATTTACATAATGCTCCCATGAAAAGGAAGGAAACCGTTAATGAAAAGGAAACTAAAGGATGTTTTAAAGTGCTAAAGTGATAACTAAAGGACTATTAACTAAAAGGATAACGTGCTGTGAGCTCGCATAAACGCATTGACCCGAATGCTTGCGAGACTTAAACCGGAATGCCGGAAGAATATGGATGTCAATTTCTCCGCTTGCAATTGGGATAAAGGTTTGGAGAGGCTGCCGGGCCAACAGGGCAATCAATCAAACTCCTAGGCAGAAGGTGAGCCACAAATAGGACGGCGCGCCCCGCTACCCCAACACAAGCGCAGAACATTGGCACAGCACACAGCACGCACAGCGTCGTAGCGATATTACAACGCCGGGTCGGGAATAAGGAAGGTCGAGCAGCAGTAGCCGTTTTACCATCAAGATGCAAATCGAATAATGTAAAACCCGGGGATGTATCCCGGACGTCCCCTGACGACCACAAGGCGCACCACGTCCGTAAATTGAAGCTCTCACTCCTTTGGTACGCTCCTGATCCAATCTCGTCAGGCTGAGAAACGGCCAGATTTCACACACCACCAACAACGCTAGAATTGTCAGTTTTTCCAGCTTTTGAAGCCCTGCACCAAACACCGCAACCCACAGCTCACAGCCCACCCTTTTGTTTGTTGCCGCAGTTGCCTCATGTATTGATAAAAACACTCGTCAGACAGCGAGGCGTTCAGGGCATCCAGGCTTGGATTCTACGAACACACTAGTGGCTTGAAAGTAAAAGTTCTGGTATCAGGAGCCAAGGATGTCTGCGCAAGAGAGAGACTCCTCGGATGAGATTCAGCAGCTGAGGAGTAAGCTTCAGTTGGTGATAGAGGAGAGGCAAGCATCGATGATGCACGATATGAGGGAGATGATGTCCGAGCTCATGAGGAACAATGGCTCGTCGGAGTCCAGCAGCGCTGAGAGTAGCGCTGCTGTAAGGGCCAGCCCGCGAGGAGCTGAACCCACTGCTGCGAGGGGGAACGGCGCTGAGGACAGCGCTGCCGAAAGGCGTAGCCAACAAGGGGCTGAACCACTGCTGCGGCACGACAAATTTCTGCTGCTGGTGCTGCTACTGCTGGAGACGGAGCGCGAGGATATACATCAGCAAGAGAGACGACTTTTCGTGAGGATGCCTCGCGTAGTGTTTGAGTGACGGGACGCAGGGGAGTCGCTGTTCCTGTCGAGGTTGGCGCAGCAAGGGGTCAGGGAGATCAGCCAAGGGGGGCTGGAAAATGGGGGTCATACCCCGGCGGTGAGTTGGGAGTAGGATATGATATGCCTCTGTCTAGACTACTAGTTCTCAAATATATCGCTGCTCCACAATTTAGCGGGGAAAAGCCCGAATTCACTGCCTGAACCAGAGACACCAGGTACTACGCGAGAGGAGAACGTTTCCTATCTGCTTTTGTGTCGGATCCACCCCAGTACGGTCCCGTAAGGGAATTGAATACCGAAAAGTATGTACTTGTCGGAAGGGGGTACAACCGCGAAAGTGTACACATACATGCACTCGCGTGTAATTTCCTATCGACGGCTCTAAAGAGCAAGATCGACAAGAGTATCTTGCACAGGTGCACCTCGCCGAGAGAAGCGTGGGACGCGCTCCTCGCGGGGTACGGCCCTCAAACGACGGGGGCCAAATCCGACCTCTCCCGCCGCCTCAATAGTTTTATGGTAGCGCCAGGGAGAAACCCTCTCGAGGAGATGGCCAGGATCGAAGATCTTGCCGCAGAAACGCGCACAGCAGGAATGACCGTCGATGACTACATGCTGTACACGATTTTCATTGACGCTCTGCCCGCCGAATACGAAATGGAGGCAAGGACCCTTGCATCTCGTGACAGTATCGGCCGCGATGACATCATCAAGGCTGCCCAAGAACGGCATCACCGACTTTCCGGAAGCAGGAAGAAGGGGTTCCATGGTGGCCATGCCGGCCATGCTATGTTCGCCGGCGACGGCGATGGTGGCCACAGAAAAGGGGCCGGCGACGGTGCCCACGGGAAAGGTGGAGGCCGCGGTAAAGGAAAAGGTGGACGTCGGGGACGGCAAGGACGCGGCGGTAAAGGCACCAACGAGGACGGTAGTGGCTCGACCGCGGCTGCTGGCGGTGATGGCAGCAGCGCCAAAGCCGCCGATGGTGGTACCTCCGAGGTGAGATGCCACAGATGTGGCAAGAAGGGCCATTGAAGGATATACTGCACGGAGGAGCTATGCAGCAGATGCCACCGACAGGGGCACGCTGCTGATGTCTGCCCCACGTCGAAATAGGAAGCTGTGCTGGCGTGGGACGACGATGATGATTATGATAGGGTCGAGGCTTCAGCTTTCAAGGCCGGAGAGACAGGCGAATGCAGTGATGTTCTAGGCAAAAAGGGGGAAGGCTTAGCAGGTAGGGGATGAGGCCTGGCTTTGCGATAGTGGGGCGTCTACTCACATGACGCCTTCAGCAGATGGCACGATCAACTACAGAGAGTGCAATTTGAAACTGCGCATTGCTGACGGCTCAATCCGCACGATCGAAGAATATGGCGATATTAGCTTTGTCTTTCGATCCGGAAACGGTCTCGTACGAGTAATGCTGACGAATGTTGCGCACGTGCCAGACCTCTGATACCATCTTTTTTCCCTACCCACTCTCGTGGAGAACGGTCACTCTTTAGAAGGGCGTCCCACAGAGATTTTAGTCAAGCTCAAGTCTGAGCGTTCGATTGTGCTTCCATTGACCGGCAACCTGTACAGTCTTTACGGCTACCGGGTCGACTGCAGCACTAGAAGAGATGCCTGTGCTGTACTCGCCCCGGGAAAACTGCCAACAAGCCCGTTGTCAACATAAACGACTACCACTGCGCGGCCGGACACTCCCACGAGGCACTGCTCCGCAAGACCGCGGAGCAGCAAGGGATAGTCCTCGAGGGAAAACTGCTGGAGTGCAACGGGTGCTCAATGGCGAAGGGTCTAGGTCGAGGTATCAAAAAGTCCACACACACTCGAGCAGATAAGAAGCTCGGGAGGGTTTTTGTGGATTTGAGTGGGCTTAAGTTGGTAAAGTCTCACGGGGGAAAGCGTTATACTCTCATCGTGCGCGACGATTTTTCACGGTATACGTGGGTGTACTTTATGCACCACAAATCGGACGCCGCGGAAACGCTCAAGCAGTTCCTTTCGGATGCTCGTGCAGATGGTGTCCCTTCACAGGTGGTGACCGTCCGATCCGATGGAGGCGGTGAATTTTGCGGGGGGAAGTTCGGCAACCTGTCTAGATCGCGATGCATTAAGCAAGAATTCACCACGGCCGACGGTCCCCAATTCAATGGGGTAGCCGAGCGCGCGCTAGGTTTGATTGAGACGGCCGCAAAGGCGGGTCGAATCCAGGCTCGTATCGAGGACACGATATCTGCGGCAGTGCAAAAGTGGACGGAGATTGGGAGTATACTGGCAAATACATCCTGAACAACGGAGGACGCAATGGCCATGATGGCTGGAGGACCTGCTGTGGAAGAAAACAAAGGGGAGTCAAACGTGTGCATGCCGAGTGGTTTTCAAGAAGATGTAGAACCACCCCCGCAATCCGTAGCAGATGTAGAGCGTTCCCAATACAAAGCGGCGTGGCGTGAGGCCATGAAGACTGAGTTGGACGGTCACAAAACGACCGGTACATACGAAGCTGCGACTCCGCCGCGAGGGCGGAAACTTGTAGGTGCAAAATGGGTATTTTCGTACAAGACTGACAAGGATGTTATCATAGCGAAGACGAAAGCAAGACTTGTGGCTAAGGGCTTTAGCCAGGTGCAAGACGTAGATTACTTTCAAACGTTTGCACCAACCCCATGGTCAGCGTCAATCAAAATTGTGGCGGCCGTTGCTTAATGAGCAAGGTCTGAAGATATTCCATTTAGACGTAGCACAAGATTTTGTCCGCGCGAAAACGACGCCAAGATATACACGAAACTACCCGATGGGTGCGGTGACATGTCAGGAAAGATTCTTCGCCTCAACAGATCAATATATTGTCTAAAACAGAGCGGACGGCAGTGGGCCGGACTATTGATGGAGACCGTGGTAGAATTCGGCATGGAGCAGAGTAGGACTGATCCTTGTGTTTTTCGCATGGTTGTGGGTGGCAAGGTAAAACTGATTATGGCCGTTCATGTAGATGACATTGTGATTGCAAGATCGGACGAGGCATGCAGAGACTTCCATGCATGCCGCATTAAATACTAAGTTTCCCACGAATAACCTAGGCGAGTTAACTTGGTATACGGGTTGTGCTTTCAAGCGTAACTGGGAATTGGGCACGTTGGAGATCACGCAGAAGGCTTTCGTTGAAAGCATGCTGAATCGTTTTGGTGTGAACTCGTCCTCTGACATCCCCGCGACCCCTGACGTTGAACTAGGGTTAAGAGGGGAGGGCGAACCAAAGGGAGACTGGCCGTACAGGGAGGTTGTGGGCAGTCTGATGTGGCCGTCGACTATGACGCGGCCAGACATCTCGAACGCGGTGCGTGCTGTGGCGCGCCATTCTCACAATCCCACCGACAGGCACTGGAAAGCGGTTCTAAAAACCATGGCATACCTCCACGGGACAAGGGGTATGGGTTTGAGTTTTATAAGGGGCTCGGGATTGGATCTGACTGCATATAGCGATGCTGACCACGCTGATGAGTCGAATGACAGGCGCTCGGTGTCGGGGACGGTAATTACCTTGGGGGGTGCTGCCGTTAGTTGGGCAGGTAGCACACGGAGGTGCATTACGTTGTCTACAGCAGAATCAGAGTATGTAGCCCTGGGTGAAGGGGTGAAGGAGGCTCTGTTTACGGGGGCAGTATTATCTTTTATTTGTCCAGAGCTAACCGGATCGTGTGTCCGAGTTTTTGAAGATAACCAGGAGGCCATAGCACTGGCTGAGAACCCTCTTAGTTCTGCGCGGAGCAATCACATAGATGCGCGGTTCCATTTCGTCCGAGAGCTACTTCGCACAAAGAAAATTGACATTCAATTCGTAGCTTCGGGAGAGCAGCACGCGGAAATTTTGACGAAATCCTTTGCTGCGACCCCTTTTAAATCTCACCGTAAGTTTGTGTTGAACCTACCGTTAGGGAATGAGTAAGGGGTGTGAGCATTTTTCGATGAGAACCATGTTTGAGTCATGCGGGGAATAGTTTGTCAGGCCGCTACCCCACGCTACTTCGAGGGGTATGGGTGAGTAGGGCGCTACTTGTCATTTTATTTTTAGGCCATGGTCATCGTTTGAATGCGGCCATTGTTACAATCACAATGGTTTGGATGATGTAAGACATTCAGGGGGTTTTGACTCAGTGGCCGGGTTTCCTCCTGCGGGACTGCCGTTAGCTGTTCTTCGGTCCTGGCTTGTTGTTTTAGATGCCCGTTCGACCTCGTTACTGCTGTGAAAATCCAGGGAGGGTGTTCGTTTGGATCGTCACAGCACGACGGTTACAAACGTATAATAGAGGGTTGCGTATACATTCGTAAGCGTTTTTTTGTAATTTCTCTCATGAGAGGAGAGCTCCAGCGCTCCGCTCTCTGCACCTTCTTTCCTCTCTGTCCTCTAATACAACGAAGATATGAACACTCGTCAGACCGCGAGGCGGTCAGGGCATCCGGGCTTGGACTCTACGAAAATCATGCTCTCACTAGGCACAGCCACGACGACGCCTGCACCTCCCCATCCTTCGAAACAGAGTGTGGCAGGACGTTATGCTCCTGGGTCTCTTATGTGCAGTCGCCAGGTGCTGGACACCTCTTGCGACGTGTCCACCCATGCATGGGGGATGGGGGTACCAGCAGAATAGACACACGAGGTGTAACGACAGCAGTGCCGGGCGATGGTCGCTGGTTTGGTCGCTGGCGATGAGAAACCGAAAACCGAAACCGTCAGAAAAAAGGTTTCCACAAAAAATGAAGCATCGCACTTCCCAGGATTCCACATGGTCCACACGCACACGAACACACGGACACCCCGTTCTTTCCCGACGCGCAAACCTAGGTCTGTGTCCCGGAGAGCACGGCTGGAGAAATAAGCGTTGGATCGGTGGTGGACCGACCCGGTTTGCCCTGTTCTCCTGGCGTTTATTATCGGCCAAGTTTCTGATCCCGGAAAACGAAAACGGTGAGCGCGCATCACTCTCCATCGTCGCATTGTCGCCTGTCCCGAGCCATCAAGCGATAGGAGAAGCCGACTCCCTTTAAGCTCCATCTATCTATGTAGCATACAGACAACAATGGTGGCTATAGCTGTGCAAACCAAGTGCCACAGCAACGATATTTCCGAGAAGACAGGCTATGTTGGTGCCGCTCGTGTGGTGAGATCTCTGGGTGTTGCCATTTTTCTGTTCGTCTTGATAATGCCAGTGTGATAATGCACATACCATATCATATGATAGTAGTGTTAATATTTGTGGTTCGGAACATTTTTTTTCCCAGACATTTTTGCCGGTGATGCTGCCGGTAGCATGCCCAGATTCGCGGGGGGAAGGGATGATAGGGTAGCTGATGCTTGGTCAAGGGTGCTGTAGAAAGGACGGTGTCAATTGGTGCTCTAACCGTTGTGTACGTGGCCGGTGAGTTGTTTTGAATTTTGAAAGTACTGCTGTACTGGTTCGCCCGCACTGGTTTGGCCCTTTTTGGGTTTCACAAGAATTGCGAAGGCGTTTTTTATAGGGGCCCCATTCAACAGACCCCAACGCAAGCTACGAGGACACACCATGACACGTTTCAGCTCCTGGTGCCCGCATCTGGCGCGCAAGACCCCACAGGTCAACCGGGAATCATCTACCTACCCCCTCGACTGTCGCCGGCCAGAAGTACAGGCTCTGGGTCGCTATTTGAACGCTTTTATTAGCCCTCGAAGTAGTGCTTCAAGTTGTACAACTTCAACCCGTGCGAGGCTGGCCTGGGTCAGCGCAACTGCAGAGAGGGTCAGCGCAACTGCAGAGAGGGTCAGCGCAACTGCTGAGAAGTACTGCATGTCAAGATCATCTCTGCCCACAAGGACATTGCTGTGTACCTGAGGCCCTTGGCTTGTCATCCCACCATGTGGGTTGCCAGTTACATCGCCGACGGTTACAAAAAAACGAGTGTCAGCAGCTCGAAACCCTCTTTTTGTCAGTTTTTTCGTCAGTTTTGCGGCATACCGAAGGGATTTCTTGCAGCATGCGGTCAGGAGACGCACAGCGAAGCGGCAGCCGGCGCTCTTTCCGCGTGCTTCGCCTGTCGCCGACCCGGAAGTGCTACCCTTCGACGAACGATCAGGTACGAAGACACCTGTATGTGTTGTGGTGTGGTGTGGAGCAGCAGCAGCTGTAGACAGTCTCGGTCACCGAAAAATTCCAGCTATGTGTGAGGGGTGGTTTTGACACACATAAATTTTACGTGCGTACCACTCTGTCCGGAAAATTAAGCAAACTATGTATATCAATATTGAAATAAAAGGTTTCTTATATTTACGGGTATAGTGGTATATGCACATACCTGGCACCTGGTACAATAAGCAATCTTTGTTCATTAATATTAAAACATGTTGCTTATAATTTCGGACATAGTGGTATACACGTACCCAAGATTAGCCGACCTAATGCTGGGTCGCTGGCCGGCTACTAACACTTGCCTCTTCTCTGGTCGCACAGCCTACACGGTACCGTCCCTTGCCCTCCGACGTGCGGGCTTACCTAGCTGCGCGAGTCAACCGAAGAGTGATGGCCATCAACTACCGTGTGGTGGACCGCTACCAGAGCATGGAACAACAACCCTAAATTCTTTCGCGTCCAAACAAACCACGGGTTACGCCGCTTTCGGTTCCCGAAGGTCATAACCCTCTCCCTTATAATTTCGGACATAGTGGTATACACGTACCCAAGATTAGGATGTTTCAAAATATGATGATTTATTTTATGATACAGAAGGTGAAGGCTTTGTTTATGGTAAAAAACGTCAAAAATGTATATCTTCTAAAATGGGATGTTGTTGAATGTTTATCTTGTAAAAAAAAACCTGGCAGAAGTTGGGTTTCAGTTAACCAAAAAAAAAAAAAATGGTACAAACCTTGTCATGACTAATAAATGTACATGCGTGCGTTTTGACCATACCAGCAGTGTATACTACTGTATGGAGGTGAAGCCTTACTTCGTGTAGCTGGCAGTACGAATAATCATGGCTTGGTAGCACACAGACACAATTAATGTCGACCTTCCATGCTTCGGTCGGCCCCGTGTTTTTTTGGTTGAAATACAAGAAAAACGGAAACATCTGCAGCAGACAGTGCAGTTCTAGTCAGGACGAGTACGGAGATGAACAGAGCAGCAATAGGAAAAAATGGGCACAAATGTAAGGATGGTATTATGTACGTTTTACAATCCCATCGTGGTGAGAACTTTTGCCTGGCGTAAAAAATGGGTACCAGGTATGTATGTGAACTGCAAGGAATTGCTGACTGCATGCTGTACAGTCGCCAAAGATATACAGCTGCACATACATGGTACATGAAAATTACTATAACTATAACGATGCGCCACCCCCTCCACCCTGAATCACCCCCCCAGGATAATTGCAGACAGTCGCCGACAGGGACGTCTCCACGGATGCGATGGGCGAAGAATTATCGGAGGATTCGCGGCGCCTTAGAAGCAAGACCCCACCAGCGTGACACGACCAGCGCAAGGTTTCTCCTCCGGGCAACCGTCGGTTTCACCAGGGGAAGAGTTTTTTACTGGAGCATTCGCAAAAAAAAAACACAATGTGTGGGACGGGCACGCGGCGGTATGCGTTGGCAGTTAATAACGGAGTCCTTCGGTGTTTCGGAAGGGTAGCTACTACAGGAGTGGATGATGGACGAGGGGGACGTAAGGGGGGTGGGTGGGGGGGGAGTTCTCGTTTAACCCAAACCCATTTCTGGGTCTACTCACAACACGAGTATCCAGCACCAGCAGCAGCGTCGCTTCGGCATTCCAGACTCGTTACGATTATAGACAGTAAAACCAAGAGCACCGCTTAATCACTTTCAGCACAACAGTAGCGTAGCCTCGATTCATTGCTTACCAGTTACTACTTGTACTGATACGGGTGTTTAGTGAGTCGCAGCAAGTGTCGCTTATATAGCTACGCATGTACGAGTACATAGAGCAGAAGCGTTGATTCTGTACCAACTTATAACACAGCAGCACCGTCGATTCTGTGGAAACTACGAGTAAACAGCAGCAGCTGCGTCGCTTCTGTACTTTGTGTCAGTACGCTCCAACACATAAGGCCAGCACATGTAACGGTCATGATGAGTGACTGGCAATGGACACATCTATATTCACTCTAGTGTGTGTAGTCTTTAACCGGCGCTGGGCATATAGAGCGGCGCGATCGCGCACCGGGATCCGTGCTGTACCACCTGTACGGAATATAAGAACCATTTTATATCAATATTTATCTTGGAACGTTGCTTAAATTCACGTACAGAGTGGTGTGGTATGGCATCGTCTCGTATTGTTGTCTGCGTCCGCTAACCCAGAACCCAGTACCTCAACAATACACGACGTTACTACACACGGGCAGTAGGACGATGTGTATAGCAAGCATGGCGCTCGCGAAAGCTGAGCAGTGCCAGTCGGTCTTTTGTGTATCTACCAGCATTCTACGCAGGACCTGGTGCATCCGCACTGCTCTGTGTGCCCAAAAGAGGCCAGCGCCATCCACATGCACACGGAAACACTGCTGCTATGGTTGCACAGAACACAGTACGAAGTCCTGTCTGAGGTTGAGGCACTCCGCGGGCGGGCAGGCCTGCAGTGGTTCACGGCCAAGGGACAGGAGCTTTGTTCGGAGAGACCGACTCACACCACCATACACGTGCACACACAGCTGTCTGGGTGCCTGGGGCTGCTGTGGCTTGCAACCCAGACTGCTATGAACTACAGTAACTACTGCGACTCGGTTTCCACACACTGGTCAATAGGTTCAAGGTCAATAGGCAATCGGTAGGACCCTATTCAATAGGAGACCTATTGTTGGCCGCGATAGGTATCGATGGGTACTTTTCGTAGCCTATTGGGGCGGACAATGGGTATCAATTGGCATCTTCATTGATCTACTGTTTGTCCCATAGCGTATTGTACCTCTTTATCAGAACATACTGATAAAACAAGTAGGTATCGATAGACATTTTCAGGACGGTACTGTTTGGGCGATATTATATTGGCGCTGAGAGACGGAACATATGGTTTTGTCCGATAGGATACCTTTCATCAAACCTATTGTTCCGGAAGATAGGTATCGATAGACCTTTCACAATGATATTGTTTCGGACGTTAGGTATTGACCTTTCACCATTCCATTGTTTCGGATGATAGGTATCGGTACGTCTACGACCCTTTTTATTGTTTTCAGTGTTGGAGAGCAAAGGCGCTCGAAGACAGCCCGTCTAGATACAATCAACTCTAGTTCGCCATTCATCATCCACGCCGCACGCTCCTCCAGCCCAGCGGAGATTTCCCGAAAACGGCGCTGTCTGTCCGCGTTGTGCCCTAAGAAGCTCAAGGTGCATGGTCTCAACAACAAGGTGGTGATTGCTACGTATGTGTGTTCGATGCGAAGCTCAAGCATGCAGTATTTTAAAGCGACCTGTTTGTGTGCCGTTCAGTTCCTTCATATACCCTGGATGTTACCCTATCGAATAGGCTATTGGGCCAACAATAGGTCGGCAACTATGAGGATCGATACCTATCGCGCGGCACAATAGCTCGGCTTCGGGTCTATCGATAGGTATTGTAAGCAACAATAGGGTTAGGGCAGTGGCCACAATAGCCTATTGTGCGACCGAATATGCTTGCGAAGGTGTACATCGATAGATATCTTGGGCACCAGCATATGTTGAAAATGACGCCCAACAGCCTATCGTTCGAACGATACCTTTCTATCGCCACCAATCGATACCTATTGGTTAAAGCGATAGGTGTGCGATGATGTCGACCGATACCTATTGCTCAGTGTAATAGATTTGCAAAGGTATCGATCGATGCCTTTTGCCCAATTTTATACGTTCTCAAGGGTATCGATCCATACCTACTGACAATTGAATAGATATATTTGCAAGGGTTTTGATCGATACCTACTGCTTGTAAATTTGCACCCTCGTATTGCTTAGAACATACCTATACGCACCGTATACCCCAGGCTATTGTTTGAATGAACACCTTGAATGATATATATCAATATGTACCTTAACCTACTTCTTGCCTTTTGTTTCAAAACAGCAGATTTACGATAATACCTGGTATTCAAAGAACCTTTTAATCGATGGCTTGCGAGCATTTCAATCGATAGCTGCTGCCGCTGTTGAACAACTCAGAAACACCTCTCACTACGTTTTTTCGAGGGCATCAATCATACCAATTCCTCTGGACCTATTGGGCAAATAAATTAGGTATCTATCGACAACTAACCCTCCCATTACAGGTTACAATACGTATCGATATTCAATTAGTGGATATCGATCGACAATTTCACATACGTATTGGTCAAACAGTAGGTATCGATCGACACTTTCACGTACCTGTTGGTCACACTAATAGGTATCGATCGACAGTATGACATAACTATTCTAAGAACAGCCTACTGTGCCGATTTATCATAACCTATTGGTCGAAGAAACAGGTATCGACAGACAGATTCACACACCTATCTTAAGAACAATAGACTATTGTACCAATTTCTCTGGACCTATTGGTCCAAGCAACGGGCATCGTTCGACAAATTCGCATACGTTTCTAAGGTTTTAAGATGTATCGATATGCAATACCCCAACCTATTGACATTCAATCGGTATATTCAATAGGCTATTGCCCGGGGTGTGCTCGGTAACAGGTCGTATCCTATTCGGACAGATTCCAATGTTATGTTTCGCGGAAAATATATTGCATGTCCAGACCTGGCATCTATTTGGCACCCAACGAGTACTCTCATCCACTTGGTACGTGGAGTCTCTGCTTGCTCCAGCCCAGCTACAGCCCGCCTCGCCGAGCTAGTCCACCTCGCGCGTCGTGCTACTGAGATCAAGCTCGTTTCATTGGGTTTGTGGTGGAAGTGGTTAACCGACGACGCCAATGTGGTGGAAGTGGTTATTGCTGGGCTAATCCTCACTAAATGCGGAGATCTGTGATGCAATTACCGTCACCCAAATGAACAGATTCACCTGTGTCTTGCAGTAGCTCAGAATTCAAGGCACAAGGTTATTTTTATCGTCTTTTTATATCTTCTGGTTGGATGAGATAGGGAGACGAGGTGCACTGACAGAGGGGGGGGTGGTGACCCTGCTGCTCGGCGCACTCAGTTGTTCCGATTATACTCTTCCCCAAAGATGGGGTACTCAACGGGTGCCTCACCTTGCCTAACAAGCTGTCCCGTGCGAGCAGTCTAGCTTCCAGACATGCTATACTAGCTTCTCATGTCTCCTGCTGCTGGTAACGACTCTCAGAATCAGCTGTATTCTGCAAGAAAGGGTATCTACGAAAACACTGCTGTTCGATGGCCTACTGCTGTACAAGTTCCCACATACTCCTGGTAGATCATCTGTTTGTTCCGTGCTTACCGTAGCTCTCGGACTCCTTTTTACGCTCACTCAGGTTGTTGTACCGCCCCGTTTTACCGCATCTGTTATTCCTAGCCTATGATTGGCCCATTCGAATATAATAATCCCTATTGGAAGATCCGCAGAATTCGTACTGAAACCCTTGGCTCCCCGATACTTGAACCAAGTAACCTAGATTCTTGACTAAATCCAAGTGATTTTCCAATTTCACCTCAGGTTTCAATGAGGTTTTGAGAATTTATTAGAGGCGTGTTGTTTTTTGCACGTTGCGTCCCTCGCGCTTGTAAAAATATTGTTCCTGCGAGTCACAGCTGTGCGAACCCAACTACTGATTTGTGTCTAAAACCTAGAACCACTGAGAATGTTCGGTGAGTTCTCCTCGAAATGTGGTCCTCGGAGCGATGTCTCTGTCCCCAATGCCCCGGGCCACAAGGAAAGGATACAACGTCCCGAGGCATCTAGAAGAGTCTTCAATGTGTCTTCCTCAGCACGTGGGTCTGTCCCTTTCGTCCGAGGGTGATGCGAGGGCTCGCCCCCGCACACCTCTCACTTTCCACTTCCGTCTCCATCTCACCCTGGGATACCCGACTCTTTTGCCGATATCTCTGTCTGTCCGGTGTTTGTACACACTGCCCCATCCTACGGCCGTTGCCTTTGAGGAACTCTAGTCACGACCAGCGTTGGAGCTTCGTCACTCCCTACGGTGTTTGAGAAACCTAACCCTTATTCCGAACCAAAAATATTAACAATGATAGGAGGGTGGACGAATATGCCCTGTGATATGCCCTGTGCCCCGCGTCTTTTTTTCCCGGGCCTCGCTTGTTGCTGCCAATATCGCAGTATTTTTGCATGTGTCGTGATGCGATGACTCGCCTGACGCGCACCGTGAGATGGGGCCTCTTTTGAAACAAACTACGGGGGCGGAATGCTTGAGACAAGAGAGAGGCTCGGTTGGAAGGATGTAACAGTTGGTTTACAAGGTACCGAGGTACAACGGTACAGCCAATGATGATGACCTAACGTTAGGTCATCGTCATCGCGGCCCGCGCGAAGTTGCACGTACGTGCCAGGCTTTTCGGATTTGCGCGTAAATTCATTAGTGATTTATGTATGGCGGCTCCCAATGTACAGGTCCGCAAAAAACGACGGTCGCGTGCCCAGACCAACCCGACCCCACACCTAGCCCTCACCCTAACCCCAATCCAACCCTTTGGGGGGCTCGAGGTCTGCTCTCGAGGTCGACAGGGGCAGTATTGAGCTTACGTGCCAATCTGAAAACCTTGCACGTACTACGTGCAATTAAACGCCTGGTCTCATAATTGGGTACAGCCTCGATGTAAAGCAGTAGTAGCATAGACTATTGTATACACCAAAGAAGGTAGTTTCAAAAAGTGGTGGCCTTCATGATACGCATGCCTGCATCCTGCATCGTACGAGCTCCTTTTTCGCCCGCCGGAAGTATGATACGAGCGAAGGGATGATGGTAGGATTAGTGGATGGTTGGTGATGCCCTCACTTCCATGCTCGCGAAGCAGCTTTTCCCTGCGCTCGTGCCACCCTCGCTGCTCCCCACCACGTATTTGCGCCCCTAGTTTATATTTTCACATGTCAACCCGTCCGAAAAATAAGAGGATATTGCGTATTTGGTCGTTACGTATATTGTATCGTGTACTGGGACGTAGCAAAGCCGTTTTACAAAAACGAAAATGACCCCAGTATATTTCCAAGTATATACTCTTGTCCCCACACAAGTGGGTGCAACGGACACGAGTGTCGACAACAGCAGACAAAAATGCAAGGTTGTGCTGTGTAGGGTTTGTGGATTCCGGAGAAGGGTATGGGAGTCTTGCAGAACTAAGTTTCGGGTACGAGCATGGAACTATTACAGAGCTCACAGAAGTTCCGGATATTTTGGCACGGGTGTGCAGAACTCACAGAAGTTCCGGGCGGGTAATGAAGAGCCGTACCCGTACCCCGGGTATTGTGGCAAGGGCATGCAGAACTCACAGAATTTCCGGGTACGGGTATATGACTGTCCTAAAGAACTCACAGAAGTTCCGGGTCCGGGTACCGAAGTGTTACAGAATTTCCAGGCAGGCATGTAAATGCTGCACCCGTATCCCGTGTATTTGTGGCACTGGCGTACAGAACGTACAGAAGTTCCTGGTACGGGTATGAAAGTGGTACAGAACTTACAGTTTTTTTGGGTACGGGTATGAACGTCCTACAGAACTTACAGAGGTTATTTGTAGGGTGATACCCGGGGTAAATACCTGGGTATGGTTCTGCACATACCCTGCGACACAACACAACCTTGCAATAATGCACCCATGCTCCCAGTCATGCTATTTTACTCCGAGTATGCTGCCAGTATTCGCAGTACCTCTAGCTTTTTCACCCGAAAGCATCTTACGTTACTTGCCACGACTATGAGTAGAAACGTCTATTAATATGTGCAATGATATTATAAAAGTATAAAATTCATCCAGCTGTGAGATCGAAAGATTTCAAAGATTTCGTCGAAACACATATTTGCAAGAAGTGCGTGATACTTCGGTCGCGCGTATTACTGGGTGTGTGTCCTCATTAAGGATATGGATCGGCGACTCCCCTTAGCACTAGCTTGCACCCTGGTCAACAGCGTGATGTTATTTTGTGCGCGGCAACTTTAAAACCCGTTTGTGAGGGGGACAAAATATGACGGGTGTGGAATGCACTAGTTAGTTTATTATACATATCCTGTAGTTACTTAGTTTTAGTATAACCGGTGAGGAGAGAGGGGTGAGGGGCGGGTAAAGAGGGGATAGGTCGCATGAATGAATAGGAGCTTACTGCACGCGTGATGCTGGAAGGCTTTGGTGGGGGCGGCGGGGAGGGGGGGGTAACTGGAAGTTGGAGACCATATAAGTGAATTGGAGCTACTGCATAGATGGCTCGAAAAGTAAAGAGATGATGTCGCCTGTCGGGTGGGTTTGTAATAACTCTGGCGGATTTTGATTTTCGGTGGGGCGGGGGGGGAGGGAGGGGGGGGGGTCGAAGGGGTTGTTAGAGGGGGGGGGGGGAGGGGGGGGGTGAATGGGGGCAAACGATCCTACATACTTGCATGCTAAATGCAGACCTCCAATACTTCAAAGATTAAACTATGAGGTGGATGAGAGCAAAGTACGAATATAACTGGTGTTATTTTCACGTTAATGTTATTAAGATTGGTTTTCGATTTCCGTATAATATTAGTAGAATACTACGACAGGTACTTCTTGTATGCTGTTGTGGTGTTTCTGTATATACCCCTTGGTATGAATTAATTGAAGATCGTCCAGAATATATTATGGTGTCACCTAGCTATAGACAACCATTGGGGACCTTAGCCGTTTGGGTACACATCCCGTATAATCGAACAACCATACCTGGTTATATGGAATCGGTAATCGGACAACCATGCCTGACTATGTGATGACCAGATTAATCCTAGACTATTTGGAAGGGTCAGATACGTAACAGCAGCAGCAGCCCTCTATGTTTGAGGTCCAACGAACGGACGGGAAAGTTTCACCGGCCACCTTTTTTTTGTGCATTGGTGCCGTCTTTTTTTCCAGGTGTGTCCTCTCGCTGTCCACGCCAGCGGCGGTTACCGAGCGGCTGGTGCTGCCGACGGCGCCGAACGATTAATGGGTAAGACAGTAGTAGAGCTACATACATCATGCCATGTCATTATCACGAGCTTCTGCTTTTTCGTTTTTTTTTTTATTTGCTCGTTCCGTACGGTAAAACACACCCTTGGCTCTTGTTACACGAATGTACGTATTTATAGTCGCTCTTCTTGCAGAAAAAACTGGGATCCCGAGGTCTCTAAGCAAGGCTCTCTTTCCCCCCCCCTGTTTTACGGTAAACACAATGGTTTTCATCCCGCGAGATGGTCAGCGCTTCCTTCGTTCTCGGACTTGCTACGTCGAGCTGCGATCACTGTGCTCGCGTCTTTCGTTTAATAATAATACCAGGGCATGCGCTTTCAGCTCGATGGTGCCCAAAAGAAAAGTAGAGCAGTACAAGACAAGTAGATATCATAGACAGATAGATTGGACCGCTCCTATATGTGTGATATAGTTTATTTAGCCTGTTATTTTGGTTTTATGGTATGTAATCCTCGACATGATTTGGTCGTAACTCAAAACCGAGGTATCGTGACAGCCCCCTGCCCCCCACCTCCCTGCTGCGGTACTCGCCATGTTTTGCACTGGTATTTTTCTTGTCTCGTTGGGTTCATATTTTCTCTCTTAGTCGTGGACTTACACCGAGCTATGCTGACTCCCACGTAGGTTATAGACATGCACTTCCCGCTCCGTCTTTGCACATGGAAAAATCCCACGTTCCATTCCTGGGGTCCGAACTCAGGACTCAGGACCAACTGTTCGCAACTAGCACTTACAACGCCGAGGTTACCAGCTCGAATTGCGCGTCTGAAACAAACAACCGCCCCTGTATCTCTAGAAACTGCATCATGGTCAGATTTCGTAAAGTCCCCGTTAAAAACTCCACGAAAACAAGTTGGAACGCGCTCAGTGGACATGTACGTGTCTTGGCTTGGCTTGGCTTGGCTTGGCTCGGCTTGGCTTGGCTTGACTTGGCTTGGCTTGACTTGGCTTAGCTTAGCTTAGCTGTCTAAGCTGTCGTGTCGTGTCGTGTCGTGTCGTGTCGTGTCGTGTCGTGTCGTGTCGTGTCGTGTCGTGTCGTGTCGTGTCGTGTCGTGTCGTGTCGTGTCGTGTCGTCTGTCCTGTCTTGTCTCGTCTTGTCTCCTCTTGTCTTGTCTTGTCTTGTCTTGTCTTGTCTTGTCTTGTCTTGTCTTGTCTTGTCTTGTCTTGTCTTGTCTTGTCTTGTCTTGTCTTGTCTTGTCTTGTCTTGTCTTGTCTTGTCTTGTCTTGTCTTGTCTTGTCTTGTCTTGTCTTGTCTTGTCTTGTCTTGTCTTGTCTTGTCTTGTCTTGTCTTGTCTTGTCTTGTCTTGTCTTGTCTTGTTTTGTCTTGTCTTGTCTTGTCTTAGCTGTCATGTCGTGTCTAGAGGTGGGCACAAGATAACCGGTCAACTGTGTTTTTGAAAAAACCCACGGACGTTGCAATTGCTCGTTCTTCAAAAATTAAAGTGATGTCTCTTGTTATATTTCGTTTTTTGTTTTGTTTTGAGGGCACACTTTTACACTATAACGAGCCTGCATGCAGCAACGAACGATCTGACTACAAACATGACAGCGTAAGGGTTGGCCCATCAAGGTAATGAAAGAACAGTTACGCCCTTGGCAGTACGCATTAAGGTTCAAGTCGAGCGAAAATATGTTAAGCACCCGTGGTTCCCAATGTTTTGGAGGCGTCAATATCTGCCAAAAAAGAACCGGTGAGCCGGTTTAGCCTATTTTTGTTTTGGAGAATAACGCCTCCTATCCGGTTTTCGGCTTTTCGAAAATGCTATCCGGCGCCCATCCCTAGCATTGTCTTGGCTTGTCCTGCTCACGCTAATGTGCCCTACTCGTGTGCTGTGCGTAATCGTTCCGCAGTGGCGGCGTTGGTGGAGCAGGGTGATGCGGGAGCGGGAACGGCGGCGGTTGGCGCGATGGAGGTAGCGACGGCGGCTGGCGTGATGGGGGTGGAATTGGGAGTCGTGCTGGCTCGCCGCCCTTCGTCCGCCGCGCCCTGAAGATGGAGTTGGATGTGTGTGCGTGTTTTTTGCGTGTGTGCTGCAGTGGTGCCCCCGCCTGACAGGTTTAATTTTGATATGTGAAGTGCACACTTATTTACAAATGCATAAAAATGCCTCCGGCGGCTTTTGCGTGTTTCCAGTTTTTTCGGCATGTAGTGAAAGTGGAGAGAGAAGGAGGGAGGGAGGGCTGGGGTGCACCCCTCCCCTCCCTCTCTCCTCCTTTCCCCACTCCCAGTACATGCTATATTAGTTAGCAACACGCAAAAGCCGCCGGAGGCATCTCTATGCATCTATACAGAGTAACACTTACGTGGGGTGGGTGGGTGGGTGGAGTCTCAACTCTTCATCTTAATCTTTACTTCGTACGAAGAAGAAGCAGAGCTTACCACGAGTGAATCTTGAAAAGCCGCAGGCTGCTCCTGGATGAGGCGTTCCTCCAGTCGGGGATAGGTGATTGTTTTCAACTATTTTTCATCTCCCTCCTCAAGGATCCGCTTGTATCTTGTCGACAGTTTTTCTTTTCAGATAGTATGGGATGAAAGGGTGGAAACACCTCCCGCTGTCGGTGCTACCACCCCTGCCTTACTTTACGGTCCTTGGCTTCCATAGATTGATTCGTGTTACGTGTCCCTCTCTGTACGGGCAAGGGCCGTATATCCCATACTTCATTCTGTCCTCCCTGCCCTACCGATTCTCATTGTATTCCACCATCGGCGCATCATATGCTAAAATTTAACTTGTCGACGGCACTACAACTGCAGGACACACGCAACAAAACACGCACGCACATATCGAACACCCATTGACGTATAGACGTGATGGAGGCGATGGGCGTGGCTGCTATATCGTCTTCATCCTGTCTGACCAGATGACTCGTTACTAGAAGGGTGCGGTCGGCTGTAGAACGATGTCTCCGATTTTAGTGTTGCCCAGCTTGCTCCCACCCCCCTGCCCCCGCGTGGGGGAGGGGAGGACGGGGTGGGGTGGGCACACGTGTAGACGTGATGGAGACGATATGGTCGCTACACCGTAGCGACCATATCGTCTTCTTGTCTGGCCGGGTGACTATTTAGTAGAAGTGCGCGATCGGCTATAGAACGATGTCTCCGGTTTTAGTGTTGCCCACCTTACTCCCACCCCCAGACCCCCACTCGGGGGAGAGGAGAGGGGGAAATGGAGTTGTTGCTGGCGTCATTGAATTCTACTCCCTCGCCCCTTGACTGTCACTATTTAGGAGCGGCGCGCAGAGAGAGTTGGCTGCCTTCCTGTCTTCGTTAGATGTTTGTGCGATGGCAGAGGCGGTGGCGATGGTGGTTGGTGATGGCACCGGCGATAGTCAAGCGGGCAGCCAACCGGCCTTTTGGAGATGAACGCCATGGCCTCGGCATTGCGCGCCGACCCGCATCCTCTGCCCTCTTTGAGGCAGGGATGGATTTATGGACGAATGGGGTGGACTATTAAGTGGAATGATGCACGTATGGATGGAATGGTTTGACTGATTGGTCTCTTTAGGTGTTTGTGTTAGCGAAGACATCGCTCGCCCGTCCTGTTTTTGTTTTTTTTTGGGAGGGGAAGGATAGGGCGTCACTCGTGGTGGCTGTTGTTTAGGGATGGAAAGCTGAGGTGCCCCTTCGTGTGCACTTCTTGCCGAGTTCAGGACGATCCTAAAGGCTTTTGGGCATTTCACAGACCGTTTTCTGCACCCCGTGTCGGATCAGGGATGTGTGTGTTTTTGCTTTTTGGAGAGGAAATTGCTTTCACCCATGATGGCATTTAATTTTTCGGGGGGGGGGGGGGGGGGCGAAGGATAAAGAGATGACGCTGAACGTCTTTCAGAAGCGCGATTTAATTTGAAGGCTTGGCTTTCCCCCCAGCATCCTTAGACTATGCCTTTTCCTTTACCGCTGTTGAAGCTTTCAACGGCTATCACTAGTGAGGGGATGAAAAATGTCCACGTTTTATTTTCTTGTCTTTTTGCAGAAGAAATGACTCGCCGTCATTTTTGGTTTCGTCTTCTGTTTTTGTGTTTTTTTTTCCCGTCGTGGAGATGACCCTCGCCCGCACGACGCATGCAGTGCCGTTCACTTGGAGAATAAGTTGTTTTGGAGGAGGAAAATAGGTTGGAGAGGAGGAAATTGCTCGCCCGCAATGCTGTTTTTTTTTCATCCGGTACTATAATGTGATAAGTATCTTTGTTTTGTGTGGAGGGACTGGGGAGAGGTAGCGCCTCCTCGCCCGTGACGCTTTTTTTTTCTCGTTGTTCTGGAGAGGGGAGGAAAGAGAGAGGTGGCTCTGACCTCTGGTGTTTGTTTCATTAGGCATGTAAGATAGAGGGAGAAGAAAGTGCTGGCCGGTCATCTGCCATGCTTTGTTTTTGTAGCTGTATCATACGGGTTTTCATCAGGAATACATCACTATTAATAGGCATTTTATTAGCACGGATTTTGTTGTTGGTGTTCACAGTAGAAAGTAGGCCTACTTCACGACGTTGTGTCATTCACCGATCTGACTCGATAGCAGTAGGATAATGGATTTCGCGCGCCAATATATTCGGGGGACGTTTTTTTTCATGTACGTCGTGCAGTGTTGACGATGTAGGGAAGGAGTTCGATCGGGCGATGTGGCCTCTCATCTGGGCTGGTGTTCGAACTCTTGTATGATATGTGCGTGATGCCTTGGCCGGGTGGAAGGCATGTTGCGTCTTGGGATGGGGGGGCGTCGATAGAGGGGGTGAGTCGGGTGTTGGGGCAGTCACTCTGCAGTATTCTTACGCAAGCTTTGGGGATTTTTCTCTGCAGTATGGCGGCGGGGTTCTTGGCGTTTGATTTTTCAAATCGCGAGTTTGCCCCACCCGCAGTCATTGTGCAGTACTCTAAGGCGTTGTTTTTTTTTCTGCAGTATGGCGGCGGGGCCCTTGGCGTTTGATTTTTCAAATCGCGAGTTTGCCCCGCCTGCAGGGAGTGAATCGTTCGCATTTTGTTGCTGCTTGGGTCTCGTTTGGCCCTTGCACTTTGCTGCATTGCATTTAGTTCTTTTCGCAGTGTTTTTTTTTGCATTTTGCTTTTTTTTTTTTGCGCGTCACATATCACACACATATGTATTCTAGATACCGGCATTTGTTCATTCTTTTTCTTTTTGGCATTTTTTTTTTTCGTGTTTCGCATTATTATTTTTTCGTAGGCGAGCGCCTACTTGTAGTGTGATACGCATGCATGAGGCGTCCGTAGGTGCTGTACGCTTTGTTGTGCTTGCCGTTCTTCCACACCACGTCCTGGTTGTTGGCGCTGGATTGCAGTTTGTATTTTGTAACATTTGGGTGCATTGCTTTTTTTTTGCAGGACTTGGTAATTTAAGTTCTTTTTTGAATGGTTGTTTTCTTGTTTTGTGCGTCTTTCATCTTTTTTTATTTTGGTATGCTTCGCATGTTTGGGTTGTAGCCTAGCGATTAGCATGTACATTGGGTAAGAAGATGTACGCTTTGCTGTGTGTACCGGCTTTTCACACCGCATCCCGGTTATTGGCCATAAATGGAGCACTGGACACACCACCAGCATTAAGCAGCGTTGTCTGGAGTAGCGATGGTGTCACGCCCTTTCGGAATATAGTGGAGGGGATGGCCGCCGTCCCCTCCTCCACTATATATTGAAACGAAGCCCCTTTTAGCATTCGGATTACCCCTTGCCCGTCTATGATATCCGTTTCCTGCAACCCCGCTCTGCCCTTCGCCGCCCTACTCCGATCCCAACAGGACCATGTTCCAGGTTCACCCATACTCGCCCGCACCATCCTCCTATGCACCACCCACTCGCGCATGACCCGACCCACCGAACCGCGCGGTTCGGTGGGTCGGTTCATGCGCGAGTGGGTGGTGCATAGGAGGATGGTGCGGGCGAGTATGGGTGAACCTGGAACATGGTCCTGTTGGGATCGGAGTAGGGCGGCGAAGGGCAGAGCGGGGTTGCAGGAAACGGATATCATAGACGGGCAAGGGGTAATCCGAATGCTAAAAGGGGCTTCGTTTCATTCCTCTTGCCCTCGTAGAGAGTGGGTGGGGTTAGAGGGGTAGTTTACGCCGGTGGGGGGAGGGGCTGAAATGAGTTAGTTTATCCTCCAGCAGTTGTGTGGTTGGACTATTTCAGTTTGTTTTTTGTTTCACTTCTTCCGTCTAGTCTGTTCACCTGTCACATAGTTGTTGCTGTATCGCAAATCGATTATGTTGCGTCTTCCTTTTCTGAGTAATGAATCACGTGATACTGCCTCGACTTGGATGGCTGCCTAGTGGTGTATGTATTATAGTATGTAGCGCGTGAAAGCTGGTCTCGGTCACAAGAAGCAGCGGCCCCGACGCACGCGTTGAGATGTCGTTTTTGTTGTGGTCACTCCCATTCGTTTCTGTCCGCGTGTGGTGTGTGTGATTGCTTGTTTTTCTAAGAATAACTACAGCGGCGGAGGCGGTAAGAATACGTGGAGTCGGAGTACGTTGTTTCGGTCGCGGCGTGGGTAAACTTGATGTATTGCATATGGTGTACATTATGCGTATCGAGGAGGAAAACTTGATGTATCGCGCGTTGTTTGAGCGTGTAGAGGAGGAGTACCGGTAGGTTTGGGTCGGATCGGATAGATAAACCTAGGCGCCGTGAAAGGAATCGTCAATCTATTAGGGGTTGTTTCGTTGAGGGTAACAGAGAAAACGCTGGTTGGAGGAGGCGATCAGTATCGCGTCCGAGTAAGAAGTACTTGACGTGGCAGATGGAAATTCCGGACGTGAGGACCTAGCGACTCCTGTAGTGAAACATATCATAATTTGTTTGGGGGGTGTTAGTTTAGGGTAACAGAGAGAACGCTGATCGGAGGAGGCGATCAGTATCACGTCCGAGCGAGAAGCATTGAACGTGGCAGACGGAAACTCCGGACTACCGACCTGTCAACCAAACCAGATCCCATAATTAGAATCTAAAGCGCGGGGGGGGGGGGCACCACCCTCTGTTCCTTCAGCATGAGTGCCGCTCTGTATTACATGGAGAGCATCCGCAGGACATACCCCGCCAGAGAGCCGAACGCACGGTACCAGTCGCCACGAAAGGTCATGGAGCAGCATCAGTTGTTTATCTTATTGTTTGCACTTACAGCCTGTTTCACGAGGCCTGCTTCCCACCGAAGGAAGTCATCACGTGCATCTCCAAACGACGTACCCCGCGCAATACCAACCAATCATCAGGGCTACACGGCAGGCGAAGCCCCATTGCGCCGTTGTCAGAGGCCATTCGTTCCAAACGCCCATTCATTGCGATAAATACTGGCACTATGTACTACTACTACTACTACTACTACCACTAATACTACTTTTGTTTCTTGACCTTCGAAGCGTGGCGAGCCTTCCAGTTGCACGGACAGAGCTGGGGTGGTGGGGTTACCAGCCGATAGTGAAAAGCATAATGTATACACCCATCACGCTCTTCGAGCATCCATTAGCCCTTGAGCATGAAGACAAGTAAAGCCGTAAAGAAGTGGACGGGCTCGAGTAAACCATCAAGGGAAAATGCCGCCGAACCGGCGATATTCCGCTATGAATATCCCACTACAGTAACGCCTATCTACTCTTCCTTGGAGCTCTCTACTGTCGACAACCATCGTCGTATCCGTATCGTATCTAAGCACACAATCGACAGCTTTGCCTGGGTGATGTAGCGTCAATGTTCGGATTATTGTGTTTTTCGATCCTATCGTAATCGTTGTTACACCAGTTGGGTCGGAAAAGAGTTGACCGTGATTGGCTGCAGCCCAGGCCTTGGAGAAGTGATAAATTTCTCGACATGGGTGTCCACACCAATCTACCCAGGGCAGCCCTCCTCACTACCATCTCAGAGGTTCTTCGTCTGCAACACCAACGGCGTCTTCCATTAAGGGTAGATCTTAACGAAGAGTTTTTTTCAGTTTTTTGCTTAAATTTCGGTTTACCCCTGAATTAGTTTTCGGGAAAAACAGAAAACATTCAACCCCGGAAAGACTCATCTGTACGTTTTTGAGTTTGTTTTGTAAACCTGACGTTTAGAAACAAGGGTGTAGAGGGTCGGGCAGCCGCACCGCTCGAGCTGTGCCACCACTTGCGAGCGCATAACACCGAGAGGGTCGTTGCCAGGGTCAGTCGTGGGGCATGACTAATCGCAGAAGGCGGAGCGAGCTTCTGAGTTCTCTTCGCCGAGTCGAGAAGAGTGACCCCACCGCTTCCGAGTCGACAAAAGTGGCCGCACCGAAGCGGCGGTCCGAACAAGCTCGCTGAGGGAAATAGCTGAGACTTTTGACGCATTGGGCGTTGTAGCGCGGCGATTTGGCGATGGATGTCACTCCCCAAGGCAACGACACCTGACTACGAGTCAGGCCGACTCTAGTGGGACAGCCACGCGGTTTCCTGCCCGAGGACAAACAAGCGGTGGCAGTAAATAATTGGTAGCATCGTGGGCTTCGCCTACGGCCTTAGCCCCAGTACACCCCCCAACAGCCTAAGCCCGAGGCAAGTCTTAGAGCTGAACCTTCTACAAGAACTGGAGATAGCCCGCTCCCGGCGACTCTCGATGCTTAAGGACTCTCATGCTCGCACCGATTGACCCAGATATCGCCTCACAAGCTCTTTCAAGGTCCTGGATTTTGGAAGGCTGTCATCGCATTCGCAGGTGAGCAGAGGGAATGAGGGAACGGGAGGTGGGGGGGGGTGGGGGGGTTAGGAGAGAGGGAGGGAGAAAGGGAAGGAGGGAGGGAGGGAGGGAGGGAGGGAGGGAGGGAGGGAGGGAGGGAGGGAGGGAGGGAGGGAGGGAGGGGAGGGAGGGAGGGGGAGAGGGAGGGCGGAGGGTGAGAGGGAGGTCGGCACGTTCAGGAGGATGAGAGAGATGCAAGAATAGCAGACGGTGCGCGGGCGGCGGCGGCGGGGGGGGGATTCACCTACCGTGCGCACATGCAGTAGACGTCGTCTTCGTTTCCGGTGAAGCATAATCGGCGGCGACTGACTACAAGTAGCAGATGCGTGTTCGACGGGCCGCAACACTGTTACAGTGAACGCCGCGGCAAGAGATAAGTAGCGCTTGCTGAAGAAAACGCGGAAGCTAACATACGAACTTAGGGCGAAGAGCTAACAATGCCGGATTGATGTTCATGAGAAGTAGCCCAAACGTTATAGCAAAGAGAAGCACCTACAAGCACCGTCATTTTACCGATTGCATGTAGCAGGTGCTACTTTTGCGCTAAATTTTGAACACTAAACTGTCTGCGTTCCTTCAAAATCCGTGCCGACGCTTTGATTTTTTACGGGCAGACGTCCTCTTCTTCTCTGCCACACCCCATAATTTTACGAGCTACACGGCGATTTTTTATAGCTAACGTGCGCGTGCTTGTTGCCTGCTACTCCTGCTGTTGCAGGACATTGTGTGTGATGTGGTTTGTTGACACGAGGCGTATGTCCGCTATATTTCCGTGCTATGTATGCCTTCCTGCTCTGTAAAGAACCCATACGCTAAAATTTCGGCTAAAATATCGGCTCAAAATATAGACTAATATATATAGATCCATGTACAATAACAATTATGAAGCTTTTAACACGTTGTTTACTACACCTAAGAACTGGGTTGCATACTACATGACATATGTAACATCAAACCTAGAAAAATAAACATTACCAGGCGGGTGATATAAAGGGGTGTCTTCTTGCTGCAACCGTCAGATTCGTCCCCTTCAAGGGTTTATAGTTTCCGCGCACATATTGAAATGCTCGCCCCCCCGATCCCTCTTGTTTAAACGCACCACCTGAAATCAAAAACTGCCAGAGTAGTAAACACTACCAGCCAGCTGATATCATCTTATTATCTATCTAGCCATCCATGCCGTAGCTTCAGCTCATCTCCGCCCCCCCCCCCCCCCCCCCCCCCCCCCCCCCCCCCCACCCCCCTTTGTTCCCCGCCCAGTTCGTTCAAACGCCCCACTTACAATCGAAATCGGCCAGAGTAATAAACACTTCTGAGCAATTGATATCACGTCATTATCTTTCTAGCCATCCATGACGTAGCTTTCATTAATCCCCCCTCCCCCCCTCCAACGCCCCCTCCTTCCCCACACCCCGCACGATCGCCTAGACCCAGCACCGCGCGTATAGCAAGCCCCTACATATATGATTAATACGCGCGATCGGAGGATCACACACAATGTTGCGAACATCAGTGTCGACCAAATCCTTGATCTCACAGCTAGAGTGTATTTTAATATTATATGTGACCTAAATCTCTTGAAAACCCCTCCCCCCCCCCCCTTTTTTTTCTTTTTTTTCCTCGCTTTCTCTTGCTTAAACGCCCCACCTAGTGTCGAAATCCGCCAGAGTAATAATCACTTCCACGCCCTGGATATCGCCTCATTATCTTTTTAGAGCCATCCATGCCGCCGCTGCAATTCCCAACCCCCCCCCGCCCCCAACG
Source organism: Undaria pinnatifida (assembly GCA_012845835.1). Lineage (NCBI taxonomy): Eukaryota > Phaeophyceae > Laminariales > Alariaceae > Undaria > Undaria pinnatifida. The sequence goes on from JABAKD010000010.1 coordinate 10,698,413, forward strand.
CCCCCTCCTTCCCCACCACCCGCACCATCGCCTAGACCTAGCACCACGCGTATGGCAAACCCCTACATCTATGCGACCTAAAGCCCTCCCCCCCCGCCCCCCGCCCCCCCCCGCCACATCCCCCCCCCCTCCCCCACAAAAGGATTTATAGTTTCCACGTACAAATTGACCTGCTCCAACCGTCCCCTCCCCCCCTTCCCCCCCCCTCCCCCCCTCCAGCTCCCTTTTTGATCAAAATCAACCCCCCACGTCCTTAAAAACTCCGCCCTCTCCGCGGCGGTTATTCGACTTACAGGATTCACTTGATAAACTGATGTATTTCCTTCCGCAGCGGTCAGATTTTGTCCCCCTCAAACACGGGTTTTATAGTTTCCGCGCACAGACTGCCTAACATCACCCTGTTGACCCTGATAGCTACACTGTAGTTGCAAGGGGAGTCGCCGACCTATATCCTTAATGAGGACACACAACCCGTAATACGCGCGATCGGAGTATCACACACAGCTTGCAAAGATGAGTTTCGACAAAATATTCGATCTCACAGCTGGAGTGTATTTCAATTTTTATAATATATCGGATCGTCCGATATATCGAAAAATATCGTTACCGATTCACAGCCCTACTTTTTTGGGGGAAAAAATTACTTGAGGTTAGTATGGGGAGTTGTTTTGGGCCCCCGCCATCCAGAAAGATGTAAAAGCAAACATTGCTGCCTCTAGATGTTGTTATGATATTGCCCTTGGAGCCTAACGAGACACAGGATCTAAAATTTGGACACGGTATATAAAGGATGTTGAAGCGGGTACTCCCCTTAGGTGACCTTCCAACTAAAAATCCATACCCCCATCCAACCGTAGTTACGAACGCCTACGTGAGGAAAAGCGCTCAGGCTAACAATGCCATTCGTTTGCGCTGCACTGTACGTAGTAGAACGATAGCTTAGGCCTTCAAATGATAACGCGACAGACTTTCAAGATTTCCCGTAATCCTAATATACGAAGAACTCGTATTTGCAGGCAATCCTAATATACGATGGACTTACATTTGCAGGCATTCAAGCATAGTGCGAATAACCCTATACGCAGCCCACCCTGATGAGGCTCATATATATGCAAAAAACGAAACGCAAGGCTCGGGGAAAGAAACGCAGTTATTACCAGGGCTGTTGACGGGTCATGGTCCGGCCCACATGTCAGGTCACGCGATATTAAAAAAACTCGCGGGTCGAGTCGGCTCGGGTCGGGAGGTAATCGACATCCCATGGGTCGGTTCGTGTCGGATCGGGTCGGGGGGTTTCAAATATCACGGATCAGGCCGGGTCAAACTGATCCGAATCGACTGGTATACCGAGGAGCGATCCAACCCGTGAAAAGCCCTGGTTTTTCCCACCAAAATGTGGGGCGGGTGCTACGATAGGGGGTGTAACACTTTTTCTTTTTTGTTCTTGTTGCTGAAAACGCTTTCAGGGAATGACGGCAGAGCTTCTTAACCCCTAAAATCGTCAGAATTCATTACCTTCTCTGATTGTTTTGCGTTTGTTTTCGTCGTATATACCAACAGAAGTAGGTCACGGGAATATTCATCGGGTACGATCACTTTTAGTTTATCTCCAACGTAAACCATTGTTGCTTTTTATTGCCCTAGAGGGTGTATTTAGCATAGAACTCCTCAAGCGAGGAGCCTCAGAAAAAAATAATATAATCCTTAGCATCTCTACCGTAGGGTGCGGTCGTGGCGTCCTTAAAACCCTCTTGCCGCGGCTCGAATTCACGAGACTTTACTATTTTCTCCTGAATTACGGTAATGCCGAAAATGGAAAGGAAAGCGCTCTACCCTTGTATGGGACACGAAAACTACCTACGAGGAAGCCTCCTGTATTGGTAGTAGTAGCGGGAGTAGTAGTAGTAGTATTCGTAGTAGTAGTAGAAGTAGTAGTAGTAGTAGTAGTAGAAGTAGTAGTAGAAGTAGTAGTAGTAGTAGTAGTAGTAGTAGTAGTAGTAGTAGTAGTAGTAGTAGTAGTATGGTCTAGTATGGCCCTTGTCTTGGAGCTACGAGCGACGCACAGGCACATCGCCCAGATGTGCTCACTCCTTTTTGCTCACCATCAGCTCTCATCTGCTAAGCAAATTAATCATCAATCAACATATCTGCTTGGGGTCGCCGAACAACATCTTCTCTGCTAGAGCTCTCTCACTCTTACAGGCTCACCTAACCGTGGCCTTCTTTTGCCTCAAATCATATATATAGGCTATGTCTTCATCGGGTCATCCGAAAGCGAGCCTACGAGCGTACACCAACTAAGAGCTGATACACGCCACATGCCATCTCATATGTAAGAGGGTTTAATAGGTTATGAGCCTCGCGCGCGTCAACGAGGAGAGCGGCATCACGGATTCAAGGTCATCACCGCTGAGGACGGCTGATCAAGAAATCTGCTAGTGCGGCCTACGGAAGCTTCTTCTACATTCGTACACCAACTAAGAGCTGATACACGCCACATGCCATCTCATATGTAAGAGGGTTTAATAGGTTATGAGCCTCGCGCGCGTCAACGAGGAGAGCGGCATCACGGATTCAAGGTCATCACCGCTGAGGACGGCTGATCAAGAAATCTGCTAGTGCGGCCTACGGAAGCTTCTTCTACATTCATCTCTACAAGTACGACGAGAGTGCGACGAGAAGCTTATGACGGAGGAATACCGGTACTTCGTTGGAAAGGCGCGGTGAGTGAGTGAGCATATCTAGAGGACCCTACGCACTCAATCAGAGCAATTGATGCCAGAGCTGTGATAGAGGTACCCAAAGGTATAGAACTCCACCACATCACAGGTTGTACTAAATCAACCATCCACGCGCACGGGACCCTTGTTGCATCGCCAAGGACCCCAAAACCAAACCTCGATATACTCGAGTAAATAACTGCTTGCCTCGATTCCAAATAAGCGAGTCGTTCTGAGCAACAGCGGTGCAGAGGCAACTCTCCACAGTACAAGCTACTGTCTGTTAATATAACTATGACCTCTAGTTCAAGGACTTAACGTGTGATCATCGTGATAGGCCGACCAAAATTGGAGCCCAACGCACCTCTCGTTGAGTGCGGACCAAAGGCTTCACGTGTGATCATCGTGGTAGACCGACCAAAATTGCCCAACGCACCTCGTTGAGATTGCGGGCCAAAGGCGTGACTTCTCAGAAAGGACTCGCCAAACTCCAAGCGACAAGCTATATTGAGAGCACTCCCGGCAGTAGAGTAGCTGTCCGTTAAAGGAGACTCTTATCATCAAGGACTAGTGCAAGCGAGCAACCCGCACCCAGCAGCATCCAGATCCGTACTGCTGAATTTTTTGGAATTTCGAAAAATTTCGGAAATCTCCATAACGCCTTGGATTTCTACACAAGCACCACTACTGCACTTGAAACGGCTGTTTAATGCAGCAGCTCGTATCATACGTGCGGCGGGATTACTGGTACTACTACGCTGCTGTCAAAGTACCGACATCATGCAAGACATCTGAGTGAACTGCTACCTGGTACCTACTCATCATCATGGGGGAAGCCAACAGCAGCACTTCACTCGCCAACGCCATTAAAGGACTAAGGACGTTCGATGAGCGCAGCCCAGCCGATTCTCGAGATTGGTATAAACGATTGGCGGTTGTAATTGGAATACCCAGACGCGATATCGCTAACCTCATTAAAGGGCATCCTCGACCGACCGAAGCGACGGCGGGTACGGGATCTTCACCAGCACTCGCACAAGAAGTCGCAGCTTATGAAAGGGCAAATCAAGACCTGTACGCCATGCTTTTTCTACTAACGGAGAAACCAGCATCTCTACTTGTACTCAAGCACGAGGACGAGACTGGGACGACCGGTGACGGACAAAAGGCCCTGCATGAGCTTGTCTCGGTGTGCAACAAGGTCACTGACGAAGTGTTCCGGGCGAAAATGGACAAGCTCGTCAACTCCAACATGGAGCAAGGAGAAGATCCGGACTCCTACTTTATGGAAAAGGAGCTCGCGCGCTCTGAGCTCGAGAAGATGGGCGAGACGATTTCCGATCGCAGGTTCAAGGACATCTGTGTACAAGGATTTACGGCGGAGTACAAGGACATCAAGATGATGATGTACCGAGACCCGACTTTCGACGTCGGTCAGATGCAAAGCACGATGCGCCACCTTTATTTGGATGATCTTTACTGCAACAGAGACACCAGGATCGCTGGTCGTGGCGTAGCCATGACTGCGGCATCAACTTGCAGTCATTGCGGAAAGCAAGGGCACTACGCCCGCAACTTCTGGAAAAGGAAGGACGACAACGACAGCAGATCTACAGGCGCCCACGACAAGCAGAAGAAAAAGGAATCTTCAGACGGCAAGGCAGCATCCAAGGTTGGAGCTGAGCACAAGTGGTGTTATGTACACAAGACTACCTCGCACGACTACACGGAATGCTACAAACAAGGAGCGCCACGCCCACCGCAGAGTGGACGCGCTCACACTGCCTCTGCTGTACAAAGCGCGAGCACACGCCCCAACGACGACGAAAAGCCGTCCCTTAGTTTCGACGGTTGTTTCGTAGAGGGATTCGCGTTAACAGGGCTGCTAGCTGGTAGCGGCAACAGGGGTTTTCACCCCAACAGCGACGGTAGCGGCGACAGGGGTGTTTACCCCAACAGCGACAGTTTTACGATGATTGTGGACAGCGGCGCGTCGGACCACTTAATAGACGAGGAGCTGTTTCCAAGACTGCCGAAAAGCATGAGGGGTTACAAGAAGCTAAAGGACCCGAAGGCCATCATGACCAACGGGAACAAGAAGGTATTCGCAACAGCAATATGCACCATCTGGGGATACATCATCAACCCGGCTGGCAAGTGTGTTCCCGTTCGTACCCCGGCAATGTTCGTACCTGGACTGGAGCGCAACGTCTTCTCCTCCATCAAAGCAATGCAATCAGGGGTAAGCACTATCCTCGGGACGGGAAACCCCCACTTGCAGTTCGACAGCAGCACTTCGCTTCCGCTCACCCAACACCCAGAGGGCAAGGGTCTATGCTCTTACGACGTATTTCTTCGCACCCTGGGCGGCACAGCTGATACGTCATCAACGCCTGCTGTAAATCCTGCAGCACAGGCAAGCAACGACGCCAATCGAGGCGATTACACCTTAAAAAAAAAACAAGAATTCTGCACCAATTCCAGCATTGCCATGGAGCACACCACAATGGTAACGGCCCAACTGAAGAGGGTATCCGCGCGGTATGGACAGAGTCGTGCGACCCAAAAGGAGTGAACACCAACAGGCGGAAAAAACACGCCTAAAGAGGCTACTGCCACGAAGACTGAGCGCCAACATGTGCAAATCCCGGACATCACACCCGAGAAAACCATTGTCACTGAGACGGAGCGCTTTTGTGCGCTAGTCCAGGTCATGCTACATTACTACGAGAACAACATTTTGGAAGAGGAAAAGTAATCGACAACAGCCGGAGCGTCATCGACGGGAGCTGGAGCATCCTCATCAGAAGAAGAAAAGTCATCATCACCAGAGGTTGGAGAATCGTCATCAAGGGTTGGAGCACTACCGCAAGAAGTTGGGGTGTCCTTGACAGGAATTACACCTGCTATTCTGCCCAGGGACGCACATTCTACTATAACTGGGGCCGCATCGGATGTACCGCATAACGAGACTGCCAGTACAAGACCCAATCCAAGAGTCGAGGATAGCGTCGACAACACGCACGCAACAAGAGCATCGGGAACAACCCCGCCGACCACGTGTGTAAACTTCACCTGCACCGAGAGAGACCCGTTTCGGATCCCGGAGGAGGAAAACCGGGTGATTAAAATCCCCAACGACATACTAAGATGCCATCCACTTCACGGATCAGCATCGCCTGGAAACACTGGAACCGGAATTACCGGAGCTGGGATCTCCATAGCATCTTCGCATGGGATCGTCGGAGCAACGTCATCTGGATCACCATCGCACACCGGAGCAATTGCATCCGAGGTCACTGGATCAACTTCATCTTGGATCACTGGAGCATCAGCTGGACCAACAGCATCACATGGAACCATTGGAATCGCTGGATCATCGCCATCTGGGACCACCGGACCATCAGCTGAGCCAAGGGTCGACGGATCGACAATGTCCGCTACACCCGGGATCACACCAGCTACTTTTGAGCCAAGCTTTGGAGCTAAGCTCAACAACGAAACAGACCGACAGGAGGAGGTTCACACGCTCATGACAGCAAAAGGACAGCCACTGGCAAGCCCCGAGACAGGATCTGCGGAATCAACACAGGACGACCAAGAGCCACTGGCGACATCTCCGGCATTCGTGTACACCCGCAAGCCAACCTCAAGCTTCCTCTCTATCCTGAACGACGAGCCCATAAACATCGAGGCCAAGACGCAGAGACTGGCTGCATAATTAACAGTCGAGGCGGAGCCGATGACGGCAATGTTTTGAGAGAAATAAATCTACCTACCACTCCAACTTCAAGATGGAGTTAAGCTTCTAAGTTCAAGCAACGGACAACACACTAAGCACATCTTGAAACGTCTACACCAACAATGTCTACATCAACAAGGTCAAGCCACTGGAATTGTGAAATGCTTTATATCTTTACCAAAACTGTACGTAGAGTATCGCATGCTCTCTTTGTACGGGGCGAGCAGAGACAACGACCGGTGTTGTGCATGGTTTGGACAATGCGAAATATCGCAATTAATGCCAAGGAAAGAGTACAAGTTGAATAGGTATTTTGACTGGATAGTTGAAGCTTACATTTGACTACGTCATGTCCGGTACTGCAGGATATATACGACCGGAAAAACCCGCCACCTGGACAAGTGCACACGGAAGGTTAAGATACACGAGAGGTGATGCCTCTCTATAATAAGTGGTCTTATCCAGCTGTAAAACGCTGGCAGTGCCCCTTTGTTCCTTTGTTTGAGGGCGGCAGGAACATTGGTAGGCTGTTCACTCCTATGATTGTTGCGGAATGATGAACACATTCACTGTTTTAGACTACTGCAAACATCTTCTATTCCTTGGTTGATTAACCGATTGGAATATGGTTCACGTCTGATGATTCTAGTATTGTGAGCTACCTGGTAGTAAGTTAACTTGCATGAATATGCAGAAGCACGTATAGTGTTGGAGCAGGATTTTCGCGTCCGCTTATTTTGTGTTCACCCCTCGGGTATTTTAGCAAGATGAGTTTGCTCTACGCAAAACATTTTTCCCAACATTCATCATTGTTGCTGCATGCATTTCTGTTATGGAGTTTTTTAGCATGAAACGCAGAGTGAGAGAGTGTTAACTTAACGGGAGGCGGTATTAGAGATGCTACTTGTCAGTAACCATCATCTCGATACTTGATAACACTTAAAAGTCATCTGATATACATCACGAATTGTTCGTACAACAGACAGTTATAATAAGTCTGTTAGATGTCGTTTATCGATGCAGTACGTAGCAAGCACCAGTCTCAGCAGCAATATCTTGGATACATGATGCACAGCAGCTTGCTGGTTAGTCATATCCAAAAGCTGGTACATGTAGTACGTACGAGTAATGTTAGTACGAAAACTAATGCGGCGCAATAACGTACGGTTAGCAACGTTCATGGAATATGATTTTAGGTTGACCGCCGGGACGTTGACGTAGCTAAGCTCCCAGAAGCAAACCTCAGGGAACATTGCCATAGGTACGGTAGACCACGAGCAAGCCTCAGGAAACGTTGCCGTAGGTAGATCAGACAACTACCCGTAGAGTACATCTGTCCGTAGATTAAGGCGTTGTGCCGTCTCGATCAGGTGATGATCAGGCCCACCTCGATCACTCCTCTTTGCTCACCATCAGCTCTCATCTGCTGAGCAAATCAATCATCAATCAACATATCGGCCTGGGGTCGCCAAACAACATCTTCTCTGCTAGAGCTCTCTGCTCTTACAGGCTCACCTAACCGCGGCCTTCGTTTGACTCAAATCATATATATAGGCTGTGCCTTCATCGGGTCATCCGAAAGCGAGCCTAGGAGCATACACCAGCTAAGAGCTTACACACGCCGCATGCCATCTCATATATAAGAGTGATTAACAAAAGGTAGAGGGCTCTTCAAGGTAGAGCGTTGATTAGACAGCGCGCTATCTTTTACCCGCCATTTTCTTGTTGTGCATACTGCCAGGTATCGTGTATATTCACTCCAAAAACTAACTCACACTGCTGTAACACGTATTGTTTCATGCACATTGAATTCTACAGATGTCTGGTTCTGTCCCCCTCAATGCGGGTTATACAGTTTCCGTGCGCAGAACAAGGCTGAACGTCTTAGTCCTGTTGACTCTGGCACTAGCAGGGGAGTCACCGACCTGTATCCTTCACGAGGGTACACGCTCCGTAATACGCGTGTTCGAATTACCACACGCAGCTTGCAAAGCTGAGTTTTGATACAAAAATCATTTTTGGTCGATCTCACAGCTGAATGGAGTGTAGTTTCCATTTTTTTAATATATCATGTACGCATACTCACAAGAAGAGGTATTCGCCAGTCGGTCTTCAATTGCACGAGGGAGCACTGTGGTAGCCCTTTAAACAACTGGATGGAGGGAATACATTTATTTCCACTCTAATTTCACGTTGCTTGCCGCAAAAAAATACGAGGGCAGTCAATGGTATGATAGGAGAGAACATTGCTGTGGTAAGCCTTTGAGCGACTGGACAAGAAATTCCACTATAACTTTCAAGTATTATAGTTCGCCGCAATAAACAAGGGCGTTTCTAAAGCCACTCTACTAGTAGTATGTGGCGCTGATTTTTCGCGGGGGAGCATGTCTCCCAAAGACGAACCCCGACCGAACGAAGTTGTTGTTGTTGTTGTTGTTGTTGTTGTTGTTGTTGTTGTTGTTGTTGTTGTTGTTGTTGTTGTTGTTGTTGCTGTTGTTTTCGTTGTTGTTGTTGTTGTTTTTGTTGTTGTTTTTGTTGTTGATGTTGTTGTCGTCGTCGTCGTCGTTGTCGTCGTCGTCGTCGTCACATTGACTCGAATAATAATCAAGCCCGTGGTCACAGGAGAGACTACTCCACAGTAGTCACGCTCTGAAGTGGAAGAGTCGCCAGGGGTTCGACAAGAGAAAATATAATGCCCGTGAATACACTACTTCCACACAACACAGATTCTCGTCCGAACGCATAGCCTCTTTAGCTCATAGAATTGCAACCACGCACTTCTTGTAGGGACAAATTACTCGGAAATAGTGTAAGATCCCTTTTGCAGTGGTAAAACAAAAGGGTTAACATGGAGAACCAACGGGAACCACCAGAAAATTATTACCGTATTATACATACGTGCCTGGTACGTGAAATAAAAATGATGTACCCTGCCTTGCTGGTATGTTCTTCACATCGCAACTATTAACAATCAATTACGGAAAAGCGCGAAACGAGTTTTAATCTTTCAATGCCCTTGTCCTCTTCCTTTTGAATCCTACTACTACTGCTTACTCTGTAAGAGAAGTAGTAGTTACACCTCAGGGAGTTATTTGCTGTTTGTTTCCTCGTATACTCAATTGATTCGTGCTCTGTGGTTGTCCCTCGCTCGACGCGTGGAGGACCTGGACCTGCCAGAAAGAAGGAAGAGAGGTGTATTATAAAAATAAAAATACATTCCAGCTGTGATAATCGAAGATTTTGTCGAAACTCATCTTTGCACGCTGTGTGCGATACTCCGATCGCGCGTATTACTGGGTGTATGTCCTCATTATGGATATAGGTAGGCGACCCCTCTTGGAACTACAGTGAAACTTGTACCAGGGTCAACAGGGAGATGGTTAGTCAGTCTGTGCGCGGAAATTATAGAACCCGTTTTTGTGGGGGACAAAATCTGACAGCTGTGGAAGGAAATGCATCAGTTCATCAAGTGTATCCTCCTGTAAGTCGTACAACCAGTGAGGAGAGGGCGGGGTGTTCCAAGGGAATGGGGGGGGGAAGGGGATTCACAACAGATTTAAGTCGCATAGATGTAAGGACTTGCTATGCACGTGGTGCTGGGTCTATTTTAAATAGGTGATGGTACAGGTGGTGGGGAAGGAGGGCGCGTGGGGGGGGGGGGCGGGGGGGTGAATTGGAGCTACGGCATGAATGGCTAGAGAGGTATATATAATAGCAGTAGTAGTAGCGGTAGCAGTAGTGGTAAGTAGTAGTACAGTGGTTTTATATAGTAGTAGTCGGGTGGAGGAGGAAAAAAGGCGCACAGAGCTTCCCATCATGTGGCAGATCAAGCGAGAGAGTGGAACCCACATGGTGGGAGAATGACTGATTCTACGATGATAGCTCCCCCTCAAAACCAGCGATTTTCTTAAACGAGCGTTTCGTCATGATATCATGGCTGCTCGACACGAGGAAGGATGCTATTAACAAAAGGTCTCTGCATTTATATTTTATTGTGCGCAAGGTCCATCGAACGATGACGTCGGGGTTTCAAGGGGCACCGTATTTCAGGAGATACGACCAGGATGGAGCTGGTTTCAAAACCGGCGATTTCGTTCAAGAAAAGCCAAAGTTGTTAGTTGGGGGGGCTACCGTAGAACGACTCGATCGACTGTGAATTGTACAATCAAGGAGGAACGGAATGTGTTACGAGGAAGAGACGAGGAAAACAGACGGGTGGGTGTGAAATATGGGTAAGTTTGTAGTGTTTGTTATGTAGCACTACCCACTGAGCTACTGGTGTCACGCTATATATACATAGCTGTCAGATTTTGTCCCCCTCAGAAACGAGTTTTTTTATAGTTTCCGCGCACAGACTGACTAAAATCATCCTGTTGACCCTGATAGCTACACTGTAGTTGTAAGGGGAGTCGCCGACCTATATCCTTAATAAGGACACACAACTCGTAATGCGCGCGATCGGAGTATCACACACAGCTTGCAAAGATGAGTTTCGACGAAATCTTCGATCTCACAGCTGGAGTGTATTTTCATCTTTTATAATATATACATGTTGACCCTGATAGCTACACTACCGTAGTTGCAAGGGAGTCGCCGACCTATGTTATCCTTAATGAGGACACACAACCCGTAAATAATACGCGCGATCGGAGTATCACACACAGCTTGCAAAGATGAGTTTCGCTTGGCTGGAGTGTGTTTTTATTTTTTATAATACACAACCAACAAATATATGTTTTCGAGTTCGTTCTACGATTCTCCTCGTCGACTTCGTAACGGAGATCTCTGGGGCTCTTCCCTCGCCACGTACCAGCGTCTAGGAATACAGTATCATATCAACTATTATTCATCATGTCGCTCTAACAAATATGAAGTCGGTGAGATTCGAACCCACGACCCACGACACATCTTTTTCTTTTTTTTTTCGAGCATGCTCGCTGGAGACATGACTAGTACGTGGCGAGGGGAAAGCCCCGGAGATCGCTGCTACGAAGTCGGCGAGAATCAATCAACGAACTTGAAAGCATTGCTTTCATTGGTGATGCAGCACCACCCGCTGAGCTACCGAGTCACGTGACTCAGTAGCTCAGTGGATAGTGCTATATAGCTAACCAACAACAGTAGTAGTAGTAGCTCAGTGGATAGTGCTCTAGACTATATAGCCAACAACAGATACATCAGAAAGTAGCCAGAAAACGATCGTTTTCCTAGGAGACAGATAGATAGATGGTGCCCACAGACGGCCAAGGAGGAAGGAGATAAAACAATACCAGGTAGACTATACGGAAGAAACGTACTGAGCGCCCAAATACTGGAGGTGTCTCTAGTATTAATAGGTGTAGGAACGGTGCTGCTCCACCTCGACAGGGTGGTCAAATGACCACGGCTATCAACAAAAAAGTACGCCCCCCACCCTCCCCTTCCCCCCTCGGTCTGCGTCTGGAAATGGCCCACACCAGAAAACAGATTATCATGCCATTTGACACGATGAGCCGCTGTCGTCCATGTGCAAGAAAGAAAGTACGCGCACAAACCAGCAGTTCTTCCTCGGATGCAGTTCGCCCTCCATGCGACTCACGGGAGCCGCGCTTTTGGTGCAAGCGATAAGGTCTGTCTCATCGATGAAAAAAACCGGACGTGCCCCGTCCCGCGGCGGCATCGTGCGGATGCGAGGGTCACAACAAAAGCCTCATAGTATTATTGCGGTCATGCATGGAATGGGTATACACCCCGCCCTCTTCCTCCTTGCCGCCACAGTTTTGACGCTCCCGGCTGCGTAGGGGCCACAGCAAAACTAACACCGCCTCTACGCCAAACCATAAAGAAGCCTGATGGATGGAGGTCGTTCGCGATCTACGCCCCAGCACACACCTCTGCATGTATTTAATAATTGTCTGTGATAATTTCCGGGCCCGTTCGGCGCGGACAAATATAACTATCGGAAATAATGCTTGTTTACTTTACGTCCAGTGGCTGTCGTCAACATGTTTAATCATTCAGAAGTTGGCGTCCGATATCTACCACAAGGTGTATAGACTATGGGGTATATACGACAACAACAGGTTGCGTCGTATTGTTGTGTACCTGCCTACCAGGTCAGGAGTCTGTGAGTGATGTTTTGCAGCCGCTCGCCCACTCACACATACCAAGCAGCACCAACCACTATATTCTCGGTCTCGCCCCTATCGGCCGCCGTCCGGAACATGACCCGGCATGTTGGAGCTATCAGCCTCTCATTGTGCGTCCGTCCGCTGTTTGTTGTACTGCTGTACGGTCCCCGCACAGCGCACAGGCAACACTTATATGAGCGAGCGACAGCCTCGAGAAAAAAACAAATCTGGAAACAACTGACAAATCTGAGTGCGAAAAATCGTGATGCATCCCCTCCAAAATATGCCAAATGTTGTGTATTGGAAAACCCTTTTGTAGTATTGCAGCGCAGCTCGCAGCTCGAGCTAAGACAACCAAGAGAGAGAGAGAGAAGTCGAAGGGAGTTTGTGGCAGGCAGATATAGAGGAGACCCTAGGAGAACCTCTTATCTTACCCCCCACCGGAAACTCCAGGACTCGATCGCTCTTTCTCTGCTTTGTCACGAGCCAGACCATGGAGGATGCTGTGGTATCGCCGTCGCCGGCAAGCGTATCCCCGACACCTTCCGCTGCCTCGGCGACGCTGGCGCCGGCTGCAACTGTGTCCAAGGTAGACTCGTTGTCTCTGCGCATGCTGCAGCGCTCGCTGGTCACTGAGGCGGACTCGAAGGTGCGCACCGTTTTCATCCATGGAAAGCTTAGTGATCTGTGCTCAAACGAATTGCTATTTTCGGCTCTGTTTTGACGTTGTGCTGCGCTTGACTTGGAATCAACATGGTTCGAACACGTATCATACGTAGCAGCAGCTGCTGTTTTGTTTTTACACCATATCCCACATGTTAGCTTGATGGAATAGGATGTGCGGAGGCTATCATACGTTCAGAGCTGCTGCTACTGCTGCTGCTGCTGCTGCTGCGGCTGCTGCTGCGGCTGCTGCTGCTGCTGCTGCTGCTGCTGCTGCTGCTGCTGCTGCTGCTGCTGCTGCTGCTGCTGCTGCTGCTGCTGTGCAATGGTACCATAATCACACACATCAGCTGCACATCACATGTTGTTAGCACTGCTGTAGTCCAAGGTGCTCGTTGTCGTGGTGTTCGGTCTTGCTGGCCGTTGCCCACCAAGGCTTGCCACGAAACAAAAGTTGACCCCATGTCTCGTCTGTCCGCGGGCCGTCTGCTTTTTTTTTTCTTCTCTTCTTTAAATATTTGAAATACGTCAGCTGTAAGTTCGATCAATTTGACCCCTTTAGAGCCCCAAAAATAAGAAACCCTCCATCCAAGTAGTAATTTTGCCCCGAAAACGGGTTTCAGTTGTAACGGCGTTAAGGGCTGATACTCATTTTTGCAAGCCCCGTGATCCGTGATACTCCGGTCGCGCGTGCTCACTTTTTGAAATGCTTGAATCCCCTGGATTTTGTCAAGGCGAATGGGACACAGAGACACGTGACAACCACGGCCAGTGTCGATCGCGCAATTGGCCTGTAGTCCGTGCTGCGGTGGTTGTTTCGGACGTCGTTCGTAATCGACTGTCGAAAAACTTTGTTCTGCCGGCAAACTCGTAGACCCCCGATCCCGTGTGGAAAACGCCGGACAAAGACATGCAATTTTCCTTTTCCTTTCATTTTCTTGTCTCTTGACCGCGTGCACCCGTACTATATAATTGCCCCGTCCATAGTCATTCCTTTCTTTGGAACTGAAGTGGGACCTTCTCGATACTGGTCCTTGTACGTTCATCCCTGGTATATATACGCTGGTATATTATCATCCTCATATCTATCATAACGCACGTTTTATTTCTTTCTTCATACACATCTACTTTCCAGCTTCTGGACAAGCCGTGGCCACAGGGGTCCCTCCTCCCCCCCGGTTCTCGCCTTCAATTTTTATCGCGCATAGGGTTCAGTAATCCCGCTGCTCGTCGATTTTTCATCGAGTGTTGCTAAAAAGCTCACGCTCCCGCGCTTTCCGCAAGTCAATTTGTGCACAAGAAAAAGTCCCCACGAATGTATACGAGTATGCACTCGGGTAGATTCGAACTCTCGAAACTGACCTATACCAGGCTCGAAGATAACCTGTTACGCCACCAGGGCGACCGGTACATACCACGATGGGAGTCGACGAGGGAAGAAAGGGCGTGAAGTCCTTTTCTCGCGATAATAAGGAAGGCACGCACCGTCGTAGAGGGGAGGAGGAAGAAGAGCCTGCTTAGTGACCCTGGGTCTGAGTTACGTCTGGGAAGGGAGAAAGAGAAGGAAACAGTGCGAAGATCATAATAGATGAAATGAGCAAAAAAACACGGTAGGGACTATTTTCAACGTAAACGCTGACGAGTTGAAAGCGCGAGAGCGTGGGTTGTTAGCAACGAATCGATGAAAATCGACGAGCATAAAAGCTGACGAGTGAGAAGGCTGAAACCTACCATGTGCGATAAAAATGAAGGCACGTACCGGGGGGGGGGAGGAAAGACAAGTATGACCACGGCTTTTGTCCAGAAGGTCGCTGAGGACAACACCTCTTATGGGATGAGCCAAAGAGTGAAAAGTGATTATTAAAAAAGAAAAAAACGTAAACCTACAGAAAATGGTGTGCCCCATGACAAGATGGCCAACTGACCCACTGATCTGTCCGGCTTCATCTGCTAATCATGGCTCGCCGTGTCATACCTTTATGGTTTTGGCGTTGCAATGAGCCCTCTCTCGACCCTCCCTGATCATGTGTACTCTCATCAGGAGGTATCAGATCATCATGTCACCTTTGTTGCGACTGGTTCATGCTCCCATTGATTTCACAAACAGAATATGGCAAGGGGGCGAGCTGATCCAACGTACTCGTCCAAACTCCTGATAGATCAGGGCAGATCGTGTCATGGATACCTGAGTGCCCTTCGTAGCGACCAGGTCATGCCCCCATTGATTATACAGACAAGAGCAAGGTGCCAAGCTGATCCAACGTACTTGTACTCCCATCAGATCAGATCAGATCATACCCTACGATTCGTAGATACCCGTGGTACTCTCTTGTTTGCGACCATTCATGCGCCTATTGATTATGCATACGTATGTATACGATAAAGGGCAAAATGGCATGCTGATCCAACCACCCCGCTCGCCTTTTGTCCCCCCGCAATCAAAGATGTCAGGAGACGCCACTTTACCCCTTGACCGACGGCACATTTCCAATAATGTACCTTGACTGACGGCAAACTACTAGATTTTAGTCTGGAAATATCGGTTTGACATCCTTGACCGCTTGACGTTTTCCCTTGACTGACCGTCTCCTGACATCCTTGCTCGCCGTACGCGTTTGTGATTGGTCCGCAGGTTTACGAAAAGAACCTGCACGACACGATGGCAGAATTCCCGGAACTGAGGAAGCAGCGGAGGCTCGATTACTACAGGTCAGGAGCTACAGCAGCCCTATGTAGGGGTCCCCCAGTCAGGCGGTTGTGTGCCAGAGCGATATGACCGCTTTATTGGGGGAAGCCGACTTATTCATATCCAGGTTTTGTGTACAATTCTCCAGTCGCGCAAAGCAATTTTGACCGCCTTATATCGGGAGACCGCCTTATACCGGGAGACCGCCATATACCGGGAGACCGCCTTATACCGGGAGACCGCCTTATACCGGGAGCCCGCCTTATGCCGGGAGACCTCCTTCTTTAGACCGCCTTGTTGGAGGACCCCTACTGTACAAACTAATGTTGCGAGCGAAGCTAGTTTCTAACTTGTGACGACGGCGCCGAGAAACCGTGCTCGTTTCCAGCCCCTCGTGCCGAAATCTCGGTGTCCTTTGTTTCGTCCGACGACCATGATACGTTTTAGAGAGGTCAGGCCTCCTAAAATTGAAATCTAACAAGGGTGTGTTTGGTAAGGTATATACTCTGCGAGTACCCGGGTTATTGTTGTTGTCGTTGTTTTGTCGTTGTTGTTGCTGTTCCCGCGTTGACTCGCATAATCGAGTTCGTGGTCACAGGACAGGCCGCAGTCATTCCGGGTATATACACCAGGGAACCCGCAAAGTATATACCCGAGTACCTCCACTGGAAATCATATGTTGTACCCGGGTATATACACCCGGACACCCGCAGAGTGTACACCCGAGTATCGCCAGTGGCAATCAAATATTATATACACCCGGGTACCGGCAGAGTATATACCCGAGTATCGTCAGTGACAATTAGATGTGGTACCCGGGTATAATACATCCGGGTACCCGCAAATATACCCGAGAATCATCAGTGGTAATCAGACGTGGTACCCGGGTATATACTCCCGGGCACCCGCAGAGTACGTACTCCAGTATCACCAGTGGCAATCAGATGTGGTAACCGGGTACCCTAGAGTATCTACCCTACCAAACAAACCTTGGCTGTGTAACTTTTGGAGAGGTCTCCAACATGAAATCTAGGTTATTCGCGGGCGGTTGCGGTGCGTACCCACCTGGTATGGGCTTTGACGGTGTGTACCTTTTTTCAATACCCGAGTATCACCAGTAAAACTCAGATGTGATACCCGGGTGCCCTAGAGTATACCCGGTATACCTAACTAAACAAACCTTGTTATGTACACGTTTTGACACGTGGGACAGATCATCGGTCATTTACTTGATCTAGATCCTTCAGGAACATCTGTATGGTCTAGCTCATGTTACCTGATGGCAGCCGTGCGATCTGCATGATCTAGCACATGTTTCCTCGGTTGGATATGAGCTCCACATCAACAGATACTGCGCAGCATTTCTTAACGGCAGCTATGGGATCTACTGTAGGTGATCTAGACGATCTAGATTATCTAGATCGTGATCTATCAGCGGTGAGCACTTTTCCTCCACGGAGTCATCCCACGCTGGCTAGGGGTGCAGCAGATTCTAAGAATTTTCCGAGCTCCTAAGATGAGGAGCTAGCTGAAACATCTCACCATCACCCGCAACATGACTTCGAAGGCGTTCCTTCGCGCAATCCGACCAACATGTCTGCGCGCTAGTCCGAAAGCCAAATGCACTCGTAAAATTAGCTTGCTATCCGACAGTTCCCACACGTCAGAGGCTCAACTGATCAGAAACGTTTCGCCCGAAAAGTGTAACCTTGCCGTGGTATGACTCAGTATATCTATCCGAGTGCGCTTGCGGCACGTATACCTACCTGGTATGGGCTCCGACGGTGTGCACTTTTGTTTTTTGCGGTATGTATCTTGTTTTAGGGCCGTCGCAGTCTATACCTTGCCTGGTAGGTGTTATTCGTGCTCCTGGAGTTAGGCCATATAGTTGGGCCATATATACAGCTTCCCCGATATTTTAGAAGTTGATGTACGTACAGTATATACAGCGGCAGTCCAGCAGTGTTGATGCTGGGTATATATATATTAATACTTGCGGACTTTTTTTCAAAAATACCCTGCGGTAGATGAGGAAAATAAAGCGTAGGCTCGCCACACTTCCACGGTTTTTCGTACATGTTGGGTCTCCAAGCATCCAACATCTGACTGCCTGTGGGCAAATACGATGTACTTGGTCCTTGTCCGCAGCTCGAGAGTAGTGTGGGGAATCGCCCTCGCGGGGACGGTTCGCTCTCTTCCCGTCGTGTTGGAGAACCGTAAGGAAGTGGTATTCCCGTCACCACGTGTACAGCACGAGTACGATGAGGACTTTTTGTACGGGCGACTCTTAAATGCAGTAAATTTTGCGTGGAGAAAAATAAATGGACAAAAGGTGGATTTTCAACCGGCAAACCAAAAAATCAGCAGCTGTTCCGTGCGCGGTCTTTTTATCATGGTTTTGTTTTTTTTTCGTTCATACGTATGGGAATCAGCCATTTCAGAACAGGTACTCTTTTTGTGTTGTTGAGCCAGATTTGAACTCCACGACGAGTGATCCACGCTAGGATGGGCAATCATTCCCCTTCACCACCTCGTCGCAGAAAGTGCACGGAATGAGGAACGGAAACAGAGAAGCCCCTTTTCATGGAGCATCAGCGCCTGTATCCACTGCTGTTTGCTCTTTAAAGTAAAAAAAAGTCACGCTGGATTGTTTTGATCGTCGTACGATTCGAAATTGTCCCTTCGAGGAGACGAAATTGCTTTGCCTAGCGAAGTTCGAGTCCGAACCAACGCATCGGTTTGCTGCTATACGTATCCTGCTCTACTGCTGTACGTAACACATAGCCACACCAGCGGCACACCACTTAAGGGTATGCCACACGCGCATAATGGTGATGCTGCCTGCTGTTGCTTGTGCTGCTGGGCACGGTTGTAGCCTTTTCTGTGTTGCCTGCATTTTCATTGTTGCCTACTCATGGTCGCGTGGGGGAAGAAGCACAAAATTGATTATCGCAAGTATAAATAACCATTGATGAAAAGGTCTTGAATCCAAACGATCCTAACATTTTCGTCCATAATGGCAATGCCGCCCACAACAGCAGCAAAAGACAGGTTGTCGATTACAGCTACGAAGGAGGCCTCGAAAAAAACAACCAGCCACAGTAGAATGGTGCAGATGGATGCGCCACACACGCACGGTGTTGCCTGCTGGTGCTGCTGGGCGGCAGTTTTTTAGCGTTTTGCTCTCTGCGTGTTAGCTGTGCTCATGGCTGTCATGATAGGGCAAAAAACATATCGAATGTTTTCCTCTGGGTCTGGTACGCGCGTATGATGTGCACATATTTTTTGGGTCTTCATGAAAGAGATGGGTAAATCCAATCCTGGGGGGGATGCGGAAACCCAATCCCAGGGGAGATGCGGAAACCCAATCCCCGGGGAGATGCGGAAACACCATCCCCGGGGATGTTGTGGAAACCCGGGGATTTGCCTTATCCATGCCCGAGGCCCAAAAAGTTTGAAAGGCTCGCCACGCGCGACACACTTCACGGATCGCGCCCAAACCTCCGGCAACGTGACCCCAACGGCCGAACTGTGCCCACCCCATCCGACGTTTCGGACAAAGGTGCGAGCACGAAGAGATGTGTCCGAAAAAAAGAAGACAATTATACGTATACATGGTAGTAGCCGTTTCGTGTTCAGCGCCCAGCAGGTTTTAAACTACGTAACACAGAGCGCGATTGTTGTTTTATCCATAGAGGTGCACTTGTTAAGCCCTTTAGAGCCCCCAAATCCCTCCCTATACTAACTTCAAGTAAATTTGTCCCCAAAACGGGTTTCCAGTTGTAAAGGGGTTGAGGTACGGCCTTGAAAGGCCTGCAATTGTCTGATTTGATAGGTAATTGACCGTTTTCGTATGATAGGTTGGCGTTTTATGTTCGGGGTAGTCAGGAAATATAATCGAGGCATGCGCCTCGAGTTTTCAGATGCTATCCGGGGCTCTGTGGAAATAATCAAAAATGCTGCTTCTCTACTACTACGGCTAAGAAAGTGAGTACTCGCCAAAGACCTGCTTAATAGGCAGGCCTGCAGAGGACACACTGTGTCCCCGCCCAATTCCTCAACACTATGGCGTCGTCAGCTTTTATTTTGCCTTCTGAGGGTGGCTGGCTGCTGGAGCTCTATACAGTACCCACCCAAATACCGATCTATGATATGGAGAGAAAAATAAAAGTCCGGCCCGATACGCAATGCCATGGTCTACATCGTAGGCATGCAACGATACATGTTTGCAAATAGAAAAAAATGTATTGAAATTCCGAAATTCCGACGATTTTTGGGTTAAGAAGGCCCGTCATTAAGATTTTTGCCTTGATACCTCTATTATAAGACGCGTGAAAAAAAAACAAATTTAGTCCCCGGCGAATGTCCACGCCGTTTTTTCGATTCAGACCGTGGAATTTTGCACACCTCTTCTATGTGCCATTGCGAAGACCTCACGTGTCGTTTTTTTTTTCTTTTTGGTGATTTCTGATTTTTCGTCAGTTGAGAATTTTTTGGAAAATGTGGCCCACCTTAGACCAATTTTTTTCTGCAAAAAAAAAGAAGAAAAAAACCCGGAGGTCAGGCCTCGGGATGGGCATGTAGAACACGTGTGCAGCATTTCATGGTCCATCTATCAAACACGGCGTGGACATATGAACTTTTGTACGTAAACATGAGTAAGATACGCTATTTGCTTCAAATTACTTGGTTGTAGTGCAGATCCAGTTTTTTCGCTAGATGCTGCTTGATGTTGAACACTGGCAGGTCACACCTTCGATTTTTTGCGCGAAAATCTGTACAGACATGCCTTGGAGTACCTCCAACCGGTTCGTGCAAAATGCGGCGCAATTATTTTTCTCTCCTCCGCTTGGAAAAAGCCTGAATACTATTGAAGAATGTGAATGCCTGCCATTGGTCGATACGAGTTTTGCTCCTAAAGACAGCCCGTGGCCGTTACAAAAGAACTGACCATGTCACCCTCTTACCCTCTACCATTCGTCATGGAGGTCAGTACGATACCAAATATTCACCCTTTGACTGGATGTTGCGAGCGGCATTCGCCGGAGAGAGTTTTTTTTTTTTCTTGTGCGTGAGCCAGCCTGTACGGTAGATCTACTGTAGGTCTATAGATAGAGCTCTCTGGTTTAGGAAAACCTACGGGACGAGTATAACAAGCGAGAAGACAACCACCGTGCGACGATTATTTTCTCCGTTAGACGGTTTCTACGATATAGAGATACTCGTAGGCCTTTTTTTTTTGGGGGGGGGGAGGGGACAAAATCTAAGTGACGAGGGAAGAATCCCTTCTTGAAACCGAAAAAAACTCGTGTCGGAATTTTCAGTGTTATTTTGCAATACCAGGTACGAGTATGATTTTTTTGTATACCTACAGTAGGCCATAAGTTTGTTCACACGGGTTTTTGCGCACTATTTTTTTTCCTCGAGAATGAGCTTTTGAGTAAGAGGTGTAGAGTTAGCACCCCCAGTTCGCAAGGGACCTCAGAAAGGAGGAAAAAATGGTGCACCTCCGGCATAGGAGCAGGTAAGGGTTTGTTGGCATCATATGATACGGGTTGCACGTTAATTTTTCTTAAAAAATAATAAGTGTTTCGGGTGGGAGGTGTAAAGCTAGCTATTAATAGCTCCTCCGCTGTACTCGTCTTTTTTGGTTTGCTTTGTTGAGTGTCCTCTCTCGGTCCTCTTTATAATCATGTTTTCCCCCCCCCGCTAGTTCCACCTGTATTGCCGATCAAAACGAGCAGTTGAAAGAACCTCTGAGGGAGAAGAAAACTGTTGCGCCTCTAGCTTGGTAGCAGGTGTCCAGTAGCAGAAGGAGGGGCGCAAAAGGAACAACGGAAATGGCGGCTTCGCAAAGTTTGGCTCGTGGAAACTCACAATCGCCGGACTCTGTTGTTCTTGTTTTGCCAACATCATTTGTTGTATACCTTCCTTACCCATGGGTTCGCTCATAAGGGTTGCACGTTATTTTTTTTTGTTGCCTCGAAATATTTATTTTAGCTACACCTCTCCAGCGAGGAACGAGCATCAGAAAGAAAAAAAATGTTGATATGCGCCTCCAGCGTAGTCTCCTCGGTTGTCCGGTAATGAGCAGGGGCACGAAACTAACGAACGAAACAACGGAAATGGCGGCTTTCTCAAAATATATCGTCGAGATGTAAACATCTTCTTTGGGCACATCGCTCGGCGTTCTCGTTCTCCGCCTTTTGTCAAGGAAGAAATACAGCTTGGGCGTTTTGGTATTTCCGTCCCGGGAAGGTGTGATCTCACAGTAGCTTGACTGCCTGCTTGCCTTTTGGCGGTGTTCTCGCCCCACTGCTAAATCGTACCAGGTATAAATAATGCCAGGTACCAGATAAAGTATAAAACCAAATATATTGTAGTTCGGTTTTTGAGGTGGTCCGCATTTTTTTTTGCTTTTGTCAAATTTTCCGGGTCGGAGCCTTAGGCTTAGCCTTGGGCTTAGACTTAGCCTGGTTTAGAGTCGGATTTGTAGGGTTAGGGTTGGGCTTAGGCTCAGGGTTGGATTGGGTCGAAGCCTTCTCGTGGTTCGTACCAATAAACACACATGATCACACAAGAAAACAGGCTAGAAAAAAAACTACAAAGCGAAATGTATGTGGTGCTCTATTTAGTATGATTGTGGGGCGAGACCGGGCGAAGGCGCCTCGAGGTGTTATCATGGCGTGTTATGCGTATTATACGGTATTACTTGTGAGCTATGATGGGAGTCATGTACTACTAGAGCAGGGTGCAGTGGACTGCGAGTGTACGTATAGCGTGTGCGTGCCAGGTCCGTGCCACCTGTGACTTGGTCAGCTTGTGCGAGGGCTTGCGAGGTTGTTTCTTCGTTTCTGTTTCTCGATCAATCTATCTACAAGCACTATTTTGTATATTTTTTCCCGCGCGACTTTGAGGCTTTTTACTGCCTGTAGGTTGTCTCTCTCGCTCTGTTATCGATCGCCCGTCACAAACCTTTTGTGTTCACACAACGCCCAGAAAGTAGTGTGTTCGTACTTTTTTCTTTTTTCCTTTCTGACCATCCCATCTATTATCTTCGCACTTTTTCTTTGTCCTTCTCCCTCGCTAGACATAACTCTGACCCGGGAGGGGTCACAAACAGGCTCTTCTCCCCCCTCCCCACTACGGCACGCGCCTTCGTTTTTATCGCGAGAATAATTCAGCACGTTCTTCGCTCGTCGACTCGCGTCAAATATTGCATACTAGTCCAAGGCATTCCTGCGGTAATATCCACACTCGGGGAGGACGATAATGCACAGCCAGCTGCAGTATCTATATCTTATCATGCCGTTGGTTTTGTGCGCGGTGACTTTTGACGGTCTGTCGCGTGTGCACGTGTGTTTTATTTCCACGCGTTTCGTGCTGCCCAGCAAAGACGAACGGTCCCGTCGCGCCTCTGTCGGGCTGCATTCGACGTTTGGCTAATTTGACGTCTTATGGATCGCGGTTTGGGCCCGCTGCCTTCTAGTAGTACATACATGTCAATAGCGGTACCGATTCATGATCTACACCCCCCTCATATATTAATATGTGATGCATGCAGGTGTTTTGTAGATTTTTTGGCGCTGAGCCGGTTTGTCATACCCAGCGATCGCTGGTCGATACGCAGGCGCTGTCGAAACGTGGAGAAACGCGCTGCGCAGCTTGCTCGTAGAACGTAGAACAACGTTCGGTAATTACAACTGAGGTATTTGATGGCTGCATAATATCTTTTGGCGGCTCTCCGAGTATTTTTTATTTTATATTTTTTATTCATGTATTTGTTTATTTATTCATTTATTTATTTATTTGTTTATTTGTTTATTTATTTGTTTGTTTGTTTGTTTGTTTGTTTGTTTTTTTGTTTATTTATTTATTTATTTATTTTATATTTATTTATCTATTTATTTATTTATCTATTTATTTATTTATTTATTTATTTATTTATTTATTTATTTATTTATTTATTTATTTATTTATTTATTTATTTATTCATTTATTTATTTATTCATTTATTTATTTATTCATTTATTCATTTATTCATTTAGTCATTTATTCATTTATTCATTTATTTATTTATTTATTTATTTGTTTATTTTCTGTCTGTGGTGATACTGATATATTAACGATTGTATATATTTTATCAAGCTTTTGAAGTATTTTCGAGTACTTGTGCACTTATTTTTTATGTGTGCAGACCGCGGCCGCTCTAACGTTCGTCCCCTCCCCCCCCCCCCCCCCGTCGCCACCCTATGATGCTTATTTTCGCTGTTCGTGTAAAAAAACAGGGTGTTCAAGCTAATGCACGAGAATGACAACGCTAGGGAGCGTCGCAGGAAGGTGTGTTGTGTCTTGTTCTGTGTGACCAAGGCTACGATGATACTTTGGCACCGCAGTCCCGACATGTGGACAAAGCTCTTGGAGTTAGACTAGGAACATTTTGGGAGTTGGAAACGGGATCAGGGGGAGGTGGGGGATAGTTTTGTGACCGTTTTTTTCAGTACAGTTGGGTACTCCGATTTAAGAGCGCTCAGGATAAGAGCGTTCGGGAGTTAAGAGCGGCATGCCCCGCCTATGCTAAAAGCTATGTATTTCCCGCTACGGATAAGAGCAGTGTCTAGTTAAGAGTGCTTGGTTTGGCTTAAATCGGGGCGCTCTTCAATCGGGGTACCCACTGTGTCGTAGCCTCGGTGGGTCTTGTGTTGCTCTCGATCCGTGTGGTGCAGGAGAAACCTGCCTGGCGCCTAGCGTGCCTCTTTTAACTTTTTGGGGGCCCGTGTTTAGTGTCCACAAAATACAACGATAACGATTGCAATAAATTTTAAGCGCCTACCAGTAGCGCGATCGCGCAGCAAGCAGTACGGGTAGGATCATGCTGCCGGCGTCCGTCACGTACGAGCCTTTGCATTGTTGTCGCTCGTACAGCATTTTTTTTTTTTTGTCGTCGCCAGAACGGCGGTGGCCGACGCCGCAATCGTCGATTTTCGTCGTCAATGAAATTCACTCTGAGGTCTCAAAGGGGGTTGGTTACGCGAACCCTTGTACGCGCCGCTTCTAATATCACACAGATTATTTGCCACTAGTTTACCCCCAAAACGTTGCTCCGGTGCTTCGTTTTTTTATAATAATAGCATTCGCTGCAAGAAATCGTGGTATTTTTCGTACCAGCATGCACTGCTGCTGCTGCAGTTGTTGACGATTATTTGAACATGAAAACCGCATGTTTAAGCTGCGGATCTTCGTTCTCGACTTTGTTGAGACTGAGACCCGGTCCCAAACCGCTTGTTGTTCTTGTTCTCACGTTCACCTCTTAGTGAAAAAAAAAATAGAGTCCGTGGTCACGCAAAGGTGCTGGAGCCCTGGGAAGATTCGAAAAAACATAATGAAACAAAATCAGCCTGGAAACACTACGCTTTCCTACCCAACACTGATTGTATACAGTATGTGGATGACATATGATACCCCGCTGCGGATCTTCCTTCTGTATTCCGTTGAGATCCGGTCCCAAACCACCGGTGTGTGTCATGAATGTCATACAGATGGTAGTCGTTGGTCCCCTGGTAAGGCGCCGGTGGTGTGCGAGAGCAATACCGCATATGCCGCCCCCCTTTTGATCAAAATCAGGCCCCCACGTCCTTAAAAACTCCGCCCTCCCCTCACCGGTTATTCGACTTACAGTATTCACTTGATAAACTGATGCATTCCCCTCCACAGCTGTCAGATTTTGTCCCCCTCAGAAACGGATTTTATAGTTTCCGTGCACAGACTGCCTAACATCATCCTGTTGACCCTGATAGCTACACTCTTCAGTTGCAAGGGGAGTCGCCGACCTATATCCTTAATGAGGACATACAACCCGTAATATGCGCGATCGGAGTATCACACACAGCTTGCAAAGATAAGTTTCGACCAAATATTCGATCTCACAGCTGGAGTGTATTCTTTTTTTTATAATATGACAGTGTATAACACACCCCCTCGGATGAAGTGCTGAGCCGGTTTCCTCCGAAACCAGCGCGGCACGAATAACATCGGTGGCGGCTTTGGGAGGATGTCGTCCAGATCTTTCCATAGAAGTGTCGCTCGGCGTTTAGACTCTGCCGGTGGTCGAGAAATCGGAATACGAAACTCGTCCGAGGGGGTGTGCGGTGTGCTATACACGGTCACATACGGTATGACCGCCGTAATGGGGGAACCCGCCTTGTCCATAGTCACACCCTGGACAATTCCTTTTATACTAGTCTACTGTGCGCTGCCGGAGTAGTAACGGGGACCGCCGATAGGGACAGCTCGCGCTATCGCTATAGTGAGAACCGAAAGACACGCCAGCTAACGCTAGATTGCGAATGCAATTGAGTTAAATCGACACACGACGTGTATGGAAATACGTGAAAGTGTGGTGAGCTTAAGCTTTATTTTTCCCCTTCCGTCGGAGTATATATAATATATATATATTAGAAAATGTGACCACAATTGATTTGGGGTACTGTCTAACAAAAGGAATTGGGGCCGCAATTGATTTGGGGTGCTGTCTATTAATCGGAATTGAGGCCCACAATTGATTTGTGCTGCTGATTATTAATTGGAATTGCGGCCACAATTGTTTTTGGGTGCTGTCTATTAATAGGGATTGCGGCTACGATTAACTTGGGCTACTGTCTATTCATCGGAATTGCGGCTACAGTTGATTTCGGGTGTTGTCATCAATCGGAATTGCGGCTTCAATTTTTTTCGGGTGCCGTCTGTTAATCGGAATTGCGGCCACAATTGATTTCGGGTGCTGTCTATCAATCGAAATTGCGGCCACCATTGATTTTGGAAGGTCAGGACAGATGTCTTTAAATGAAAGGTCACAACGTTGCAAATGAAAGGTCAAGCCAGAAACCTATCGACCGAGTCATTCCTATTGATAGGCAAGACCACAAACAATTTACTGAAACAATTTCAATCGGAAGATCACAGCATGAACCTATTGTGTGAACCATTTCCAATATGTTAGACAAGACAAGAAACAAGTAGTCCAAACAATTACAATTGGAAGGTCAGGACAGAAACCTATTACCCGAACCATTTGCATTAATAGGCCAGACCACAAACAAATTTTTGGATTAAATTTCAATTGGAAGGCCAGAACAGAATCATGCGAATCATATCTATTAATAGACCAGACCACAAACACATCATTGAATCAATTACAATTCAAAGGTCAGGGCAGAAACCTGTCGACAGAACAATTCCTGTTAATAGGCAAGATCAGAAACAAGTTGTTGAAATGATTTAAATTGAAATATCAAAGCATGAGCCTATTGTGCGAACCAATTGCATTTAATAGACGTCCGGACGATACACTGGAAAAGCAGTGCTCTATTGTGGGTAAGTTCCCGATCCTATTGAAGAATTAATAGAGTATTGAAGTCTCCTGTACATAAAACTTGCAGGAGACAACTCCAGTTAATTGACAATCCTCCAATTCGTTTGCTTAAACAATTCCAACTAAATAATAGGCGGGACTACACTGTGTCTTTTCTTTGCAATTCAAATTGCAATGCTCTGTTACGAATCACTTGTCCAAGTAGTTTCAATTAATAGACTTCTCAGAGGGTATAATGCAGGTGCAATAGTCTAATGCGATGTCTATTGTCCGAGGCATATGCAGAAACGGCCTGTCATGTGTACCCGTTGTGCTAGTCCCGGAGTATATTAAAAGAACACCCTGGACCATAACAGACTAGTTCACGAGTAGCTGTCTACTAACTGTTTCTATTCTAGCTGTTGCAATCACTATGACTGTCTACTGCTGTGCTCCCTAATTGTACCATATATATTGGCGACATACAAGGCACCATGTTAGTCTGCTATAAATACTGCTGCTGTTAATATGTTCATATATGGGGAAAAAAGAAGAAAAAAAAACACAACCTGAACAATTCCTGTTACAATAATAGTGTTTTGCGATCACAGTTTGTTTGGGGTGCTGTTTATTATTTGGAATTGCCTGGATAAGTGATTCACAAAGAGTTGTGTATTAAATGGAATTGCCTGGAAAGTTGATTTGCAAGGTTGTCTGCTAAATGGAATTGCCTGGATGATTGATTTGCAAAGTTGTCTGTTAAATGGAATTTCCTGGATAATTGAATTACAAAGTTGTCTATTAAATGGAATTACCTGGATAATTGATTTACAAAGTTGTCTATTAAATGGAATTTGCTTGGGTAATGGATTTGCAAAGTTGTCTGTTACATGGAATTGCTTTGCTAAATGATTTACAACGTCGTCTATTAAATGGAATTGCCCGGATAATTGATTTACAAAGTTGTCTATTAAATGGAATTGCCTGTATAATTGGTTTGCAAAGTTGTCTATTGAATGGAATTGCCTGGATAGTTTATTTACAAACTTGTCTACTAAACGGAACTGCCTGCATAGTGGTCATCGCCAATATGCTGCAATAGACTATTGCCTGTACAACAGAATGAAGTAGCAAATGGCATTAGACTAGGTTCAAAAATCGAGTTCCGTGGGTATCTATTAATAATAGCAATTGTTTCTACCATTGATATAGGTTGGGGTGTACTAATAGAAAATGTCTTAATTATAGGGCCCGGTAGGCGTCTATTAATAGAAATTGTCTGTGCAATAGAGCTCGACGGGTTTCAATTAATTGGAATTGGGGACCGCAATAGGCAGTCAATTACAATAGGAAAGTATTAGTAGACTATTGAAGTATTGCCTAATGTCCAGGGTGTGATTTCCATGTGTCGGTTATGAACACAATTCCCCTAGTCGCGGAAGCGATTTTTACCGTGATATGTGGGAATACCGGGATACCGCCTTATGTTACCGCCTTATTCAGACCGCCGTATGGGAGGGGGGGCACTATCTGTATCCCGCTGCGGAATGTCGTTGTGCATTCCATTGAGATCCGATCCCAGATCGCCCTTCCAATGCCCCGCTTGGCGTCCGCGGCGGGATTGATTGTGTTTCGCAGGTGTTCGAGTTCTTCAACAACACCATCAACCGACAAAACAAGTAAGCCCGACACCGGCATTGAACTCCTTGCTCTGTTTACTGGAGGGTTTTCACGCGCGCCTGGGCGGATCCGCCACGTTTTTTTTGTGTTTGTTCAAGAGGGATACTTTTTAAGCTGACGCGAAGACATGCCACCCGAGCGCTTAAACGGACTTGTTTGCACACCTCACCATCCCTCTCCGGACCGATGTTGTTATTTGCTGTCCGCTGACTGCCGCTGCTGCTATACGAGTACGTATACAGCAGTAGTAATTAGGACGAAATATGGTCAGTAACAACCACGGGAAGACTTGGCTTTTTTTGTGTGTATCGTGGTTTCTGATAATTGTGGTAAAAAGAAGCAAACATGGTATTAATAGTCACTAAAAACAGGGTAATATATAGAGTTATATAGTAACAATAGTGCACAGAACGATTGTGGACCGGAAATCCCCCGGTGACGACTCCAAGGGATTTTCATATCTTCAAAGAGTTGAAGACGCGTGACCGGAGTATCTGCACGCAGCTTGCAAAAATGAGTAAAATTGACCCTTGTTAAATTGATCGAACTCACAGGTGGTGACCTGTCGGGAAAAAACATTTTATTTTTTTGTAAGATGTAGCTTTTTTTGAGTATCGTGGGTTCTGGTTGCTGTTGTCCTTCATTCTAGTAATACTATCTATTATTGACGAGGATCATAGTAATCAGGACCCACCATAATTGAAAAAATCCACCATATAGTATTTATACTACTAATCTTTTCATTACCAAGGTCCGACGGTATATGTTACCCTGTTTTTCCTGGCAATATATGGTCCGGATTACTATCGTCCCCCGTAGGTACTAGTACTTTTGATACGAAGCTGCTGGGCTATGGTAGTTGGGGATAGAAACCTGTTCTGCTTCGGATAGCGCTTTCTGTAAAACAACGTT
Organism: Undaria pinnatifida; assembly: GCA_012845835.1. NCBI lineage: Eukaryota > Phaeophyceae > Laminariales > Alariaceae > Undaria > Undaria pinnatifida. Next base: position 10,728,276 of record JABAKD010000010.1, read on the forward strand.
TCGGTTCCCGCTTCGGGTTTATTTCGCTTGAATATGAAGACGAAAATCGAAAAGTATTTCCAAGATCGATCGTATTATGCCACCGACGTGTTGCTTGTTCTGGTTTTCTTTTAGCTGGCCGTGGCGCGTCCAAATACATACTGTGTGAGCCAAAACATCCCCACGAAATCACAATGACACTCATACCCAATGCACGCTTCTTATAAAAGAACTGTCGACCACATATATATGCAGTTTTTGGCCATTCGTGCTATTGATTCAAGCGTTCTGATTCGATGAGTATGACATGAGCGTGAGGTGATGATGTTTAATTGACCCCACAGCCCGACCTTGTCCCGCCTCCACCTCTTTTTAACTGCACACATATTGTACTTGCGTCGGCTCGCGTTGCGGACACCAGCTTCCAAACTGGAGAAATCTACGAGATCTCCCACGAACTCCTCGTTTTGGTTGACGGTGAGTGAGCAAGCAAAAGGAGCGTTCGAACGAGTGAGCGTTTATATCGGCAGGCTCTTTTTTTTTTTCCCTCACCCCCTCCACCTGCCGCGGTTGTGCCATATATAGTTCCCCCGGCGATCGCCGCCGCTGTTTATCCCTTTCACGTGCTGCTTACACATTTTCCGGCAGTAATTATCCAGTCGGTTTTGTCTCCGTAGAGGTGGGTGCGGTTGGAACGCTAGAGGCGAAACAGGGGACGATTTTATAGAAATATTTCAAGGACGTCAGCCGTGAGTTTGTTTTGGACGACTTAACGAGTACGGCAGCACGCGCATGTGGGTTTTTCAACGTTTCAACTCGTCGTCGCTGGTGGGTGAAGACCAGGGAAATGCGTGAGACGTTCTCCTACTACGCGATTGGGGCATCGGTATAAGACGTGCGTAGCAACTCGTGGCTGGTGGGCTTTAGACGTCGGGAATGAGATGTATTTTTCGCAAATCCGGACCTACCGCAAGAAGTTTGAGCAACACGCTTATGTGAAGCGATGGTTTTCTCGTGCTGCAAGCCGCGTCACCGTAGACACTTGGTGAAAATGTGCTCTTTTTTTGTGGTTGCTGTGGTGGAGTCTCATAAGGGTTAACGGCTCTGTACGGAGTAGCAGCCCAAGCAGCGCCGCTCAGCACGCAAGCACCCTCGGTTTACGTGCTTGTGACTCGAGGGTTGGACATCGAGCAACGTTCATTTACCGTTTCGTCGTGCGATTTCCTCCTGTTTTTTTGCCTATGTGCGGAAGACTCAAGTTTACTAAATGGCGGTCACCACCCGTCTTCCTAAGATGGCAAACCGTGCGCCCGTCGCCCCCACGTTTTGTGGTATGGGTCCCCACGGGGTCACCGGACGTTTCTTGTTTTTGATGTGTTTCATTATATTTTTTGTTCGATACGAGTAGTTACGTTCCTTTTCTTTTTTCTTTTTGTTCTCCGGCGAATGGGGGAAAATAAAGATTAAGCTCGCCACACGTCCACGTAGTTTCATGCATGTCGTGTGGAGTTTGACTCAATTGTATTCGCAGTATTTATGTTTGTCGTGTTTGTGCTGTTTTGGTTTGATAGTTAGCAGCTTTTTCGTGTTTGTTTTGTTTTGTTTTGTTTTGTTTTGTTTTGTTTTGTTTTGTTTTGTTTTGTTTTGTTTTTTGTCTTTGTTATTTATTGTTGTGTGTTTCCTTTTGTAATGTTTTTGTGTGATAATTTTCGTTTTTCGTGTTTGTCTTCGTCTTTGTGTTTGATTGTTTGTTTCTTTGTTCGTACGTTGGCAGAATTCCGCGAGTTGCTGGACCGGCTGTTCTCGTGGTGTGACTTGTGCCTGCCGGCTAATGAGCAGGCGTTCGCAGAGTCCCACCGGCAAAAGATTCAGAAGTTTCAGGTTCAGATCGTGCAGGAAATGAAGCGATCCAACAGCGCCCGCTCGCAGGTGCGCCTTGATAAGACCCCAGTCTGTTATTAATAATTGTTATAATATCCCAAGCACGGAAAATTGTAGTTTGTAACAGTTGTAAGTTTTTTTTTGCTGTTTCGTAGAATATATTATAAAAAATGAAAATACACTCCAGCTGTGAGATTAAATATTTTGTCGAAACTCATCTTTGCAAGCTGTGTATGATACTCCGATCGCGCGTATTACGGGTTGTGTGTCCTCATTAAGGATATAGGTCGGCGACTCCCCTTGCAACTACAGTGTAGCTATCAGGGTCAACAGGGTGGTGTTAGTCAGTCTGTGCGCGGAAACTATAAAACCCGTTTCTGAGGGGACAAAAATCTGACAGCTGTGGAAGGAAATGCATCCGTTTATCAAGTGAATCCTGTAAGTCGAATAAACGGTGAAGGGAGGGCGGAGTTTTCAAGGACGTGGGAGCCTGGTTTTGATCAAAAGGGAGCGGGGTAGAAAATATATATCACACCCTGGACAATAGACAATAGACCAATAGTCTATTAACCCTTTCCTGTTGTAATTGGCTGTCTTTTGTAGTCCCCCATTCCAATTAATTGAACCCCGTCGAGCTCTATTGCACCGGCAATTTCTATTAATAGACGCCTACTAGGCCTTATTGGTCAGGAAAAATCTATTGGTACACCCCAATCTATATCAATGGTCGAAGCAATTGCTATGGTTGAAGCAGTGGCTATTTATAGTTACCCACACAACTCGATTGTTGAACCCATAGTCTATTACCATGTACTACCCCATTATATTGTACAGACAATAGTCTATTGCAGCATGTTGGCGATGGCAATTATTCAGGCAATTCCGTTTAGTAGACAAGTTTGTAAATCAATAATCCAGACAATTCCGTTTAATCGAAAACTTTGCAAATCAATTACCCAGCAGAAACTTTGTAAATCACTTATCCAGCCAATTCCATTTATCAGACGCCTTTGTAAATCAACTTTCCAAGCAATTCCATTTAGTAGGCAACTTTGCAAAACAATTAAATAAGCAATTCCATTTAATAGATAACTTTGTAAATTAATTATTCAGGCAGTTGCATTTAGAAGGCAACTTTAACTTTGTAAATCATTTATCCAGCCAATTCCATTTAATAGACAACTTTGCAAATCAATTATTCAAGCATTTCCATTTAGTAGACAACTTTGCAAATCAATTACCCAGGCAATTCCATTCAATAGAAAACTTTGGCTGTGAATCAATTATCCAGGCAAATCCAACTAATAAGCAGCACCCCAAAAATATATTGTGATCACAATAATGGACTATTTTATAACAGGAATTGTTCAGGGTGTGATTTTTTTTTCCTTTCTATATACGCGTATTAGACTCTTTCCTTGACACGACCGATAGCAGCGATACCGCACAGCCTTCTGCGCGTTGAAACATACACGTAGCAGTTACCAACCAGCCATTTTCGTGGATAGCGGGTTGTCATTCGATGCTTCTTCGATATTGTTTGGGAGGGGAGGACTTGGCCCTTGCGGTTGGAATTGGCAAGATTAGGAGTGGGAGAGGTAGTGTTTTGGGGGAGGGGGTGAAGAGGGCAGAGCCACTGGGGGTGAAGAGGGCAGAGCCACAGAGAGCGAGACGGCGGGGACTCTTTCCTTACCACGACCGATAGCATTGGGCAGCAATAACGCACAGCCTTCTGCGCGTTGAAACATGCGCGCAGCAGTTACAAACCAGCCATTTATGTGGACAGCGGGTTGTCATTCGATGTTTCTTCGGAAGTGTATTGGGGCGAGGACTTGGCCCTTGCCGCTGGAGGGGGCAGGGCCAGGAGAACAGGGAGGCGCAGCTAGTATTCGTGTATTCGTAGTTTTTGGTTGTTGGAAACATCGTTTCATGCTTTCATCTGGATGCGGTGTTCTTTCATCATGCTTGCGGTCTTTGACACTCACGCTACATTGTCAGATGGCAAGTGAAATAATATGATATGGATTTATTAATAGCAGCAGTATTGATAGGTGACTAATATGGTGCCTTGTATGTCGCCAATATATACGTATGGTACAACTAGGGAGCACAGCAGTAGACAGTCATAGTGATTGCAACAGCTAGAATAGAAACAGTTAGTAGATAGCTACTCGTACACTAGTCTGTTATGGTCCAGACTGTTTTTTTATTATACTCCGGGGTCCGAGACTAGCATAACGGGTACACATGACAGGCCGTTTCTGCTTATGCCGTGGACAATAGACATCGCAATAGACTATTGCACCTACAATAGACCCCCTGAGAAGTCCATTAATTGGAATTACTTGGACAAGTGATTCGTAACAGAGTACGAGTTGCAAATTTAATTGCAAAGAAAAGACACATTGTAGTCCCGCCTATTAATTGGAATTGTTTGAGCAAGTGAATTGGAGGATTGTCAATTAACTGGAATTGTCTCCTGCAAGTTTTATGTACAGGAGGCTCCAATCCTCTCTTGCTTCTTCAATAGGATCGGGAACTTACCCACAATAGAGTTTTGCCTTTTCAGTATATCGTCCGGACGTCTATTAAATGCAATTGGTTCGCACAATAGGCTCATGCTTTTATATTCCATTTGAAATCGTTTCAACAACTTGTTTTTGATCTTGCCTATCAACAGGAATTGTTCTGTCAATAGATTTCTGTCCTGACCTTTGAATTGTAATTGATTCAACAATTTGTTTGTGGTCTGGTCTATTAATATAAAGTGTTCGCACAATAGGTTGATGCTCTGACCTTCCAATTGAAATTGATTCAACAATTTGTTTCGGGTCTGACCTATTAACACAAATGGCTCGGGCAATAGGTTTCCGTCCTGACCTTCCAATTGTAACTGTTTTAACTACTTGTTTCTTGTCTTGTCTATTCTTGGAAATGATTCACACAACAGGTTCATGCTGTGACCTTCCAATTGAATTTTTTTCAATAAATTATTTGTGGTCTCGCCTATTAATAGGAATTATTCGGTCGGTAGGTTTCTGGCTTGGCCTTTCATTTGCATCGTTATGACCTTTCATTCATAAACATCTGTCCTGACCTTCCAAAATCAATTGTGGCCGCCATTCCGATGGATAGACAGCACCCGAAATCAACTGTGGCCTCAATTCCGATTAACAGACAGCACCCGAAATCAATTGTAGCCGCCATTCCGATTGATAGACAGCATCCGATATCAACTGTAGCCGCAATTCCGATTAATAGACAGCACCCAAAATCAATTGAAGCCGCAATTCCGATTGATAGACATCACCCGAAATCAATTGTAGCCGCAATTCCGATTAATAAACAGCAGCCCAAGTCAATTGTAGCCGCAATTCCTATTAATAGATAGCACCGGAAATCAATTGTAGCCGCAATTCTAATTAGTAGACAGCACCCCAAATCAATTGTGGCCTCAATTCCAGTTAATAGACAGCACCCCAAATCAATTGTGGTAACAATACCCATATAATACGAATTGTCTAGGGTGTGATATATATACGTCGAATTTTTTTTCCCCCAACCCCCCCCCCCCCCCCCCCCCTCCAACGCCCCCTTTTTCCGACCACCTGCACGATCGCCTAGACCTAGCACCACGCGTATAACAAGCTGCTACATATCTTTGATCTCACAGCCGAAGTGTATTTGAATATTATTTGTGACCTAAATCTCCTAAAAAATCCCCCCCCCCCCTCTTGCTCTCCCTTACTTAAACGCCCCACCAAATATCGAAATCTGCCACATTAATAAACACTTCACGCACAGGATATCACCTCATTATCTTTCGAGAGCCATCCATGCCGCTGTGTCCCCCCCCCCCCCCCCGCCTCGAACGCCCCCTTCTTCCCCATCACCCGCACCATCGCCTAGACCTAGCACCACACGTATAACAAACCCCTCACCTAAAGCCCTTCCTCCCCCCCCCCCCTCCCCCCCCCCGCCCCCCCCCCGCCCCCACCCCCCACCTCCCCCCCAACCCATCCCAACCCCACCCCCTCGAACACTCCACCCTCTCTTTACTCACTGATTGTACGACTTACCCCAGGATATACATGATAAACTGATGTATTATTTCCAAAACCGTCACATTTATCCCCTCACAATAATGTATAGTTTCCAGGCACATATTGAGCTGCCCCACACGCCCCCCCCCCCACCCCGCCCCAACCCCCCCCCCCCCCCCCCGCCCCCAATAACATACTGGTGCCAAAACCGTCAGATTTATCCCCTCGAAAGGATTTATAGCTTACATGCACAAATTGCCCCCTTTCCCCCCCCCTCCCCCCCCTCCAAACCCGCTCGCTTTTGATCAAAACCAGGCCCCCACGTCCTTCAAAACTCCGCCCCACCCCCCTCACCGGTTATTCGACTTACAAGATTCACTTGATAAAAGGATACATTTCCCTTCACAGCTGTCAGATTTTGTCCCCCTCAGAAACGGGTTTTATAGTTTCCGCGCACAGACTGACTAAAATCATCCTGTTGACCCTGATAGCTACACTGTAGTTGTAAGGGGAGTCGCCGACCTCTATCCTTAATGAGGACACACAACTCGTAATGCGCGCGATCGGAGTATCACACACAGCTTGCAAAGATGAGTTTCGACGAAATCTTCGATCTCACAGCTGGAGTGTATTTTCATTTTTTATAATATACGTCGAAGCACGATATTATGGTGCACACGTGAAGCACACCTATGGCACAACTATTTATACGATGCCCTCACTCTTTACAGTAGCCACGATATACTGGGTGAACGCTGCACAGCAACAGTCTACGGGCCGCGGACGGTCGTCGTTTTTAGCGATTTTTTGTTTTCCCCCTGGTTTTGATTTGAACGTTTTGGAAACACCGAGGTTGGTAGTGTATTCTGCAGTACAAGTAAATCACTCCTACGGTACAGGTAGTTACGATTTGTTACATGCACTCGAATTGCGACTGCTGGAAGAACGCTGCTGCACCGAGCGGCGCGTTTTTGTTGTTGCTGTTTTTTTGTGTGCCGGTAATCATACATTCGAAATGACTACGGGAATATCTACCTGGTGCATATTTTAGCCAAAATCCAACCGCCGCGTTGATTCACAGAAGTTCTCACCTCCCCCCCCCCTTTTTTTCTACCTCCTTTTCCTCTCCCCGCACGTTTTGTGCCGCCACTCCGTGGCCGCCTTTTTCGTCAGGTTAATTCCCACTTATCCGTGAGGGTGGAAACACTGAGGCACATGTTCTCCACCAAGGTAAGAGTTAATTAACATTGCGGTAGTTCACGGTTGGCTCACCCAGCAGGCGCGTTGATGGTTTTCGCTCAAGTGGCAGGAAGGTGTAAGGTGGTTCATTACAAAAAAAAAAAACTCTTGTTTTTTTTTTGTTTTTTTTTTGTTCTTATGTGGGGAATTTTTTTCAAGTTTTCTTCTCAATTTCGGGGAGTTTCTTTGTATACCAATTTTTTAACATGTTTCTTTTCTTTTTTTCCTGTTTTTTTTTGTCCCTTCGTATTGCGGAAAGTTTTTTTTTTCTTCTTCTTTTCTTCTCGTTTCGCGGGGAGTTTTTTTGTATACCATCATGGTAATTAATCACGATCATCATTATCATCATCGTCGAGGTCATAATCATGATTGATTGCCGTCGTCATGATCATGCATCATCATGCGGCGGTGTGAGTTTTTTGGTAATGCCACTCTCATTTTACGGGGGACGGGGTTTTGGTATTGTCGTCACCGTGATGATCATCATTATCATCATCGTCACCATCGTCATCACCAACAGACGCCTGCTACGGTAGGATAGAGGTGGCTCTTTTTTTGCTGTTTCTTTTTTGTTCGTTGTGTGACGGAGCTCCTTAACTCAAAATCGTCAGGAATAAAAAAATGCATATATATATACGTATGTATATTTTATATATATATATATATATATATATATTCTTTTTGCAGCATGTTTGGTTGTATACTTACTGTAAGTAGACCATGGAACTGTTCGTCGAGTAGAACTTTTTAGTTTCGGTCTCGGAATCGGTATTATTTGGGTGGGGTATTTAAGAGCTCAAGTCGCCACCCTCAGGAGGAAATAAAGGACGAACGCCCCGGCTACCGTGCGTGAACACGATGATCGTGTGGCGGTGTGTGGTATTTTTTGTGTAACAGCCTTCCGCACTCTAGAAAACGCATTGCCTGCATATTGATAGAACAGCATAGGGAGTTGTTCGTGGTTGTGGCGCACTAGTCACACAGAAGCTAGCTGTAGAAAAAAACTGTGGTGAGCTTATGTTTCGTTTTCTACCCATCTGCCAAAGGATAACCAACACCAAAAAAGATCAGGGCATATTGCGCGTGACTAACTACGCAACACGCTGCGTTCCTTGCGTTGTTTTTTACTGCCACGGCGATTTGCTGCTGTTTTTTGCTTGCCGGTGACCCCCTCGCCATGATAACAGGAGGTAAACGGGAACAACCTAGAGGCGTGGGAGAAAGCTCACCACGATTTGCTTACGTTGCAGGAGTCGAACGCCTACTTGCAAATGGGCCGGAGTTGGGAACAGGTCAGATGCTTGACGAACCTACGAGTGCAGCAGTGGTCCCTCTGTAGCCGCGGGTTTGTGCTTTTAAGCCGGCAATACTAGACTATAGCAGCAACCTGCACTACTCCGCACGTACCACTACTAGATGTTTCCATATGTGCCAAGCGATTCTACAGGCACTAAAGTGGGCAACCGGCACTTTAGGTGTGAAACCGGCATTTTAAAGGAAACCGGCACTATAGGCAACCGGTAATACATAGGGAGCCGGCACTATAGAAGGACCACTACCGACCAAGGTTACGGTAGAGGGGGGGTCACGTTTTGGGGCCTTTTTTTGGAGATGGCTCGGAGTCACTCACTCGCGCGAGTGATCCCCCCCCCCCGCGTTCCTTTTGCGGCCTTGAGCTTTCCATGCTATAATAATTTTGCGATATGAAAATCCGCGATGGACTGGTGAGCTACGCGTACGTAATGCTGCGCTAAAACACTCCCCTAGAAGTATAGAGGCACTCGTGCGTGCGGTCAAATCCCACCGTTGGTTGTGACCAAGAGGGTTCTCCCCCCCGTACCGTTGTCTGCCTGGTCTTTCCGCAGAAGCTTGAAGTTGTTGCCGGTGTTATAAGATATTACCGGGTCGTTTTTTCGTGCAAGTAAAACGGAAAACTCCATGGAAGTGAGCATGTGTTCCAAAATCTACGTTTATGAGGCGCATTGGTAGGCCTTTTTACCGCTCCGTGCTGAGTGACCAACTCGCACCCCGCCGTTTCCCTGCTGTTTCCGTCGTCGTTGGCTCGTGTTGCTTTTGTAGATCCTGGAGTCCATCCTCCTTCTCTTCAACTACTGGAAGGTATGCGTGCCCTTCCGACTGCGCTCGGTGTTGTTGGTGTTGTGCTCTCCCTGCGTATCATAGCTGTGCGCGGCAAGCTTTGTCTTGTTACCAACAATCCAGCAGCTGTACCGCCAGCAGGATGGACTGAGCTAGCTTGGAGCGGAACGAAAGTCATCTTTTTCATCGAAATATTGTTGGTCCTACTCGTTTTTGATGTTTTTGTACAAAGGGTACGATTGGGTGACTGCCCGTGCGCTTTTTGTCCACGTCTGTCGATTGCCGCCAGGGATGTGGCCGCTGCTGTTGCTGCTGCTGCTGCTGTTGCTGCTGCTGTTCGTGTGTTGTTTTCCTGAATTTTTTCGTCCACAGATAATGGTTAAAAAGTCTAGTTGTATGTTATAAAAACAAGTATACATTCCAGCTGTGAGGTCGAGGATTTCGTCGAAACTCATCTTTGCAAGCTGTGTGTGATATATATTGTCGCTCGTTCGCTTCGCCCTCAGATAGATTAGCCCACGTTGTCAAAGCAGTTCGTGTACGTCAGCTGTGAGTTCAGCGGATTGTGTGGTCAATCCTCAGGTTGGCGGGCTAACCGCGTGTGTTGTACCTGGTATATATATTTTTTTAACATTTCCGACAGTGTAACCATTCGTCATAGTCCATTTGTAGGTAAATCGCGGTCAATCTTACTTATTGACGCTATCTATCGTTTCACCCCCCCCTCCCCCGTCCCCCTCGTGGGTGACTTATCGCTTGTCTCTGGAGTGGCCACACCAGAAAACAATGTAACTCATTGGCGCTGTCATCCATAAGCAAGAAAGTAGGCATAAGGTGCCAAAGTTCGTCCTACGAGCGGTTCTTGGAAGGATGTAGTTCACCCTTCATACGACTCGCCGAACACCTCACGGCGCTTCGCGCTTGGTGCAAGCAATGTTTGCCTGGCTGGTGAAAACCCGACATGCTCCGTCCCGGCATGGTAGGGATGCGAGGGTCTATGGCCATACGACTACGGCCATGCACAAACTGAGTACACCCCCCCGTCCCCCCCCCACCCCCGTTTTTGTCTTCAGATCAATCTGAAGGACGACAACATTGTCTTCGGGGACGCGGGGAGGTCATCCGGCAACGACTATTTTGCCTGAACGCTGACATTTTTACGAGAGGGAACCGATTTGGAGATTTGAGGCTAAAAACGGGGGGGGAGGGGGTCAGAGTACTGTCTGGCAACGACTATTAGTGCCTGAACACTGACATTTTTACGGGAACGAATTTGGGATATTTGAAGCCATTGGGGGGGGGGGGGGGGGGGGGGGGGCGGTACTGCTACGTTTGGACCTATGGGTGGGCGATTTTACTCGTAAAATGGGGGGCCAGAGTGCTGCATTTGGACCCTCTCATTGGGCGAATTGAAGCGAAAATGAGGTGCAGAATAGTACTGCTTTAGATGGGGTGCTACTACGAAAATGACGGGGTGGAAAATGACGAGGAGGTTGTTTTCTGCCCGTGGTGCGGCGGCGAGTCGAGTGACGCTGACAGCCACGCGACGACCACGCGATCCGGACGTCAATTTTTGGGCACCCTCCAGAGCGCTCGAGACCGAGATCGATCAAGCCTTGTAAGACTGGTCCGCTCGTATTTTGGGTGTGTATGTTCGGCCATGTTATCAGTCTAGCGCCGTACGATGCGGTGCGGTGCGGTGCGGTGCGGTGCGGGGGGTGGGAGGATTGATAGCTACGTTCGCTTTTGACAAGCCGCCGAATGGTGGTCTTGTCATTTTTGCAGAGGTCGGCCTCCTCCCTTAACGCCTCCGTCCCTACCCGTTTTTGGTGGTGGTGATGGTGGTGGCAGTGAGAGTTGCCATAGGTTCATGACTTGGGGGCATTTTTGGTTGTTTCGCACAGCGGGCTTTTGTTCGTTTCGCAAAGCGAGGGCTGTGTGTCATTTTGGGTGTTTTGCGTTTTCCTGCAAGCAAGCGCTGCGTACTGCTTGCGCGGCACGGGCGCGAGTTGCGTGTGGGTGGGGGCGGTGGTGGTGGGGCGCGGGGAGTAGAAATGGATTCCTCTCTTGTGGTTGGCCTGGGAGACTTTTGACAGGCTGGTGGTGGGCACCGAGGCAAAGCCGTGGGTGTGTCATGGTTAGATCGGGAGACTTTGTCGTGCACGACCTACGATGACCCTCGTTAGTAGTGTAAGTTATCACGGCGCCATTGCGAACGCCGCATATAGCTGTTAGTGACCTGTAAGAAAAATCGTAGGGGGGCGGGGGGGGACAGGGGACAGAGTGTCGTTGCCGCCAAAAACGTCGCCACGACCAAAAAATATGAATGGACGTGTGAGAGTGGTGGGGCGCAAGGTGGCATCTATTTAGATCTTCCATCGAGGCGTGAGAGGCATCTAATAGTAGTGCGTTCGTTTTCTGTGTACGAGGTCGCGTTTTTGTAATTTGGAATGTTGCAAGTAGCGGTGCGGTGGGGTGAAGGCTACGGTATGAGGGTAGGGTTCAACACTTGAGCGCGGAAATAGGAGCAATGCTGATTTGGGATTTTGCTTTATTAGAGCTGGATAGGGGGGGGGGGGCTTGCTCGGAGTAAGTAAGCGCTGTCGATTAACGAACACAGCAGATGTAACACTTGTTATTCTTGACTACCCAACAACCGCCGCTTGAGACGCGATTTTTTTTTGCTGCCACGTGGACCCCGTGTATGTATATCTGTTTGTTACTGTCTTCGTGGGTGTTTATTTTTTGACAGTTATTTTTTTTTTCATCTGGTTGTTTTAACGATGAAATGGTTGGTTGATACCTGGTGCCCGGTAGTGCACACAACCTCACCGTTGCAACTTATTTTCCGATAACATTCCCAAGCAGCTTCCGAAAACTTTGCCAAGTAGTTTATGATAACTTGACCGAGTAGAAAAATTCGAGAACTTTCCCGAGCAGTTTCCGAGTTTTTTCCTGGCGGTCAAAGTTGGGGCTGGGGTTTGGGTCAAGAGGGTAGAATCAATAGAAGCGTGTTTGTACCGTTTGTGGAAGCTGGACCATGTAGAACAAAAGGAGCATGTCTGGCTTGTTCTATCTGGAGAACATATAGTCTATATTCTGGATACAGCCGGTCAACTCTGTCTTCCATCTTCTGCTTTGCAATATCAATGCGCACCCATTGATTTTGTTTTCGTCGCCCTTGTTTTCTTGGCTTCTTGCAACAATTCTACTTCGTGTATCGCCTCTGCTTTCGTCGACCGCCGCTACTAAAACCAGCTCTCTAAATAACTAGCATGGTGAATTGTGACTGATCAAGTCGGCGTGCACTCCAGGATACCTACCAGCTGGTCACCTCGTCCCTCTTTCGTTTGTTTTCCAACGACACAGCAGTATCGAGCGCGGCATCTTGCTCTAAATAACGCAAAATAGCTCCTGGGCCTCCTCAGGTCTCCCCCCCCTTTTGTCTATGTAGCTATTTCTATACGTCTTCTGTGAGTTCGACCAATTGAGTGCTCTTGTGTTTCCACGAGTAGTTACCACTTAATTATGTAGACTACATCGGCGGCACGAAGCAGACTGGATTGCCTAGTACTTACAGGAGGATTATAAACTATATACTATTGGTCTAGTCTATACATCCTGGTTATGTACAGCACTATCCACTACTACTGCCGTGACTGAGTGGTCTAGTGAATACCATAGCGCTACAGAATACAAGGGGAGTTTCTAGTTAACCAGTCAAACCTGCGTGCTGAAGCTGCCTGCATCCATCCTTGATCCTTGATGATGTCCGTATGTCCGGACAAAGCTAATAGACGCGGCGCAACTAAGAACAAATATTATGTCAGGAGACGGCACTTTCAGCCCTTGACCGATGGCAATGGCGGCAATTTTCCAGTCATTACATTGAATTGACGCCAAACGACTAGGTCTTAGGGTGGGACCGTCGGTTTGACACCTTTGACTGCTGGACGTTTTCCCTTGACCGTCTCCTGGCACCTCTGACTGAGAGTTATTAATAGCACCAGATATTGATCGTTCCATTTTTTTGGGCCTGCTCATCTAGCCTGTTTTTATCTTTTGCAGCACACACGTTGTCGTGATGCTCGAGGAGTATGGCTTCCTTCAGCCAACATGTTTGTGCGAGGTCTTGTTGGATAGCTGTGTGCTGTGTCTGGTTCTAGTTGAGGTCAACCAAGGGGGGGTCGGGGGGCGGGCTGGAGGCGGAGTGCGGATTGCGGTGTGCGGAGTAGTGCCTGAACCCGCACGCAAGAATATCCGAACGTGCGGCGAGATTGCTTTACATGCGGCGAAATTACTTTTTCTTATGCCCGCGCAACACGATTGGCCCAAACAACAAAACGGTTGCTTTTTCGTGCACACGTTTGAACAATCGACATCCCGACATCCCGACATCCCGACCACACTAAGAACAACGGAATGTAAGACCCGAACGAAAATATTCCATAACTGGTGCGTATCATCTATCATCCCACGACCAGGCTCGTAATTCCGATTTTGAACTCACGGCATTTTCAGTACACCCGGCATGCATGCGTCTTATTCTCGTGCGTAAGATTATGATGTCATTATTGTAATCACTCTTGTGATGTGTATCTGGATATCAGCACAACCCTGAACCTGTCATCCGCAAGCTCTAAATAGCACTCCCCGCGTACGTATCTGGATTCTATGACAGCATTAAGAAACCCTCTCTGTCGTCGAGATGAACACGCTAGCAGCTGCCGCAGCAGCGCCTGCAGATGGTCCTCCTGGCGAGGACAGGGCCGCTTTGCAGGCGCAAAGAGTCGTGCGGGGCTTTCTCGGACGGCTCTCGGCCGTACGCCAGGCGAACTTGATCTACGAGAAAATCTTCGACCCAAGGACTGGGGGCTACTACTACTACAACACCAGGACTTTTACGACCACATGGAATGTGAGAGGGTGCACAGATCTACGAGTGCTGTCTTCGTCTTCCGTACGGATATGTCTTGAGTGTGACTTGTTTCTGCGCGATGTCTGAAGATACTCTATCTACATGTATAGACTAGACTATAGACTATATCCCATGCGCAGCTCGGGGGTGTGGCACTTCGTCCGGGGTGACATCACGTTGCACACTATAATGGTGGTATGGCATACCACCGTGCATGCTGTTAATACTACACAGTAGTACCAGGTACCGGGTTATTGCATATTGTGTGCTATCAGAATGCACATTGTGTGTAGTCTAATACAATACGATACGTGGTACAACAACAACCGTACACAGCAGTCTTGTTTGTTATATATACACGTGTTCTTGCCCACAAGAAAGACAGCAGGTCAAATTGCTGCGATTGATCTCGACAGAGCTCGTACAACCAGCATATATGTGCGATTAACTCAACGTTGTTAAGCTGATTATAACAAGCCACTACTACTGCTGCTGCTCTTTAGCAGTAGTACAGCAGTAGCAGCAGTACAGGACGCCTATTGTTATCAACAGGAAGAAACATGGTAGGCTATTGTAATAAGAAGGGTTTACAGGCATATGACAAAATCGGTAGCCGTTATACTGAGGTTATAATAGGGTAGGATGCACCCTCTCCCAAATAAGAAACCTGGCCTGGGTATGTATTTATGTTTCTTACTAGGTGTCCTATACTGCTGCGGACACATTCTACAACTACTTGTAGTAGGAGAGGTGCACCATTTGTTTTGCCTTCTGATGGTGGCTGCTTGATTGAGAAGCTCTACTAACTTTGAAAAAAAAAAACTGCCGAACATTTCAGCAGCAGTGAATCCGATAAATTTAGAGTCGATACTCGACTTTGCAAGCAGCGTGATATATCTAATTGTTGCGAACACAATTGATTGAGAGCTCTGGACTATTTGTACCTCACCCCCAAAAAAGTGGTTTTTGAGTAAACCGAAACTTCAACCTGACGAGAACGAACCCATGGCCTAGAGGTACGTCTTCACGCCCCAAAAAAAACACATCTTTGAAAAACAAGAACGACATTCATTCCCACGATTTTTTGGGCTATGTGAAGAACGGAAGTAGCCCCGTCATTCAGAAAACCAAAATAAATACCGAAACGAATGCTACCTCATTTACGATGGTACGTACGCACGCGTCCACATTATGGGGGCACGAGTCTTACTACGGTAGCCCCCCCAACGTTTCTTTTTTAACGAAATCGCCGGTTTCAAAACCAGCTCCCGGTCGTATCTCCTGAAATACGGTGTCCCTAGACATCCCGCCGTCATCGATCGATAGACCTTTGCGCACACAAGAACATATGTGGACACTTTTCTATCAATAGTAGTATCCATTCCTTGTGTCGAGCAGCCATGATGATGATGATGAAGCGTTCGTTAAAGAAAATCGCTGGTTTCCGGGGGGACTATCGTAGAATCAGTCATACACTACTACTTGGTTTTAGTGTAGTATTTCTTTTTTGCAGTGGGACAAGGGCTCTTTTACACTGGAAGAGAAGGGCTCATTCAAGAGAACCAAATGCCCCCCCCCCCCCCCCCCCCCCCCCCCCCCTCCCCTCGACCCGCCCCCCCCGTGTGCCGTGCCTCAGCCCCCGGCCGTACTGACTCGTATATTAGGCGAGCTTGGAGACCTGGATGCGATAGCTCCCACATACGCCGAGGACGAGGCTACCGTTATGATTCAGGTATGATATAGCTGGTCTTTCTTGATCTCTGTTTATTCTTTCTGTGTTGTGATTCGTTTTTGGCCATCTGATGAAAAATAAACGTGCAGCATGTTGAGCTTCGACATCGATCACTCACAATCATTGACGCTCCCAGTGAGTGGGGGGAAAAAAAAACATGGGAAACCCTAAGAAAAAACATGAGAAATCCTAAATGAACGAAGTCTAACTCCGGTTTTTAGGACACCTACCTCCAGCTTGGCATCGATTGTGTGTATAGGTACCATACTGCCTGCACACCATCTTAATAAATGCGCGTGTCACACCAGGTGTCATCTCATCCACAAAAGTTTGCTGTCGCACGTGTTGTGTAAACAGGTATTATGCCCGTCGTTTTTTTTAGAAGCAGACAGACAGACAGACAGACAGACAGACAGACAGACAGACTGGCTGGCAGACAGACAGACATACAGACAGACAGACAGACAGACAGACTGGCTGACAGGCAGACAGACAGACAGACAGACAGACAGACAGACAGACAGACAGACAGACAGACAGACAGACAGGCAGACAGACAGACAGACAGACAGACAGACAGACGGACAGAGAGACAGACGGACAGACAGACAGACAGACAGACAGACAGACAGGCAGACAGACAGACAGACAGGCAGACAGACAGACAGACAGACAGACAGACAGACAGACGGACTGACAGACTGACAGACTGACAGACTGACAGACTGACAGAAAGAAAGACAGACAGATAGACAGACAGACAACAAGACAGACCGACAGACGGACGCACAGACAGACAGACAGAAATACATGCATGCAAGCGTGTGTGCGCGCGCGCCGTCGCGCTAATACTTCTTGCGAATCCGTTCGCTGCTGCTGTGCCGTCCGCTCATTGTACAGCGCCGGTCGCCCCGGTGGCGTATCAGGTTATCCTCGAGCCTGGTATAGCTCAGTTTCGTCCGTTCGAGTCCCCCCGAGTGCATACTCGTATAAATTCGTAGGGACTTTTTCTTGTGCACAATTTGACTTGCGGAAAGCGCGAGAGCGTGAGTTAGCAAAAAAACTCAATTCAAAATCAACGAGCAGTGAGATTGCTGAACCCTAGGCCCGATAAAAAAATTGAAGGCAAGAACCCGGGGGGAGGAAGGGACGGCACCTGTGACCACGGCTTGTCCAGAAGCTGGAAAGTAGAAGTGCGTGAAAGAAAAGAAGAAGAAAAAAATCCACCCCGCAAACTTTCTCCGGATCGATTTTGTCAGGCGCGACGGCGTTCACAATCCAAAAGCCATTATTATTAGAGGTGCTACTTGTCAGTAACCTACGAGCGGACACCAGCCAAGAGCTGATACACGCCACGTGACATCTCATACATGAGAGGTTACAATAAAAGCGAGAATGAGACGACGGCACTTGCTTCATCAGACCCGATAAGAACACCAGGCTCTCGATAATGTTAAAGACGCTGGCAAAAAAAAAAAAATCGGACAAAGAAATCGGCCTCATCGGCGTCAAGCGCTACAGTAAACCCTGCACGACAGACAGCCTACAGCAGTAGTAGCTCTGACGGGGGGGTACCAGTAGCACTTTTTGCCTGACACTTTTTGTTTTTTGTGTGAATGACGGGCTCCTTGACCCCAAAAAAATCCACTCTTTTTTTTTTTCAGCATTATGATTTATTTTCGTATAACTAAGCCATGGTCTTGTCCAAGTCGGGGTGCCCTCTCCGTTTGCCCAAGGCCAGTTTTTTCCATGGAGGCATTATTATCATAAGAGTAGGGGCCGTTACAGACGCAGGCCACCCTTTGCAGACCTCTCTACTATGAATAGGCAGGTTCTACGTTGGCCACTCACTTGTACTAGAGATAATCTCTGGTACTAGTATAAGTATGGCCAAAATATACTTGTAACACGGTAGGGGAGGCGTGCAGCCGAATTTTCCGAAATCCCAGCACCATGAGGAGAGCGCGAAAAATCTCACGCGAAATACAACTGCAAGCGCATTCGTTCGCGCGACCCTGACCAACCCTCCCGTGCCCTTAGTCCCACAAACAAACGGATGTACTCCTACTTCAAAAAAAGTATCAGGCTATATGCAACAAATGGGACTCCTACTCCCTCGTTTGAGGAGGTAGCTCAACCGGCCAGAAGCGTTTTGGCCCTGAGGGTGCAGCCCCAACCAGGTATGTATGTGTGAGTCGTTCTTCTGCGATAGCCCGTCTCCCAAATTTTCTCTAACGAAATCGTCGGTTTTGAAACCAGCTCTCACGGGCGTAATAACTCTTGAAATACGGTGCCCGCCTCTTGCCACCCCGACGCCATCGTTCGACAGTCCTTCGCAAACAAAGAAGGTATATGTAAAGATATATATTTTTTGCATATATATGTCATCTTTCCTCGTGTCAAGCAGCCGTGAAACGGTCGTTAAAGAAAAAACGTTTTTTTTTGTTAGGGGGGGGGGGGCTATCGTAGAATCAGTCATGCCATGTAGATCCTCCTCAAGCCGCCACCCTCAGAAAGAAGAACAAAAAAATGGGGGCACACCCTCTCTCTACCGCCGTGGCAACGTGTTTTGTTTAGAGACGCGCACCCTTTTCTTTCTTCTGGGCATGGATGCGGAGCTCTCCATACGTCTCCACCGAAAAAAGCTGGTGACGCGTGCTACGATAGAGAGGTGAACCAAGTTTTTTTCTTAATACTAACCCTCACTTTCGGAGCTTAAGACACATCCTTCTTGACCCAAAAACTGATTGGGAGAGAAACAAAACTACCACAAAAAAATGAGTCATCCCACGGTAGGGGTTGCAGTTTTTGGGCCAAAAAAAGGTATACCCTAATATGGCGGAGTGAGCTCCCTCACGTGTGGGAACTGCCGGTTGGTGAAGCAATTTCACGAGTACACAATTTTTTCCAAGACTAAGGCATACTTCGTAGAAGCTTGGTCGGTTTGTTGTGCGGACGAATACCTTCGAAATCATGTTTTCGTGTGGGATACTGAGCTGCTCCTCGTGTTAGGAGCTCAGGGACTTCTTAGAATCTAATAATGCACCCCTACTTTGCTGTGGGATGGCATGAGTCCGGATGAAAAATCCCATGGCCTAGATATTCTACAACGAGCATCACCATGCAAAAAAAAAGGGAGCTTTTTTCCCGACGATTTGGGGTTCCAATTTTCATTATTATTGTTGTTTTTCTTTTTTGTTGATTTTTTTTTTCAACATTTGTTAAATCTAAGAAGCCACCGTCATTTAGCAACCATTTCAGCAAAAAAAAAAACGGTATACCTTAATACCTCCTACCAGGTGCACCTGTTATATTGTTGTACGAGCACGCGTCTGTTTTTGAGCAAACTGGAAAAGTGTTTTTTTTTTAAACGGTTGGCGAACGAACCTGTTGCCTCACTAGGCATCAACACAAAACAACCATTTTCTTTTTGCCAGAACCAAGAGAATGCCACTCCGAGGATTTTGAGGATAAGGAAACCAGTCATTCAAGGGGACGGGGGGGGGGGGCGGAAATGGTCAAAATAAAAAGGTGCTACCTCTATTAATGCGGAAGGCGTCTTGCGATGTGTGTCTCTAACAAGCCTAAGGCTCCTCAAGGATTCTGTGCCTCGCAGGAAGGTGTTTCTTCCGAGCCTTGCTCAGGTTCCGCATGTCTTTGCTGGCGAGTCCCATACCGTATTGACCACGCCCACGATACGGGCGGTGTGGGGTAGCCCCGTTCTCGATACTACTAGGCTTGACCCGCTCGCCCGAGTGACTCTACTGCACCTCAACGCGAAAATACGCCTTATTAGGCGACTTGTTTGTCGCGGCGTGGAAGAGGTGTTGTTGCGATGGAGGTAGCAGTTTCCTTCTGATTTTTTTTTGTCTGAATGACGGGGCTCCTCAACCAAAAATCGTGGGAAATAATAGGCGTACATTTTTTTTCGCATGATTCTCGTCGTTGTACGTACCTACCTAGGCACACGGATTTTTGTTTTCTTTTCATCCGGTATGTGTACGATGCAGTTTGTTTTGTTTTGTTTTTTTCTCTCCCGAAGATCAGTTTTTGGGAGAGGTCTTAAAGCTAAGCTCCGAAAGTCAGGGGTAGTATTAAGAAAAAAAGTGGGGCAAACTCTATCGTCGCACGCGTCTGAAAAGCTAGCGATTCAAGGACGGCTTCACGTCGCACCCTACAAGACCGCCAAAGTAATAGGGGGGGTCACTCGGGGCGTGTAACCTCGAGCCGCTGCTAAGAGAGCCCCCCCCCCCCCCCCCCCCAAAGAAAAAAAAAATATATATATATATATCCGACCCGTCTACCGTATCGACGGTCTATTAGACTTTTTTTTTTTCACCCTTCCGCGTGTGATTTTGGTTCTCCATTGCACCCCTCTTTTGTTTTTGCCCCGCCCCTCTCTCTGCAGGCACACGGAAACCATGCTGCAGTAGAGTATGGGACAAAGGCTACGGTGTTGAGGGGGGGGGGGGATACCCCGATTTTCACGAGTGACTCTGTACCCTCCCTATACTAAATCCAAATAATTTTGACCCCAAAAACGGGTTTCCAGTTGTAAAGGGGTTAAGAGTTGTTTTTGGCGCCGATGACCCTTCCGTTGCGGATTCACGCAGCAAAACAAACGGTCACAGAATCGTAGCACCGCACAGAAAAGCAGGCGAGCCACTCGCGCGAATGACCTAGAGCCACTGAAAAAAAGCCCCCCCCCCCAAAAAAATAAATAAAAATAATAACCCTCCATCTAGCGCACCCCGCCGTCGACGAGGCTCCTCAGCTCCAGACACTATCAAAAACATGCTTTTTCGGGGTCTGATGTGCGTCTTTTTTACAGAAGAAGTAATCGCTTTTTTTTTCTGTATCCATCATCCAGTCCACGAGCTTTGGTGCGTGTGTGCGTGTGTGTGTGTCTCGGGCTTAAACCTAACACTCTCTACGGTAGAAAAAGGTGTACCTTTTTTTTTTTTTGCGTTACCTTTGACTGCTTGAGGAGCTCCGCACGTCACCCCTGCCAAAAAAAGCTATTAATAGTTTTTTTTTGGTACACTGAAAAAGCGCAGCCCGCGGTGGCCAAAAAACTAATGGCCTACTGTTGTAAGGCTTAGTTTGGGTAAGCTATCGGTTAACCTTTAGCAAGTGGTCAAACGGACTAATACCCCACTAATTGCTTAACAAATGGCGTCGTCGACAGACCATGGGTTTTTTCTGGGGTCGTGGGTTCGATCCCCACCATCCACCATAATAAACTTTTTCAGACTTTCCCCGTGTCGAACTTGAAAAATACTCTCCCCGGTATGCCCAGGAAATGAAACCGCTTGGATATTGACGTGTCCGCCCGTGTATCCGGCCGACCTGCTATCCCGCCGTTTCAGGAGGGGGAGAGTGTTATAAAGGCTTAGTTTGGGTAAGCTATCGGTTAACCAGTTGCAAGTGGTCAAACGGACTAATACCCCACTGATAACCTTTACACTAGGTGTTAATAACACTCAAGACTGCAACACAAGAATGGCGAAATTCCGACCGTTTATGGGTTAAAGAGCCCCGCCCAAATCGGAAATGATTTATGATTTCCGCCTAAAAGTGCTACGGTACCTCTATCCTTGTGACGCGTGCTACAGTAGAGACACCCCACTTTTTTTTTCTTTCAAGGTTCCTCAATTTGGGGAGCTTAAGACCTCTCCCTGAAAAACTGATTTGGAGGAGGAAAATAAAAATGCTTACGACATACCGAATGAAAAAAACACCATATGGTCTAGATACACGACGAGAAGCATGAAGAAGGAAAAAAAAAATGATTTTTTTTTTCCGACGATTTTTGGGGTTAAGGGCCCCCCCGTCATTCCGAAACCATTTTGCCTGAAAATCGGTATACCTTAATACCTCTATTTCCCGACGATTTGGGGGTAAGGAGCCCCCGTCATTCAGAAACCATCTTCGCCAAAATGCGGTATACCTTAATACCTCTATTTCCCGACGATTTGGGGGTAAGGAGCCCCCGTCATTCAGAAACTATCTTCGCCAAAATGCGGTATACCTTAATACCTCTATTTCCCGACGATTTGGGGGTAAGGAGCCCCCGTCATTCAGAAACCATCTTCGCCAAAATGCGATATACCTTAATACCTCTATTTCCCGACGATTTGGGGGTAAGGAGCCCCCGTCATTCAGAAACCATCTCCGCCAAAATGCGGTATACCTTAATACCTCTATTTATTTCCCGACGATTTGGGGGTAAGGAGCCCCCGTCATTCAGAAACCATCTTCGCCAAAAAGCGGTATACATTAACACCTCTATTTCCCGACGATTTGGGGGTAAGGAGCCCCCGTCATTCAGAAACCATCTTCGCCAAAAAGCGGTATACGTTAATACCTCTATTTCCCGACGATTTGGGGTTAAGGAGCCCCCGTCATTCAGAGACCATTTCAGCCAAAAAAAGGTATACCTTAATACCTCTATTTCCAACGATTTGGGGTTAAGGAAGAGCCCCGTCATTCAGAAAACATTTCAGCCAAAAAGCGGTATACCTTTATTCCTCTATTTCCAATGACTTGGGGTTGGGGAGCCCCCGTCAGTCAGAAACCATTTCACACGAAAAGTGCCATTAATAAATCTATCGAAGCACGCGTCATGTACCTTATCCCCCCCTCCCCCCCCCCCCTGGAGGAACTGCTTGTTGGGTGAGGCATACATAACTCCTCAAAGCCGAGCACCCAGCCTCAGAAAGTTAGCGTGCGCTCCTCTTCACCGTGGTGCACGCGACACATGCCACACTCACTCATCTCTCTGTCACCACACCCCGCCTTCTTCTGTTCTGCTTTCCCCTGCCGCAGGCGGCTTGGCGACGCCGCCGGGCCAAGCGCACCGTCCGGGCCCTGCTGGCTTCTTTGGTAACGAAAATATGGGACGAGTCTAGCGGCGCGCACTACTACTTCAACAGCCAAACGGGGGAAACGTCTTGGTCCAAGCCCACCCTCTTCGGATCCGAGGTGAAGACTGATTCTACGATAGCCCCCCCCCCCCCCCGAAACCAGCGATTTTTTCTTCACGAACGTTTCGTGGCTGCTCGACACGAGGAAGGATGCCATGAGAAACAGATCCTCAATATTTTTGCTCGCATGCAAAGGGCTATCGAACTGCAACGTCCGGGTGGAAAGAGGCACACCATATTTTGAGGAGATACGCCCGGAAGCCGGTTTCGAAAACCGGCGATTTCGTTAAAGAAATGTTGGGGGGGCTACCGCAGTAAGATTCGTGATCCCTTGACCCCCACGCCGTGGCGTATGCATCCGATAGACGATGTGGCTTTTACTCTTATTTTTTTGACAAAAAAAAAAAAAAGACTCCTAGGAAACAATGCGCGGTCTCTTATCATTCTGCGCTTTGTTAAGTTTCTTGCTTCCGTGAGACCGTTACTTTTTTCCAGTTCAACTCGTGGAAGGGAGGTGTTTACCTCTGCAAATACTAAGGTCGTGGAAGACTACCACCTTTTAACGCGCAACACCAAATGCCTCACACGGCGTTGGGGCGAGGCGTCGAGCCTCCTTAAGTCGTAGCCTGCTACCATTGCGCCGATTGCGCTTGAGTGAATGGACTATTGATAAGAGCGTGGAGGACTAGGGCCTTTAACGCACAACACTAAGTATTCCACACGGCGTTAGGCCCAGGCGTCAAGTCCAGTCCAATCCAAACGCCAGGCCGCCTTACGATGCATCCAAACACTTGAGCTATCCTTCGAATCTGAAAAGTGCTCTCCTGTTTCCCCAGGAACTGGAACTGCGTGGGTATTGACACGTCGACCTGTGTGATATCGGTCGGCCTGCTATCCCGTCGTTCCAGGAGGGGAGAGTGATTCGCTGGCTTAGTTTGGGTAGGAAATCGGTTAACTTCTTTACCAGTAGTCCAGTGGAGCAACACTCTACAAAGAAAAAGGTGGACTTTTAATACCCTCGAATGCCTTATTTTACTAGCATATCAAACCTTAGGGTTTTACGCCGCACCTAGCCCGTTGCTTCTATTAATAGCTGGGGTGTGCAGCGATGCTGGCCGCGGTCTTCTGCTGAGGTCTCAACGGTAACGTATGATGTGTGACGAAAGATACTGCGGTTCTCTTCGATGCATACCACCCGTGACGAAAGATACTGCGGTTCTCTTCGATGCATACCACCCCACCACAGGAACCCTCCCCCCCCCCCCCCCCCCCGGGTGATAAAAAATGCGCAGAACGCGAAATAATTACCACACCGGGTGATAATAAAAAGCAGTACACGCGAAATAATCACCACCCGGGGTGATTTCTTACGTCAAACGCGATATATATAGGTGTCGAGATGCGGGCAACCGCTTCCATGCATGTGACACCACATTCTGCTATATATAGTGCTGTTGTGATCCGATCACCCACCGCGTGCAGGATATCGAGGATTATTTTCCCGGCGGGTTTCCCCCTGTCGAAGGCGGGAGTTCTGCAAGCCAAGGGCAAGGCGACACAGACTATTTTGGAGCTGGGAGCTACGGATACGAGCAGCCCGAGGTGAGCGGTGGTGTTTTCGAACTGTTTCTGCCTACGTCGTATCTATGTGACACTTATCGCAAGGCATTAGGCTGTACACATATATTGCTTATGACACACGTTAGCTAAGGATCGCATTTTTAGAGCCATCCCATGGTAGGGTTTTCCCTTTTTATTGAGCCAAAAAAATATATACCTTTTGACCGGTTGAGCTCCTCAAGCGAGGAATTACTCGTTAATCTGATAACTGCTGTTCGAGTATGTTTGTTTAGGGACTCAGCGCATGGAGGGGGTTGGTCGGATTGCGCGAAGGGACGCCTTCGAAGTCCTGTTTCGGCCGTGAGATTTTTTAGCTATAACACCTCTTCATGTTAGGAGCTCTCAGAAAATTCTTAGAATCTGCTGCGCCCCTAGCCAGCGTGGGATGACTCGATACCAACAACGTTTAGCACCAACAGTTATCTCCGCACGTATCACGTAACGTTGTGGTTGCTCCTTCTCGCTTCCCCTATCCCCCCCCCCCACCACCAAAAAAACAAAAAACAGGATTGGCAAGTGCAAGAAGCATGGACGCATCAACAGCATGCAGGAGACGGCAGCGTGGGTTATGGGGGGGAGGGGAGCAACACCACCGCTGTGGTTGGCGCTGGCTATGAAGGATGGGTATGGGACGAAGTTTCGGGCTGGTACTACGACGAAGCGCTCGCGGCAACGCAACTCGCCAGTCGCGGTTCTGGCTCCGGCGTCGACACCGGAACTACGGGAGTTCCTAACGATGAAGGCGGCGATGTCACCTTTGGAGCCCACGGCAGTGCTACTGAAAACAGCGAGACAAGCGGAGAAAGCGACACTCCTAGCAGCGAAGACAGTGACAGCGATGATACCGGTAGCGGTGAAGCAGGCTCCGGAGAAAAAAGAACCGAAAGAGGTAAAAAGCGGCAGCGAAAGCGTCGGAGGAGGCGTAGCCTCGCGCCCAGACGCTACCCCCGGTCAAAATCTCAACGGTTGGTAGACGAAGCCGAAGATAGCGTTGACGGAGCGCGGCCCGACCTGCTGGACTTGAGCGAGCTCGAGATGATCAGGGTGACGTCGAGGGTGTACGAGCTGGACTGGTTGGAGCGTCTGAACTCGTCGCGTAATCGGCTCAGCAGGATATCGCCGGACTTGGGGGGTATGGACAATTTAGTCGACCTTGACCTGCAGCATAACAGGTACGTGCGTAGGGGGAAGGATGATTTTTTTTTTTTCAAGACGAGTTTTCGTTGGTGTTTTCTTTTTTTAAAAATCTCGGAGAAGATTAGTGTGTTAAATTGTTTTTCTCTTCAACAATGTGTTCAGCATGATGAGCTTCGACGTCGATCGCTCGTAAGCATTCCACACCTCAGGCAGGTAGGTCACCGATCCCTGTTCGACGATCTAGATCTTCCAGAGAGAAGATCTATGTGATATAGGTCATGTTACCTGGTGGGACCCGTACGATCTGCATGATCTAGCACATGTTCCCTTGCGTTGGATAACGGCAGATACAAGATCTACTGTAGCTGATCTACCTGATCTAGGTCGTGATATGTCCGATGTAGATTATCTGGATCGTGATCTGTCCGACATAGATGATCTGGATCGTGATCTATCCGATGTAGGTGATCTAGATCGTGATCTGTCGGAGGTTTGTGCAGAAATTCCAAAAAAATGAAAAAAAATGAAGAAAAAAAAAAAATTGAAACCCCCGGGAAGTCCACCGTGTGTGTACTGCTGTCTGTTTGCTGTGTGTGTACCGACCTACCGCCGTTGGACGTCGCGCGTTACGTGTTGGGCCCTAAAGTTTGATTTTGCAATGCCCTTCAATGCGTGCTTCGATACGATATGCTGTGTACTAACCAATACCGTGGCTGTGATGTCACGCGTTGTGATACGTGTCGGGGGCCGGGGGGTGGGAAGCAGGATACAAACCATCCCCAACGAACTAGAAGCGCTAACGAAGCTCAAGCACCTGCGACTGGGATACAACCGGATCGGCGGCTTCCGGGGGAACATCTACCTTATGAGCTCGCTGCAGACTCTTGATCTCGGTCACAACAGGTGAAGCTCCTGGGGTGCGGGGTTTGTACGTTATACGTTTGTATACGTATTCTGCTGCCGTTGCCACGTGCGTCACCCGCCGTTGCTTCGGTGACCAAGTTTAAGTTGGCGTTTTAACAGATGAGGGTTAGCGCTGCCATTTTTTGGCCCCTTTTCGTCTCCCAATAATTGTGTTTGGGGTATGGTTGGCATTTGTTTTGTCTTGGCTCATCACCGTCTATTGTCTTCGCACGTTTTTTTCTCTCTCTCTCTCTTTCTCCGTCCCCAGAGGCAACTCAGATCCAAGGCCACTTCAAGCAGGCTCTTCTCCCCCCTTCCCCTCCCGCACTGCGATACGTGTACGTGCCTTCACTTTTATCGCAAGAAGACTTCTTCAGCCGTGCTTTTCTTGTCTCCCCCACTGCGATACGTGTACGTGCCTTCACTTTTATCGCAAGAAGACTTCAGCCCTCTTTTTCTTGCGTCGTCGTCGTCGTCGTCGCCGTCGTCGTCGCCTCGCATCAAATTTGCCAGTGGGTACGAAACAATGATGTTTATTTTGCTGTTTTCGTAATAGTACGGTGTATTTTCTTGCTTGCAGGAAAACAATTGGTACCGGACATCTCGCAAGCATCTTGTATAACCCCATTGGCATGCGCTATATGCGCGGAAGAGCGGGAAGCTGGTGCAACGATGGAAGTGCACTGTTTTTTTATCTGAGGTTTCCTCAATTTGGGGAGCTTAAGACCTCTTCCCCCCCAACAAAAACAAGAGGAAAAAAACGATTCTGAAGAAAAAAAAAAAACGCTAATAATACCGGATGAAGAAAAAAAAAAAGTCCCATGGCCTGCTATTAATAGGTACACGACAAATATCATCATCATTTGCAAAAAAAAAAATGAAAGGCGTTTTTTTCTTCTGGCGATTTTGGGTCGAGGATCCCCCGCCATTCAGAAACCATTTCAGCCAAAAAAAGGTATACCTTAAATAACTCTATTTAAGACGATATGGGGGTTAGGGAGCACCCGTCATTCTGAAACCATTTCAGCTAATAAAAGGTATACCTTAGTACCTCTATTTCCGACGATATTGGGGTTAAGTAGCCCCCGTCATTCAGAAATAATTTTCGCCAAAAAACGGTATACCTTAATACCTCTACTTCCGACGATTGGGGGTTAAGGAACCCCCCGTCATTCAGCAACCATTTCAGCCAAAAAACGGTATACCTTAATACCTCTATCTCCGGAGAGTTTTGGGTTAAGGAAGAGCCCCGTCATTCACAAATAATTTTCGCCAAAAAACGGTATATCTTAATACCTCTATCGCCTGCCACGGTAGAGATACGTTACAAAGCTTAGTTTGGAGCAGGTTCCACGTTGGTCACTCTTGCAGCAGAGACATCCCACGCTAGGGGTGCAACAAAAGTTTCGTTAAGAATTTCCTGAGAGCTCCTGACATGAGAAGGAGCTAGCTGAATATCTCACGGCCGAAACATGACTTTCGAAGGCATTCGTTCGTTCGCGCAACCTGGCTCGACCAAGCTTTCTATGCCCTAAGTCCTAAACACAATTGTACTCGAACAATTGTTAGACCAACTCCGCTAGTCCCTCGCTGTTGAGGAGCTCAACCGGCAAGGTATACCTTTTTTTGACTTAAAAAGTGCAAACCCTACCGTGGGATGGCCTCTTGCATTAGATAAGCTCTTGTATTGGTCCCGCAAGCCATGGATGGAACTGAACGCTCAACGCGTTGCTAGTCCGAGGAGCAAAAGCATCATCCCCTTTTTCCTGTGCTCACATGCCTTTCAAAGGCATGTGAAACCCTTTTATATCGTTTTCCGTTAGGCATCCACGGAAAACAACGCCATAGAGCTGACGGGGCTCCCCTCCTTTTAGTCCAAAACCGTCCCAACGGTGCCATTTCTTGTTTTTTCGCGATATATATGGACATTTTCCAGATGTTTTTTTGTATACCAAGGCCATCATGGATTATTTGTTTGGTCGTTCGGGTTTGGACTATTTTCAGCTTATTACTTTTTTAGAAAAACAACCTTTCCGGGAGAGGTAGGTACACATTCTTCAAATGACCAAGCAATGACCAAGCAATGACCAAGCAATGACCGAAGAGGGGGGGGGGGGGGATTGTGAGCCCCACTACCGAAAGATGCATGTATGTGTGAGTCTTGACTTTGTTTTTTTTTTCCCACATCATCTAATCTATCTGCCGGATCATTTTTTTTTTTCAAGAGAAAAAAAAAAATGCAACCTGTGACCGAAGGTACGGTGGGAGGAGGGGGAAGGGGAAGGTACCCACTCTCCCCTGCACTAACTACCGTGTTTGATCCACTCTCGCACCAGTTACCCTGTTTCTCAGTGACCCCCCTCCAAAGAAAAAAAAAAAAAAAAACGGGCGATCGGCTTGGCGCAGCGCAGCTAACCATCCCATTGCCGATTCATATCGTGGCAAAAATGAAGACGGTACAAGAGGAACAGGGAGATCACTCGCGCGCGCGTGACCCCGAGCTACTGGGGGAGGAAAAGAAAAGTCCCCTAGAGCGACCCCCCGCACCGTAGCTCTGGCCCTTTGGTGCGCTCGTGCACCCAGGTCTTACTCGCGGGCCAATTAGTAGGGGTGGTCGTGAAAATAACGAAATGGTACTGTCCATAGACTCCACACACCGTCTTCTTGCTTATTCGTACGAGTGGCGTTCCTGGTTTTTCTGGTCTGGTTTTGCCCTGCCTTCCTGCCACAGGTTGAAGAAGGTGCCGCTTCAAGTAGGCGACTTGCAGCTGTTGAAGAGGACGCGCGAGTGGGAGGTACGTACGGTTGGCGCCAAGCGTGAAACTGTGAAGTCCGCGCCTTCACGAAAAAAAAACTCCCTATATTAACCTCGAGTTTTTTTTTTTCCCCGCAAGAGGGGTTTCCATTCCTGAAGGCGTTAACCCTTTCAAAGAACAATCCTATTCTAATTCCAAGTGTTCTGTCCCCACGTCGGGAGTGCAGTGCTAAAAAAGGGTTAAGGACTGCACCCACGTTTTTGGGGGGGAACAAAAGACAGCTGAGCATGAGTGTGAAACTGTTGTGGTATCTCCGCCCCCCCTCCCCTCCCCTCCCCCTCTATGTGCTGTGGAGGCGTTAGTTACCCTCTGCAAGATTTTGAAGAGATTTTTCCCTTGCCCTCTCTTTTAGGACTGACCTTTCTCAAGTGGTGTGAGGGGGAGGGACCATACCTCGAAAAATCCCCGGTGAAAAAAAACACCTTGTGGCCGTGCGCGAAAACACCGCATTGTTATAAGGCTTAGTTTGGGTAAGCTATTGGTTAACTTTTTGCAAGTGGTCAAACGGACTAATACCCCACTAACACCTTAATAAATGGCGTCGTCGACAGACCATGGGTTTTTTGGGTCGTGGGTTCGATCCCCACCATCCACAATAATAAACTTTTCAGATTTTCCCCACCATGTCGAACTTGAAAAACACTCTCCCTGGTATCCCCAGGAAATGAAACGGCTTGGGTAAATGACAGGTCCGCCCGTGTATCCGGCCGACCTGCTATCCCGCCGTTTAAGCGGGGGAGAGTGTTATAAGGCTTAGTTTGGGTAAGCTATTGGTTAACCTTTTGCAAGTGGTCAAACGGACTAATACCCCACTAATTCCTTAACAAATGGCGTCGTAACAAATGGCGTCGTCGACAGACCATGTGTAACCTTAACAGCATGGTACTCTCTCTCATTATTTCATTTGCAGCTTGAAAGAGGGGGGCGCCACCTTGTTTTTAGCAGCTCTAAACCTCAATCCAAAAAAAATCTTCTTGAGAAAAAAAGGGTTACAAAAAGGTTACAAAAGGGTTGGAAAAGTGAACGTTCCCGTGGCGTAGGTATATAACAAAAAGAAGAAAAAAAATCGAAAAAACACTACAGTACACGAACCGAAAACGATTCTGGCCAGTTCCTTCGGTAACCCCCCTTCTTGAACTTCCGACTGCTTTTTTTGACGCAAAACGAAAAATGACGACGAAAAAATTGACGACACGGCGTCGGACCCCCCGCTCGCTTGGCTGTGATAAAGAAAAAGAAATGGTGTCCAAACAGCAACCAAAACAAACTAAAGGCTCGCACGGGAACGGGCGCAGGCAGCAGATGATCCCACTCGTACCGCTTGCTGCGCGCTCACGCTACTACTACTACTACTACCAGTGGACGCTTGGAAATTTGGTAGTTTGTTGCTCGGTTTGGGAAGCTACCCCGTCAGCCAACCAGAAAATATTTTCGGCCGAAAAAGTGCTTTTCAGCAACAAAAGCAATTACAGAGGCTCCTACGGGGCGGGAACGGGGGCACAGACAGCAGATGATCCCACTCGTTGTACCGCTTGCTGCGCGCTCCTGTCACTACTACTACTACTACTACTACTAGTGGACGCTTTGAAGAATTGGTAGCTTGTTTCTCGGTACGGGAAACAGCCCCGCCCCGCCTGCCAGCCAGAAAATATTTTCGGCCGAAAAAAGTGATACCAGGTATACCTGGTAGCCTTTTACTTTTTACTTTTTATCGTACCGTAGGAGGCACCCCAGGGTGGCGGGGGTGCACCACTTGCCAAGGTAGAGTTGCGCCCCACTTTTTTTTTTTTTTTTACTAGCACTACTCCTCAATTTGGGAGCTTTTAAGACCTCTCTCCCAAAAAACTCATTTATTTTTGGACAAAAATCAAAACTGCTAACAACTTGTATGATACCGGATTGCAAACAAGAGAAAAAAAAAAAAAAAAAAACGTAACCCTAGGGTATACCACAAGAATCATGTAAAAAAATAAAAACAAAAAAAAGGGGGGGGGGGGGGGGGGGGGGCTATTATTTTTTTCCGACGAGTTTTTTGGTCGAAGGAGCCCTCGTCATATTCAGAAAAATTTATGTATATATATGCCAAAAAGAGGTATACCTTAGTGCCTTCATCGTAGCTCGGGTTCGGGAGTTTTCTGTTTTCTGGCCTCCTCAAACGAGGAGCTCAACATCTCACCCTAACCCTGACCCTAAGTAATGGTACTACAGCGTAGCTTGTTCCGCTTCTGCCGAGCGATTTCCCCGACGCTCTACCGGCAGCACAGCAGGCCCCCCCCCGATAAGGCGGTATCCCTATATAAGGCGGTGTCCCGATACAAGGCGGTTCATAATCGCTTGGCGCGACCGGGGAAGAACCCGGACGTGAACAAGGCGAGGTTTGCCCAATAAGCAAGGCGGTCATTTTTGTTTTTTTCTCCAGCACACCACCGCTGTAGGCACTACTATTCAACCATCTCTATATAGAGAGAGACCCCAACTGCTGTACTACATATTAAAGAATATATATATACCTGGTATTACAGAGTGAGTATCTTACCCCCGCGCTCTCCCCTCCCCCCCCCCCCCCTGCCGGCGGCGTGTTCCTTGACCCCACTCGGAAAAAAAAAAAGGTCGGTCTCCGCCTCCTGAAAGAGCTCGTCACGCTTGATGTCAGCTACAACCTCCTGGAGAGATGGCCCGCCCAAGCAGAAGAGTGTGCCAAGCTGCGGCACCTGAATTTGGGCCACAACAAGCTTCGACAGGCAAGGAACGCTCTAAAAACTAAAAAGAGACTTGAATATACTTGAACATACTTGATTATACAGTGATCCGGCGGCAGGGGTTGACTTTTTTTCTTGGGGGGGGGGGGCAAACTTTACTCAAAAACGAGGACGTACCGGTTGTTCTGATACTTTCATTAATACATTTTTTTTTCTAGACGCGATGCTACGGTAAAAGTGCACCGCTTTCGTTTTTCTTAATACGACCCCTCAATTTCGGAGGTTTTAAGGCATATGTCCTTCTTAACCCAAAAAAAGCTGTTTTTTTTGGAAAAAAAAAAAAAAAAAAAAAAAAAACTGCTTCAAAAATCGCGGATAAAAAAATCCCCATCCATGGCTGGCCTATACGAGGTACGTACACAACGAGAACCATTTGCAAAAACAGAAAAAAAGGGGGGGTTAAGGAGCCCTGTCATTCAGAAAAAAAAAAAAAAAAAAAAAAAAAGCGCTACCTCTATCGTAGGATGCATCTTTAAAACACAACCATTGTTGCAACGCGTAGAAAATGCTGGCTGGCCCGGGTTGCGCGAAAACGAATGTCTTCGAAAACACCTTTTCGGGGGAGATATGTTTACGTTCAGCTGAGCTCCTGGCGTTAGGAGCTCTCTCTCTATGTATATATATATCAGAAACTTCTTAGAATCTTCTGCTGCTGCACCTCTACCTTTACGTACGTACCGCCTTCTTTTTTTATAGTGAGGTAGCATGCGAAGGACCCCCACTACGCGAGAACCCTCTGGTAGGCTATGACCTTCTCCACCAAATCGACTAAAAGAAACAAAAATATCACACGGTGCAAGAATGGACCCGTATACATTCCCTCCAACTCTTTCGCCGCCAACTTCCTCTCTCTTGAACACTTCGGCCACGTATGCACCACCTTCCCATGTGGGCGATGTGTTTATTATGTTACGTGGAACAACCCAGCACGTGTACCTTACGTTTACTGCGTGCAACTCATCCGCAAATGCAGTGTCGTCGGACACAGCCTACACCGCCACATTCCAACATAAATTGTCGCGCGCGCGCGTTTACGCGTCGGGGAATTTTTTTATCTCGATATACACATATCATTCTGTATCTGTAACATGTTTTATCATGGTATCGTATGACTTTGTAAACTGTCAGCAGGTACCAGTTGCCATTGGCGAAACCACGATGCCAAAAATACGCTAGCGTCGCACACAGCACTTCATCTTAATTGGGGCGTGCTACGATAGATGTACCGTTTTCTGGCGTTTTTTTTTCTAAATAACGGGGCTGGTCATTTTTTTTTTTTTTTCGATTTTTGCACGGGCTCGGAGTCACTCGCTCGCGCGACGAGTGACCTCTCCCCCCCCCCCCCTGTTACTTTTGCGGGGTCTTAGCGCCTTTTTTTTTTCGTGCCGTTTCATTTTTTACTGCGCGACATTAATCCGAAGAAAAGGAATGGTATATAAAAGTCAGAGGCCGCCCCAAAATGATCACCTTTCAGTTTTTTGTCCGTGCAAGGTACATACAGACTCACTCGTAGGAGCGGTGAAAATCCCCCCCCCCACCGTGGCCTTGGTCGCTCCTGAACCCCTCCCTATACTAATTCCAAGTAATTTTGCTCCAAAAACGGGTTCCCGTTGTAGAGGCGTTAACCCCCAAAGCCGCCGGAGTCCCGTTCTTGTTATGCAATAAACCAATAAGTATACCTGGTAAATACATATTGTATATCTTGACCATAGGTTGGGTAGTCTCTGGGTCGAGCTTCAGGTTTTTATTCCGAGCAAGTTTTTGCCTCCGAAACGAAAGCTTCACGAGACCTCCTCAAGCGAGGGGTAGTATTAGAAAACATGCGTGGTGTACTTCTACGGTAGCATGTATCTTGTCTGATTCTGTAACTGACACATGTTTTGTCATTGTATGATTGTGTAACTATATCAAGTGTGTCACTACATGATTCTGTAACCGTCACGTGTTTTTCTTGTTGTTTGTCATATTGTGCAATTATGAAACGGTAGAGAGCCGGGGGCCCAGGGGGTCATTGGTGACCGACACAGCGCTAACTACGCTAAGACATCAGCGGCAACGCTCATCAGACGCTCTCCCTGGAACCGTCAACGCCCTGTCATCGCTCATATCATATCGTATCGTTATGCAACTGTATCGTGTTTATCACTTCACCGTGTGGTTCTGTAGCTCTAGCACGTTAATCATTGTATAATTCTGAAACTATAACAAGTGCCGGAGGTCATCGGCGAAAACACGCCGCAAACTACGCTACACCTCGATGGTATCATGGTCCGACGCTTTCCGGACACTGTCAGCTCCCTCTCCTCGCTCACACCATACGATGATGTACACGTAACAAGTCTGCATGCTCTGTCCTTGCGTGCATGATTCTGTAACTAATCGTAATAACAGGTGCCAGAAGTCGTTGGTGACAACACGGCGCTAACTACGCTAGACCTCAGCGGCAACGCCATCAAACGCCTCCCGGACACCGTCAACTCCCTGTCATCCCTGACTTTTCTTGACCTTTCCCACAACGAGCTTAACGCCAGCCCCTTTCTTCCTGTGGGGAGGAAAGAGTCGGGGCCGCGCCTCGTGTCCCTCGAGGTATTGCGCTTGGACAACAACCGGCTGGAAGAGTGGCCAGCTGCCGTAGAAACGCTGAAGACGCTCACGGAACTGGAGTGAGTTGATGCATGTAGGGAAAACGTTGTATGGCACTAATTAGTGAGTTAAGGCATGCAGGGGAAACGCT
The DNA here is from genome assembly GCA_012845835.1 of Undaria pinnatifida. Taxonomy (NCBI): domain Eukaryota; class Phaeophyceae; order Laminariales; family Alariaceae; genus Undaria; species Undaria pinnatifida. Next base: position 10,763,060 of record JABAKD010000010.1, read on the forward strand.
AACGGCGTTCACGGAACTTTAATGATAAAATTAGTTTAGGGGAAACGTTCTATGGCACTGGCATAGTTAGAGTGAAATAAGGCCTGCATGGAAAACGCTGAAGACCCTCACGGAACTAGAGTGAGTTGATGCATGTAGGGGAAACGTTTTAATGCAATGGCATATTTGGAGTGAGTGAAGGCATGCACGGGAAACGCTAATATTCTCACGGAACTAGAGTGAGTTGATGCATGTAGGGGAAACGCTTTAATGCAATGGCATATTTGGAGTGAGTTAAGGCATGCACGGGAAACGCTCAAGACTCTCACGGAGCTAGAGTGAGTTGGTGCATGTAGGGAAACATTTTAACGCAATGACATAATTAGAGTGAATTAAGGCATGCATGGAAAACACTGAAGACATTCACGGAACTAGAGTGAGTTGATGCATGTAGGGGAAAATTTTTATGGAACTGGCATCGCTAGAGAGAGTTAAGACATGCAGGGAAAACGCGTAAGAGGCTCGAGGATTTAGAGTGTCTTTAGTGCATGCAGGGGAAACGTTTTAAGGCACCCGCATCACTAGAACGAGTTAAGGCGTGCACGGGAACCGCTTAACACGCTCATGGAACTAGACTGTGAGCTGATCTCACGTTTTAGTTTCTTGCGTGTGGGGAACACGGTGAGCCCTCCTTACCACTTAACTCCCGACATGGAGATTAAAACACTTGTAACTAGAACAGGGTCATTTTTAGGAGTTGTGAAAGAGTTAAGACGTTCGCGAAAATAGCATTGACGAAGAGTGCGCGAGGGGGGACGGGGAGCGGGCGGGCGGGCGGGCAGGCGGGCGGAGGGGAGATCTGGGGGACGGGGGCGGCGGAAGCGAGGATAAGTAGTGTTGTTTTTCGAGGGTAAAGAATGGAGGCATTCTCCCATTTCTCGACGACTGGGGTGAAAGCAAGTCACACGACGGACACTTAATATAGGTCAGTGCAATAAAACTAGAGAATCTAACATCGCACCCGGTGCGCCTACCCACGCACCCACCCTCCCCCCCCGCCCCGCACCCCTGTCCCCCGTGTGAAGCGTGTCCCATAATCCCATCAGCAATTGGAAATTCGACGCATCCGGCCTACGGAAAATGAAGCACCTACGGATGAGGGGGGTTGGCCTAGAGAAGTGCCCCGAAGGACTCGGCCAACTAGACAAGCTGGAAGCTTTAGACCTAGCGGAAAACCACATCGACACGCTCGATCCTGGAATGGCCAAGCTTTTCAAGCTCAAAACGCTCGACCTCAGGGGCAACTCGATCAAGGTACGAGCTGATCCGGCCAGGCGATAATGATCACGCGATCGGCTTTTTTTACAACTTTGTTTTGGAGCGTGCTGTATATTTTCGGAACGACGACCGTACCAATTAGAACACTTCCCCGTCCTCCCATTTCCAAATTCGACCCAAAACGGTCCATCGTCTTATATCCTCCCTACCTCCCATTATCTTAAGTCCCTCGTTACAGGTCTCTCTTTTACCATTCAAGTCAACAGACCCATCGCCTCATACACCCATAACCCCCCCCCACCATATCCAAAACCTGTTTGATTGAGAACTCAAGGGTCTCGGATCGCACGAACATGATGTAAAACGGCCCATCCATCGCACGATCCCCCCTCCGTACCCCAAACCCATCTACTTCAATTATTACTTCAATATCGAAACCAAGCAATCTATCTCCTCATATCTCCATCTCCTCATACCCTCATACCCCTCCCAATCCCAAAACGCATCGATTCGAAAACGCAAGGATCTTGGACATGGCGTCGGGAACATGATGTCGCTCGTTTCTCTGGACGTGGGTGGCAACGACCTCGAGAGAATCCCTTCAGAACTGTCGCGCTGTACTGCTCTGGAACGCCTCGACTTGAGCGGTGGAAAGGTGGAAACCCTGCCGGAGGCCTTTTCAAAGCTCACTAGGCTTAGGTCAGTGCCCAATTTGAGACGGGGGGGCGGGGGCGGCGTACTCTCCGGGTGCTTACCTTGGCTGTTTGACCATCGACCATGCCTCCCTATCGGCACGCAGCACCGCCGTTGTTACTCATATTAAGGGCGTTCCAACATTTGGGACGGGACGGGGGGGGTGTAGGAGTGTAATCATTGTCGTTGTCGTCGTCGTACAGACACTTTCATAGCTCAAAGCGGGGGAGAAGCAGCTTTCATTGTTTCCACCAGAACCGAAGATGACAACTGAGACGGGAGGCACGAGTCTCTTCGTCTCCCGAAAACCCCGAACATGAAACGCCATCCTATAAAACGGTCAATTACCTATCTAAACCAGGTAATTGCCGGCCTTTCAAGGCCGTATCTTAACACACTCGCATTCCTACAGTGCTGGGACGGAGCACGTCGGGTTCTCACCGACCAGGCAGGCATCGCGTGAACCAACCGCTGAGAGCGGAAGGAGAGGGGAAGAGGGGGGAGTGCACTCAGTTTGTGCATGGCCGTAGTGGTATGACCATAGCTATTAGACCCTCGCATCCCTACCATGCCGGGACGGAGCACGTTGGCTTTTTACCAACCAGGCGGACATCGCTTGTACCAAGCGCAAAGCGCCGTGAGGTGTTCGGCGAGTCGCATGTAGGGTGAACTGCATCCTTCCAAGAACCGCTCGTAAGACGGATTTCGGCACCTTGTGCCTACTTTCTTGCTTATGGATGACAGCACCAATCAATGGGTTACTTTGTTTTCTGGTGTGGCCACTCCAGAGACAGCGATAGGCGAGGGGGGGGGTTTAAACACGCTCCACGCCTAAACAGTCGTTCGCGCTTCTTTTGGTCGCACACTTCCGGAAAGCAAATAAAAGGACAATCAGGGGGGTGGATGAAACCGTCGGTCGCTTAGTCCTTGTGCTACGGCAAACATAACGAAACCAGTCTAATTCCAATTGTTGTTTTTCTTCAAATAGCGTGGGTGCACGTCCAACGAAGTTAACATTGGCAAGTACTTAGGCAAGGGGTTTTAGCGTTTACATGTTTCGATGCCGTGCGCGGTGGATATTAATAGTAAACACAAGCGTTTCGTTCTGCTAAACGCAGCAAAGCTCGTTGCATTCGCGAAACGCCCGTCTCTCTGTGTGTCGCTTTTGCCATGTCTGGTAGGTGTCTCGGGGCCAGCGACAACCGCCTGGGGCAGATCCCTCCCGCGTTCGCGAGTTTGATCAGACTCGACGACCTGCGCCTGGATGGAAACGCGCTCACCTGCCTGCCGGATTCGTTGCGGAGCCTTGTAAAGGTTTGGGGGAAACTTCTTCGAGTTAGTGTGTTACTTTTTTTCCAGAAGTGAAAGGTTCGCGTGGACGTGGTTGTGCGCTGACCGAATTGTGGTGCACTTACTTTTTCGGTGGTCGTATATACATAGTGGTACGAGTTTAGTCCACATTTTCTGATTATTCGTCGTATCTTGGAGGCAGATACGCACGCCTTTCACGTTATCGGATACCCAATACAATAAAAAAGTGTTTTTTTTTGTAACGGCCACATGGGAAATTTACTGTGCGCGCAGCCTTTTTGAACTTGCATCCACGCGTTCTATGTGACAAAATAGGGAAATACACGGACATGCCTGGGTTATTTTTTTTTATTATTATCATCAGTTTTACTTTCAAGCTGCACTCGTAAGATTTTTTGCCCTCAGCGACCTTATGGACAAGCCTTGGTCACAGGTAGGTAGGTGTCTTCCGTTCCCTCTCCCGGTACGTGCCTCGTTTTATCGCGCATAGGGTTCAGCATTCCCACTTTTCAGTGTTTTCATGCTCGTCGATTTCGCATGATCAGTAAAATTTTCTCCAGTCTTGCTTGCTTAGCCAGACATGTTTTTATCCTTCGTAAAATCGACGCCAAATACGGTACACAGAACCTTCGCGACAAATAATCGGCTATTTGAATCCGATTCCTCGTTGATATATTTCCTACCAGGTAAACGTTTGGTTTTATTCCTTTTGCGAATTGGCTCGCGTTTTACTATGTAATTTAATCCACCACTCTTCTCCGTTGCCGTGTATACGCCCCCTCCCACCACTCTTCTCCGTTGCCGTGTATACGCCCCCTCCCACCACTCTTCTCCGTTGCCGTGTATACGCCCCCCCCCCTAATGTTTGGTTTTTACTATTGAAAAATCGACGTGTGTATGCAGATGCGATACGCCGATCTTTCAAGAAACCGGATAGAAACGGTTCCGACGGTGACACGCCACTGGCCCCTCCTGACACATATCGTGCTCTCTAGAAACCCTCTGGGGGGAAGGCATCGCGAATCGTGTCGTTTGCTTCAGGCAGCTCAGCTGGGACACGAGGCCATGCATCGTGGGGTGAGTGCACCGTAACTGCTGCAGTTTTGGTCCAAGGGAATGAAAAAAGCTCCGGAGTCAACGGTTCCACAGATCTGACAGATCGTGATCTAGATCACCTGAGATCCTACGTGCTTCTGTCGTTGTGATGCGTTGTCCAGGATCGGTGTAGCACACATCAACCTCCAGGAAATACGTGCTCTCACCCTGGAATACGATCAATAGGCCGTGCAGGCCGTGTAGAACACCCGGGAGACATTCCTCGGTAAGGTTTTTTTTTTTCACTTTTTAGCCTAAAAAAAGGTATACCTTTGTGACCGGTTGAGCTAGCTTCTCAATTGTAGAACTATGGGTTGGTTATGATAGCTTTACGGAGCATGATTCTTTTTTTGTTTCATTTTTTTCTTCTGGCCCATAGAAATGTTGATGGGGTCGCGCGAACGAACGGGCGTCTCTCGAAGTCATGTTTCGGCCGTAAGATACGTTCAGCTAAGAGCTCCCCATCACTATAGGGGCTCAGAAAATTCTTAGAAACTGCTGCTGCACCCCTAGGGCGGGATAGCTTTAGGGAATTCACTTTTATACGTTTCTGGTGGAGGCATGAATTGCGTCAGCTGTGATATATGCGTGTACCACCTTGGGTTGTTTGTGTTTTTCCCTGGGGTATTCCTCGGCTCCAGAGTTACTGGAGCCTGTCCTGTGACCACGGACTTGACTATGCGAGTTAATGTGAGAACAACAACAACAACAAGGGATCTATCCGTCAGCCCTGCACGGTGAATGCCATGTGAAGCATAAATCTGATCTGCATCAAGCAGAGATGTCAGGAGGCGGCACTTCGACCCCCTGACGCACGGTAGTTTTCCAGCCATCTCCCTACCTTGACTGACGGCAAACTACTAGGTTTTGGGTGCACAACGATCGGTTTGACACCCTTGGTTGACCGCTGGGCGTTTTCCCTTGACTGACCGTCTTTTCCCGTGATATTTTGGTCTGATGTGTGGATGGTTCCCTTTCCCTTTTCGACGTATCACGTCGCTTCCGCCGTAGCGAGTACAACAACAGGGGCCAGCAAATGCCAGAAGCCCCCTTCATTGTCACCGTAGACCTCGTTGTTTGGCGTCGCCGCGGACTTGGCGATTTTACAGGACTACCTTCAAGGTACTCAAGACTCTACCCCCCACCACTATCTATCGGGGATGCGACAGTCTATCGTCTTAAAGGCTACAGCTAAGCATGAAAAGAGCACACCCCCCCCCTCCCCCCACCGCCCCACCGCCCTACCGCCCTACCGCCCTCACCCCCCAACCCCAACCTTCTCCCACCCCCCCCGCCTTCCGCTGCCAAAAATTACGTCCCTCAACGGAAATCATTTGAGGAGGCAGTCAGGCACCTCAGCAAAACTGCAAGAGCTTACGACGACGTCATTCACATCGCCCCCCCCCCCCTACCACTCCCCGCCACAACCCTACCCCCACCTCTAACCCTACCCCCACCCCACTCCCACCCCTACCCCACCCTCCGCCACACGCAATACCCCCGAACAAAAGGCGTGGGAAGAGGCGGTTAGACACCTGAACGTGGCGGCAGAAGCTTACGACGACTTGATAAACATCGTGCCAGACTTTCCGAGCGCGGAGGGTCTCGGCCCGCCCCTCGCGCAAACGCGGCCGCACGACATGAGCACGTTCCACCACTCAAACCTCGGGGTGGCGCACCTTGCCAGGGCCAGGGAGGTAGCCGCGGAGGCGGAGAGGAGGATGGCAAACACGCCCAAGTGAGAGAGAGAGAAGGAGAAACACAAATCGTTGACATGCATGGGATGGCTGGTAATCACTCATCCCACGTCGGTAGGGATTGCACTTTTTTAGCCAAAAAAAAGTATACCTTACCGATTGAGCTCAGGACTCCAGTCAGTGTGAATCTACGAGTAAGTTTTGTTTTGGAGACTGTAACAGCGCATAGGAGGGTGTTGATCGGGTCGCGCGAAAAGAACGCTTTCGAAGTCATGTTGCGGGTGATCTTTTTTTTTAGCCAAGCTTCTCCCTCATGTCAGGAGCTGTCAGAAAATTCTTAGAATATGCCGCATCCCCTACCCGGGGATGCTGTACTCGCAGCCGGAGGGAGGGCGTGGCCGCGGAGCCCCTCGCTACTTGGAAAATGATATTTTCCGCACACTTTACGGCCTGTACATCGCGGCCGGAGCGTCCACAGGGAATTGCTCCGTTTGTTCCTTTCTGCGGCTGGAAACCCGTTGTTCGTCGTTTGCGCAAGATTAGCGGATTGTCACGAAAAGCATTATGCGGCCACGGGGGGTGCTTGCTTGCGGGTTTGGGATCAAGCACCTTAGATTGTTGAGTGCTTGCGTGACGCACCTGGCGAGCGAAACGCATCACAACGCACCGCGCGAATGTTTATTTCGCGAGTGCTACTGTACGAGCACGTACTTTATTTCGTACTGGGTACAGATTCCTTGGGCTGAACAGGGCTGAATACTAAAAATCATCTGCTGAAATCCATCTACTACTGCTCCTACTACTACTACTACGCTACTACTACTACTACTACTACTACTACTACTACTACTACTGCTACTGCTACTACTACTACTACTACTACTACTGCTACTACTACTACTTCTACTACTACTGCTACTACTACTACTACTACTACTACTACTGCTACTACTACTACTACTACTACTACTGCTACTACCACTACTACTGCTACTACTACTACTTCTACTACTACTACTACTACTACTACTACTACTACTGCTACTACTACTACTACTACTACTACTGCTACTACTACTACTACTACTACTACTACTACTACTACTACTACTACTACTACTACTACTACTACTACTACTACTTCTACTACTACTGCTACTACTACTACTACTACTACTACTACTGCTACTACTACTACTACTACTACTACTGCTACTACTACTACTACTACTACTACTACTACTGCTACTACTACCACTACTACTACTAGCACTGCTACTACCACTACTACTGCTACTACTACTACTTCTACTACTACTACTACTACTACTACTACTACTACTACTACTGCTACTACTACTACTACTACTACTACTGCTACTACTACTACTACTACTACTACGACTACTACTACTACTACTACTACTACTACTGCTACTACTGTTTGCTGCCTGCAACCCTTCTGCGATACGATTTTTCGCGGCTCGGTTGGGGCAGGCCAGAATGGGTTCATAGCTGGTGGGCGCTCTTCGTCATGCCTGCAGCGACTGTTCTCTCAACCGTTCCACCGTCTCCCATCCTTACCTCCGTCGTTTGTGCCTCCCGCGCTTAACAACGAAAGGCAATCGTGCCAGGAGAGCTTGACAGGGAGCGAACGCGTGCCCCTGGGCAAAAGAAGCGCCGGGGGCGCAACGGCGGAAGAGGGCTCGTCGGCGCCATCGAATGGCACGGCGCCGCGCGGAGAGCGCCGTCGCAAGGTGAGCAAAACATTTTTTCTTGCTCCCGATATACAGAATACTTTCGCGCACACACGACGACGGCACCACACAGGCTACGGTAGAGACGCACGATATATACTTATATTTTTCCTTTTCTTTTCCGGGACCCCTCAGTTGAGATGCTCTAAAACCTTGCTTAACCCATCAAAACCTGATTTTGATAGAGAAAAAAAAACAAAAAAAGTGCAACCGGATGAAAAAAAAAACTCGCCATGGCCCATATAGGTAAAAAAACGCAACAACAACAAAAACAAAAACAGCCAAGAACAAAAAAAAAACAAAGCGATTTTTTGGGGGGGTTAAGGAGTCCTCAAAATTCAGAAAATGATTTGCCAAAAAAAGGTATACCTTAATACCTCTACCTAGGGTGGCAATTTTTGGGCGTTTCTTTTTCGCCGCGGCCCGGGGTCACTCGCGCGAGTGACCTTGACCCCCCCCCTCCCTTATTCCTGTGCGGTCTTAAGCTTTTCGAACTCTTTTTTCTTTTTCTTGGGGGGGGGGGGGGACATGAAACCGCCACGGACCGGTCATAGCTAAGAAGCTATGCCGCCGCGCCAAACAAGTCGCCTAAAGTGCTTGGCTCAATTACGTTCTAGGGAGTCAGCACGGTCGACTCGCTTAAACCCAGTGGTGAAAAAAAGGGGGGCACCTTCCCCCCCCCCCCCCCCGTTACCACGGAGAGAGCGCATGGGTGCAACCTTGGTTTGACGCGCGCTATGCCGTAGAGGTGGCACTCTTTGGGGTGTTTTCCTTTTTTGTTTTTTTGTTCGGAATGACTGACGGGGGCTGCCCCAAATCGTCGGAATTTTCATCCCCTGTGTTTCTTGCAAACATTTTTCGGTTTTATACCTACATACAGTAGGCCATTAGATTGGTCATCGGGGATATGGTTTTTTTTTCCAATTTTTTTAACTAAAAGAAAAGCACAGTTTGTTTTTTTTTTTGTTGGTGTCATCGTCGTTTCGCAGACATAGTTCGTTTAATACCCACAGTAGTAGGCCATTGGATTGTTTGTTTTTTTTTCTTCGATAGGTTAAGAGCCTCATAAGTTAAGGCGAAAAAAAGCATCGCTGCACACTTTCTACCGTTTAATGTGTCGGTTTCTGCTTGCCCGTCGTCTTCGCCACGCACAATTGAAAAAGGACCGACATCTGGGATTCTATGTGAACCGATACTCCGGGTCTGACGTTTGCTCAGTTTCTTTTTTCCGGTCTTGCCAGCCATACACGCGTAGCCCAGCATGAACGTGCAGCAGTAAGGGAAGATCCCTACAATATCCTTGACACGTCCGACAGATCGCCGATCTCTCATTGTATTATCCAGATAAATCAAGGAAGATCTGTATGAGTCTAGCTCATTTTGCGATGGTGGAAACCGTACGATCTGTATCATCTACCAAAATGTTTCCTGGGTTGGACCCGTACTTTCTCGACGTACAGATCCTGCAGAACATATCATAACGGCAGGTAGAGTATCTACTGCTGTATGTAGATGATCTAGATGATCTAGATCGTGATCTGTCAGATGTAGATGATCTAGATCATGATCTGTCACGATGTAGATGATCTAGATCGTGCTCTGTCACGATGTAGATTATTTAGATTGTGATCTGTCCGATGCAGATGATCCGGATCGTGATCTGTCCGATGTAAATTAATCTAGACCGTGATCTGTCCGATGTAGATGATCTGGATCGTGATCTACATATTATCTGGAGGATCTAGATCGTGATCTGTCGGAGGTGTGAACTCCTTTGCATCTTGACTCGGACACAAAACCTGTCGGCACCCTGTAACCAGCAGCCCCGCGTTTATATCTTGTGGCCGCTGCTGTAGTGGTCAATTTTGTTCGACTCTCTCTTGTGTTCGTCTGAACGTAAAAGTGGTTATCTTGGTGTGCGTTACTGACGTGGTCCAAGGCACTCGATCTCTTTCTGGCCGGAAAAAAAAACAAATGAAAAAATAAAATCGACGAGAAAGCAGCGGGGACGCTGAAAATCTCTGTGCGATGCGAACACGGGCACGTACCGATGGAGGGGGAAGAAGAGGCGATGCCTGTGACCACGGTTAATCCAGATCCTGCATAGCAAAGGCGAGACTCGAAAATAAAAAAGAGTGAAAATACTGATTCTATGACAACTACACCCCCCCGAGAACCAGCGATTTTCTTTAGCGAACGGTTCATGGCTGCTCGACACAAGGGAGGATACTACTGAAAGAAAAGTATCCGTACATTTTTATTGTGTGCAAAGGTCTATCGATCGATGATGACGTCGGGGAGGGTGTCGAGGGACCCCGTATTTCAGGAGATACGACAGGGAGCTGGTTTTGAAACGAACCGGCGATCTCGTTACAAAGAAAAGTTGGGGGTGCTGCCGTAGAACGACTCTGAAAAATTTACCTGGTGCCTCCCTTACCCCCCCCCCCCCCCGACCCCGCACATCGTTTTCACCCCTATAAACTCCCGAAAATAAACCACCTGTTATGTGGCAGGAACTGGAACTTATGTCTATGCGAGAGACCCGAGGCCATCACCTCCAGGCCGCGAACACAGCGTTCTCCTACGCTGATCACCTCGACCAGCTGTCTAGACCAGTTGGACGGACAGCGGAGGTGTGGCTGGGGAGGGCGGCAGTTGCGGCGGAAATGAAGGACCCTGCCGCCGCGCTAAATGACTTGGAACGCGCTTTGATTCAGCTGCGAGGCAACGCGAAGGTGGGGGTGGGGGTGGAAACGGGCTTAGGAGTGTGGGGAGGGGGGGGGGGGATGGGGCGGGGGGAGCGAGAATGGGGTGGGGTCGGGTGGGCTAGGATGGGGTGGGGTGGGGTGGGGTGGGGTGTACTCTGTTCATGCTTGACCGTAGTCCTTAGAGCATAGATCCTCGCATCCTCTTCTAGACGGAACAACACAAGCGGTAATCATCATAACATGCATGGCCACAGTCTTTCAGACCATAGTGGTATGACCCTCGCATCCCTTCAAAGCCGGGACGGAGCACGTCGGGTTTTCACCCTTTCAGACATAAACTGCTTGCACCACCCGCTGGGGGGGCCGGGGGGAGGGGAAGGGTAGACCTCGGGGAAGAAAACCCGACCGGGAAGCGTGGAAGTTGGAGCAGGGCAACTTTTGGAATCATATAGCAGCCTGCGATGTAGGTTTTACGTGTCTTACGGTCGGTGACCTCGGGGTGCTTATGAAGGGTTTCTAGGGGGAGGAGGCGCGCGCGGGAGGTTTCCAGAAGATAGATAGGGAGATCGCGTGGCGTAGCCGATGCCGGTCAGTTATCCGGGCGTTCCATTTTATATGCCGGTGTCTCGAAACGGGCCTAAAAATTCAGCGTCGTTCGTTGCAACGGGTTTAAATGAACCACGTAGCGAGCGGTTGTTCTCATGATTTTGTTCGGGAACAGTGCACAGAAAGCGTTTTTTCAAAGGAATTTTACTCATTTTACATTTTACACGATATCTAGTCTATGCTTCTATCCATCGCTGAAAAAATAAGTTTTATCTATGCCTTACTTTGTCCATCACTGAAAAATAAGTTTTAGACGATATCTATGCCTTTATCCGCCACTAAAAAGTTTATTTTCGAATGTGGTATGTATGTGGTGTTGGGGTGAAGCAAATACTTAACTAATTAATAATCCTAGAAAATTGATTATTTTTTAAAATCAATTAAATTAACTTCCCCTTCGCGTGTGACAAAAACAAAAACGCTGCTGCCAAACACAAAAAAACATTAGAGATGCCGCTGATGCGCCTCCAGCCGGCGTAGCCACTTCCCCCAACAAAAGCCCACCTAGACACGCCCTCACTCAGACATTTTTCCTGCAACGTTAACTTTTTTGCCCGATCAATCATGCACAAACCACGTGTCGTACCATCGTGGTCCCCGAATAGTGCGGTCCCTTGCCAAATGACAAATAACCGCACTAAAGTGGGACCCCGTACTATCCAGGGGTAGGGTCGTACTCTGCTACAATAGAGATATCACGTGAACTTCAGGACTCCTGCCGTACATATTTTATTTTATTTTATTTTGCTTTTTTATAACCTAGGACGTGATATATTATAGGAGATTGCTTTTCATCGATTTGCACATTTCTTTTTTTCCCCAAAGTATGTTTTTTCCGGGTGAAATGATGAAAAGAAGCTAGCTCCTCGTGTGAGGCAAGAGCCTCAGAGAAGGAGAGAAAAAACGGTGCACCTCTATGGCGTAGCGTAGCGTGTGTCGAGAAGGCTTCGCGAAAAGCCCCGAAAGGGCACTGCCAAGGCATTAGTGGTCGTAGCTCAAAGCGGGAGAGAAGCAGCTTTCATTGTTTCCACCAGAACCGAAGATGACAACTGGGACGGGAGGCACGAGTCTCTCCGTCTCCTGAAAACGCCGAATATAAAACGCCATCCTATCATCATACGAAAACGGCCAATTACCTATCTAAATCAGGCAATTGCCGGCCTTTCAAGGCCATACCTTGACAGTACCGCGCTCACGTCGATAGCGACCGTAGACCCATCCTACGGCAGGGTATGCAGCAGAAGATTCTAGGATTTTTCTGAGAGGTCCGAACATGAGGGAGAAGCTAGCTCAACATCAACGTCAACATCAACATCAACATCAACATCAACACCAACATCAACACCAACACCAACACCAACACCAACTTCAACATCAACATCAACATCAATAGTAACAGCAACATCAACATCAACATCAACATCAACATCAACATCAACATCAACATCAACATCAACATCAACATCAACATCACCCGGAGCATGACTTCGAAGGCGTTCCTTCGAGCAACCTGACAAAGATTTCTATGCGCTCCAGTACTAGTAGTCCTAAAATAAACACACTCGTAAAATGATCATACTAATAATGACCATTAGTTCCACGCTTGAGGACCTCAGCTTATCAGAAACGTTTCGCCCCTTGGCGTGGCTCTGCACCTGGTAGATCCGTTCCCTGCTGGCGAAGGCGAGAATGGAGCTGGGCCAGTACGAACGCGGGCTGACGGACTGCCGGGTGGCCTCGCGCCTGCTGAAGCAGGAGGAACGCCTGCTGGGGGAGCGGGAGGTCGAGCAGGTAGTTACAGTAGGTGCCTCTGCCGTGCTAAGCAGCGTTAACAGAAGGGTATGTGATTCGTTTTTGTATATGTTGCCGTTTCAAGAGAGCTCTCCGCAAAGGTTTTGGCGGGAGCGCGTTGGCAAGGTGTTTCCATATGTATTTGGACGGCGGAAGGAAGGGGGGAATGAACCCTTGCGGGACTCTGATTGTGTCTTGATTACAGCATAGCGACGAAAAAAAAAAACGACGACGATTTTTTGTGATGTTTTCGAGCGTCCACGAACGAGTAAGTAGCGTGAGCGCGCAGCAGTGCAAGTAGGGGTCGTGCTGCCTACACCCGTCCCGTGCAAGGAGTACTTCGCATTGTTAGCCAAGATACGGTACGGGGTATCACTTCTGGGACTTTTTTTTATGCAGAAGCAGCAGCAGCTGCTGCTAAGCAGCAGCAGCAGCAGCAGGTCGGGCTCACTCGCGCGAGTGCCCCCCCCTCCCCTGCTCCTTTTGCGGTGTTAAGGTTCCGTGCTATTTTTTTTTCTTCTTGTTTTCGATGGTAAAACCGCGAAGGAATGGTTAGCTACGCTTCGCGCAAAAAAAAAAAAAACGCCCGGAATCCTTTCTCTCAGGAGTGAGGTACAGATGTCACTCGGACGACCGGTGGAAATCTGAGGGTGAAAAACCGGGTATGCTGCGCCAAAAAGAAATGGTTAGCTGGTAGCCAAGACGCGTGCTACAATAGAGGTGCACTATTTTTTTCTCTTAATACTACCCCTTAATTTTGGGAGCTTAGCTTAAGACACTCTCCCAAAAGCTAATTTGGAGCAAAATCAAAAACTTCATTTATACATACCGGATAGAAAATCCCATGGCCTAGGTACACAGCAAGAAGCATGCAGCAGAAAATAAATGGCGTTTTTTTCCAACGGTTTGGTGTTAAGGAGCCCCCCGTCATTCCGAAACCATTTCAGCCAAAAAACGGTATACCTTAATACCTTTATTTCCGACGATTTGCGGTTAACGAGCCCCCGTCATTCCGAAACTGTTTTAGCCAAAAAACGGTATACCTTAACACCTCTATTTCCGACGATTTGGGGTTAAGGAGCCCCCCGTCATTCAGCAACCATTTTAGCCAAAAAACGGTATACCTTAATACCTCTATTTCCGACGATTTGGGATTAAGGAGCCCCCGTCATTCTGAAACTATTTAAGCCAGAAAACGGTATACCTCAAAACCTCTATTTCCGACGATTGTAGGTTAAGGAGCCCCCGTCATTCAGCAACCATTTTAGCCAAAAAACGGTATACCTTAATACCTCTATTTCCGACGATTTGGGATTAAGGAGTGCCCGTCATCCTGAAACTATTTAAGCCAGAAAACGGTATACCTCAACACCTCTATTTCCGACGATTGTGGGTTAAGGAGCCCCCGTCATTCAGAAACCATTTCAGCCAAAAAATGGTAGCACACCTCCATCGTAGCACGCGTTCGAAAGTTTATTTTTTAAACTTAATCTAACGACGTCAGCTGCGAGTTCGACGAACTTAGGGTCGATACTCATTTTTGCAAGCTGCGTTGTTGGTACTTGCAATATTACTATGTGGGCGATTTTTTTGCGCAAGTTAATGGGAGGGGTCCTATTATTTTGTTTAAAAAAAAAAAAAAGAGAAAGTATTCTTCTCCACTATAATGGTTGGTGTTGGTGTATTTGTCCGCGAGGTGCGGAGTCACTCGTGCGTGCGAGAGTGGCTCAAACCCGTTTGGGAAAATGAGGATACCCCCCCCCCCCCCACCGCGGCCACGGCCTAGGTATGCGAAAAAAAACAAACATATTATTCTCGCAAAAATATCGGTCTCTGTTAACAATAACCCGCAGTTCCTCATCTATCTTGAGGGGGGGCTCAACCGGCCGAAAACCTTGGCCCCAACAAAAACTGCAACTAACTCCTACCCCGTGAGACGACTCGCATCCCACTTGAGGCCAGCCCTACATGTCTCACTGCACAAAAAAAAATGTTTTTTTTCAAACAAAAAAAAATGGAGCCAAAAATATATAAGGTGCTTCCTGCCCGATGACAGAATCCCATGCCCCGGGCATAAAGAAAGGGGGGGGGGGGGAAAGAACATGGCAAAACAAAGAGTGAAATTCCCGAGTTTTTTGTTTTTGTTTAGGAGGTCCCGTCATTCAGGAAAAAGCTTTAGCCAAAAAGCGGTATGCCTTAAGGCCGCTATCGTAGCACGAGTCTGGTTCGTGCACCAAAAACGCGTGCCCCTTCCCTGTTCGTACCCAGCTCGCTTCACACCTCCGTCTCATTTGAGACGCCGTCTCCACTCCCCTACCCTCTTGTCTCTTTGTTTACGCTGTGCCTCGTCTCTTTGTTTTGCGCTACGCTTCGTCTTTTCGTTTACCTCACGCCTCTCTTTTGTTTCTGCTGCGCCTCGTTTATTTGCTGACACGAGGCCTGATCAGCTTGTTTAAATCCACGCCTCGTCTACTTGTTGACGCAATGCCTGGTCTACTTGCTTAAAGCTGCGTCTCTTGTGCGCGTGTGTGTGTTTTTCCCGCTATGAAAGAATGTCCTTTTCGTTTACGCCACGCGTCGTGTCCCTTTGTTTTACGCTACGCGTCGTGTGTTTCTTTTCGCTACGCCTCCGTCTCTTTTCATACGCTACGTCTCGTCCTTTTGTTTGTGCTACGCCTCGCCTCTTTTGCTTACGCTGCGAAGGAACGTCGCGACAAGGAAGCGGCGGCGGCGGCGGCAGCGGCAGCAGCATCGGCGGAGTCTAAGCGAAAGGCGGAAGAGAGGTTGGCCGCGAGAAAGCGGGTAGCAGCAGAGGCAGCAGCAGCGGAAGCAGCAGAAGCAACCGCAGCAGAAGCAGCAGCAACAGCGGGAAAAGACGAAGCAAACGCAGAAGCGACAAAAGCAGCAGCAACAGCAGAGTCAGCAGCAGTAGAAGGAGGGGAGGGAGCAGCAGCAACAACGAACGTAGCAGGCGAAGAAAGAGAGGAGGAAGAAGCGAAAACAGCCGAGGAAACGAAAAGAGCTGAAATATTCCCCGAACTAAGCACTTCAGAAACAACAGCAACAACAGCAACATTGCCAGCAAAAACTATGGAAGAAACAGCACCAGCAGCCACGAATTGGCAGGGAAGTGGCGAGAACGGAGGAGCGTCGCCACCTGCAGGCAAGGGGTTAACGCTGGGAGAAGGACATAACCATGTTGACACTGCAGTATCAAGAAAAAGCCAGGATTGGGCAGAATATGAAGCTCGAGATAGAAGCGGGCTACCAACGGGTGGCGCAAAAAACACGGAGGGAAAAAATCTGAACACGATCAGCCGTGAGCGAGCGGAGCTAGCGAAACAACGGCAAGATCTCGCCGCTCTCGTAGCGCAGGGCGAAGAGGGGATCGCGTTCGTCAAGCAGTCCGTTGACATGGCGGATATCTTGAGGGGATTCGTGATTACTCCGCATGGTGTGCCCGTCAGAGACATGGACAGAGAGCTGCTGCTGCAGGGACGGAGCACTCTCCGTGACAGGTCAGTGGGGATGGGTGGGGGTGAGGGAGGTGGAGAGGGTAGGGTGGGGGAGAGGACAGGGGCGTGAGCGGGGTGGGGGGTGAAGGAGGGAATGGCGGGGTGAGAGTAAGGTGAGTCGGGGGGGTGGGGGGGTGGGAAGGAGTTGGGGGGGGGGGGGAGAGATGGGGAGGGTGGGACAGCGACGAGGGGGTGGCGGCGGGAGTGGTGGGAGGGGGGGGGCTGAGGGGGGGGGAGCGATGATGGGGGGGGGGGGGTGGGGGGGCTGGGACGAATGGGGAGCGAGGGGGGCAGCAAGGGACGGCCACGTGCCACAACAAAGCACCCGCCCCGTGGAGTTATTGTGGTGTGGTGTTGATGTTATCCTCCCAGGTTGTTATTTCACGAAATAGATTGACCAAATTTGTTTCACTACGTAGTCGAACTGTCTTTGCCGAATGCACGGCTGGATGCTCTCAGGCGATTTTATTAAGTAGTTGCCTGGATACGATCGAATCAATTGCAGTGCGCAGTTGCCGTGACTGATGTTCCTTGTCCCTATTGAATCAACACCGTAACCACTGCCAGTCAGAGCACCACTGCCAGTATCGGTGTGCACCAGCTCTAATGGTAAGAATTGACTTTGCTCAGGCTTTCGCCGCGATCGCGATTGACAAAGACATCAGGGCTTGATTATTGTATGACGTGCTCGAGCTGTTAGTACCGAACCAGCGGTGGAGTATTTCTGGTTTATCGAACGATTACTTTGCGTACTTGTCTGGATCTGATCGAACCAATCAATTCGAATGCTAGTAAGTATCAGCGTGCCCCGTCTGTACGAAGTGTATGAAAACAACAGCAACAACAACAACAACAACAACAACAACAACAACAACAATAACAACAACAACAACAACAACAACGACAACAACAACAACAACAACAACAACAACAACAACAACAACAACAACAACAACAACAACAACAACAACAACAACAACAACAACAACAACAACAACAACAACAACAACAACAACAACAACAACAACAACAACAACAACAACAACAACAACAACAACAACAACAACAACAACAACAACAACAACAACAACAACGAAACGTGCCCCCCCTCCCTTTTTTTTTCGTCACCTTGTTGATTATTTTCGCGCAAAAGACACCGGCGCCTGATGGCGGTGGAGGCGGCCAAGAATCGACTCAGAAAGAGGGACGCGGCTTTGATGGAGAGATCGTTCAGACAGGTCGCCGCCCGGCAGAGGGCCAGCCGGCTGGTCAAAGCCAGGTGATTATTAATGAAAAACACGTTTGGTTGATACTATTGAGAATGCTCCTTCCTCCACCTCTCGATACGTTTGCTACGACAGCACAATATATATGGAGGTAGGCGCACTTTATTTCTCATATATTTTCTGAGTGGCGGGGTTGGGACTTGACGAAAAAAACTGCCGATTACAGCGTCTGCCACATGGAGAGCAATCCGAGCTGCCACCGTGGTTCTGGGTGTATGCAGGAGATGGCGTTCGAACTGCAAGGCAGGAAGCTGTGTGAGGCAACGCGTGAGGCATAACGACACTCCTCGGATGGTGCCTCAAGTTTTTCTCCTAAGCGCTTTTGATTATAGATCGCGCACTCGTCGCTTTTTTAGTCTCTGTCGATGGGGTCACACAACCAAAGCATCATCCGAATTTTCCCGTTCTTGTTTTTTTCTTCCAAAACAATTGTAAGATTTTGTTTTGTATACCCAGGCGATGGGATTTTTTGTTTTTGTTCATCGGTTTTCGCCTTCACCTTTCGTTTTTTTTTCTCAAAATCAGAAAATCAGTGTTTTTTTGGGGGGGGAGGGGGAGTGAGGTATAGAGCTTCTCGAGCGAGAAGGAGCCTCAGACG
Organism: Undaria pinnatifida; assembly: GCA_012845835.1. Classification (NCBI taxonomy): domain Eukaryota; class Phaeophyceae; order Laminariales; family Alariaceae; genus Undaria; species Undaria pinnatifida. Next base: position 10,781,374 of record JABAKD010000010.1, read on the forward strand.
CAGAATTGGTACACCTCTACCTTGTTCTTGTTCTTGTTCTTGATCATGTTCTTGTTTTTTCTCTTGCTCTTGTTCTTGTTCTTGTTCTTGTTCTTGTTCTTGTTCTTGTTCTTGTTTTTGTTCTAGTTTTTGTTCTAGTTTTTGTTCTTGTTCTTTTTTTATTCTTGTTTTTTGTTTTTGTTCTTGTTTTTGTTCTTGTTCTTGTTCTTGTTTTTGTTCTTGTTTTTGTTCCTGTTCTTGTTCTTGTTCCTGATCTTGTTCTTGTTCTTGTTCTTGTTCTTGTTCTTGTTCTTGTTCTTGTTCTTGTTCTTGTTCTTGTTCTTGTTCTTGTTCTTGTTCTTGTTCTTGTTCTTGTTCTTGTTCTTGTTCTTGTTATTGTTCTTGTTCTTGTTCTTGTTCTTGTTCTTGTTCTTGTTCTTGTTCTTGTTCTTGTTCTTGTTCTTGTTCTTGTTCTTGTTCCTGTTCCTGTTCTTGTTCTTGTCCTTGTCCTTGTCCTTGTCCTTGTTCTTGTCCTTGTCCTTGTCCTTGTCTTTGTTAATTCGACGCACTTCTTAAGGAATTAGTGGGGTATTAGTCCGTTTGACCACTTGCAAAATGTTAACCAATAATAGCTTACCCAAACTAAGCCTTACAACACTCTCCCCCCCTGAAACGGCGGGATAGCAGGTCGGCCGGATATACGGGCGGACCTGTCAAATATCCAAGCCGTTTCATTTCCTGGGTATACCGGGGAGAGTATTTTTCAAGTTCGACATGGGGAAACTCTGAAAAAGTTTTTATTATTGTGGATGATGGGATTTGAACCCACGACCCAAAAAACCCATGGTATGTCGACGACGTCATTTTTTAAGGAATTAGTGGTGTATTAGTCCGTTTGACCACTTGCAAAAGGTTGACCACTAGCTTACCCAAACTAAGCTTTATAACACAGCGTTTTAGTGCCAGCGAAAAGGACCTTGAAAATACCGGAGTTGACTGCAATAGTGCCGAGTTTCCGTGATTTTGTCTGGCGTGAATTGCCATTTGAAAAGAGGCGCTAGGGGGGCGCATCCTATTTGGCATATCAACAGTCTACCTATATAGGAAAAAAACAGTTCGATGCCATTTCATTGACGCTGCACTGCGATTTGCGTTATGTATATTCGTCAAGCGTTTGCCCACAGAACGCCACCGTATGTACTTCCCCGCACGTTCCTGCCATTCTGCTTCCTATTGGTATCACGTACCTGGTATTCTTTAATGTGTGGTTCGTCTATTCCGTTTTTTTTTTTTTTTTTTTTTTAATCCTCCGGCGGATGGGGAAAAATAAAGCGTGTTATTTTTCGTTGGTGCGCTGCGCACTCGGTAGGGAAGAAGCTGCACCGGCAACGTATCGAGAGGTGGAGGAATAAGCACTGCCCCTATTTCCACCAAACGAACGAACGCTGAAGAACAAATAATGCCAACACATCTATTAACAGAACAAATCAAAACGCGCGACCGGAGTATCATGCATCTTGTGCAAAGATGAGCATCGACCCTTAAATTGATCGAACTCGCAGCGCTGGTGGTGAATTAAAAACCATTGCTTTAAAAACACTTCAGTGCATCGTGCGTGTATAGTTCGTCTACACAACGTCGACGTGCATGCGCACGTCCTGATCTTTCGTCGGTGCGCTGCTCCGCAGGAAAGAAGCCGCAATGGCAACGTACCGAGAGGTGGAGGAAGAGTGGGACCGCAAGCAGGAGGAAATAGCGACGACAAAACGCATCAACGCGGCCAAGAGAGAAGTCGAGAGACAAGCCCGGGTAAGAGACGCGAACGCCCCGGATGGCGACTGAGGCTTCTTGTAGACCACAGAATACGGAAATGCGAAACACCGAAATTCTTTGTAAACTGTAGACGCCTACATTCCGGGTGAAAACTAGGTTTTCACCTTCTTGTAACCTCTAGATCCTTTGTTCCGGGTAAATACCGAAGTTCTTTTCATCTAAGTCCTTGCAACATCTGGACCGTAAGAACTGAGCCAGCCATGGCACGTAGAATGCTCCACAAGAAGTCGTGCATCGTGAACAACTGCGAACTAGCACTTACTTGTTGTTTTGGAGGCACTGGCCCTGACACGTTGCGGCATGTGAAAAACAAAAGAAGGTATATGAAACACTATGACAAGCGTATCATTCGACTCAATCTCGACGAGGTGTCGGCGAAAAAAAAACAATGAACGCCAACTTTTACACCCTAAACGAAACAAACAATCCGTCGTCAAATCATTCCCGATCATCAAGGGTGAAATTCGGCGGAGACGTTGATGAGGACAGAAGGAGAAAATCGATCGAGAGCAGTTTCGTCGCCCAATTCGCCGACCGTCACAAGATATGGCCTGAACAAGATTCCATACATAATACAAGCGTAACGAGAAAAAAAAACTACCAGGGATAGTATTTACTGCGATGAAGCTCTCAATTTTGCGAGTGTCGATTCCCGGAAGTTAACACCGTATTCGTGACGCCCTTGCGAAATTATTTCGTTCCTAGCTTTTTTTTATTTATATACGGAGTATATTTTTCGAATAAGCTTCGATCGTGTTTCTACTTTTTTTGGGTTGTATTTTCGGTCAATTTTCTCGGAGGCAAAAAAACAAACGAACGGAAAGACACGTACGTGTTGGTTGGTGCATGAACAACACCGCCGTGGCAATGTCTCCACTCCTAACTGCGCAAAATTCGGAACTGCGTGGCCGATCTCCCGTTCCGCCAGGGTCTTGGCTGGCCCAGCTCGTATAAATCCGGATGAAAATCGAAGTCTCTGTAGAGAGCCAGAGCAGTCGCGCTGTTGAGCGCGCCCGTGCTGTATGGTGGCCGCTCTGCTTTGAAACTATGTAGGATATACCCGTGGTGGGTGAGTTGTTGTGTAGTGTTTCTCCGCGGTCAGATATCCGCGTCCCTCTTTAGCGAAAATTAACAGTACCCTACCCCAAAAAAATGGTTCCGAAAAACAAAACCAAAAAGTGCAACCCGAAGAACAAGCCCCCTCACTCTAACAAAGTTAGTGTCGGGAGCTCCCGGCGTCACACAATAATTCAGCCTGACCCAAAATTGGCCTGTATACCGCTGTAAGCAAGCAGCCGTATCTGTACCATCAATATCCGAGAAAAACGTCGCTCGGTAGTGTTTTGCGGTAGGCGCCGGCGCCCGGGGTGTTCCTTTGCATGAATCACAACACTGTTGTTGTTGTTGTTGTTGTTGTTGTTGTTGTTGTTGTTGTTGTTGTTGTTGTTGTTGTTGTTGTTGTTGTTGTTGTTGTTGTTGTTGTTGTTGTTGCTGTTGTTGTCCGGTTCTATGACCTTGGTACTTTGCAACCATCGATGGCTAACCCTGGCTTTCCCCGCTGCTCGACACCATGATAAGCAACCCACCCTTTTCGTGCGACTCACCGAATCACCTCATGGCGCTTTTGACGCCTGGTACACGCGATGCCTGCCTGGTCGGTGCAAAGCCCGACGTGGTCCGTCCCGGAATTATAGGAATGCGAGGGTCAAATTGCTATGGACATACGATTACGGCCATGCGTGAATATCGAGTACACCCCCCTCCTTTCATCCTTCCGTCTTTCCCATGTTTCCAAATAATTTAGGGACTTCTCCCGACAAACTACCCCCCACCCCCACCCCCACCCCGGCGCACGCTTCCCCTCCCCTCTCCCGTCGTTCCACCTTCACCTCTGGATTGAAAGGCCAATGCTACCACCCTTTCCCCGACCACGGACGCTACGATCGTCGACGATTCACTCGAAGAGCCGTCGCCAGCAGCAGTTGCACCGAAGGAAGGAGGAGCGTCACTAGAAAACCCCACAACAGCAACAGCAACAGCAACAGCAACATCAACTGCTAATGCCAAAAACTTAGGAACTAAAACAACGAAAACGAAAAAAGTCGACAACAACCCGAAGAAAACCGACCAAGCCAACGAAGAGGACGAAGAAGAAGACGAAGAGCTCCAGAAACTCTTGGGGGGTAGGCGAGGAAGAGGAGGAACCAAGAAATCGAGCGCGGTGGTGGCAGCGGCAGCGGTGACTACTACTAATGCTGTCAAAGCTACCAAAGGTCGCGGAGGGGGCGGTCGCGTGGGGGTTGCTAGAAATAATAGAGGCGGAAGTGGTCGAGGGAAGGGAGGGGGGAATGAGAAGGGCGACAGCAGTCCTAGTAGACGAAAGGGTATCTAACTGTGTGTGGGGGAGGAGGTGAAACGAAAGTATTCTGTGTAAGTTCAAGAAAATGGTGGATTATTGTATACTAATTCAAAACAAAACGATTAACTATTTTATACTAATTGAAGACGACTAATTAATTAGCTCATAGTACATCAAGACGTTTACTATTTTTCAGCTTCGCGAGACGATAAAAGTACGTGGTTGTTCCGCGAAAAACACTGCACGCGATGGGGTCCCTAGCTGAGCGCGTCACGTACTTTCGTGGAAGCGTTATGGCATTGCCCGGGTGGATGCTGTAATCGGTTAAACCTGTGGCCCAACGGGCTCGCACCTTGTTAACAACACCAGTGACACGGGGGAGAAATAAGCAGGCTGGGGCTTAAGGCGTACTCTTTGCTTGAGTATGACACGTTAACGCAGTCGGAGTATCGGAAACATGTTGACAGACCAAGGGAGCGAATTTGAAAACATTTTGACTGACCAATGCAGCGAATTTGAAAACATGTTGATCGACCGAAGACTATAGCAATTGCTCAAGGGATTTTGTTCCAGCGGTTCAGGGTCACTCGCGCGAGTGGCTAACTCCTCCATCGAACGGACTCCACGATAGCCCCCCCCCCATGCATATAACAGGTGGCCTCGGTTGGCACCGACGCAGTAAACATAATATGTATATTGGGGTTGGCGTTGGTTGGCAACGACGTTGCAAAACATGCCAATCACTGCGTGAGCTAGACAAACAGGGTACCGTTTTTTTTGTTTTTGCTTTTATGGCGGTCACCATGATGGTTATCGAGTTATATCATATCGTGCGGGGTGTAAAGCCCTAACTCCATTTAAGGGGAAGATCGCATCACGTAGTGTGAGTATGGTAAGGCACCCTCTCTTCAATTACATAGTAATACCCATTGCTGCCTCTGGAGTGGCCACACCAGAAAACAAAGTAACTCATTGGCGCTGTCATCCATAAGAAAGCAAGTACGCACAACGTGCCGAAGTCCGTTTTTATATGTGGTTCTTGGAAGGATCCAGTTCACCTTTCATGCGACTCGCCGAACACCTCACGGCTCTTCGCGCTTGGTGCAAGCAATGTCTGCCTGGTCGGCGAAAACCCGACGTGCTCCGTCCCGACAAAGTAGGGATGCGAGGGTCTATGGTCATGCTACTGAGGATGGGTGCTTTTTTTCTACCACCTATCGAGGCAATGTTCAAAAGCACTGGTTGGTTCGTTGCTGTACTCGTAGTCGTGCAAGAACTACATTATACTGTAGAAAGTAACATACGAGCGTCTACAGCTGAAAAGGAACTTTCTTGAAGGACATGCTCTAGAACAGCGGCGGGATTAATTACCACCTGTTCGACTACTGCTGTATAGTTCGAGAAGATCGTATCGTACCAGGTAGTCGAGTTCTCGAAGTCAGAGGCTTCTGGAAAGAAAGTGATCTGGATGCTGAGACGGATGATGCGGGTGGCCCCACCCCTTTCACCCCTCACTCTTTTTTCATCCTTCTATTCTTCCTCGTCACTTTTCAGTGTCCGCTGATCTCTGGACACAGCGGTCCATTGTTCTCAAGTGTCTTTTTTGTTGGCCAAAAGCGCCCGTTAAACATCAATATATTTCAGCCTCGTGCATCTTGCACGCTCCTTCGGTTAGCTCAATTGCTGCTAGTGTCAGCCTCTGCGACCACGCCAGGTCGTATCGTCACATACGCCAATACATACGACTACCGCCATGAATGAATAATATGGACTACACCCCCCCCAAAAAAAAAACTCAGCAATTTTCTTTAACGAGCGTTTGTTTCATGGCTGTTCGACACGAGGAAGGATGCTGTGCAAAACCCCAAATCCTCGCATATGTTCTTCTTGTTTGCAAATCTCTGTTCAACGATGACGTCGGGGTGGCAAGGGCAACCATGTTTTAGAAGAAACGGCCGGGAGCAGGTTTCTAAACCAGCGATTTCGTCGAAGAAAAGTTCGGGGGGGGCTACCTACCGTAGAACGAGCCATTGCTTGTGCAGGTCTGAAGCTTTTGGGCTTTGCTATTTCGCCGAATACGCCGCCGTGGAACTCCTTGTGGTTGGGCAAGCACCGCTCGGACTGAAAACGAGGGTATCCCCACCGCCAGCTACGATAGGGGCGGCGTTTCGTTTTGCAAAACTATTTTTAATGATCGGAGCTCCTTCAACCCTAACCTACTGTAGGGGCTGCCCTTTTGGCGCCAAAAGGTCCTGGCCGACTTGGCTCCTCATGTGAGGACCTACCGGTTAGTAAAGTAATTTCACGAGAACATATTGTTTTAGGACTAAGGCATAGAAGCTTGGTCGGGTTGTGCGAAGGAGTGAGTGAGTGCTTTTGAAATCATTTTGAAGTAATTTCGCGAGAACATATTGTTTTAGGGCTGAGGCATAGAAGCTTGGTGGGGTTGTGCGAAGGAGTGTGAGTGATTGCTTTTTGAAATCATTTTTTTCGTGTGAGATATTGAGGTGTTCATGCGAGGAGAGAGCTGAGGGGCTTTTCTGCTGCTCCCCTGCCGTGGTATGGCTCGACAGTTAAAAACGACCTTTTCGCTTTACACTTAGTTTCATCATTCGTTTCGTATATGTGCCTGTTAAATTGGCCAATGGGGGGTTTGCGCCAAGCTGTTGCGCGTTAAGGTTTGCTCAAAGTCAGGTTGTGGGCGATGGATGTATAGGGCTCGATGGTCAAGTGAAGATCCTCGGATGACTGAGGTTAACCTCTTTCTGTCGCAGCACGCACCGATAGTATTACCGTAACCAACCTTGGTCGGTGTTGATGCGTCCGTTGTCGACAGTGGGTTGAACGACCGTGAAGACCACGGCTACAGGGGGGGTACTCATTTGAGTCGGAGTGCACTCATTTCATTCATGGCGGTAGTGTTAATTAAGACCCCTCATTTTTTCGCATGATCATTTACCACGTATCCCGTTCGAGACGGAGCAGCACCGTTTCTGCTCCTGACGGAGACACCTCAAGAGTTCAGGCGCTCATCGCAGTTTCTTCCACACGCTACATAACAACACGTGTTTTGCTTGTCTGATCTCCTTCCTGCTTTGGCCCCGCCTGTGGCCCCCATCGACCTCCCAGAGGATATCTATAGGTTTTCTCGCTACTACTACTATCTAGTGTACCAAACTTCTCCATCACATATGAATTCGTCTGTTCTCCTCGTCTCCTCCCCCAACACAACATTCCTTTCCTCCTCGTACAGCTAATATCCTCCCCTTACGTGGGTTCTACTCAGGAGCTACGGCAACGGACTCGCCGGTAGAGCTCGGGCGTGTGGTCGCCCTATCTTCTTTGCAATCGTAAGCTTTCGTTTTTGAGCTTTTCGGTTTCGGAAGCTCACCACCACCATTACCACCACCATCACCACCACCACCACCATCATCACCACCAGCACCACCACCATCACCGCCACCACCACCACCACCACCACCACCGTGTAATTGTTTGTAATACGAAATGGGCCAAGGCCACTGTAGCGCCTGGTATCGTAGTGCTGTACCTCTATTTTCGCTTATGAATGGTATAGGCCACTCTCGCTCCATCGCCTCTGCCGTACCTTGCTCGAAGAACGGATGCGAGTTAAACAAACAAACAAAAACGTTTATGCTGCCACAGCGTGGCTAACAGTGGACATGGCGGGCGCTGTGTATCGCGAACTCGAAAGTAAACCAAAGGGAACTTCCCGCCGTAGCCATGGTTGACGTTGAAGAGCAAGGCTGCAGTGGGGGGGGGCGGGGGGCGGGGGCGGGGGGGGGGGGGGGGGTACTCCTGTTCTCTCTTCTACCGAGTTTGAGCCACTCGTACGAGCGACAGTGTAACGTACTAACAAAAAATGATTTTCATTCAGGCGATTGGTTTTGGCGTGACACAGCGCAGCTTACCATCCTCGTATCTGCGGATTACCATCGCTAAACTAAGGAAGCACGGGGGCAGTAAGACCTCAAGCAGACAGGCGGGTCACTCGCGCGAGTAACCCCGAGCCAGCCGCTGCAAAACCCCAAAAACGACTCAAAAAGTCACCCCCTACCGTAGCCTTGATCTGAAATTCGCTTCAACCCTTTTGGAAACCCCAAACGACGCATGCTACGATAGAGGTATTAAGGTATACCTTTTTTTGACTGAAATGGTTTCTGAATGACGGGGCTCTTCCTCAACCCCCAATCGTCGGAAATAGGGATATTAAGGTATACCTCTTTTTGGCTGAAATGGTTTCTGAATGACGGGGCTCTTCCTTAACCCCCAATCGTCGGGAAATAGAGGTATTAGGGCATACCTTTTGTTGGCAAAATGGTTTCTGAATGACGGGGGGCTCCTTAACCCAAAATCGTCGGGAAATAGAGGTATTAAGGTACACCTTTTGTTGGCAAAATGGTTTCTGAATGACGGGGGGCTCCTTAACCCAAAATCGTCGGGAAAAAAAATGGGCTGCCATTTTTTGTTGCATGATTTATCGTCGCGTACTCAGGTCATGGGATTTTTCATCCGGTGCTATCAATAGCAGCTTTGATTTGCTCCAAATCAGTTTTTGGGAGAGGTCTCTCAAGCTCCGAAGGCTATAGGACCTCAGAGAAAAAAAAACTGCTGCACCTCTTTCGTAGCACCCTGTACTAATTCCAAGCTGTTTTTGTCCCCGCACCTCTATCGTAGCACCCTATACTAATTCCAAGTTGTTTTTGTCCCCGAGACGGGTTTCCGGTCGTGAAGGGGTTCAGGGCGAGCTACACGGCCGCTCGTGCGAGCGGCCCATGTGCGGTGGTCAAATTGGAGGCGTACGCGTGTCATACTCCCGCCTACGGTGGCCGAGGCCTGGAGTTGGCGCGCGGAGATGGCGGTGCTTGTTTTTAAGTCGGTCTGGTGGTTTTTATGACGATAGCCGTTCGTATTGCATTGCGGTGATCGCGACGAACCGGACCTGCGAAATTAAAAAGGCTATATATATATGGTAGCGTTCAGAAATTATGGTGCCGAGAAGGAGGGCCAAAATGTTAGTAAACTCTTTATGGGAAGTTGATTTTTTGTATACCTCGGCTGAACTGAAGGTTTGCAGGTAACTTTTGGAAAGTCCCTCTCGTCGTCACTGACGTCGGTCATCCTGCGTCAACATGTATGCGCCGAAAGATGAAATAGTTATGTTTTGTTTTATTTCGGTTGTGCCTTCGCCTCACCCATGGTGTTGTGCAGCACAGTCCAAGCACGTTCTGTCTCTTTTCGGTTATACAGACGGCCGGAGGAAGGGGGAAGAAGGGGGGCAGGGCAACGTCTCGGGTTGCCATATACAGGCATAAGATTGGGCTTAACTCCCCAACTTGTTTTCCACGTTCTAGCAGACCGTGTACAACGCAATCCACAGAAACATTAAAAAAACACTCCTCCAGCGCGCTTGCAGAAGACAGGAACAACCACCCGTAGCAGCGCCGAGGCTACGGACCGCTAGGATCGCCGGCAACCTGTCGCACCGTCCTTCTGACGAAAATGCGATGTTGCAGTCTATTACACCTACTCACCGTAGTTCCAGCAGAAAACGCAATTTTGCGGTCTAGACCTAACCTTTTCTAGACGGCACGCGACAAATCTTTGGTCTCCTTTACCCCCCCCCCCCCCCACCCCCTTAACGTCTTAACCCTCCGCTTCGAAAAGAATGCGTGGTCAATGGCCAAATGACTAAGAAAAACAGCAACTGAGTACGCCCTCCCCCCCCCCCCGCAGCGCCCGACTTGTCGTCATGCTTCTGTTTAATACCAACTCGTTCTGCTCGATTTTCTTTTCCACCGCGGCCGTCGTTGGTCACGTTCGCTGATTTTTTTGCCTCCCTGGCAATTACCATCATCGACGGCTACAGGCAGCATGGTTGATGCGAACGCTCGCGTTCGCGTTTAGAGGTACCATTACTGACACTTCCTTCTCCTCCTTCAAGCCGTCTTGGTTGCTGTACCGTTGCTCACTAGGCCACGTACATGGTCACGTGGCAGATTGGTGATCTAGTGGGTAGTGCTACGAGTATAGATTGAATAAAATATGCCGTATAACCAACAAGATACAATCGGTCGGATCGGGAGCCGTGTCGGGACTGCGCACAGACGGGCTTTGTCTCGCCTCGCGAAATCGTTGTAATTAACGAATTTGTTCCCCGAGAGTCGCTGCTGCTTCCAGCGGAAACTGCCCTATCCGACGTTGCTCTGGTAACCAAATACGTTGTTGGTTGACGGTAACTCTCGCCGCTTGGCAAGACCCGTCGTCAAGTTGCTTACGACGTTAAAACTAGCGTGTCACTTTTACGGAGGCGCTGGTGGGGAAAAAACTAGGCCGTCAACCGACGTCTTTGCTACAAGTGCTATAGTGGATGCATAGGAACTCCCTAAAACCGGGGTTCGGGGCCACCTAAGGCGGGACTCGCGGTATCTTTGGGCAAGAAAGCTGGGCAGTAAGACGCAGTCTTGGGCAGTTTGTAAGACAATCACTGCATAAACGGCCTGGTGCGGATGTTTTAGCGGAATATGTCCGTAGCCGTTGTGCACCTGCTTTGTCGCCATCTTTATATTGCGTTGCTCCGTCGACTCTGCCGCTGCCGCGGTCGGCTGTGCGGCCGCTTTCGCCCGCCAGTACCATCGTCACTGCTGCTTTCGCTACTACTATTGGTACTACTGCCGCTGCTACTGCTGTTCCTACTGCTCCTGCTGCCGCTACTACTCCTGCTGTTTCTTCTATTGTTTCTGCCGCTATTGCTACTACTACTACTGCTGCTGCTATTGTCGCAAGTCTCAAGGCTATCGTTGAGCCTGCTGGCCCTTCGAGGAGGAAGGTCACCATCAAAGCGCCTCCCTTCTCTCACTTGAATTCGTCCGCTACCCTCCCCTTTGTCTTCTGCTTGTTGTAGCGATCTACGATTGTTATTGTCCTCGCCCTTCTTTGAAGCACCGCCCAATACAGAGATGGTGGCGTCAGAAAACGGCGAAACTTCCACGGCGACCGACACCCCCACTGGTTTGATCGGCGACGCGGGTCGTCGTTCTGCATCTTCAGATGGGAGCCCCTCAACTGCTACCGCCGTCGCCGCCGCCGCTGCCACCGCCATCGCACCCTCTTCGGCCACAGAGTAACCTTGACTACTGCTTGTTACCGTCGACGACAAACCTTGGCGACGGCGAGGGTCTTCCCATTGTGAATGTCCCGACGCTTCGTGCAGATAGTAAGGAAAACCTTGAAATTGAAAAACCCGCCAGAGCCCCTCCAACGGTCGCCCTCCCTCCGGCACCCCCTCCCCCCCCTCTAGAAACGCTTCCGTCGGAGATGTGATCACAAAGGATTCATCTCTCCCAGCGTTATCACGGTCGACTTCTCTTTCTTCATGGTACACGTTGCCGCGTGCTGCGAGGCATTCCATCGACGTAGCGCTGCTGCTGTTGCGGTAACACGGCCGCAATGCCTCGGCGCAGGAAGCAGAATTGCGAGACACCAAAACCGGGTCCATATCCGCAACTGTTGCGCCGCCGCACGCGTTGTTCCAGCTATTCTCAGTATCCGTAACTGTAGCGTCGCGCCCATTCCCGCGAACAACACCCTCAACACCTGTTGGAATGCTTCTCCCTCCTTCGTGATTCCGGGGAGTCATCCAAGACCCTATGGCTTCACCCGGTGCATCTCTGCCACCTTCTCGTGCGCGGCTCGTTACCTCTGGACTACCGCCACCGGTCCGAAGCGCCTCGTCTCCCTCCACCTCCCGCAACGATTCCGAATGCTGCAGCGGGCGAACTGAGGCAGGATGGACCCCTTCTTGCGGCGATGGACTGCCTTTCTCTCTCTCGCTTTCAGCCGCAAACGCATGATGACCCCCACCGACGTTGTTGGAGCTCGCGTGATTGCTGAAATATATCATCCTCGCCAGAGCCCGAGCACTCCCAGGAACGGAGACAGTTTCTGATCGAGGACTTCTCATGGGGACATGATTGCCGAGGTTTTCGCTCATCACGGTTGATACCGCGGAGGGCGGTAAGTGAGTACCGCGGACAACACCAGCCCCAAGGGTAGCCGCCAATGATGACGACTCCGACTCCAGCTGATTTCTGTGAGTTGTTGTTGGCGGAGCGGGGGCTATCGTTGACGGCGCGCTCAAAACCTCGCCCCTGTTTGGCTCCACCACCGCCCCTCCTACCAAGAATGACTGAGATGAAGATGGAAGCAAGTCTTGTTGGGAAGAGGAGTGTCTTTGGTGGTGCAACACTACCTGCTCCTGGGGCTGCGATAGTCCACGCTGCAGCATTGGCCGCTGGGATTGAAATAACCCGTGCGGCACTGCCTGCTGGGGTTGTGGCAAGCCATGTATCATTTGCTGTTGGGATTGTGACATCCCTCGGGCGGTGCTATCGTACGTGCTTGGTGTTGTGGTGGCGGTCGGGAACGCAGTTCCCGCCGACGAGGAACCTTGCTGTGACCCGAGCGGCTGCCTTCCCCCGACCACGTAGACTTGTAGGCCGTCGAAGAGGCTGTCGCGTCGTGAAAAAACACGAATGGGAGGGAGATCAGCGGCTTTTACTAACCGTGTTTTTTATCGTCATGCTTTACTCAGGGGTGGGCGAAACGCATGGAAGAGATAGAGAGAGAAAGGAGCGGCGGCGTCCGTCAAGCGATGATATCGTATCCTGGCGATGGCGTAGTACGATAGGTCTGGCAGGGGCAAAGTGTATTGCACATCTTGGAAGAAAGTGATGTGTATCTGCGGACGGTTGCCGCTTGAGATGTAGAGGAAGAGGCAGTCAAACGCTTTCTTCTTGTGCAACGTTTACACCTAAGGCCGCCACCTATTTATAGCGCATTGATAGGGTATTAATGTCAACGGTCGCCACTCGATGACCACGAACTCAGCAAAGCACAAGTCTTATAGAGATGGTCGGGGTGGGACTGAAGGTAAGCCGTCTGATGGTCACTAATGTGCACTGATTAATCGCATAGCTGGGGGGGGAAGTAACACACGCAGGGGGGGCGTGGTAGACGAAGTGGCGCCGCTTTTACGTGTGCTTCGACAAGGCGAAGGTTATGCTGGCACTAGGTGGCTGGTGTTTTCGGCAGCCAAGGGTTGGACAGTTAAGCTCACCGTGCACAAATTCTTACTACCATAGGGGTGACATTTTCTGGCGGAATTAGTTTTTACTAACACGACTCCTCAGCTGGGAACCTATTCAAATGTCGACCCAGGTGACGGTAGGGGAGGTACCTTGTACGACCTTTTTTTGAAAAGTGGCTCGAAGGGTAACTCGCGCGAGTGGCCACCCTGTTCCGTAGCGATCTTACGCTCTCGCGGTGTTTGAATTTTGCGATGTAAGACCCGCAATTTAAATGGTTACCTACGCTGTGCCACGAAAATGGCCTGAAGTATTTTTGTTCGTTAGGTACAGAGTCACTCGTGCGAGTGGTGAAAACCCGGCGGTGAAAATGGGGACCGCAGCCTTGGTCTGTCATTGAAATCCTGCATGCTACGGTATTCCCTCTCCCCCGTTGTGGCGTTAAGATTTCATAGCAAGCGTCACCTAATTTCCTGTCAGGCCGGCGTTATCGCCTGTCTAAACGAGATGCATCCGGCGGACAGCAAGCAACCAGTACCAAAGCTGTAACATCCAAGAAAACCCTCGGGTGAGTGACTAGTACAGAGCCAGAGGTGCCCCTGCATGGCAATAGCCTGTCCCTAGGTCAAAAGTGCCCAAGCTTACTACACCGACGTCGTCGGCAAACCTTACAGCATACATGTGATATTTGTGTTTCGCGCTATTCTTAAACTGCTTACCTACGAATAGGCCATGGGGTTGCTGATCATTTTTTCAAACGTCAGATTTTTTTAATCAGGTATAGAGATACTCAGGTGAGGATCCTAAACATCATTAATAACCGCCCCCTTCCCGTGAGTCCTTCCACGGTAACCACCCCCAATTTTTCTTTAACGAAATCGCCGGTTTTGAAACCAGCTCCCGGCTGTATCTCCTGAAATACGGTGCCCCTTGCCACCCCAAAGTCATCGTTTGACAGTCCTCTGCAAAAACGAAAATGTGTGAAGATGTTTTTTTCACGGCATCCTTCGTCGTGTCAAGCCGTCATTGTTGTGGAACGTCCGTTCAAGAAAATCGCTGGGTTTTTTGGAGGTTCTATCGTAGAATCAGTCCCGTGGCGTGCACTACAAGCCCAGTGGAACCCAACAAACTCCTTGCGTGCAAACGACCAGCACTCCCGGATCACCTAAGGCCGTCTGTCGGCGACAACCACCACCCACATGGGACCTGGTACGCTCTTCGAGTTGGGCTTTGCCCTGTGCCACGTGCGACATCTTCCTAATTTCTCACCTTTTAGTGCTTGCCGAACCTCCACTGCCAGCGCTGGGAGTGCTAGGCGTGACAAGCGATTCTCCGGGTGCTCCAAATCGTGTATGGCCAAGGCGGGCCGCCGAGTAGCACCGATCCTCGAGATTCTGGCTTCGGTATTCCTGAGTGTTGGGGCTGTCGACACAACAGTTGCCACACGCCGAGAAAGCGAAGAAATTATTACTTTAGCCTTAAGAGTGAAAGGTGTCTCGACACCCGAACAGTCGTCACGTGCCAATTCAAACGGGGAAGCATTTTTATTATCCCTCTTAAAACGGCGGTCACATTTTGGGGCAGACGACCTGGAATCTGGTGCGGGATAATTTTCGCAGTGGTAAAAGGCAGAGCTCTTCACGCGTCACAATCCGAGTCGTGGGTCGGGTCAAGATATTTTCGAAAAACTCACGGGTCGAGTTGGGTAGGGTAAGGAGGTGCTCGAAAAATCTCACGAGTGAAGTCGGGTCGGAGCGGGTAAGTTTTTTTTTAATCTTAAAAGAGGTCGGGCCTGGCCATCCTAACTCGATCCGACCCGCGAGAAGGGATCCAACCTTTGAAAATCCCTGGTAGAAGCGAACCTTTACACGTTGAACAGATCATCGATCCCCACTGGATGATCTAGATCTTCCAAGGAAAGATATCTACAATCTGTATCATCTTGCCGGGTGGGAGCCGTACGATATTCATGATCTCTCACAAGTTTCTGGGGGTTGGATCTGTTACTCCACATACACAGACTGTCTTGCACAACATCTCACAACGGCAGCTATAGGATCTTCTATTATGTACGATCTAGAGCGTGATCCGTTCGGGGTATAAAAGGGTTTGGATATCTTGAAGATATCACGGCACAATGTAGACAACACCGAGTTTTGCGTGTTATATCTGCAGCCCTCGAAGGAACGGTGAGACGACCTACACATACCCCCCCCCCCCCCCCAACTGGGGAAAGAGGGAGATAATGCTTCTGACGCGCAAGACTTATAGACGAGGAGTGGGGGTGCTTGAGCCCAGGCGTAGACGTCACCTAATGGGAGCAAAGTGTGCGAGCAAAGTGTGCAGAACACAATATTGTTGAAACGTGCCCTCGTCTCTTTAATTCATGCGAAGTGTACATTTTGGATCAATGAGGCTTCTCTGCCGCACTACACGTAGCACTCCGTCATCGCTTTAGTTCATAACAGGCACGACGTATATAGGTTCGGGTCGGCGAGGCTTCTCTGCTGCGATCAGCCGGAGGCTCTCAACCAGGACTATTACTCTCCCATTGATTCACGGGGAATCAACGCGGCACCTCGTCATAGAGAGTAGATTCTATGGTAAAAAACTGCTGGCTTATATAGCACTACCCACTAGACCACTCAGTGACAGTAGTGACCGAGTGGTCTTTTAATAATAGCTAGTGCTGTATATCTGTATATCCAACAAAATTCACACTTTAGAATTATTACCATAAATATCATTAGTTTGGCCCTACGACAACATCCCGTAAAAGCAGTAGATGCTGTTCCGATACACATCGAATACCCTTCCGTAAAAGCAGAAGTATCACGCCTATGACCCTCTGCCAATCATTCACTAATTTCCCTTCCCCGTTTCTTTTCATTTTAGCTACTGGCACCATATATCCTGTTCCTGATCGCTCTTCCATCCCCAGGCCATTGCCCGCAGTTCTCCGCCTTCTTCCTCCCTTCCGCGCGCGGCCTGGCTGTTCCTCAGGGCCAGCCGAATCTCACCGGCTTCTGAGCGTTTATCTCCGGGGCTCACCCCTCGCCACGGACTGCTCTGGGAAATCAAGAACCTTTGAGTCATTTTACCCCCAAAATAACATTAATCATCCTGGGATTCGAACCCACGCACATCATGCCCAGAAGCAGACGATCTACCCACCGTAGCCGCACGTAGTCACACTACTGCATACAACCAACTTAAACACTACCCTAAGTTAAAGTTGACACACGACATGTACGAAAGTACGTGGAGGCGTGGTGAGCTCAAGCAATATTTCTTGCCCCGTCCGCGGGAGCACGAGGGAAAAGAAAAAACATTCTCAACGACCACCACCTCGGTACGGTGTTGTTCTCACCAATTCGGCGAAGAGCCACTCCCGTGCGGTCGTGGCAGCGCGTCGGTGTTTGCACCACTACCCCCGCAGTCATTCCCATTACAATCCTTCCGAGCCAGAGCATCGCCCCCCGACGGCGTCCCCGCGGCCGGGGCGTACTGTCGGATCAGCCGTGTCACCGCAAGGTGACCGCCGATAGAGGCCAGGGCAAACGGAGTTTTCCCTTCCGCGTTTGGAGTGCTGAGGGCGTACGAACGGCGATACAAGGGACCGTTTCGGCAAGCGGAAGGGTTCTGCGTTATTGTCAATGGGGCGTTCAGACGGATGGCGTGTGAGCAGCGATAGAAAGAAGCATGCCGGCAGCGTGAAAGGGTTCTGCGTTTTTTTTGTCAGTAGGAGCTGGCCGGAGCGATGGGGAGCTGCTTGTAGAACACGTATCATAGCATAGCCGTCGATGCGTTTAAATGCTGCTCCCGTTGTCATATCGCTTGGGGTGCTAGAGAAGAAGGGCGGCGTACGAACAGTGATATAGGGGAGGGGGGGGGGGACTCACGTCGGCAGGCGGAGGAGGCGTTCTGGACTGTCGTCGAGCACTGGCAGGCGCGACGGGACACTGCTGAAGAAAGATACCACTGAATGACCACACGCTAGGGGGTGCAGGAGAAAGTTCAGAGCTCCTAACGTGAGGAACTCAATATATCATCCCCGACACATGACTTCGAAGGCGTTCCTTCCCACAACCCAACCAAATTTTTCGAAGCACTAGTTCTTAAAACAAATGCATCTGTAAAAGTACCAGAATATCCGGTAGTTCCTCGCTTTGAGGAGCTCAACCGGCCAGGTATACCTTTTTTTGGCCCAGCAAGGGCAACCCCTACCGTGGAATGGCTCGTAAGGAACGGTCGTGTGGGCGTTCCTAATGATACCGCAACGACCCTTCCTTACGTTTCCATCCGAAGTGGTATATACAGCGCAACGGTCTGTGAATTCATGACATGCTGACACCGTTTGTCAAACCCGTATACAAAACATATTTCATGCCGAGGGACAGGAGTAGAACCCCTTGCATGGAACAGCGTCGGCCGCAGCCCCCCCTCGAGTTCGACAACGACTCACACGCACACACGACAAACAGGCCAGGCGGCCGTGCATAACAGCCACCACTCAAGGAAGGCACCAAAAACAGTTCAGGTGAAGAAAAGCAAAGGCTCAAGGCACACATCACTACGAAAAAACTCGGGCTACTTACACACACAGCAACACAGCACTACATGGGGGTCTCCCATGCAAGGCTTTGGTGTGCGAGAGCAACGTGGCCGCCTTATTGAAGGAAACCGCCTTATTCACCGTATGCAATCCAGGATATGAGCGCAATTCTGCAGTCGTGCCAAAGCGACTTTGATCGCCTTTTATCGGGATACTACCGCATTCAGACCGCTTTATTTTGGGAAAGCCCTACCACCGCAACAACAAAAAAGAAGGAAAACCCGATAAACCCTACCCGAAGGCAGACGCGCGAGTACTGCACTCACTCTGGTTCCGCTGCCGTTCCCAGCAGGAGTTCCACGCACGCGATGTGTCCAGAGGCGGCGGCCGAGTGCAACGCGCTGTTACCCTTCCGGTTCTTCTGTTCCAAAACCGCGTCGCCTCCGGCATCAAGAAGAGACGCGAGCGCACCGGCGTGCCCCGCCCCCGCCGCTCCATGCACTGAGGTGCCGCCATCCCGGTCGACAAGACTAAGGTCCGCCCCGTGGTGGAGCAGCGCCTCGACGATGCCGCCGTACCCGCGGCGACACGCGACGTGGAGGGGCGTCTCTTCGTTGGGGTCTTTGTGGTTAGAGACGACCACGTCCGATCGACTGGGGGATGCGGTCTCGAGAAGGAGCCGAGTGCACGCCTCCTGCCCAGATGCCACCGCCGCCTGCAGCGCTGTCTGCCCGAAATCAGGGTGTGGGTCGTTTTTCGAACCGCGTCGGAGACATTCTTCCGCTATGTCAATATGTCCTAGCCGGCAAGACAGAAGCAGGGAAGTGTCTCCGGTCCCCACTTGAGCGAGATCAACCGGACAGCCTTGATCGAAGATCTCGGACACAACCCCGACGTCCCCTCGAGATACCGCTGGGAATAGTCTCTCCCGCCAGGAACGAACGGTATCGACCGACCACGCCTCCCCTCCCCTTCCCCCTTGCCCGATCACCCTTTTTTCCGCGTGAAAGTTTTTTGACACGCGAGTCGTAGACATATTTCCAGGTGCTTTATCCGCTGGCTCCCTCTCTCTCCGACCCGTACCCGTTTGTTCCTTTTGTGGACCTTGCGCGCTTGTATCCCCACGTCCAACCTCCTCCTCCTCTTCTTCCTCCTCCCAAAGTCGTTGGGGAAAAAATGCCTTGTTGCCGCGATGCGGGTACCCAAGCCGCCTAGCGATGGACTCATCCCGAGCAGAACGCGGAGACGAAACGCCGTCCACAGAAGAGTCGCCGCCGCCGCCGCCTGGGGTAAGACCTCCACGCTTAAGCTTGAGGGCTACGCCCGCAATTGCGCGCATCCACGCCTTCGCTTCGAGCATGCTCTCGGCCGCGAGATCGAGCGTCCTTTGATGCCCCATCAGGCTAAAACACAGCTCTGGAGTGGGGAGGGTGTGGATTCCGCGGTGCGCCGCTTGCTGCCAGAAAGCCGGCGTCTTGTGTCCCCTCGCTATGTCCTTAATTTCGCCGATCTCCATCTCCCTCGGAGGGTATCTGTTGAGATTTCGTTCTGGGTCAACCCAGACAAGCGTGAGAGGCCAGGTGGCTCGGATTCTCATCATGGACGCCATCGTCGAAGAGGTGGCGTTACGGACTTCTCCGTCATCATCATCGCTGGACTCGGAAAACGAACGGAAGCCTCGGTCTGATAACCCCACCTCTTCTGCGGCGCTACCGCCGTCACCGATGCCCCCCGCTGTTGTCGTCGGCCGCACCACTAAACGGCCGCTGGCCGTGACGAGCAGTCCTTCCGCCGACTGTATTTGAAACCAGCGGCGTTTCGGCGTGCCCGCGTTGTGGTACGGGATTTTCCACAAAAATCCTCCCTCGACGAGAACCCGAGGAAGCCAGAGATCAACGAAGGCTTCCTCCGACGACTCCACGCCGCCCTGGGTCGAACCTTGTGTCAACCGCGGCGATAAAAAATGGCTATTCGACACAAAATCAGACCAGCTTGATCCCGTAGTCGGCGTGTGATCGTGCCCGCTCGCGGTGGGAGAGAGCAGCGACGACGGGTGTTCGCCCGCTGCGATTCGTAGCTCGGGATTACAGCTGTTGGCGCGTGGTTGTCGATTGCTGTGGTGCAGTTGCTGCTTGAGTGGTCCGTGCTGCTGCCCTGCGTGCATGCGCGTGAGTTCTCGCTGCCGGCTCCACCCCAACTGATGCGACGCTCGGCGCTCGACCTCATCATCCTCGAACATATTCCAAAGACTTGCCTCTGAAGCGTCTCCGCTTAATCTGCAAAAAGTTCACAACAAAAAGCAGCGAAATAGACGTCAGGATTGCTGCGTAGTAGAAGATTTCCGCAAAAAGGGTACGTAGCAAAATGTCCGCGTTCAAAACGCCGGGAACACGTGTTAAAAGGGTACGTAGCAAAATGTCCGCTTTCAAAACGCCGGGAATACGTGTTAAAAATAGCTCAAACAGCAACAGGTCAACATACTTCTGGTCCTTGTTGAACTCGAGGGGTAACACTAAAAGCCCTGTAGCCTGTGTGTAGCCTATCACTGTTGTGCCGTGCCGGCTTAGCGTTCCTGGGGCCCATGGAAAGCGACGAAAAAACGTCAAGGGAGAGACCTTATCGACCGTTTAGGAAAGAAAAGCGTGCCTCAGTACAAGCGTCACCGCTGAGTCTCTAGGGGTGCGGCAGATTCTAAGAATTTTCTGAGCTTCTATCATGAGGATCTCAGCGTCTCACGGCCGAAACATGACTTCGAAAGACATTCATCGCGCAATCGGACCAGCATTTCTACGCGCTGTAGTCCTGAAAGAAGCTTACCCGTAGTATTGCTATACTAACCGATAGTTCCACTCTTGAGAAGCTCAAGCGGCCAGAAAGGTATACCTTTTTTTGGCTTCAACAAGCGAAACCCGTACCGTGGGACGACTCCGCTGCCGCGCTTTTGCCGTGTAACTCCTTACGTTGCACTTCGGGAAACTCTCTTCACCCTGGCAGGCCGGGCTGAATCGTTTTGGCCGACGCGGTAATCGTCGGGCAACAAAGTTGCGTTCGACGCTTTCTCCCTCTGAGGCAACTGGACAGTTTTCAAAGTTTTTTTTGTTTCAAGTCTCGGAACTTAACGAAATACAAAATAGCAACCGGCACCTGCAAAAATTCTGTAAAACTTGCCAAAACGAAGAACTACAGTACCGGAAGATATTCAAGAATAAACTTTTGACCAAAATACTTGCTATATTAGGCAAGCCCAAAAAATTAAACAACCCCCCCCAAAAAAACTTGCACCTCGGGCAGATCACGATCTAGATAATCTAGATCATGTATCTGTCGTTGTGGTTAGGCGTGCAGTATCTGTGAAGCACAGCTCCAACCTTGGAGTCATGTGCTAGATCCTGCAAATCGTACGGCGCCCACCCCTCCAACACGATCTAGGTCGCGCAGATAACAATACGGACCAGGGATCTATCTCGTCTTAGATGTTGGGGATTCAGATGGTCTAGACCGTGATCGGTCCGAGGTGGTGATGGTCTAGATTGATCGGTCCGAGGTGGTGTGAAAACTTGCCAATTTATCAAAAACCCTGCCAAAAAGACGTGCCTTTAGAAACGGCCCTCAAGTCCCAAAGGGGGTGCTGGATGCAGGGTTAAGTCACTCTCTACCCTTCTGCGGCCGCTGCTGTCAGCATTATGGGTGACGATGACGCGACGCAAATCGCAGGCCACTGCTGTGCATTCTAATTGTGTTCCGCTTTCGTAGACCTCCGATGAATATGGAGATCAAGGGTAGGATATTGTAGTATCATACCCCCTTTTCCACCGCCGGATCTGAGCCAGTCGCACGAGTGACGCTGCACCTCACCGACAAAAACACGTTTGGTGATTTGTTTTGGATCAGCGCAGCTAACCACCTCATCGGGAATTCATATCGGAAAATTAAAACAGCACGAAAGCCTATGACCGCAAAGAACAGTGTTGAGGAATCAGTGGGGTATTAGTCCGTTTGACCACTTGCAAAAGGTTAACCTATAGCTTACCCAAACTAAGCCTTATAACACTCTCCCCCCCCTGAAACGGCGGGATAGCAGGTCGGCCGGATATGCGCGCGGACCTGTCAATATCAAAGCGGTTTCAGTTCCTGGGATTCCCGGGGAGAGTATTTTTCGAGTTCGACATGGGGAAAATCTGAAAAAAGTTGATTGTTATTGTGGATGGTGGGATTCGAACCCACGACCCAAAAAATACATGTCCTGCCGACGACGCCATTTTGTTAAGGAATTAGTGGGGTATTGGTCCGTTTGACCACTTGCAAAAGGTTAACCTACAGCTTACCCAAACTAAGCCTTTCAAAAAACAGGAGGGTGATGGATTCCGTCCACAGGTCTACTCGTTGTAAATAGGTAGACCATATGCGTACATGATAAAAGAAGAGCGCACGTCTCGCCGCACGATATTACTACTGCTGTATTTGCAATCACTTGTCGCTCCGCATTGAATTTCGCACCAATACCCTACGCACGCTGTTGCAGCACTACTACCGTGTCGATGTTGACGAAAATATAAAGCATGTTCGGGTATTTTCATACACAAACGATCCCTACATTTACGACCATTTGGGTATGTGTTACTGACCACCTTTGCTCCTTCACGCGCGATACTGCTGTACATTTAATGCTCGAAGGTCACCTCAATGAGATCTAAACGTCGTTTAAAGACCTCTCGCACAGTTAGCAGGCACTTCACCTTCTCGAACGCTCCTGCTGTTGCTTAAGAACCCGATTCTCCTTTCGAAGCCTGGCCATCTCCGCCTCAAACCGACGGTCCTCAGTATAGGTGGTGCGAGCTGACTCCGATTCAGTCCCCGCAACAGAACAATCTCCTCCGTTTCTAACACCTCCACCTCGACATCTACTCCGAGGACGGCTGCTGTTCCTCGAGCCCCGCGTCTGGAGTTGCTGCTGCTGCTGCTGCTGCGGTGATGGTGCCCGGTACCTTGTGCTCCCTGAACTGCTGCTCTGGCGTCGCTGTCTTCGTCTCCCCTCACCCCCACCCTCTCGCTCACCCGCACCCCTCACAGCAGTGGTTGGTTGCACCAAAAAACCCTCAGACGGCGCAATTCTCGTGTTTTTTTTCGTCGTCGTCGTCGTTAACAGCGCGAGCGGCCGTCGAGGCGGAGTCCGACGAACGTACCGGCCGAAGTGCTGCGGCCTCCTCTGTCGCCGAGGGGATGTAGAAGACCAACATTCCGACGGCTCGCTTACGCTAGACACCTCCTCCCCCTGCCCCCCTTCCGCCCCCCTCACCCCCTGCCCCCGCTCTCTAAGTTGACTATCGGCAGAATATCCCTTTCTTCTGGTGCTGCTGTTGCTGCTGTGTACGCACCATGCAGTACTCGTAGCTGCTGCTTGCCCTTCGACCTTCCTCCTCCTCCTTCGCGACACGGGTGAGCGAATAAACTGCGACCCAACGCAATCAGTGTCGTCATGGTTACTTGCATCGTCGTTATGATGACCCGGGCGCCCGGTAGGTGCACCCTCTGGCCCGCACTCGTCCGAAAGGTTAAAATCATCGGGCAACGTGTCGACATCCTCCTTGTTGATGGTGCTTTCGGATTCCGATCGGTCATCACCGTCTCTGCCGCCGCTGCTGCCGCTACCGCTGCACCCTCGGAGCCCAGCAGCGCAGTTTCTGTCAAAGCTTTCTACTCCTCCTCCCACCCCACTTCTCTCCCAAGCCCCCTCACCCTCTCCCTCGCGGGATATACTCATACCTCCCGTCAGGCTCGCAGCTCCTTCTCCTACCTCGCCCCCCTCCCAGGTCGCCTCCTCCTCTCCCTGGGACAAAGTATAACCACCACCTACCACCGTTTCGGCGCTTGGCTGACGGTAAGTCGAAGGTTCCGCACCACCAGCATCACAGCTATGCTCGGCGCTCAACTGACAGCAGGTCGAAGATTCCTCACCACCACTGCTATGTTCGACGGTTTGACGGCGATCGTCGGTCATCGCCGTCGCTGCCTTGTGCTGTTGCTGCTGCTGCTGCTGCTGCTGCTGCTGCTGTTGCTGCTGCTGCTGCTGCTGCTTCGGCTGCTGCCCCGCGTGGGCGAAGGCGTGGGACGCTACAGCTACGGGAGGTTCCGCCCCAGGCCCAACGGTACCGGGACCCCCCCCCCCTGCATGATTATGACCGGTATTGACACTGCGGTCGCTCTTCACTCGTGCAGTACCTTGATTGCAAGAAGAACTGGCAGTGGCTACCGTCGTGTTACTGCCAGAAGTAGCAGCTACCGCGTTGTTACAAGAACCCGCAGCTATCGCGTTAGTGCAAGAACTCGCAGCAGCTACCAAATCATCTTCTTCGTGTCCCCCTCCCCTGCTGCTTCTTGGAGGAGGAGGAGCATGGCGACGTTCATGCGCCAGCACGCATGCCTGGGAGAGTGGCTCAGAAATCTCTCTCGCGCGGTGAGCGTTGTCGTCGGTGACGTCGTGGTAGATTTTTTTGAGTCCATCACGTCGACGCCTTGAAGAACGAGACATGTACCGGTTGGGCATCGTGTGCTTGTTCGCACTCGATGTCGCTTATTTCTTTACCGTGTCGTGTACGGTTGGAAAATAAGCTCAGTTCGTCTGCTGCGCGGTGTTTAGTTTTGGTTCATTCATGCTCTCCCAACCAAAATCGCGTCTAATCTTCCTAAGCACGCGGTGTTTTGACCTGCTCACCGACGATCCATCTCTTTCTCCTGTGCATAAGCCCGGGCGGCGCTAGCTAGCGGGCTCAGGGCCATGTGATGTCCGTGCCATGAGCCATGCGCCAAGCGCCAGGTGCGGTGTGTGTTGCTGTTCGTCTGGCGGGGTCGTTAACCTGCTGTCTGCTACTGGCTCTGTCGGTCTGTCAATTGTTCGGTTTTGGCGTTTCGTCCGATTTTGTTTCGGTTCGCGCGACGATACTGCGCTGCGTCATCGATTGCGCCGCCGATCGTTTCCACTCACTCGTACTTGAACTTTTCTTTCTTTTACTTGTAATAATGATAAACAACGCAGCTTGCAAAGATGACTGTTGACCTGAAATTCGTCAAACTCACGGCTGACGTCCTTGAAAATTAGTTATAAAATAATAAAGGCATCTAAATCAGTGAATGTACGCCCGATCGCGGTCGAGATCCCATGTAGCCGGAGCGTCTCTTCTCCGACCGAGCGGTTGAACTGGGCGTCACCCGTTGAGGTAATCCAGGCATATGCGAGTGGCATCGTAGCCGGCCCACCAACACACTGCCGAGCACGTGTGAAGCGTGAAGTGCCGGGGATGACCATCAATAAGATCGCCGTGCCATGTATGTAATTTATTAGTATATGCAGTGCATGCGTGCGTGCGTACAGCGTACGCAGCATGTGGTGTACAAGATTATTGAGATTTAATGAATCCATGATCCACTTATTATGAGATTAAATGAATGCCTGGTACATGATCCACTGATGAAACATATGATACATCATTAAATCTCTAAAAGCGACCTCCTACTACGCAGCTTGCAAACGTGAGTATCGACCCTAAATTCGTTGAACTCAGCTGACGTCGTTAGATTAATTTTAGAATTAAGATCATTGTGCTATGCCAATCTAACACTTCACTTGGTGGTCATGCACGATAAGTATTACCGGTATTATAATGCACTGTCATCAATTAGGGTTTGACTCATCAAAACTTACGTACTTACTGAAAACAGGCGACCGGTGTAGAGTATTACGCAGCTTGCAAATAATATGACGAGTATCGACCCTAAAATTTTGTCGAACTTTCTTTCGCCAACAAGAAGAAGAGGAGGAGGCGACCGACAGACATTATATAAAATATATGTATCGACAGCTACTACTATTAATACAACACCACAAGACTTAAGTAATAGTGCCTCCACGCTCTCTCTTGCATAAACTGGAAACGGAAATTAAAACGTGGAGAAAACTCAGAAACTGGAAAACGGACAGGCAGGTGGCACATTATTACCAAAAAATGGAAAAAGGAAGTTGTTGGGAAAAATTCTTAGAAAATGGGAAAAGGAAACTCGGAAAAAACTTCAAAAATCACCAAAAAAAGCAAGTACATCATCATCAGTAGTACTTGTACTGGAAAAGCACTGCCCCAGGCTGGCTGCCCTTATTATTTATTTTTGCACGAGGGCAAAAAAACAAAAAGCTCATCGCTCGCAGCACCCCAAGTACAGAAAAAAGCACTGCCCCAGGCTGGCTGCCCTTATTATTTATTTTTGCCGAGGGCAAAAAAACAAAAAGCTCATCGCTCACAGCACGAAAAATAAGCCAACTCCGCATTCCGTGGTTAGTTGAATATGACTCGCGCCAAACACGATATACGAATATAGCCGGTGGATCCACAGGGTTGACCAATAAGAGCAGCGAGCGGCTGCGCGAACCAAGACGAGGAAAAACTGCGCCAATAATGCAGCGCTGCCGCGAAAGAGATTATACGAAGTACAGCAACAAAAAAAAGGTTAGTAAGTGATATAATACCAGGTCCAGCGAAACACATCGATCCTCCAACACGCCGCCGACGAAACTTCAGTGAGACGTATACAGGGAAGAAGAAAAAAAACTTGCCCAGGGTACCGGTAGCAATTTTTTTCACCCTTTTGGTGTTGCTGAACTCTAAAATACGGAGTTGGCGCTCGCCTGCAAAAAAAAGGGCGAAGTCTGGACATTAAAAAAACGATTTCAAAAGACATCAGTTGTGACTCCGACCAATTTAAGGGTCATTACGTAGTCACGAAACAAACCCGCACATCTCTCTCCTGTATGAAAAAAAACACACGGAAAAAAAAAGGGGAAAAAAAAGGGAAAAAAAATTACGTCGTACCTGTTTCCCAGCAGGTCTGAGGAAAGCAAAAAAAATACTCAGTGTGTCTACGCACCTTGTTGGGTTGCCTGCCCAAAACGGATACATAACGCACCACAAATAACAAGCTGTCCTCACGGTATTCCATGTCTTTTCGACCTCCCTCACGAACGCCCGTTTTGCGGATGCGGCTCACAAACAGCAAGCTCGTGTGGCCCAGGTGGGGGGATACCTTAGCACCGCCCACCTACCGTACAGTGTAGAAGTCCTCCAAGAAGGCGGTCGGAGTAAGGCGACATCCCGATAGAAAATCGTTTGGCGCGACAAGCTGATCGCACTCATAGCCTGCAATGAATAAGGCGGCTTCCCCTTATAGTGCGGTCGTATCGCTCTGGCAAACCTCCACCTTACTGGGGGACCCCTCTACAGCGCCCGTATGTGCGAGCCGGAAAGATCGGCACTATAATAGCGGCAACCGGCACTAATTCGCACACTTTGTGCCAAGCGATTGCACAGGCACTCTAGCGGGCAACCGGCACTATAGCGGTCAACCGGCACTACTCAGCCGGCACTATAGCGGTATCCCGCACTACTCCGCATACTGCAGCTGACTGTTTCCATATGCACGTGCCAAGCGATTTCATAGGCACTACAGCTTTCGCAACCGGCACTACAGAGGTACCTCTACGGTACCCCACTAAGTCAAATGACCGTGGGAAGTGGTTGGTGCCAACCAACAACAATAATAACAGGCTTGCCACACACCAGTACATGGCGTAGAGTACACTACTACTACTGCTGCTGTAGAAAAAAAAAGCCCACGGGTCGCACACATCGCACACATCAGATCCCTATTGATGATCTATGATATGACATATGCCTTTCAGGGTACACAGATCCCTGATCTGCACGATCTGCATGACCTATAGATCATGCTGCTGGCTGAGAGCCGGATGGCCAGAACGATCTAGCAGCAAATATTTCCTGGGTTGGATCTGTACTGTGCAGATCCGGGATCTAGCATGTTCTGGATCTCTACGACAGGTATAGGACTACCTACATCGTGATCTGGCCGATTTGTGAGCAAGGTTGGGGGCATTTATAGGCTTGCTACACACCAGTGCATAACATAGCGTACACTGATGCTGTAAAAATGTCAATTCGTCCAGTGAAACACGGGCTTTCAAGCCTTCAAGCGAACACACAACAGCCTATGAAGAAAAAAGCAATCTGCTTCTTGCCACGGAAATGCCCCGCCTTCAAAATGAGAACGCCTGCTTCAAATGAGATTCATTTTCTCATGCCGATGAAGCCTGCGTGCCTACGCTGGGCAGCGAAAGGCTACAAAACCAGTACGTACCACACTATAGCGCACACAACAACAACGTTGTTATCGTCTGGTGTTTACTACTGAACACGGTACCGTCAGCCTATGATATGGTTTTGTGCTACTGAACACAGCACAGTCAGCCTGCTAAGTCAGTTTTCTCAGGTGGAGCTTTTTCCGGCACTATTATAGCTATCCTATGCTCCCTACCTTCCTAATCATGCCTAGTTTGCGGTATTACCATCCCACCGGCCGATCCATGCCGATCCATGACATGGCCACAAAAGCGGATGCCATCTGTTGGAATACACAGCACCCATGCCGATTCATGGTTTGGCTACGAACCGGGTACCACTCCTTTGGAATATACAGAAGACGCTAATGTCTGTTTGCATCTTATTCGATGCCGGCAGGTCTACAATGTGTGGCAGAACTACGATGCGCGACAGATCTACCATGTGCGGAAGATCTACGATGCGTGGCAGATCTACGATGTGCGGTAGATCTACGATGCGAGACAGATCTGCGATGTGCGGCGAGATCTTACGCAAGACTGCCAACAATTACGCGCCATTACAATGATCTGGGAATGTTCTTTAGGGAACATGACACAACCATCTTCTCACACCGCGCCACCCTCGTATCTAATAAAACATCATTAAGGATCCATATCGCAACCATCTAGAAATACTAGTTAGAGTACTGCGAAATCACCACCTCCTCCTCAACCGCACTACCTTCTACGTCCCCGTGCTCCCCCCCGACCCCGACTCGCCCTCGCCTCCCATTTACCGCCCCCGCCCCCGGCTGCTCACTCGCCATCTTCCGCAAAACCTTATCCGCTGCTTCGAGCGTTTCGTCCGTCTTGCAGAAGCAGAACCGCACGAGACCGTTGCCTAGGCCTTTCGCCCGAGAAGCCGGGGAGAAAAACGGGCTCGTGGGGATAGCGACCAACCCGTGCTCAAGGGCAAGCCAGCGGCAAAACGCCCAGTCGTGGGTCATGACCGGCATGGCGGGAGTGCTGTCCCTCAAGTACTTCTCGGGGATCTGCGCGTACAACGAAGCGTTCACGCGTAACAAAAAAAAAACATAAACAGACAGCAGGAAGGACAGGAAATACGAAACATCGAAATCCCTCGTCAGAAAATATCGACATAAACCCCCCGACGTTTTGGACTGGTCAAGGGGGAGTACGCCCTGACTCTCAAGTACATACTAAGGGATCTGCGCAAGCAAAAGTGGTGGGTACTCGGTGTTTTTTTTTTGTTTGCCTACAAGGTATGGTGTTTGACGCGTGCTACGATAGAGGGAGTAAGGTATACCACTTTTTGGCTATTTTGTTTTCAGAATGACGGGGCGCTTTAACCCAAAATCGTCGGAATTCTGTCATTATTTTTGTTCGCTATTCTGCTTTCTTTGGTATGCCTAGGCCGTCAATGACGTTTGTTCATCGGGTTGGAATTTCAGTATTCTCTCAAAAATAAGTTTTTGCCTCAGAAGGCATCAAGTGCTCCTCAAGCAGCCACCTTCAGAAGGAAAAAAAAAGGGTGCACCTCTATCGTAGTCATGTGTATCTTGCGTTACGAAACCGCAAAAAGGGAAACCAGTTTTTGCTCCATATAATACAATACACATATGGCTTTCATCCCTACGTTTTCCGAGCCCCAACCCCATTGGCCGAGGGACCCCCCTCGCCTCTCCTCGGCCAATTAGGGGGCGAGGCGCGCGCGGCGGGAGTTTCGCCTCGGGGATACCCCCCAGTCCCGCCGCACCGGTCCAGCAAGTTCAGTGACTACCATGTCATCATACTCATGAATAGAAGAGTGGATGCAAATTCAATTACTTGCTGAATTCAGCGCAACTTGATTCTCGAACAGGACAAACCTTCCGCACAACATTAGCGCTCGGCAGCAAGGAAAGGAAGCAAAACACTACAACAACCGCACCAACACGACATCCGCTTCCAGGTCGCCGACAAAACACCACCAACGTACCGCACGACACACCCACCCACCGACTAAGCCATCCACCCACCAACCAACCCACCCACCATGTTACAGCAGTATAGCAACAAACGGATGCGTGGTTTCGTACTCGAACTTCGCCAGAGCAGGCCAGTTATACAGCGCGGAGAGAACAAAATACTGCTGTTGTACCAAAGACAATAACAGCTCCACCCCCCGCAGGCACGAAAGCACTCACCCACGCTTGAAACAACCGCCACCCACCCAACCAACCAACCAACCGCCAACCGACCTACCCATCCTACCACCAAACACTCCAACCAATATGTGCTACAGCAGTACAGCAGTACAGTTGTACGTACCAGCTGGTACGTACACCAGCAAACAGAGGCGATTGGTCCGTACTTGATTTTTCATCTTGAAAACACAATCATGGGTACGTTGCACCTCCAGCGGAGTACAATAACGTGTTAACCACCCATTCTCACCCATCCACCGACCCACAACCTACCCACGAACCAGTACCGGCACCTA
Organism: Undaria pinnatifida; assembly: GCA_012845835.1. NCBI lineage: Eukaryota > Phaeophyceae > Laminariales > Alariaceae > Undaria > Undaria pinnatifida. The sequence continues at coordinate 10,811,869 of JABAKD010000010.1, forward strand.
CTGCTGCATGCTGCAGATACACGTCCCTGCGATTATAACGCCCACGACCAAAACAAAGCACCCTCGGTGAGGATTTACTACGGCGTGGTGATCTGTTTCAGTTCATTCTTCGCCCAGACCATTATCTGGGGTGTTGAAAAATATTAAAAGGCAGATATTAATAGTCCACAACTAATGCTACGATGTTCAAGCCGTGATCATTTTTACTACGAAGTCCAGTTGAAAAGGATGCTGCTTGATCGTCGGACGTGCCTATAGTTACAATAACACACCCCAACAAGAAGCCCGCGCTTCCGTTGGCCGGCACACGGCCCTAACAGCAGCAGAGCAGGCAGGCACCACAGCGACAGCACGCCTTTCACACCTACCAGGTACCAGATACCTCTAGTAGTGCTCCAACGAGTCTGGGACGAAAGCGGCTATTTTTTTGTACAAGATCACCATGAATGCAACGGTTTCCGTGGATACAATCTACGACCTTCAGTTGGCGCAGCCCAAGAGGAAAAAGGGGGAAAATATACATATATTGGAAGGAATTACGCACCGCACATTGTCGAAAGAAAGGCAACCGAAATAATAAAAATAGAAACATGCGTCGTTCACGCGAGCAAATAAAACACGCGTACCCACAGCCGGCAGGGAGAATATTTGAAAAATCGAACGAAATGAAGGAATGACCGTAACAATCGAACGCGCCTCCTGCATATTAAGCTTCTATGCCGCTCCACAAAGCCATATTTCTCACGGTCAATCTCCAACATTTTTTCATTGGTCAAGGGGAAATACGGGCGAGGTGGCCAAGGTGGGAAAACAAGCCAAGCTCACCCTCTCCCGTCCAGTGTGCATATTACAGACGCCCGAAAATAAACAAAGTGATCCAAGGCAATACAACACGCAATCGCACGCTTCGTATGCGGTGCCGAACATCAAGTATCCCCGTAGAAAAACGCCGCAGGGTATTGCACCCCCCTCCTTCCCACACACAGACCGTCCCCCAAGGTACGGTGACATAGCCTAGACAGCAGAATTATTCGTGTTGAGAAAAAAACAAACTCAGTGGTCACGAGTGAGCTTATCTTACTCGGAATCGACGACGAAAAGTAAATAAAAAGGCTGGAATGAAGGAAGGTTCCGACAAAACAAGCCAAGATAACGACAACACATATGCATACCTCGATCCCGCTAACGTCCCCAATAAGAAAAAAGCCTCCCTCGCCCTTCAGCGACTTAATCCCAGCGGCCGCCAGCGACAGCTCAAGCCGCCGCCTCTTTCCCGCGTACTGCACCCTAAGCCAGTCGTAGTAGCTGGGGTTGCCGTCGTAGGGCCGCTCCGCTTCGACGAGCGCCGTGCACATCGCCTCCTGGAGAGGCGTGGCCGCGCAAAACTGCATGTACGGGAGCATCGTGTGGATCTCTTGGATCACGCGGGCCGGGCCGAGGACCCAGCCCACCTGTGGTGGACACGCGGCGAAATATGAGCAAAAAATGGGGAGGAGGGCGGGGGGGGGAAGGTCGAGGTGAGATTTCCATGCCAATTAAGAAAAAAAACGTTAATTTTCATAGAACAGGTACCAGGTATACCATTAGGAACGAACCGTTTTGTGCGTTTTTTTACTTGGTTTTAGTACAGCCCGTCTCTGCCTAATTCTTGGAAACACTGACTGCGCGTACAAGTTCGAATAGAATTGTTTCGAAGACATAAACCTGGTATATATATGTTCCGACACCCTGCGTATTAGAGCTCCATCCGCTTGGAAAATGAGCAGAAACAGGTGCGCCCCCTTACCGCAGCATACCTCCATATCGGTACATCCACATTATTATTAGAACATACCCGGAAAGAAACAGCCTCCCCCCCAACAACGCTTTGGGGGGGGATGCTCATTATCCTGCATAACTGTAGATTCTTGCGGCCTACAATGCCGGGCGGAGCACACAAGTCGGGTTTCCACCGACCAGGAAGGCATTGCTTGCACCAAGCGCAAAGCGCCTTCATTCGTCCAGCGGGTCACACAACAGGGCGCGCTGCATCCTACTAAGGACCGCTTGCGAGACGGACTTCGACACCTTGTGCGTGCTTTCTTGCGTACAGACGACAGCTCCGAATGACCTCATATGCTTTCCGGTTGGGTGGGGGGGGGGGGTGAACATACAACACACCTGCCATCCCGTAACCGAGAAAGTCTTCCCCGCGCTGGAGATTGTAACCGTCCTGTCCCACATGCCCGGCAGCGTGGCGAAATGAACATGCCGCAGTGCCGGCAGCGGCTCCACGGCCCCTGTAATTGCCGGCTCCACATCTGACACGTCCCTCACATCACGCACCGTATAATCACCCTTAATAATCTCCTCCCCTACGCCACCGCTGCCCCCCCTCAGCCACGCCCCCGTTCCGCCCCCCGTTCCCGCCTCCACCCCAACCGGTGCGTGTGCTTCCCCTAACCCTGTCCCTGCCTCTTCGCTGGTCTGGTCGTTGTCGTCGGAGCCCAGCCCCGAATAGACCATGTATTTGTAAACTTCGTCGCTAATGACGAGGATCTGCGAGACGAGAACAAAAAAGAGACACGTTGGAAAAGAGACACGTTGGCGAAGTGGTTAGGGGGGGGGGAGGACAACCGTTCATTTAGTGAGATTATATCGTATGCGAAGCGTAGCGAGGGGTGGGGCGGGTTGGGTTGCTGGGTTGGGTTGGGTTGGGTTGGGTTGGGTTGGGTTGGGTTGGGTTGGGTTGGGTTGGGTTGGGTTGGGTTGGGTTGGGTTGGGTTGGGTTGGGTTGGGTTGGGTTGGGTTGGGTTGGGTTGGGTTGGGTTGGGTTGGGTTGGGTTGGGTTGGGGTAAGATGGGGGAGGGCGTGCGCGCGTTGCACGCTATTTTCTCACCCTCGGGTTCTCTCGGACAACCTCCGCGATGAGTTCGAGTTCTTGCCTAGAGAAGACCTTCCCCGTCGGGTTGTGCGGAGTGTTGACCACGATGATCCTCGTCCGCTCAGACACCGCACTGGTGGCGCAGAAAACGCATCAAAAAGGGGAGGCGGGTGTCATAATTTTATGGGTCGCGCAATATCAAGGAGGGACGATACCGACGCATGCCTCAGAGACGAGCCCGCGACGCGCTTCAGAGTATGATATGCGCACAGGTGGAGTGGTGGGTGGGTGGGTGGTTGGGTAGGTGCGTAGGACGGTGTAATGGCTACGGCGCTCACTATTTTCTCCGAAACGGCCGTTTCTCCCCTCAACCTAACGGTGAGAGCCCCAGACGGGTTTTTACAGCACATAGCTGGTCGGTGCCACCCAATATTAACCAGCCGTCAATTCCAGCCCAATCGCAGTTTTACCGAGCAGTTGTTACTCTGCTCACCTCCTGAGGGTAGTCGCGTCCAACCTCCACTCCCCATCCTCCACGAGCATGGGCACTTGTCGCGGTACACCTCCGGCCATCTTAATCTGCCCCAGATACAGGTCGAAGTAAGGCTCCAGCAGCACCACCTCATCCCCAGGGGACAGGATGGCCTGGAAGCTTACGTACAGCGCTTGCGACGCCCCGATGGTGATAGCCACCTTCGAGGCAAAGTGCCGAGCACGTGTGCATACACACAAGCAAAAACGCGGGGGGAGGGGGGGGAGGGAGGGAGGGAGGGAGGGAGGGAGGGAGGGAAGGAGGGAGGGAGGAAGAGAGGGAGGAGGGGGGGGGGGGGGGAGGAAGGGAGGGAGGGAGGAAGGGAGGGGGGGAGGAAGGGAGGGAGGGAGGGAGGGAGCGAGGAAGGGAGGGAGGGAGGAAGGGAGGAGGGGCTTCAGAGTTGGGGAAAGGAAGAGAGCCGAGAGAAACAGTTCGCCGTATATACAGCGGCCCCCGCAAAACCTGTTTGAGGCGGAAAATACACGTCGCTCTCATCAAGTGGGGGACAGGTTTTGGTGTGAGGATGCAGCAAGAGACGCCGAACAGGGGGGTAAAAGTATCGTGATATGCGTGCGATGTCTGTATTTAACGCCTTGAGAAATGCACCCGCGGATGTCACAGGGTCCAGATTCACTTGGAGTCATTATAATTGGAAAATATTTGGAGATGGTGTGATATGGAAGGGTTCACTCTCTCAGAACTGCGCTCTCGCGGGGACATAGAACTGTAAGAGTTTGGATTCACTGGTACTTCTCTTCCTCCTCCTCCCCCCATCAATTCTCTTCGCATATCTTCTTCGTCTTTGTCCCCGTCCTCCTCCTCCATCCCCTTCTGCCCATCCCCTCTTCCTCTCCCTCCTCCTCTCCTCTTAACATCGTTCTACCACACGAGCTCTGTCGAGAAAACCCTTTCTTCTTCTCTGTTTCATTCACCTGAGAAAAGGCATCCACCTCGCGGCCAAAGTGCTTGCTGTACCGCTTCGACAAGAGCTGCACCAACCGCGGGTGCCCCGCCGTGCGCGTGTACTGATGAAACCCCTCCGAAAGCGCTTTCTGCGCGGCGGCGACCACAAACTCTGGCGGGTCCCAGTTGGGGAAGCCCTGAAAAAAAGGACGACAAACGCGTTGGGGAAGAGGGAGTCGCGGTACGACACCATAGGGTTGAGACAGGCTTCAGAGGGAAATATTGACGACAAAAACGGACGATTTTTGGCATCGGCCAGGACTGGAGGGCGATGATAAAATGGGTGTCCGACCTACAACAAGAGCAATCTAAAGACTCGTACGGGACGGGACGGGCGCAGCATGGGCCTACTCGTACGGCTTTGCTGCGCGCTCAAGCTACTGGTACACATAGGCGCTTAAAAATATCGCATTCGTCGGGGGGGGGGCGTTGGTGGCTATACTGCCCTCCCCCCCAAAGGGTTAATATAGCATAGCTGTCTCTAGGGACTCGTACAGCAGTAGGACACTTGCAACTGATGTCGCCAATTTGTCTGCGTTGGTGGACGATGAACGGTTGTTGGCGTTTGTTGTCTCGTGGCCTACGATGTACTTCGCGGTCAAAAGGCAGGTGCCAGTTGGTGCGTACTGGTACTACTACCATACGGATGTACTCGGCCGTATACGTATGGTACTACAGTAGCAGTACAGCAGTTGCACTCCGTACTGCTGTACTTTGTTGTACTGGCAAGAAATAAGAAGGCAGGAAAGATGCCAGGAGACGGCAGCTTTCGGGGTGACCAGTCACATCTTTAGAATAATATATATTAAACCTATTACTAGTATAGTATATACATCTAGACGATCGTCCGTCACAACCTACGTCTAGACGGTCATGCGTCAAAAAATACGTCTAGACGGCCGTCCGTTATAGGCAAAAATTGCCGTCTCCCCTCATATCAGGTACTCGCTAGAAAAACATGCTTCTGAAGGCCTGAGCACGTAAAAAAACACATTACTAGTTAAAGAGGGCAAGAGCAACACAAGCAGCACGGCGACGCCAACAGCAGCAGCAGCAGCCGCAGCAGCAACAAACACAACAGCGGTGGTGGTGGCGGCGGCGGCGGCAGTGGCTCAGAAAGGAGATGCGAAAGCAGCAGTAGCAGTAGCAGCAGCAGCTGGTCCTACGGTACTGCTGAGGAAAAAAGATGAACCACCATCACCACCACCACCACACGGAGTTGGCGGGGCAGTTGACCCCTGTCCCGTTCCGCGTCGGCCTACGCTCAGTGCTTGCGGACGGGCGGCTGTGGGCTGTGGACGGCCGCTGTACTGCTTGCTTGACACGGGGTTGCTTGCCAGAGAGAGACCACGGACATGGAAGGTCGAATTTGTTTCTGTAAAAAGCCATACCATGATTTTCGGGAACACCCGCGTTACGGCATCGGCTTCTCACCCAATTTTGAACAGCACCCTAAAAATTGTCCGTCAAGATTAGAAACTCGCATTCGCTCGTAATAATTTCACCGGCCAGGGAGCTTAGAAAAATCTCGCGGGTCGCGTCGGGTCGGGCCAGGAGGTAATCGAAATGTCACGGGTCGGATTGGGTCGTCTTCAAGTATCACGCGTCGGGTCGGGCAACCCCGTATGACCCGATCCGCCCGCGAAAAGTGAGCCAGCGTGTGAAAAGCCCTGGTAATAACATGTTTTGGAAATATCAGGCCAGCTTGTCTTAGTGGCCATTTTTTCACTAAATTTTTGATAGGTGAATCCTGTGCGCCTCCTCAAAATCAGATAAAGGAACACTCTTAGTTTGCGCCAGGCTCAATTCATCATGTGAAGCAGGTTGTGTCCCTCTAACTTCAGATATAAAACTATCATTCACCCTATTTGTAATACCAGTTTATGAAATATGTTTTGCACACTTACTAATTTCAGAGTTTTTTTTTTGTTGTTGCTTCGTGCAACAATTCGAGAGGCGGTTTGTCTTGAAATCCAAACTTGTAACGCCTTTACAACTGGAATCCTGTTTTTGTGAAAAAAAAACACTTAGAGTTAGTATAAGGGAGACTTGGGGGACTCTAAAAGGGTTCAGTACGTGCCATCGCGTATTGCAGTCAGCCGTCACGACACGGTCCATCAACATACCTGTCCCAAGTTGATAGCCCCCGTCTCCGCCGCTAGGGCACTGAACTCGCTCCACACGGTTGGGCCGGCGCTGTTAGACTTGATCTCCATAAGCGCGGGCTGTTCGAACTCTTTGGGGTCGGCTCCGTGCGGGGGCTCGACTGAAGAAAGGGGCGAAAAGGCATTAGCGGTGTGAGGAGCGGCCAGGCATCGAAGGGGTGCGTAGTGTCAACCGGTTGGGCGATTGCTCTATACCACGACACTTTATAGTACTGCAGTACACATTTCAATGAATAGTACACCGGCACATTGGTTAGCGCTGGGAGACTGACAAAGGGCTACGTAAAAATACATACTTCTTGCACGCCCGACCAGCGGGCCTACTGGCTCCGACTTTTCCCGAAAAAAACTAATAATTTATAAAATACCAACCCCAACCATTACAGTGGAGAAAATCAATATATATATATTTTTAAACAAAATAATAAGACCCCTTCCATTATGAAAAAACTCACCCACACAGTATATTACAAGTACCAACAACGAAGCTAGCAAAGATGAGTGTTGACCCGAAATTCGTCGAACTCACGGCTGACGCCCTCAAAATATTTTTATAAAACACTGACACGTGGGCTCGTGAGGGCAACGTTGTTTCGGCTGCTTCCGCGACTAACGACTGCGTCAACGACAAACAGGGTCCCTGTCACAATACGTAGGTTTTGCAGTGCTATGCAAGGCAGTTTATTTGACCACGAAACCGCCAGTGCCGGGGCACGGTAGACGCCTCTCCGCGCTTCGAGAGACAAAAACAATGATGTTTTTTACTCAATCATGCCCGAGCCTCTACGCAACGCCAACTGCTGCACGCTCTACACACTCTAGTGTTGTTCTAACAAATCCTCTACTCAGTGCCAGCTATTGCATGCTCTACAACTGCAAGGCTGTTGTGACTCTATCCGGGCCCCTACTCAACGCCAGCTACTGCTGACTGCTGCAGGCAGCGCCGTCATGCTTCTTCTCACCATCCGCGGGGCACCCTCCCTCGAAGCAAACGTCATCCCCGGCGGGTGGGACAATGGCGGGGATGCTGTCCTGGAGGACATTGGGATTGCCGCTCGTTCGTCCGGCTGTCTTTGAGCTGCCTCCGCCCTCGCCGTTCGTGACGCCGGCGCCGCCGTAAGCATGGAGGCCGTTGCTTGCTCCGCTGTCCGCCTGTACAACGTGGAAACCCTGATGGATTAGATACGTGCAGCCCCTGATACAATATACAATAACCGTCGAATCAACCTCTATTGGCTATGCTTTACTGTCATAGTGCAAAACATGGTAGGATTCAGCCTATCGTTCACCGCTGTCACGCACGATTCCTGATGGCAAGAATACAACAGCAGTAGGTTGATTGGTTGATTGATTGATTGATTGATTGATTCGTACTCTTCCAAAGATTTCCAAAGTCGCCGGGTTTCCGCATTATATTACACTACAAGCAGTACTGCTGTACCCGGCAAGCACTGCTGTAGATAGATGTAGATGGGTGCAAATATCAGTTTAATGTGATTACACACACTAACTGTACGCAAACAAGCACTCTGGTAAACCAAAGCATGATGGCTCTGCTGCTCTGTCCCTACCAAGCATAAAAGATAGCCGATCAGTTTAATGTGATTACACACACACTAACTGTACGCAAACAAGCACTCTGGTAAACCAAAGCATGATGGCTCTGCTGCTCTGTCCCTACCAAGCATAAAAGATAGCCGAAGGAAGGCACCTCGGCGCGGCACAGCAGCAGTATTCTTACACCCGAACAAAGGAAACATATTTAAGGAGTTGGGCACCCGCCCGAGCGGCTGCGGGCAGAAACTACTCTGCAAGTGCGAAACCCAAACCCCATGTATCGTATGATATGAAAACTCTACCGTAGCAGCTTTGGGTAATGGGCCGTGCAGAACAAAATGCTCTTCAACGCGCGATTCCGTGACTTCCTGTTCTGGGGCGGGTGGAAGGTACGCACACATGTATACGTGCGCATCCACCGGAAAAACGCAACAACAACGACAACACAGCAGTAAAAATCTGTACGTCTCCACGCATATATTCTTACTGCTGTTTTTGTGCTCGATAGAATAAGAGTAGTACTACTTAGTATCACGTATGATTTGACAATTAGCCCGCAGTTTGTTCGGCTTTCTTGGGTTCCTCTCTATATATGCTTGTCGTGGTTTCCTGTTCGCCTTTTTTTCACTTCGCGTGCTGAACGCGATTCGGGCGGCACTTTATTAAATAGACGGCCGTTTGTTATTCTCCTCTTCGCTCGTCAGTAGATGCAGACAGCGGAACAGACTTCAGACAGAAGGAACTGCATGAGTAGGAGTAGTATCCGGCAAGGAACGGCCGCGACAGCGCAGCAAGCCTTTATATAGCCAGTTTCATGCAGGATCAGTTCAGACGCAGCAGGTAATTTCGTATTGTCCTACTTCGGTTGTAGTCTGTGTGAAGCCATATCGTCGCTCGTACCACACCAATTACCCACGTATTGAATAGTATTCATGCGATACATACCGGTACGTACGAGCCGGTCGCCCCGGTGGCGTATCCGGTTATCCTCAAACCTGGTATAGGTCAAATTCGTGAGTTCCAGGTCCCCCCGAGGGCATACTCGTATAAAATCGTAGGGAATTTTTCTTGTCACAAATGGACTTGCGGAAAGCGCAGAGCGTGAGTTAGAAGCACTCGACGAAAAATCGACGAGCAGTGGGATTCCTGAAGCCTATGCGCGATGAAAAAATAGAAGGCAAGAACCGGGGGGAAGAAGGGACGACACCTGTGACCACGGCTTGTCCAGAAGCCGGGAAGTAGAAGTGTGCAAAGAAAACAAACAAACATCATTTTGGTGGTACGCGACAAAACTTGTGTCTCTTGTGCTTGCACAAGTAGAGCAAGGAGTGCGTTTTACGGGTTAAATCTAACAATAGTCGCGCGGATTGCCGGGTTTTGATGGAATTGGATTAACTGCGGCCCGCAGTTCCGATCGTGATCCGTGGTTCAGAACAGAATTTTCTCGAGGTTTGATCGCTCGATGCGAAAGCGGTGCAGCCGCGTTTCTGGCTATTTTTGGTCCGTTTTGGCTGCGGGTTGGGGTTAGGGTTAGGGTTAGGGTTGAGGTTGGGTCTACGCCCATACCTTGATCCACCAGGACGTGCTTCCTAGCCCGCAAACGTGAATAGTGTAACTCTCTGAAACACCCGCGCGACCAGATTGTAAGGGGGGCTCACGTAGTAGGTCGCCGACTTTGGCTATCTTCTTCCAACGAACCGCGACTGAGGTTAGTTTGGTTTGTTATCTTGCAGCTTGTCGTGCCGGTGGGCTCGATCTTGTGCCCTTTTCGTGACCTCGGGGGCAGCGAGCTCATGTGAGAACAACAGCAGCAGCAACAACAATTGCTGCTGCAACTGAAGAAACATACTCGCATGCACAGCGGATGGGGGATCAAACGCGTGTCTGGCACGTGTTCGTAGGAAACAACGAAACAGCAGCAGTGCAGGTTCTGAAATAACTCCACTGACCAGTTTGTTGCGAAATCAATTGGGAAGAGTCCAAGCGCCATGTGAACCTCAAGCAACCTCAACGCATAAGATACAAGGTGTGGTGCGAGTACTCGTCAGAGGGAACACTTTGGCCCACGACACGCCTGTGTGAGTGTGCTTGGCGTCAGACTTGATTGCAATGTACGTCTATTAATAGGCACACGGGCGGCAGGTGAGAAAACATCTAGGTTACAGTGTATAGCAAACACTCTCATAGCTCATCTCTGCTACCGCACCGCCGTGTCAGCCTGCGCTTGTTGAGTCATCGTCATGTTCGAGGATCGACGGTAGGATTCAAAGCCATCTGATCGCTACTGGCGATATAAACAATTGCGAAGCAAGCTCAAGCCAACTGAAAATAAGTTGACGACCACTCAAGCAATTCACGAGGTATATACTGGCTGCACCTTAGCCTCCACGGCGCTGGCCAGAGCAGAGCTTGACCTCCATCTGGACCACCTTGAGGGTTTTGATCCGGAACCTCCATGTTGTGCACGACGGCCGGCATTCGCGGCAGACCACACTGGACCAGGCTCTGCTGCACTCCGAATCCCGATCGAAGGAGACCAGGCTAGCACTAGCGTGGTGGACAGGTGGAGCGCAGATACCGCTAGAGCGCGGCCCCCGTTCCACCACATGGCAGTCGCAGCACCCTAATGAAGACCGAAGTAATAAGCGTCGGAACCTCAGCAAGCGGTCTCCATGTCTCTGTCTAAAGAAAACCAAAACGCCTCTGTGTGAACCCCCCCCCTTGCAAAAACTGCCTTTGCAGATATTATAAAACCTTGTTTGTCTTTTTCGTGGCGGGAGGAGGAGGAGAGGTACACTCTGCTGACTGCTCAGCTGGCGAAGACCGGTGAGTCGTGGACACCCCCGTGCTCACCCGCGCAAAGCCTAAGCATCGTGCTCGCGCATTGCGGGGTTAGTTGATTACCCTGCCGGCTCGGTTTTACGCGTACATGCCTCTGTCGGTTCGGTGTGTTTGCCGCCAATCCTTTCCCCCAATGCGCAACCCAGACAGGTCTTGGCCAGCACCAGTACCACGTAGAGAGTGGGGTGACCCATGGTGTTTCTGAGAGAGTGGCGCAAGCAATGGGTGCGCGTACTATACGCGTTTGGTGTTTGGAGGTGTCTTGTTTCGGCGTTTTTCGCGATCTGTGTTTTTTTATCACAACACTCCAGAAAGTAGTTGAGGACTCGACAGCGATTGTATGCATGGCTGGTGGCTGCCAGATGCAATGTTTTAGTCGCTCCCTGCTTCTCGTAACTTTGTGCGGCTCTGGGGGTGCCTGCCGTTGCTAGTGTGAGATCCACAGGGTACCCATGCCCTCGGGGTCCTGGGCCCGTTCGTGTATCTGCCTAGTCGGGGTAGAAAGGGAGCACTGCAGTCTGCGCAGTTCAAGATCACGAAGATATAACGACGACGAGCGCTATTTTATTATTAATACTATAAAAAGAAATCAAGCCGAGGTTTTTACTTGCACGAAGAAAAGAACACGAGCACTCTACTCCATGCTACCTCGTACTGCTTCTCTAGTATCATACCACAGGCTCTTCGTACCTGGTACTTTCTGACAAGGAGTACTCGTGCTGCTGCTGTATCATACTCGTAAACGAGCGAACGAGTACCGCTATTAATAAGGACTGGGGCTTGTATTAACGCTTCGTGCGACAAACACGCTCGTCTCTTTCCGGCCGACGTACAGCGACTGAAAAACGACGATTGCGATGTTTACGTCTGTTATTGTAGCATAAGCGCGCAGCAGTACGAGCAGGATGATGCTGCGCCCGTCCCGTACGAGTATTTGCTTTGTTGTCGTTCGGACACCGCTTTTATCACCGCCATCCAGCGGTGGTCGATGCCGTCGTATGTTTCCCTCTTAAGTATCGCTTTACCCTCTAGCTCAACTCGTCGGAGGTTTTAATTTACCCTCAGCGACCTTCTGGACTAGACGTCGTCACAGGTGTCTTTCCTTCTCCCCCCTGGAATATCCGTATTGGTTGACCCACCCTAAATTGTGTGCGGGAGCGGCTTGCGCCAATGTTTGTGCAGGTCGATGGTCTTAATGATGGAGGCTGGCCTTTCTTTCGGCCGCCCGTTTTTCTTTGGAAAAACGCCACCAAAACACGCGGCAGAGCGCCCCCTCTCGGCCTCACGCCCCCCAAAGGGTTTGGGCATGGTGTTAGTTCGAGGCTCGGGTTGGTCTGGGCCGACGTGCAAGGCTTAAATTAACCTGACGACCTGCACGAAGTTTTATGCAAGTCGATTCTGCACATAATTCAAGGGCAAGCCGTAGTTGTCATGCACGGGTCGGCAATTGTTGTGTGTGCACGCACGATTGGTATTTTATGCCCGGACGGCAACCTATTAATACCAGTACAGCAGCGTAGTAGAGTGCAAGCAAACGCACCCACCAACCAAGCAGGCCTTTGAAAGGGTTCCAAGTCGGGGCGGACGCCTTATCCACCTGTGTTGCTTGATCACACAACCGTGCAACTTGGAAAAAAAATGCAAACAACTGACGGAAATGAGCTGATTCAAGAAAATGCAGCCTCACCAGTGTCACCATACTTGCTAGAGTGTTTACAATCATTTCTGGGTATATTATCGCTGGCGACTACCTGATACCAGGTAGGTACCTGGTATTGTTTTTGTAAACTGTCAACTTGTCATGAAAACTTGACGAAGCGAAGTTATAAAATACGTCGGCTGTAGATCGACCAGGTGTGTGTTTAGCGCGCGCGCGGAGAACTACGTTATTACCAAGCACAGCGACGTAGAAACTTGCTGAAGCATACCAAGCACAGAACAAACAGGCCTTTGGTCAAGGTTAGGGTTGCCACGTGTGCAGAGTGCCGAAGCCTCGAAATATCTCCAAATGCCGCAGTCTGACGAAACTCTACCTCGCTAAAACAGCACAATCAGCAGGCACGACAATTTTGCGAATCGTGCATTCGCAGGCCGCTGCTGCTTGTACCAGTTGTTCAACAATACACTCAAAACTGACGAGGTAGTTTTCTCGTCCCTAAAGGAGGATCCAATTGGATAGGGGTTCACGCTTGTCCCCGTCTCTTCCCGATTTGTTGTATCTCTTACCGACTCCTCCCCTCCCCCCCCCCCCGGACCTTACGCGCTTGCCTCTGTTTACCGGATTTTGACATCGTCTCCCAACACTTCCCCCCCCCCCCATCCCCCGTTGTACGCAGGCTTTGAGCATCCAGAGGCGAACATGCAGATTTTCGTGAAAACCCTCGGCGGGGCCAGCCTCCCCCTGGAGGTGTCCCCCGCCACCACCGTGGCCGCCGTCAAGGCCGCGGTGGAAACCCAGGAGTACCTCCCGGCTGCCCTGATGCGCCTCAACCACGGTGGCGTGCAGCTTAACTCCGGGTGCCTCGCCGACGCGGGCATCGAGGAGGCCGACACCTTGACCCTACTCTTCGGGGTGAAGGGAGGCATGCGCGCCAAGTGGCGCAAGAAGCGCATGCGCCGCCTGAGGCGCAAGCGCCGCAAGATGCGCCAGCGCGCGCGTTAGAGTATGAGCGTGGTTTCGTTGTTGTCGTTGTTCTTTCGATATACGAAGGGCAGGGGTGATGGCGCGCTGCGTTTGTGCGAGCGAGCGGGCTGGGCTGCTAATTTAGGCGTGTCTGCTGGGCGGGTCTGTTTGACGTGTCTTCTTCGGCGCGTTTGTTAGGCTTGTCTGTTAGCGGTTGACGTTTTTGCTGAAGCATCGTACCTTTTTTCTCGTTTTTGTTGCGCTCTTTTTCTTCGGAATGGGGTGTATGAAGGCGGCGGGAGGCACGATGTTTTTGATGCGGCGTGTTGGTTGTGTTGCTCGCGGCCGTTTCCGTTCTTCCAGCTTTTTTCTCGGATTGGTTGTGGCTACGGGATGGTGGGAGGGGAGATTATCTGCGGATGTGCCCCCCCTTTTAAAGGAGTGTTGGGCGGTGGTTTAGTTTTGTCCGAAGCTTCGTGCTGGAGACTTTATTAATATGCTAACGTCCTCATACTATCGGTCTTGTTTTTTGTCATGGTGATCAAATGCGGGCGAGTGGAGCGAGCGTGTTTATGAACGATGTTGTTCGCTCCTCGTTTACGGCCCTCTCAATGAGGTTGTTCTCTCGGAAGGTTATGTTTTTTTTTTCCGGCTATTATTACGCTGTTGTTACATCCTGCATACCTGCTCGTTTCTATCGTACTCGCATTCATTTTTTGCGTTTGTGTTGGAATTTTGACGAGTCCTCCCCGCTTTTGTTTACCCTACCGTAATACGCGAGATAAGCAGCCGCAATTCACCCTCCTCGTACAGTACTTGAGATTACAAGTTCATGTCGACGTCTAGATGGTCACATACTGTCGCTTCCATTACCGTGAAGTGTACCTCAGTACACGTTATGATGGCCCCCTGCAAAATGCGAGATGAGCAGGCCATGTCGACGTCTAGATTGTCATATACCGTCGATTCCGTTTTTCGTGTGTAACTGGGGAATCAGTAGCCATTCAAACAAGAACATTAAACAGGCTCAAAACGCCTCCGTGAGCGTAGCCATGGCAGTCAATGAAAGCAAAACAACTGGCGAATGGAGCAGAAAACGCCCCCAACTGTAAATCTTGTTCTACTGCAGGATGCGAGATAAGCGGGGATGACGTTGACGTCAAAGACTACAATGACATTCCGTCTAATCCATTCTTACGTTTACTGTACCAGCTGGTTCTGCACACGCATTGATGGTCCCGTTCGTTTGCTCACGTTCACGCCGTCGTATGATAGCTGTTGCAGTCTTGATCAATGCACATGCTCAGAAGAAGTTTGTAGACGTGTTGGCTTGGTATGCTCGAGGCATCCGATCGCGTCAACCCATGAACGTCATTTCCAGCATGCCCTCGATGCACCCTGGTATGACGATCATACTTAAAATGTACTAGCATGACGAGCTTCCTGTGGTACAGCCAAACGGTTCCATCGACCGCAACCCTCTGTACTGCACGCTCGTTTTTGACGACAGGCCACTTGCAAAAAAAGTGTAGAGTTTTTTTTTCAAGACGCGTGCTACGGTAGAGGTGCACGACTCTTTTTCCTATTACTACACTCCATTTGGGAGCTTGAGACCTCTCCCGAAGACTGATTTTGATTTGGAGAAAAACAAAACTGCCATCAAACCGGATGCAAAATCCCACGGGCTAGCTAGGCACACCACGAGAATCATGCAGAAAAATGGCCCATTTTTTCCCGACGATTTTGGGGCTAAGGAGCCCCGTCATTCCGAAAACAGTTCGGACGAAAAATGATACCTCTGTCGTCGCCGGCGTAAAGGCGGCGTTATCAACGTGGGCAAAAGAATGGGGCATTCCGAGCAATCAATCTGCGCGCGTGTTTTGTTGTGTTAGGGAATTAGTGGGGTATTAGTCTGTTTGACCACTCGCAAAAGGTTAACCAAAAGCTTTACCCAAACTAAGCCTTATAATACTCTCCCGCCCTGAAACGGCGGAATAGCAAGCAGGTCGGCCGGATATACGGGCGGACCTGTCAATATCCAAGCGGTTTCATTTCCTGGGGATACCGGGGAGAGTATTTTTCAAGTTCGACATGGAGAAAGTCTGAAAAAGTTCATTAATATTATTATTAATGATTGTGGATGGTGGGATTTGAACCCACGACCCAAAAAAAACATGGCCCTGCCAACGACGCCATTTGTTAAGGTATTAGTAGGGTATTAGTCCGTTTGACCACACTCGCAAAAGGTCAACGAATAGCTTACCCAAACTAAGCCTTATAACATTTGTATGCCTCCTTGCGCTGCACTTTCTTTGGATACGACACCCCCCCCAGCATTCGGGGCTCATATCTGCTTCATGGCTGGGTGGTGTCATTCTACGGTGCCCCCCCCCATATATATATTTGTGACCTAAACCTCCTAAAAAATTCCCCCCCCCCCCCTCTTGCTCTCCCTTACTCAAACGCCCCACCAAATATCGAAATCCGCCACATTAATAAACACTTCACGCACAGGATATCACCTCATTATCTTTCGAGAGCCATCCATGCCGCTGTGTTCCCCCCCCCCCCCGCCTCGAACGCCCCCTTCTTCCCCATCACCTGCACCTTCGCCTAGACCTAGCACCACACGTATAACAAACCCCTCACCTAAAGCCGTCCCCCCTCCCCCCCGCCCCCACCCCCCCCGCCCCCACCCCCCACCCTCCTCCCCCAACCCATCCCAACCCCACCCCCTCGAATACTCCACCCTCTCTTTACTCACTGATTGTACGAATTACCCCAGGATATACATGATAAACTGATGTATTATTTCCAAAAATGTCACATTTATCCCCTCAAAATAATGTATAGTTTCCAGGCACATATTGAGCTGCCCCCCCCCCCCCCCCCCCCCCCCCCCGCCCAACCCCCCCCCCCCCCTCCCCCCGCCCCCAATAATATACTGGTGCCAAAACCGTCAGATTTATCCCCTCGAAAGGATTTATAGCTTACATGCACAAATTGCCCCTTCCCCCCCCCCCCCCCCGCCCCCCTCCAAACCCGCTCGCTTTTGATCAAAACCAGGCCCCCCTTTCCCTTCACAGCTGTCAGATTTTGTCCCCCTCAGAAACGGGTTTTATAGTTTCCGCGCACAGACTGAATAAAATCATCCTGTTGACCCTGATAGCTACACTGTAGTTGTAAGGGGAATCGCCGACCTATATCCTTAATGAGGACACACAACTCGTAATGCGCGCGATCGGAGTATCACACACAGCTTGCAAAGATGAGTTTCGACGAAATCTTCGATCTCACAGCTGGAGTGTATTTTAATTTTTATAATATATATTTTTTACGAAATTACCGGTTTCGACACCAGCTTCCGACCATAGCTCCTGACGGTGCACCTTACCACCCCTACGTCATATTTTTGATAGTCCTTTGCACACAAAAAAAACTAAATCAAGATATTTATTTTTTTACTTCCTTTCCTCGTGTAGAGCAGCCATGACGAAGCGTTCGTTAAGGAAAGTCGCTGGTTTTTGAGGGGGAGCTGTCATCGTAGAATCAGTCGGCGTCTGAAGCCGGCTTTGTCATTTAATTTCGCCATTTTTTCTTGTGGAGTCCCAGATCGTTTGTTTTATTATTATTATTATTTTTGCCTTCCGACAATGTAGCGTAGATGCCTTTCCGATATAAATCGAATATCCTTCCTTAAAGCAGCAGTAGCACCTAATAATATGAAGTCGAATGATCGCACCATAATAATGCAGTGGTATCTTCCGCCAACCATTCGCCCATTTCCTTTCCCCACATCTTCTCCTTTCATCTGCTATTTCCTTTCCCTATATATATATCTGGTATGTTATAGCTGAGAGTCTACCTTAATCCTTTTTTTCTTTTCAACTTGGTTATTGTTTAGTCGGGTCTGTAGATGTTTCTCGTTCCAAGTTGGAAACCGAAACGCCAAAATCTTGCTTATTACTTGACAAAAACAACAAAAATCCAAGATCTTGCTTGCTATTGCAAAAAAAGCATCCGATATCGATACTGCTTCTAAGTACTTTGTTCCCGACAGCGTAGTAGATACAATCTGATGCGGTTCCAAAGGAAACGTTCACAGAGAAAAGGCGCCGAAAGAAGCGACCCTTGCACCATCGGCCATACCAAGCGGTACGGAATCATCGCAGATAGATGGGGTCGAATGCCAAAACTTCTACGCTATAGTTGTTGTGGTTGCACGACACGCGCGCTGCAAGCCGTTGCGTGGCGTACAGCGCGCTCATACCACAAAGAACGGACGGTCGATAGGACCACACCCACTCGTCGTGTTTTACGTGGACGGCGACGGGGGGGGGGGGGTGATGACACGCTCAGAGTGCGTCAAGCGGGGAGGATTCGTGACTACATCAAGGGCGGGAACGAACACATGACATATTATAATGTGTCGCGGAGAGGGTTCATAGCTATTATTATTATTATTATTATTATTATTATTATTATTATTATTATTATTATTATTATTATTATTATTATTATTATTATTATTATTATTATTATTATTATTATTATTATTATTATTATTATTATTATTATTATTATTATTATTATTATTATTATTATTATTATTATTATTATTATTATTATTATTATTATTATTATTATTATTATTATTATTATTATTATTGCCCTCCAACAATATAGCGTAGATATCTGATGCATTTCCGATGTAAATCGAATATCCTTCCATAAAGCAGCAGTAGTACCTAATATGAAGTCGAATGATCGCACCATAATGCAGTGGTATCTTCCGCCAACCATTCACCCCCTTTCCTTTCCCCACATCTTCTCCTTTTATCTACGTTTTCCTTTTCCTATACATGTTTTAGCTGAGAGTCTACCTTAATCCTCATCAACATTTCCATTCCAGGCCAGTGGCCGTAGTCCTCCCGATTCTTCCTCCCTTCCCCTCGCGGCCTGACGATCCCTCATATACGTCAGGGCGGGTACCCCATTGTTCACCAAGTTTAGGCCACTCGCTCGCGTGAGTGGCTCTGCACCCCTTGGAAGGCCGGTAATTACCTGACAGTAGGTAATGCTTGGAAGGGTTGCATAGCAGCAGGAAGACCAGACCAATCCCATGAGGGGAACAAACAACAGGTAGTCAGGCATTTGGTAGCCCGCCTGAATTTTCTTTCATTGGGAAGCGGATATATCATTCATGGAATTTGATGCTATTATCTTCAAGCTCTACTAAGCAAATGAGCACACACGTGTCGCGGAGAGGATTCACGGCTACGTCAAGGGGGGTAGTATCCGCATTTTCACCACGGGTTTAGGCCATTCGCCCGAGTGGCCCTGAACCACGTTCAAAAATATAATCTTCACATCATTTTTTTGGCGCCGCCAGGAAAATAAGTCCATAATACATGATGCATATGTATGTATATATAAACAAAAAACACGCACACACACAAATTTGAGAGGCTGCGAAGAAATGGGGTATGATATCGCCGCTCGCGTAGCTCTGATCCACTAAAATAAACTGAAAAAATGAAACACCCGTAAAAAAAGTGACCGCCCTGCCCTGCTGTTCTCGGCGTATAGACGGGCGCAAACTTTTTCTGCGTCAAGAACGACCATACCACGTCGATCGCACCACATCTCGTTCGCTCCGTGAGGTTAAGGAGCGTCGGACCAGGCGAGCACTTAATATACCCTCTATGAGCCCAATGCAGTCTTTCGGCAATTCCGAGGGTCTGCTATGCTAGTGTGGCGGTTTTCCCTTTCCTTTCCTTACTTCCTCCTCTTGTCTTCTTTTCTTTATTTTCCGTTCCTTTTTCGAGGCTTTCTTTTATTTTATTTTCGTTTCTTTTCGCTTCTTTTCTTTTCTTTATTTTGCCCATTGACTTGAGCCTGACGTGCGTATTCGTAGTGGTAGGTACTACGTGCACTATATACGCGTAGTAGTCTTTTCTGGGTTGCAAGCAGTGTGTAATCGTTTTTATCAGGCGCGATTAGTGAGACTTATGTATGTGGTATGGACCTAGCACATCGTAGGCTGACTCCCGATTTCAATTTTTTATAATTTTCTGGCGGAGGTATGAATTGCATCAGCTATGATATATGCGTATACCACCTTTGGTCTGTGTTTTTTCCCTGGGTATTCCTCAGCCCCAGACTGACTGGAGCCTGTCCTGTGACCGCGGACTTGATTATGCGAGTTATTGTGTGAACAACAACAACAACTACCACGGTGGGGGACCACGTGGGAAGCCCTGGTGCTGTTCCTTTCTTTGTTTTTCTAATTTTGCCCACAGAACACCGCCATCGCCGAAACGCCCGCCACCATAGTACCGGCACGCCCTGCCTGCTACCCACCGCACATACGCCGAATGTCCGCGCGCTCGTCTTCCTGTCCCTCTCTCGCCCTTCTTTACACACGCCAACGACGATTATTACCACCTACCTGCCTCCATCAACCAGCCATTTTCCACGGGAGCGGGGGCGGCAGCTAACACTGTGTTGTTGTGCATGCAACACAATTAAATTTACACGACCCACATAAAATTATGTTGTTAAAAGTGTCGCTGGCTTCAACGTTATTATTACCCATCCGCGGGAGGACAAAAAAAAAAAAAGAAAAACATCCTGCAGGTGAGGAAGGGCAAGGGGAGAGGCACTGTTGTCCCTGAACGGCCCCCTCGGCCCTCCCGGCCCCAGGGCTAGCACAATACTACCTTTTTATAGGCTTGCGCGCGTTATCAAGTGTAATTAAAACGACATCCTTACATGTATGTTTAGTTTCGTCATGAACGTGCTGGGTTAGCCCTAACTCTAACCCTAACCCTAGCCCCAACCCAGCGGGGGAAGTGCGCTCCGGACTACCAACAACACGTGCGACTGTAAGGGTGGCACACGTTGATGTTACAAGGCTTAGTTTGGGCAAGCTACTGGTTAATATTGTGCAAGTGGTCAAACGGACTAATGCCCCACTAATTCCTTAACAAATGGCGTCGTCGGCAGGACACGAACCTGCGCGTGAAAATCACAATGGGTTTGATACCCCCACCAATTCCTTAACGTTAATCATAATACTGCTAATAATGTTTCTGAGATTCCTCGTTTGAGGGGTTCAGTACCTCACCAGACGACCGACGTTGATAAACGGAGAACGCCATTGTTAGCAGCTAAGCCCGTTACGCAATGTCATGGGCTAAGGAATCTAACGAATACATGGTAACAAGGAAAAAAAAAGACAAGCACAAGAAAAGAAGAAAGAAAGAATATCACTCCTGGTAGGTCGGACAATTATTATAGGGGGTTGAGTATAACTAAATATTTTTGGAAAAAAAAGAGGGGCGCGATGTATTGTAATTTCACTTCGGGTCCAGATCCGGTACAACAGTGGGTAGCTAGTTCCTCATCTATGGCACTCAGTGATAATTGCTTCGCTTCAAAAGCACCACCCCTGCCACATAATGGCTGTACGAGTATCATGACTCAGTAGGCGGATCACCAAACCCAGGCATGTATCTGGGCGAAGCATCCTCGCAATCAGAGGAGGTGACAGGTGACACATACATGCAAGGAACGTTAGAACTGCATCCGCGTTTTGGGGACAATCTACTTTGGAATCAGTGTAGAGGATAAAACTTGCAGTAGTGGAAAAAAGGTTTTATGTACAAAATTGACAAAACGAACCGCACACACACATTGATTGCCAGTTGGGACGGAGAGGAGGCGTAGGCAAAGCGATTGGTCGAGCATGAAACACGTTCTTGTTGATGTTGTTTTTACATCGACTCATCGGGACAGGCTACATTGACTCATCGCTTGGGTCTAGTCCGTGGTCAAAGGACAGGCTCCGATCACTTTGGAGTGGAAGAAGCCGTCAGGAAAAAAGAAAAAGGGGAAAAATAGATAAGCAGAACCGAAGCAATCCGTACACTCTTGTATTAGCCAAAGAAAAATACGCAAGGGCATCGCAAAAGGGGTACCCGCCCTGCTTTGTTTCCTGTTCAAACACCCACAAACAGGTCTTGACGCGGCATGCAACGAGGGCGGAAGAATTCATGGTACTTAATCTTGCCCTGCGACGGCGCAGAGTTATCACACGAGCACAGCATCCCTCATTACAATGAAAACCACGAAAACCACCCTGAAAGTCTGATTTGCACCAGCCTCAACATATAATACGAGGAAACACTTACGACATCAGATCACAAAGACACGAAACCCCTCCCTGGAAAATATGATTTGCAGCAGTCAGACAATACGATAAAAATCTTGCATCACATCACGAGGAGCATTTGTAGCGCTCGCGGAAAAACTTCGATGCTTCCCCTCGCCCACAAGACGACGGTTACCCCTTAAAAAAGCAGCGGGCCAATCGAACGCCACATCTATATCGCAAACAGCAAACCTCCAAATGGACGCCAGGGAGCTAGCTGCTCATCGGCCCATCCCCCCTACTCGAAGCACACGACTGTACCAGAAACCTTTTCAACTGCGCATCCAGAGGAAATTTGTTGTCACGCGGCACACAGACGCAAAAAAGAACGCCCGCAGGGTAGGTATCGCACTACTCATGCTGCATCAACAACGTTTCAGATGATGTCGCGCGGATTAACAGACAAAAAAAAAACAGGTACTTGCAGAGTAGCTATGATATCGCACTACCCTGGCTGCCCTGTTCTTCGTAACAAGTAATTCCGGCTCTTGATGACTTCCCCACCGACAATCTCCGAAGAAAAGTACGGGTGCGAGCACAAGCTCGGGTCATACAGCATCACCATCGGCAGCTGCAGCGAACCCACCACCAACACGTTCACCTCCCTCAACACCTCCACATGTTCGGGCGTCAACACATAAAAAACTCGTCTCTCCACATCGACAGATCGTACGATCCCTAGCCCTATGCACGGCGCCAGGGGCGTCTGCGCTAGGCAAGCCAACCCCTCCCCCGCTGGTGGTACCATACCACAACTACCACTACCACTCGCCTCCCCCACCTCAACTGCCGCCCCCCCCTCCGCCCCCCGACCCTCCCAAGGTTGCCTCGGCACCGCAACAAGCCCGACAAGCGCGCCGTTAACGGCGTGCAAGACCAGATTTGGCGGCACCGAGCCGTTCATAACCCTGATCTGAACCGCCCTCCACGGCACCCGCCGGGGTCTTCTCGCGGCGAGCAGAGCGGCTACCTCGTGCTCCTGGTCGTACACCGCCCCCCCCCGCAAGCTAGCGCTCACAAGTCCGCCAGCGGCTCCATTCCTCCCCGCGCCCATCGCTCCCACGTCCCGCAAGCCAACGCCAGCTGTGCGTCGTCCAGATTCGCCCTCGTATTTAGTGGTTTCTGTTGCTCCATCTGCTCTTTCTTTTCGCGCGTCGTTGGTGGCGCAACCCCGCCCCAGAAAATACGCCACCAACCGGAGGGTCCGCAAGTCTTGCGCAGAGGGGCGGGATGGGCCAGGCGTTCCTCCCGGGGGGTGAGGGGGCGGTGACCACGCACCGATGCGGTGGAGCTGGCAGCCTTGAGGCAGGCGGTCGCTGTCGAGCTCGAAAGTTTTCGCCGTCGAGGGCCCCAGAATCTGCACGATGTGCCGCGGGCGAACCACATCGATAACCGCCCCGAGGAGATCTTCCCCCATCCCCTTAACCCACCCATCGGTGTTGACGACGAGGGGGGATGAGGGAGGACCGTCCCCGGCGAAAGACACCGCCTGCTGCTGCCCAGCCGCGGCGTGCTGTGCCAGGGAGCGCACAGCCGCAGAGTAGAGCAGCGGCTCCGGCTTAGAGGACGTGGTTCCCACGAAGTATGCGAGCTCCGGTCGGCGAATATTGGCATGCGGCGGACCCACCACCGGCGTGTCGAGCAGGTGCAGAGATACCTGGCCGGGGGGCGTGAACTCCGGCTGCCCTAGATCGCAGTCCATGTAGGTCACCGTCGGGTGCTGACCGAGCATACGGTTGACGAGAAACCGACACATGCTGCTTTTTCCCACCCCCTTAGCTCCGCAGACGAGCACTAGCCCAGAGCCGTCGGCGGAAGGGGGTGTGGCCAGCACAGCGTCGGCGGCCTTCGCCCAGTCTTGCGGCACGGCGAACGGGCGTAGTCCGGCAACATCGGTCACAACGATCTGCATCCCCGGCAGGCGGAGGTCCGCCGCGACCCGCAAAGCTGGGCAGACACGCTCTTGGTCGCCGCCGGGGATACCACCTGTTCCTTCGGAACCCTCAGAATCTTCGGAATGTTCGGAAGCTTCGGAGTCAGCGGAGCAACCAACAGTCAGTACCGCCTCATCGTCCTTGTCTCCCCCCGCCGCCGCGTTTCGCTCCCCCCCCCTGCCCCTTTTCCTCTCCGGTGTGGTGTCCTTCGCAGCGCGGGCCTCCGACATATCCGGGAAGTACAAGGCGTCCGCGTCCGCTTGCGCCGAGAGGAAGCTCAACGGTCCGTGCGACAGCGGCCGCAGCACCACCACGACAGCAAAATCCTCGGAGATTCTGTCCACTGCTTCCTCGATTTCGTCTTCCACGCGGGCGTCTTCTTCGCCGCCGCTACCGCCATTACCACTAGCGGTGGTGCCGCCAACTCCGACGTCCGAGTATTCTCCAACCTCTAGCGCCCGGACCACCAGCAGGCTCATCCAGCGCGGAGAGTGCGCTTCAACGTACGGCCCCCACGGGACGGGCATCAGGGTGTACCCCGACAAGTCCGCCTGGCCGCGGCCGCACCGCACGCGCGCCGCGCCGACGAAGCACAGCTGCTCGCGCGAGTCCAGGCCCACCACAAGCGCGGCGGTGGCGGCGGCGGGTTCGCTTGTGGCTGTGGCTGCGCTTGCCCTTGCAACCACGCGGTGCACCTTGCCTTTGCCAGGCGAAAACACGGTGCAAGGCGGCACGTATACCCGTGGGCCGTAGTGCCCGTCGGCGACCAACGCCTCGTCATTCTCTCCCAGATTGCCAGCTTCGTCCCGAGCCCCCCTCTCTCGTCCTACTTTGCTGCCGGCGGTGCGTCCTGCTCCTGCCCCACCCCAACCACGCTTCCCGCGGCCTACCTTTCCCTTGCTAGTGTCGCTCGAGCGGCCTCGGCCGCCACCGCCACCGCCACGGCCACCGCCACCGCTAGCCAAACTTCGTCGTCGGTCCGGGTGCTGTTTCCATCGGTTGTCAGGATCCGATGCCGACGCCGCCGACAACGCCGACAGCGAGCTGCTCGATGCTCTCACACCATCAGCGCTGTGTAGTTCCTCCTCTTCCTCGTCGTTGCCGTTCTCGTCGTCGTCGTCGTCATCGTCGTCGTCGTCGTCGTCGTGGTTGCTGTCTGCGGCTGTTGCCCAAGCGACAGGCTCTTGTTCTGGAGGCAAGGCCCACGGAATCCCGGGTATGCTCATCGAGCTATCCTCCTCCTCTTCCTCCACTCGCGGCTGCACTTCCATCTCCAGCTCTGTAGCGACGACGGGAGCAGCGGTGCCATTCTTGACGGCCTTCGCTTCAAGCACGCATTTCTTCGTCTTCCCCAAGGTTCCAGCAGGCCTGCTGCCGTTGCCACCGGGTGTCGTTGTCGTTGTCGTTGTAGTGGTCGTGGGTTTACTGCTGCTGCCAGTATTAACGACAGTGGGAGAGTCGGAGTAGACAGGTGCAGCTGTGAGGTTTTGGTGCGCTGCTGCGGACGCTGCTGCTCGCGTTCGTTTTCGTTTCCGTGCCATTGCCGTGACACAAGCACGCTGTGCAACAACGCGTAGCTGCAAGAGAGGAAAGATGCACGCTGCACGCTGGTGTAAGGCAGCAGCGAGCGAAGCTGGTCGCAGGTCGCAGCAGTGTGTGGAAACAAGGGGTTTCCATTCATTATAGCGGCGTTCTTTTGCTAGGGGCCACATCATGTTCAAACTCAAGGCATTTTCACAAGAGCGCCCCGTGACAGAACCAACAGCAGTGGGCGAGGCATTGCCTGGAAGGAAGTGATCATGGCGATGCGGGGAGTTGGGAAAGCGACCCGTGCAACTTACAAGGCTGGTGAGGTGGAATTCGTATCAAAATGTTAATCTAAAGTCAGCACGATTTATCAATGAAAACGCACCCTTCCCCGCTCCCGCAGACGCCCTAGGTGCTGGCTGTGCCGCTTGAGTTGACCTTTGCGAATGCACGTGCTGCAGCTGCTGCAGCAGGAGCTGGTTGCCATCTTAGTTGTCAATTTGTCTTGAACACTCATAAGAGCTGCAGTTTGAGGTATTTCTAGGGCCCGATATGTCAGACATATGGTTGGCTCCTGCTTGCAGTGTCCGCCTATCAAGAAATGGGCTGACACCGACTATCCCGCAGGTGCACAGCGGTGGTACCGCCATCACATGGCGCACATCGTGCACCTTGAGGTTACCAGCGACGGGGTTGGCGTGCACCCGGTGAAAAACAATACTAACTCGTAGTCTGGGCGACTGCTGAGCGGTGGGGAATATTTTGAATTGCAACCGAAGGTGAAGTTATATTCTCCTGCGCCTTCATATGCTGTCCTTTTGACGACGCATCTGGCTTCATCTCCATCCTGCCGATTTCGACGCGTCTACGCACCCAAGAGAATCGTTCCTGAATAAAACCATGACGACTGCTGTATTTGTACTGCTGTGTGTCTGACCGCAGATTGATGTGCGTCTCGATGAAAAGGCACCAAGATGGCCGCTGCGTCTGTCCTTGCATGGCCAGATAACTAAACTGCATTTGCGATTGTGTACGTATTGTCTCGTAGTTTGTGACCGCGGCGGTTTTTTTGCCTCTGGTCTCTCTAGAAGAAGGCATCCGCGCGGAACTGGTTGTGCTGGATGTAGATGGGTGGGGATTATCAGTTCAATGTGAAGAACACCTGACGCATTGGATGTTCTATTAATAGTGATTGATGTCGTCGTAGGGTACGACGTACATGGAACAAACGGATTTCATGCGAACACAACACACAAGCACGGCGGCCTTGGTGGTTCAATAGCATGCAGCGTAGTAACTGTTGAGGTCAATGTTGTGGGTTTTAATCCGGCGACGGACTGAATACTGATGTTGCAAAATGAAGCTGGCCGAATGTGCGAGAGGCGAAATGCGATGCACATCAACGCGCAGTGGGTATGCTGAACCCCGCGCGCGATAAAAATGAAGGCATGTTCCGGGGGGGGGGAAGGAGTGACACGGCTTGTCCAGAAGGTCGCTGCCTCATGTGAAACCTCTCATGAGTTAGGTAGCGATGACCGAAAACCCCGCAAGAAAACGGCATCCATGGTGAAGTAGTGTGTGGACCTCGGCAAAAATTATCGATGCCGTGGGGTCAACCCCCCCCCCGATTGCATACATACTAGTGCTCGTACTTGCGCAAAAGGAGTTGTGGAAAGGGCAAGAGCGTGAGTTAGCAAAATGCGATGAACATCGACGAGCATTGGGAATGCAAAACCCTACTCTGTGAAAAGGTCCTCTATCCAGGAACGGCCGATGTCGCGAAGATGTCGAGGCGGAAGATCCTGAAGCCTTGATCCCTTGTCGCCATCGTTACGGCCGGTGTATCCGAGCGTTTTCTTTAGTTCGTTTGGCAAGGAGAGGTGCTAGAGCCCAGTCTAGCCAAGGGGATTCCCGATATATATAAAAGGCACGTACCGGGAAGGAGAACGGGTGACACCTGTGACCATGGCTTGTCCAGAAGAATGTCGCTGACGGTCAAAGCATCCTCTCATATGATACGAGCTGAGCTGAAAAGTAAAAAGTGAGATACGAAAAGCAAAACAACTAAAAATTACCAAACCAGAAAATATTGGGAGTTTCATGTTTAGATGTACTTATGCTCATTACAGTACATGGTAAAGAATACCAGGTAACGAATATGTATACAGTCCAAAGTGCTACAGTAGTACTCTTACATCATTTACAATTTTGCATGAAAGTTCGAGTAGTATTTTTACCCTTGAGCATGCAGACATCCACCCAGACACGAAGACAATAAGAGCGTGGTATCCATGGATCGAAAGTGAGCGGGATGTTGGAGAAGCCAGAGAATGGTGAATTCAGAGCTCTCAGGATGCAAGAAAACAACATTTTTTTGTACCTGGTACCAGGCATGCGATTATTTGCGCACCCCGGTTTCGGCAACGACAACCTCCACCACCACCAACACAACCAACACGATGTCCCAAGCCACCACCATCCCACCACCGCCACTACTACCGCATCACCCCCCCCCCCCCCCCCCACTATCCACCACCACCTCCACCTCTACCTCCACTTCCAACCCCTCCCCCTCACCCTTCCGCCTCCCCCCCTCCCCCCCCCCCCCCCTCCCCCTTCTCCCCTCCCCAACCACCAGGCGCGCCTTCCAACTATGTTGCCGGTCTTGGACGCGGTGCCGTCGGCTTCACCACCCGATCCGACATCGGGCCCGCCCGCACTCCTCTCCCCGAGCCGGGCGCCGCCCCTCCCCCGGGCGCGGCCCCTTCCTCCGGCGCCGCCAAAGACCCGGACTTTGGCCCCGCGCCGGTGGGGTATGTCGCCGGTCGTGGTCGCGGTATGGGTGACCTCGCCAAGTCTAACAGCGAGGGTGGGGCCGGGAGAGGGAGAGGCGGTGGCAGGGGCGGGGGCGGAAGTGCGGGAGGCGCGGGGGCGGCGGGAGCGGTGGATTTATCGGAGAGCAATTACGATGAGTTTTCGGGGTACCAGGAGCGCCTGTTTGGGGATACTCCATACGATAATGACGACGAGGAGGCGGACAGGATTTATGAGGTGTGAATGAGGCGTGTTTTTTTTTCGGGGGGGACGGGGGGGTAGGGAGTTGTTGGAAGGGCGGGAGAGCGGTGTGTTTTATCTGGGTGGGGTGAGGGGGTTGGCTATGCTGTGTTGTTTTTTTCTGCTCTTGTGATGCTGTTGTACTGCTGTGTTTTGCTGCTGTTCTGCCGTTGTTGTACTGCTGCGCTGCTGTTATGTTGCTGCTGCGGTGCCGTTGCTGCGCTGCTGTGTCGCTGCTTTGCCGCTGCTGTTTGGCGGCTGTTAGGCTGTTTTTGTACTTCTCCTGCTGCGGTGTTGTTGGACTTCTGCGCTGCCGCGGTAATGCTGCTGCTGTGTCCCTAGGTTGAACATCTCCCGGGTCTGATCCCAAGTGGCAGTAGTGCATGGGGCATGCGCACACCTGGGGCCATGAACGAAGTATGCTATCACTTTGGCTCTCCCGAGGTGAAAGGCTGCGTAAAGTATAGTGAGGCAGTTCTAGGCGGTAGGGCATTATACTGTACCCCAAATCGACGCTTAGCTTTTTCCTGTCTGTTTCCACACCCGAAAACAGTTTTGATACCGAGGAACCACATGGCGTCGCGGCGCCCCCCTCTGACTTTGCCCACTCCCGTCCTCGCTTTTCCTTTAATCGCCCGGCGGAACACGGGGCGTTCGACTTAGGCTATCGACGAGCACGTGGACACGCGGCGAAAGCGGCGCCGAGAGGAAGCGCAGATCGAGGCGATGAAGAAGGAGCGGGAAGAGAGGCCAAAAATCAGCGACCAGTTCGCTGACCTCAAGGTGGGACAGACTGCGCGCGGCACAATGACTGTTGCGCGTCGGAGCGTTTTGTTCTCGTTGTGTGATATTGTGTTTCAGTATTCGTTTTTCTTGTGAGGTGTTTTGTTATAGCGAAAGAATGACATCAGCCAGCCGGCATTAAGCCAACTATGAAACTGAACGTTCTTCTTCTATAGGAAACTTAACATCCACAGCCGCCATCATAAACTCAACTGCTGTACGTAGAAACTTGATGTTCTTTTAGTTTCGTATATCGTTGAAAAGTGGAAACCTTGCAAACCTCGGACAGATCACCGAGAGATCACTTGATGATCTAGATATTTCAGGGAAGATCTGTATGGCCTATAGCTCATGTTACCCGGTGGGAGCCGTACGATCTCTCATGATCTATGATAGCACATGTTTCCTGGGTTGGATATGTACTCTATAGATACAGATCCAGCATAACATATCATAACGGCAGATACGGGGTGTACTGTAGATGATCTATATGACCTGTATGATCTATACGATCTATACCATCTATACGATATGCATGATCTATATTATCTATATGACCTATATGATCTATATGATCTGTATGTTCTATTCGAGGTATGAAACCTTAACATCAGCCACCATCATATGATATGT
Source organism: Undaria pinnatifida (assembly GCA_012845835.1). Taxonomy (NCBI): domain Eukaryota; class Phaeophyceae; order Laminariales; family Alariaceae; genus Undaria; species Undaria pinnatifida. Next base: position 10,841,559 of record JABAKD010000010.1, read on the forward strand.
CAACTACGGGTATATAACCGAAGGGTCTTTTTTGTGTTTTTTGTGATGCACCGTTTCGTTGCAGGGGCATTTGGCGGGGGTTTCCCAAAGCGAGTGGGAGGCGATCCCCGACGTGGGGGACTACAGCCTGAAGTACAAGCAGAGCAAGCGCCGGGAGGTGTTCACGCCCATGCCCGATCACGTCATTGAGGGCGCTCGAAACGACTCGGCGGTGAGAATAACCTGTTGTTTTCGGTGGTGGTGGTGGTGATGTTGGTGGTGATGTTGGTGGTGATGGTGGTGGTGGTGGTGGTGTTGGTGTTGGTGTTTTGCTTCTTTCTGAAGTTTCGCTGCCCACGTATACCCGGAAAACCATCAGACACTTTGGAACCCCAGGGATAGCGACCCAAAAAAAACGAGGAGGGAGGTTGATGTTTATCAACCGTCGCCTAGGAGAAGCGTGCAGCACGACACGCGTCAGCATGCTGCAGACGTGTCTGTCGTACACCTCTCGATGTCGTTCTAGTTCAGACGAACCCCTCACCCCAGCAGCCTGCACTGCTTCGTATCGCCGGTGCTGTAGTCAAGTCACTGCCTGTGATTTCGCCACTTTTTCGTTTTGAAGTCGCAAAGAAGGTACCTGGTAACATGATCTTGGGTAGTTTGCTTTTTTTATTAACTGTGCGTTGCGATGTCTGTTATATGTGTATGGCAGGTAGTATTAACCGTCAGCGCTTGTGTCAAAAGCTTGGGTAACTTGCCTGACGAGGTTTGCTTGTGATGCTTGGTGTATACATGTCTGGCAGCTAAGGTAGAATTAACCTCCACCTGGTAGGCGTTTGTGTGGATTTCCCGCATCCTTTTAATTAACGTACGAATTTCTGTGTGCGTGTGTGGCTTTCAAGCTCTTCCGCAAAAAAACTCCCACTCTTACACCTGCAATTTACGCCTCGAACGGGTTTCTTCATGTCGCCCTTTGCCCCCCCCCCCCCGCTCGGTTGGCCTCCGGCTGTTTTTTCCGCTTCGCCAGGTGGTCGGGACGATGGACCCGGCCCTAGGAGGGGCAACTCCCGGGACTTCTACCACAAACATCTCCAGCCTGGGACACGCGCGAGGAACGGTGCTTGGGTTGAAATTGGACAAGATGAGCGACAGCGTCACGGGTCAGACAGCCGTTAACCCAAAGGGGTGAGAGCGATATTCGAGAGATGTCAGCCGGGGTTTCTATGTTTTTTTGTTTTTTTTGGGGGGGTGGGAGGGGTGGAGGGGAAGGGAGTTGGAGGGGGGAGGGGGTTTGGGAGGGGTGGGGAGGGGGGGTTAATGACAGCGTCTCGGGCCAGACGGTCGGTATCCCAGAAGAGTGAGTGGTATTGGATATGTTTGGTGTATTAAGCGAGGTTTCTAAGATTTTTTTTTGGGGGGGAGGGAGGGTTGAGGGGGGGGTAGAAGTTGGGGGGGGGAGCGAGGGAGGGGAGGGGATGGGGGGGGGGGGGGGAAGGAGACGGATGCGGTGGGATAACATGAGCGATGGCGTCACGGACCAACCGGCCGTTAAGCCAAAAGGGTGAGCGAGCGGGATTGGAGAGAGATGGTGTGTTAGGCGGGGTGTTATGGGAGATGGTGCGCGCTGCGGCTCTCCCTTGTTTTCATGTTTCTTTCTCTCTGCGTTGCGGTCCGTTCAGCGTTACTTTTGTTGCGATCCATTCAATTTTGTTTTGTTTCGCTTGTTTTTGTTGCTGTTGTGTGTGGCTTTTCTCCGCCAGGTACCTGACGGACCTGAATTCCCTGAAGATCAACAGCGACGCCGAGGTCGGCGACATCGAGAAGGTGACTGCCTGCCTGTACCAATGTAACAGTTTATCGCGAGACGCGCGGGAGGGGAGAACGGGAGGGGATAGGGGATAGGGGTTGGTTTGCTGTGATAGGACTGGCGAAAAGACGCTGGTGTTAGGTGGACAGGGGTTGGAGTGCATGGCTGGCGAAACGACGCTGCGATATGAAGGGGGGGCTGGCGGTGTCGGAGTCGGAGACGGTTGGGAAATATTGGGCCCGTTGTTGAATGACCACCGACTCCAAGCCCCGCCACAGACGTTTCGCGCGTATCGTAGCACGATTGTTTGCAACGTTTGTAGTCAGAAACAACCGAAACTGGAGGTCGAGATCCCTCTCCCTCCCCCCCCCCCCCCTCTTCCCTCAATGCCCCCCCCCGCCCCTCGTGGGTGGTGTTGCTACTGTCGCAGGCTCGGCTTCTGTTGAAGAGTGTGACGTCAACCAATCCCAAGCACGGTCCGGGCTGGATCGCCGCTGCTCGCGTGGAAGAGTACGCCGGAAAAATTGTCCAGGTGGGTGCTTGGGTGGGTTGCTAGGATCTTTGTGGTGTGCCAATATTCAGCGATATGCGGGGTATTTATTTCAAGTTGTGTATCGGGTATTCAGCAATATGCAGGGTATTTAGCAAGCCATGCGGAGTATTTGTCTCTACCTGCCTCTGCCTATCTCGCTTTCTTCCTCCCCTCCCTCCTCCGCCTCTCTGGTAAGTTCTTTAGTACAGGAGGCTTCGCCGGCGGCCTGAACGGCCGCCGGTCGCAGACTGGCGTAATGCCCAAAATATTAGTAGCAGCTATGGGTGTGGTGAAAGATGGAGGTCAGATTTAATGGAAAGTTGAGAGTACTGCCTGTGGATGGCGAGTTCGTTTGGTATGAAGACCGCCAAAGTGGAAACTGTAGATCGCCATCTAAAAAACTACACACACACTCCGTAGTACACGCGATCGAGATATCACACACAGCTTGCAAATATGAGTTTCAGGAAATAAATTACGCTCACAGCTGATGTTTTCCACGACCTCGGCTGTCTTCGATCTTTTGGCCGGGGACCGACTCGGCGGGTCCGTACGGAAAGCTTGGCCGTTGAAAGATGCCAGAAAGTGGAAGAGTACTGCTGTTGTAGTGCGCAGCATTTTGCTGGCGGTGGTTGTGGCAGCTGTGGGCGACAACATCGCCAAAAATTGATAGCGGGCGCTATGTCCCGCACCTCGAAGCACAGCAGCACAGCTGTTTTTTCACCAACAGGTACACGTATTGAGGTGTGAAAGGGCGCACGATACGTACGCGTGAACCACTCCATTCAGGACAACCTGGCCCAGGCCACCTGGCACGCGCCACGCAAACGGCTACAAAACACAACCCCGCTTAAAAAAAACGATTGTTTCGGTTAAAACCCCTTTTTTACTCGATAGACTGGATTGTCGATCGATTGGTGATGCGGAGTGAAACACAGCAGCACAGCAGTTGTGTAAAACGGGACGTTGAGCTTGCACCCATGCAGACGCTCAGCAGGATCTCAGGCGCCATATATCATGCTTCAACATCCCCGTCGGTATTATTAACCGCTGTAGTGGCCCATGCCCTGAGCGCTCGTCACAGTTGTCGTGGGTTGCAGTTCATACGCCTCGTCCGAACAAAGGACCCTCACCGAGGTCTCCAATGCTTTCGGGCATAGTGGCCCATGCCCTGAGCGCTCGTCACAGTTGTCGCGGGTTGCAGTTCATACGCCTCGTCCGAACAAAGGACCCTCACCGAGGTCTCCCAATGCTTTCGGGCATACAATAGTGCACCCTCTGGATGTATGTATGTATAATCGGGACATAGCGCACCGCGAAGCACAGCAGCACAGCTGACATTTTTTTACCAACAGGTACACATATTGAGGCGTGAACCACTCCGTTCAGGACTACCTGCACGCACCAAGTAAACAGCAACAAACAGCAACAAAACACAACCCCCCGCACACAGAAAATACTATTCATGTGGAAATCCCATTTTTCTCGATTAACCGCTGGATTGTAGGTGGTCGATCGACTGGTGCCTGGAACGCAGCGCAGCAGTTGATGTGAAGAAGGACGTTGAGCTTGCACCCATGCAGATGCCTAGCAGGATCTTACGCGCCATGTACCATGCCTCAACATCACCGTTCGTATTACCCGCTGTAGTGGCCCATGCCCCGAGCCCTCGTTCCAGTTGTCGCGAGTTGCAGGCTATGCGTCTTGTCCAAAAAAACAAAAACAAAAAAAGGAGCCTCACCGAGGTCTCCCATGTTTACTGACGCACATATAGCATGACATCACTACGCATGTCATCGCCACGAAACATGGACGGCGTGTTTGTGCCGGGCGGGCGAAGCATGTCGTAGATCTCGACGTTGCCGTCGCCCGCACAGGTCCCGACGAGGTCGCCGCCGGCAGGGCGGCCGACCCTCCAGAGGGACCGTAGGTCGGAGAGCACGCCCCCGAAGAAATCGCGACAAAGTACAGTTCCTGCGACGAGCGGTGTGGGTCAAATTGCTGAGCGCAAGGCTAAGAAACGAGATCTATAGGTGCACTTATTTTGTGTCGTATTTCGTCCCCCCCCCTTCCCTCCCCACCCTACCGCTGCCCCTCTTAGGCGCGCAAGACGATCAAGGCCGGATGCGAAGCATGTCCCGACAACGAGGACGTGTGGCTTGAGGGAGCCAGGCTCCAGACGCCCGCTAATGCGAAAACGGTGCTAGCGAACGCCGTAAGGAACCTGCCTACCAGCGTCAAGATCTGGCTCAGGGCGGCTGAGCTAGAAACGGCCGTTCCCTCCAAGAAGGTGAGAGCAAGGGTAGGGGCAGGGGGAGGGGCCGAGGGAGAGGCTGTGTGTAGGGAGGAGGGGGAAGGGGGGGGGGGGAGAGAGGGAGGGGGGGCAGGCGACGGGAAGGGTAGGGGCGAGAAGGGCGGGGGGTGGGGCGCGGGAGCTTGGCGTGGCGTGGCGAACCTGGTATTCGATTGAGTGGTCGGCTGAGCGCGCGCGCGATCATGGTGGGGGAGGGGGGTTGCGGATTGAGGGGGCTTGGAGTTTGGTGGTTGGGGGGGGAGGGAGAGAAGGGGAGTAGGGGGAGTTGGTCCTGTATGGTCGGTGGGAAGGTCGATTCTGGACCAAAGCTTGGACTGCGGGTCAGTTGGTTCAGGGTGGCAGTGTAGAGTGCGGTGCTCCACCCCCTTCTGTCACCCGACGCCCCGACGCCCAATCCTCGCAACAAAATATTTGCCGGTCTCCTTCCCGCCCCTGTTTGCGCCTTTTCCTTTTTTTTTGCTAGCCAATGAACTCGTTTGAGCGGGGCGGTGTTGCTTTCCGGGTTCTGCGCGCGTTGGCAAATTATGTTTTCGTTAGTTTTCAAGAGTCCCCCCCCCCCCTTTTCAACTTGCGGCACCCCCTGGATTTCAATCCAAACCGCATCCCGAAAGGAGGAGCTTGTATGAAGTACGTACATATAGCTGCCTGTTTTGTTATAATTTTGGACGTGCACCCACGTTTTTTTTTTTCTCACAAAACTTGAATTTTTGTGGGGTAGTTTTTTTTAGCTGTAAAAATTGAAAAAAAAAACAAGTATCGTAATTAGATTAATGTTTTAACAGTCTGCATCCTGTAGTGATGAATATTATGGAAATTAAAGCATACCTGGTACCCTGTTAAGACATGGTTTTCTTTGTTTTTGTTGTTTTTGAAGGTGGTACTGCGGCGAGCGCTGGAGTTCGTGCCCAACTCGGTGAAGCTCTGGAAGACGGCCATCGAGCTGGAGGGGGTGGAGGACGCCCTTGTCATGCTCGGCAGGGCGGTGGAGTGCGTTCCCCACAGCGTAGACATGTGGCTGGCGCTCGCCCGGCTCGAGACGTACGAGAACGCGCAGAAAGTGCTCAATAGGGTAAGGAATATGCTTTGCACTAAACGTACCTCTCGGCGGAAATGTACGGACCGCTGTGACGGTAGTATGAAAGCCCAAACGACCCGTGCGTTTTCCGTCCGATGCGCTTTCGATGGCAGCTTTGGAGGCTGGCTGAGTCATGTTTAGTTTTTTAGAATGTACATACTCCAGTGCGTACATATGAGCGAAGCGGGCGGCGTCAGCCGCCCGCGGAGTGGAGCCCTTGTGTATACGTATGCCATATGTATATTTAGTTGCCAAGTTTTTTTTTTTCTCCGAAGCAGGGGTGCAATCACATCTACAATATTTCAGAATATACGGGAACACCCCCTCCTCCCCGTCCGCACGCCACGCCACGCCACTCCCCCCGGTTACCAGCTTATGTTTATGCGCTAACGTACACATCATTTCATCATATAAGTATGTGGTAGCACCCCCCCGCCCAACCCTTTAAAAAGTATATAAAATAATTGGCCTCGGTTGGCACCGACGCTGTCAAATATTTATGTATATTGGGGTTGGCCTTGGTTGGCAACGACGCTGTAAAACATGCAATTCATTGCGTGGGCTACAGTAGACAACCAGGGTACCGTTTTTTTGTTTTGTTATTTTTTTGGGCGATGACCATGATGGTTATCGAGCTGGATCACATTGTGCGGTGTGGAAAACCCTAACTCCGCACAAGGGGAATGATCGCATCACGGTAAGGCACCCACGAGGCAGTTTTTACATAGTAAAACTCATTGTTGCCTCGGGAGTGACCGCACCAGAAAACAAAGTAACTCATTGGCGCTGTCATCCATAAGCAAGAAAGTAGGCACAGGGTACCGAACTTCGTCTTACGAGCGGTTCTTGGAAGGATGCAGTTCACCCTTCATGCGACTCGCCGAACAACTCGTCTAGCTTCGTGCTTGGTGCAAGCAATGTCCGCCTGGTTGGTGAAAACCCGACGTGCTCCGTCCCGGCATAGTAGGGATGCGAGGGCCTATGGTCATACGACTACGGCCATGCACAAACTTAGTACACCCTCCCACACCTCACGCCGCTCCCCCCCCGTTACCTTTTTGCTGTGTTTTTTTTTCGTCGTCTTCTAAATTTCTCTCTTTTTATGTTACAAGGCGCGAGAGGCGATCCCCACGGAACCCGCGATCTGGATCACCGCTAGCAAGTTGGAGGAGGCCCAGGGCAAACCGCACATGGTCGACAAGATCATAGAAACCGCCATCTCTTCCATGAGGCAATTCCAGGCGAGCTTCCTTATTTTTTTTGGATTTTTTCTGCTTGTTGTGATGCCAAGTACAGGGCGGCTTGTAGTAAGAAAAGAGAAAATACTGGCCCAGGCCGGGTTCCTTATTTTTTGGGAGAGGGTGTGTCCTGCGCTAACTTCACCGTAACGGTTCTTGGATGTATCGCTTTCCTGCAAGTCTCAGCCTGCCGTTCTTAATAGAAGAGTGGGATGTATTTTCGAGGATTATTTTTTTTGTCAGTCCGTGTGCTAAGGTAGAGAGAAGTGCGAGTACGCCGTTCTTTTTTTTTTATGAATGCTTCCTCGCTTGAAAATGTCCATACGTGGTAGTACCTGATTTTGAGAAAAATGAAGGTGTGTGAGCAACGCGATGGGCAATCAAAATCGATTTTCCATGACCTGTATAGGTATACTTGAAAAAAAAAATGCATTGTGCGAATCAAGAATGAAATTCCCGACGATTTTGGGTTATAATGTCACGGAACTCCGAGTGGGGGATGCGTGGTTGGTCGGTGTTAGGAAGTGCGGCCCTCATGGGTTCCGGTGTCTTTGGTAGTCTCTCCTCATGGCTCGCTGGCTAGGCTCAAAGCTTATTATCCATTATTTCCCTACATGGATAATGCTAAAACACAGACATAACAGCGCTAGAGCAGTGCAGGGTAGCGCAGGGTAGCGAGATGAGGGGCGTCCTGCTTGTCCCATCATCGTCACCTACATTATCGCCCATCTATGATGGCCTTGACGTAAGTGTGGCATCTAATATCACGTGGTTTCGCCTCAACCATGACATGGTTTCACGTCGAATCTATACACTATCCTTCTACGGAGAGCACTCCATTACAATAATGCCTGTACAACTGGAAATCCTTTTTGGGGAAATTTTTACTTGAAGTTAGTATAGGGATGGATTTGGGGGCTCTGAAGGGGTTAAGGTGTACCGATTTTTGGCTGAAATACATCACAGCCGAAAAGGTGCTACCCGCACCGTAGCACGCGTGATTACGCCTCCCGGGTTTCTTAACGTTCTTGTCAATTCCAACCTGACTTTCTTGTTTCCCCTTTTTGCCATTGTTCTGTTGAAAGTTTATGAAAATACGCCAGCTATTAATAGCTGTGAGTTCGATAAAAATATAACTAAGGGTCGAAATTCGTCTCTGCAGCAATAAAATTAAGGGTCGATATTTGTCTCTGCAGCCGAAAAGGTGCTACCCGTATCGTAGCACGCATGACAACGCCTCCCGGGTTTCTTAATGTTCTTGTCAATTCCAACCTGACTTTCTTGTTTCCCCTTTTTGTTATTGTTTTGTTAAAAGTTTTTGAAAATACGCCAGCTATTAATAGCTGTGAGTTCGATAAAAATAAAACTAAGGGTCGATATTCGTCTCTGCAGCTGTGATGCTCTTTGAAGATATGTATATATGGCTTGATATTAGTATGCATGATTGCCCGAGGGTGAACATTATTTTTTTGACAAAATTCTTCTAAACACTGTCAGCAGTGAGTTGGATAAATCTTGGATCGATACTCACGTTTGCAAGCTGCGTGATGCACCGGCCGCAAAACAGTATTTTTTTGACAAAATTATTTTAAACACTGTCAGCTGTGAGTTGGATAAATCTTGGATCGATACTTATGTTTGCAAGCTGTGTGATGCACCGGCCGCTCGTTTGTCCTACGGATGTTGTGAGGGTGAATATACATGAGCAATTTGTAGTAATGTTAGCTACTAAGCGTACTTCATCTCCAGGTATTAACCCCGTTAGAGCCCCCGAACCCCTCCCTCGGGTTTCCAGTTGTGAAGGGGTTAAATTGTGATGTTTCGTCGGTGTTAACAACAATATCTTAATTACATGCAGTAGTAAAACATTATCAACGAAAAATAATAACGGTACTTAACGATACATACACCACCAGAAATAGGTTAGTATTACACCTGCAATGTATAAAGTTATTTTTTTGCGTGTCTTTGTGCTGTGTTTCGTTTTCGTCCGATGTGGAAAATTATGTGTGTTTTTTCTTTTTTGGTTCCCTGGTATTATATACGAATTAAATGATTTTTTTGGTAACGTTGTGTTGCAAGACCCACGCCATATAATTTCTATTTATGAGGCAATTCCAGGCAACAACTTTTAGATTGTGTGCTCATGTGTGATTTTATTATCGTTTCTGTCTGATGTGGAAATTAATTCGTGGCTTGATTCAATTATTGCTAGTTTTGTTTTTCACTGTTTCTTGACCGTATCTATTAGTTGACGAAGTATATGATCCTCATGTCTACCTGCTGACATGTTTGTGCAAGCCTGCTTGTTTTTGTTACGACCTTGAACGGGTCGCGCCGGTGGTCTAGTGGTTAGCCGCAAAGACAGCTGAGGTTGCAGTCAGGGGTGCATATCTGGGTCTGTAGATTTTTATTTTCTAGAGACACCAACTGTCGAGAGCGCTTTATAGCGTGTGTAAGCACAGTTCGACGCGAGTCGGCGACGGAAAAAAGTGCTGAAGCCTTCTCGCGATAAAAAGAAAGGCGCCTACCATAGTGGGCAGGGGGGAGAAGACTCTGCTCAGTGACCACGGACCTGAGTTACGCCTGGGGAGAGAGAAGGAACATAAGAGTGCGAATACATTAGAATGGAATGAGCAAAAAAAAAAAAAAAAAAGAAAGAGTGGAGCAAGATTAATAGTATCTGTCTCGTGTCAGCTGACGTGTTGGTCACGCGTGGGTTTTGCCTTGTTTGTTGCTTCAGGTGGTGATCGACCGTGAGCAGTGGATCAAGGAGGCCGAGGAAGCGGAGAGCGCGGGCGCGCCTCTGACGTGCGGCGCCATCGTAAGGGCTACCGTGCACATCGGTGTTGAGGAGGAAGATAGGAAGAGGTGGGTACAGATATGTCCATGTTGGGGAGAGGAGGGTACTCATTCGTTGGTTGCCTTAGTTATTTGACCATTGACCACGCATCCCTTTCGAGACGGAGCACCGTTCCTACTCCTATTAGAAACGCCTCCAACATTTGGGCGCTCATCACGCTTCTTCCATATATTACATAGAAACTGTTTGCTTCTCCTATCCCCGTCCTGTTTCGCCGACTGCGGCCACCATCTATCTCTTAGGATAGCGATCGTTTTCTCACTACTCTCTAGTCTACCAAACTGGGGGGGGGGGGAAGGGGGGCACTTTTTGGAGCCTAAAAAAGGTATACCTTTCTGGCGATTTGAGCTTCTCAAGTGTGGACTATGTTTTTTGGTATGATCATATTAGGACTACGTAGCGCCCAGAATTGTTGGTCGGGTTGCTCGAAGGAACGCCTTCGAAGTCAGGTTTCGGCCGTGAGATACCGATGTTGAGCTATCTCCTCATGTTAGGAGCTCTCAGAATTTCCTTAGAATTTGCTGCACCCCTCCTAGCACGGATGACTCTTATTTAACAGCTATGTCTATGTTGGGGGGGCGGGGGCATAAAAGTATTATAGATAACTGGCTAATATCTAACACATGTATAAGGAAAGGAAGCAGTAGATTGAAGAAAAAATATGTTGGGAAAGGAAATGGGGAAATGGTTGGCAGAAGATGCCACTTCTTTATGGAGGGGTTATTCGACTTCGTAGATACTGCTGCTTTATGGAAGGATTCTCGATTTACATCGGAACGGCATCTACGCTATGTTGTCGGAGGGCAAAAAATAATAATAATAATAATAATAATAATAATAATAATAATAATAATAATAATAATAATAATAATAATAATAATAATAATAATAATAATAATAATAATAATAATAATTATTATTATTATTATTATTATTATTATTATTATTATTAACTGGATACTCGGGGGGGGGGGAGACATGGCACATTGTTTGACACTCCTTGTTCGGCAAAACATCAAATATAGAGAAAAAAACAGAATGGGAAATTTAGCCTACACCACCACCACCGCCGCCATCGCCGTCCCCGTCGCCACCGCAGGGCCTGGATGGACGGTGCTGCGGAGAAATCACCCTAGTACACGTTAGGGATACGGAGGGCAGAATTGTTGTAAATCTAAACCACGCCCACCTAACATAGGAGAAAAAGTAGCATAATTGATATTAACCCTATGATACACCGCCAAATTAGGGGGAAAAAAAAAACTGGTAGAAACCTACACCACCACTAAAATTAGGACAAAATTGCAGAATTGATACAAAAAAAGCCGAGTGGATATTAACCTGCATCTTGACCACCACCACCACCACCATCGCCTCCACCGCTGTCGCCACCGCCACTGCAGAACCTGGATGGATGATGCGGAGAACTCGCTGAATCGCGGAGGGGTCGAGACGGCGCGCGCCATATTCGCGCACGCTCTGGGGCACTTCCGGAGCAAGAAGGGCGTGTGGATGAGAGCGTGCGCGCTGGAAAAGAAGTACGGGACCGCGGAGTCGCTCGAGCAGGTGCGTGCGCCCATCTTGCGTCCGTCTTTTAAGCAGAGCTTTACTTCTTGGCTCGGAGACCAAAATACTGCTGGTGCTTCATTGGCCGCGTAACTCTGAGACCCTTGTACTGCTGATGCTTCATTAACCGTTAGAACTCAGAGAACCAAATAATGCTGATGCTTCATTGACCGCTCAACTCAGAGACCCAAATATTGCTGACGCGTCGTTGGCCGCTTATCTTACGAGACCCAAATATTGCTGATCCTTCGTTGACCACTTAAGTCAGAGACCCATAGTGCTGATACCTAATTGGCCGCTTAGCTCAAGAGACCCAAGTACTGCTGGTGCCTCATTGGCCACTTGACTCAAGAGACCCGAAAATAGCTGATGCTTCATTGGCGGCTTAACTCAAGAGACCCAAATGCTTGATGCTTCATTGGCCACTTAACTCGACTGCTGATGCTCCATTGGCCACTAAAACTCAAGAGACCCAGAAACTGCTTATGCTTCATTGTTTGGCCGCCGAAACTCAAGAGACCCAAATATTTCAAGTTTTTCATTGGCCAAGTAGTGACGTTTCATTGGGCTCGAGGTAGGATAAGGGTAGCGTTATTGGGTTTTTCCGCCTTGCGTCCGTTTCGGTAGAGCTTGCCTCTTAGCTCGGGAACCCCAATTACTCCTGTTTCACTGTCCAAGTAGTGGTGTTTTTGATTGGGTTACAGTAGCCATGCTGTTGTTTTCATTGGCCAAGTAGGGATGTTTTTGATTGGGTCAGCCAAATACTGCTATTTGCAACGACCAAGTAGGATTGGGTTGGCCAGATGCTGTTATTTCATTAGCCACGTAGGGATGTTTTTGATTGGGTTAGCCAACTACTGCTTGCAATAATCAAGTAGGATTGGGTTAGTCAAATGCTGTTGTTTCATTAGCCAAGTAGGGATGTTTGTTATAGGCTTAGCCAAATACTGCTATTGCAACGACTAAGTAGGATTTGGTTAGCCCGATACTGTTATTTCATTAGCCAAGCAGGGATGTTTTTGATCGGAATAGCCGAATGCTGCTATGTCATTGGCCAAGTAGGGATGTTTGTGATTGGTCTAGGGTCATAGTTAAGGGTGGCAATAGGGTCAGGGTTAGGGTGAGTCTGCCTTGCGCCCGTCTCAGAAAAGCTGCCACTTTTCGTGGAAACCCAAAATACTGGCGTGTCGTTGGTGAACTGGTGATGTTTTATTCGGTCAAGGTTAGGGCTGGGGTTAGGGTTTGCCCGGTCTTGCGTCCGTTTCAGTTTTCAGTAGAGATCTACCACATTCTCCAAGGGTCGGGGGGGGCGGGGAGGGGGCGCGGTCTGGAGATCGCTTTCGTCTCCGCCGCCATGGCTAAGAAGAGAAGTAGGGGGGGGTATTGGGGCTTCGCAGCTTTGGAGTGAGGACGTATTAAGACTAGCGCTGGGTTGGATGAGGGCAGCAGCTGTGTGTGGTGCAATTTCGCTCTTGGGTTTTGTTGTTGTTGGTGATGGTGTTGGTGTTGGTGTTGGTGTTGGCGGTGGTGGTGGTGGTGGTTTTATTGTTGTTGTTGTTGTTGTTGTTGTTGTTGTTGTTGTTGTTGTTGTTGTTGTTGTTGTTGTTGCTGTTGCTGTTGCTGTTGCTGTTGCTGTTGCTGTTGCTGTTGCTGTTGCTGTTGCTGTTGCTGTTGCTGTTGCTGTTGCTGTTGCTGTTGCTGTTGCTGTTGCTGTTGCTGTTGTTGTTGTTGTTGTTGTTGTTGTTGTTGCTGTTGTTGTTGTTGTTGTTGCAGTCGTTGTGATTGTAAGGATTGTTTTAGCGGTTTTCATAAGGCTTGTTGCCGGTCTGTCTGTCTGCCTGCCTGTCCGTCTGTCTGTCTGTCTGCCTGTCTGTCTGCCTGCCTGTCTGTCTGTCTGTCTGTCTGTCTGTCTGCGTGCGTGTCTATCTTTTAGTTTATCTCCTTCTCTATCCCCCTCCCTATCCACCCCCCTCCCCCCTCTCGTCCCTCCGCAGCCCCCTTCACCTGCTGGCTCTTTTTTCATACGTTCGTTTTGATGATCGTTTTCGTTACGGATTTTCACTTTCGTTGCCGTTGCGTTCCGCACGCGATTTTATTTTCATTTGTTGTTTTCATTAATGTTTTTCTTGTTTTTCTTTCATTGTATACTCGTATTTTTGTAAATTTGCCAGATATGAACCCTTAACACGCTCTCTCTCTTTTATTTTGTTTTTGCGTCTTGTCTTTTGTGCAGATGCTGAAGAAGGCCGTGACGCACTGCCCTCGAGCCGAGATGCTCTGGCTCATGGCGGCGAAGGAGAAGTGGCTCTCTCACGATGTGGACGGCGCGCGGACCATCCTCCAGGAGGCTTTCCTTGCCAACCCGGATAGCGAACAGGTTTGATTTATTGTGCTCTTCGTTGTCATTTTGTGTGTTTTTTGCGTCGTTCTGCATTTTTATTGTGTTTGCATTTGTATTTTTTGTGTTTTTGCGCGGACCATCCTCCAGGAGGCTTTCCTTGCGAACCCGGATACCGAACAGGTTTTATTTATTGCGTTTTTAGTTGTCATTTTGTTTGTGTGTGTTTTTTGCGTTATTCTGCATTTTCATCCTTGGAAGTTTCTTGGATTTTTCCTTTGTTTTTTTTGGTATTTTTATTGGATTTTTTTTTTGTCTTTCTTTGGTAGGGGCTGGTTCTGTTTTTTCTTAGTTATTACTTGGGATAATGCTGGTTATTGGTTTCCCTTACTTTTATACGAATAAGAAATGTGTTCATGTGCGTGTTTTTTTTTGTGTTGACGGCGGCAGGTGTGGCTGGCGGCGGTAAAGCTGGAGTGGGAGAACAACGCCTTTGAGAGGGCGCGCATCCTGCTCAAGAAGGCCTGCGACAGGGCTCCCACCGCCAAGGTGTGGATGAAGGCGGCGCTGCTCGAAAGAGAACTGGGAGAGCCCAGAGCCGCCCTGAAACTACTGGACACTGCGCTTCCCTCGTACTCGGGTTTCGCGAAGCTGTACATGATGGCGGGACAGGTGAGGCGGTAAGCGTTAGGGGGGGTTGGAGGGGTTGGGTAGAACGTAGGGTAGGGTAGGGTAGGGTAGGGTAGGGTAGGGTAGGGTAGGGTAGGGTAGGGTAGGTAGGGTAGGGTAGGGTAGGGAGGTAGGGTAAGGTAAGATAGGTAAAAATCCTTTGGGTCTGATCGTTTTTTTTTATACAACTATTCTAACAACGTCAGCTGTGAGTTCGACTAATTTTGAGTCGATACTCATCTTTGCAAGCTGCGTGACACACCGGCCGCCCGTCTTTTTGTTCAGTAACTTGTCATGATTCACCCTTGTTAATGGCAGTATTCAATATAAACAGCAGTAGCAAAACCTAAATCAATAGTAATAGTGAACGTTAAACCTGCAATGAAACATAACTACGACATGATTATGACATTAGCGTTTTAGATGGCATGAGCATTATTATCCCTTATACATGAAGATAAAATGACGTCACACACACTGATGTATTACGTCGTTTTGCTCACAATTAAAGCAGCAAACAAGACATCCTTTATTATTATCATCTCGTCAGTATAAGTATTGCTACTGCTTGTTATGTACCAGGTACACAATTTACCATCTTTAATGTTAGTACTGCCCTACCCGGATATTGTCCTAGCTATAACGGTAATAATGTCGTATTCATGAGCGTCGTGGCGGGGTAGGTCGCAGCTTTCCCACCGTGGGCGAGGGGTAACGGGTTCACCCCAAGCAAGCACGTGCACGTGCGCGCAATCTCACGTTTTAACTCCCCCCTCTTTCCTGCCCCCGTCCCCCACTCCACCTCGACCCCCCCGCAACCCCAACCCGTCCCCCCACCCTCTCCCTCGCACCCCCTCTCGCGAACCACCCCCCCCCCACACTCAACAAACAGCTTTGCTCGGAAGAGCTTGGTCTGCCGGAGCGCGCGCGGAGCTACTACCAGCGAGGACTTTCGGTTTGCTCGGGGTCGATCCCCCTCTGGCGCCTCGCAGCCCGCCTTGACGAGAAAACCCTCGGCGTGAACAAGGCCCGGTCGATGCTCGAGGTGGCGAGATTGCGCAACCCCAAGAGCGAGGGATTGTGGCTGGAGGCTGTTAGGTTGGAAAGGAGAGCGGGGAATGGGAAGGGGGCGGATAGTTTGATGGCGAAGGCGCTGCAAGAGTGCCCTGGGTCTGGAGTGCTGTGGGCGGAGGAGATATTGGTGGCCCAACGCGCGGAGCAGAAGAGTGAGTGAGAGATGGGGTTGGAGAGGGAGAGGGGGGGGGGAGGGGGAGGGTTGAGGGGAGGGGGGGAGGGGGGGGGGGGGGTGTACTTGATATTCATGCATGGCCGTAGTCGTTTGACTCTAGGGTATATATAGACCATCGCATCCCCACAATGCCGGGAGAGGCACGTCGGGCTGATACCGACCAGGCAGACATTGCTTGCACCAGCGCGAAGCGCCGTGAGGTGTTCGGCGAGTCGCATGAAGGGTGAGCTGCATCCTACTATGAACCGTGTGTGAGGCGGACTTGCATATGGATTACGGCTTTAATGAGGGGAGGTGGGGGAGGTACTCCGTGTGTGCATGGTAGTAGTCGTATGACCTTAGACCCTCGCATCCCTACTATGCCGGGATGGAGCACGTCGGTTTTTCACCAACCAGGCAGACATTGCTTTCACCAAGCGCGAAGCGCCGTGAGATGTTTGGCGATGAACTGCATTCTTTCAAGAACCGCTCGTAAGACGGACTTCGGCACCTTGTGCCTAATTTTTTGCTTATGGATTACAGCGACCAATGAGTCGCTTTTTTTTCTGGTGTGGCCACTCCAGAGACAGCAATGGGTATTGCTATGAAACTGCCTCGTGCGTGCCTTACCTATTACACTACGTGATGCGATAACTCCCCTTGTGCAGAGTTAAGGTTCTCCACCCCGCGCAATATGATCTACAGTAACTCGATAACCATTATGGTGACCGCCAAAAAAACAAACAAAACAAAACAGTACCGTGGTTGTCTACGCAGTGATTGTCATGTTTTACAGCGTCGTTGCCAACCAACGGCAACCCCAATATACATAAAATGCGTTACACAGCGTCGGTGTCAACCGCGAGGCCAACTATTTTATAGAGGGGGGGGGGTATTGTTGTTATTGTTGTTGGGGGTGGTGCTCGTCGTCTTTAGACCATAGACCCTCGCATTCCTACGGCGGCGTGTCGGAGCACGTCGGGAATTTGATGACCAGCAAGAAATTGCTTGCACCTGTAGGGTGATCATGTTGTTGTTGTTAACACGCTATTCGTGAAAGGAAGTTGTTGGTAACAAGTTATTCGTGAAAGGAAGAATAAAACTTTTGAAGAACAAGCGTTTCAACGGGAGAGAAGCCGTTCAAACAGGCGATCGGGGTCTAAAGAGGAGATAAACCAGAAAAATATGTCAACTCTATCTTCTGTCTCAGGTGGATGATTGATTCCGTGGTGGCTGGCCTTCATTGATTGGTTCAGTGTTTGAGAAGAATCGAATGTATTTTTTCCGTTCTTTCGAAAACCTGTTTCGTTCGTTTGCAACTTGGAAGATCTGCCTGCGCGTGATCTTCCTCTTCTTGATTCCGTGAAGTGAACGAGGACCACGGCCGACAACAACTGCTTCGTAGTATCGGCCCGGCCCTCGACCATATTTTGGTCTCATAAGCCGAAAGTGATCACAAGGAGGACGCAACCACCCATGATGTGTATGCCTCTCTCTCTCCTTGTTGTCTTCTCCGCGATGCAGCAGCGCATCAAACACATACATACGAGCGATCGCCGTGCAATAAAATGCTCTGCTGTACTGCCGAAACTAATGCATGCTGACCGCATGGTGCCACGCTGCCCGACCGGAGGTAGCAGTGTCATGATTACAGATAGCCGTACACAGCTCGCGTATGGACCGAGGTATGGGCGACGCGCGTCGTATATATGCTCTACCTAGGTTGCTGTAGCTGTGCTGCCACTGCGTTGCTGCTGCTGTGCTGCTGCTGCTGTGCTGCTGCTGTGCTGCTGCTGTGCTGCTGCTTGCTGTTGCTTGCTGTTGCTTGCTGCTTGCTGTGTTGTCTCTTCTGCTGCTGCTTGATGTTTTTTATCTTCTGCTGCTACTGTTGCTGATTTTTTTCATCTTCTGCTGCTGCGTGCTGTACATTTTTTATATTGAAATCAAATACGCCACTCATACGAGAGATATGTTGGTGTTTGCCTTTTGCTCTATGTCGGCACGTTGAGCTGTCTCGATACCTCTCTCTGTATCAGACCCCGTGTCCTTGCACATGAAAGGAGGACGAGTTAAGTCGTGCGATGTACTCTCTCTGCTGCTGCCGCTCGCTTTTGTTGCTGTAGCAGCAGTTGTGGCTCGTGTGTTGCTGCCTGCAGCAGCGGCAGCAGCTTGCTGCACGCTGCAATTCTTATTTTGTGTTCTGTACGATATGACATCCTATCATGTCAGGTTCTTGGTGCAAAATGTGTACAAACTGCATGCTGGATGCTCTCTCTGCACCAGGTGCTATGTGCCGGTCCCCACGTGCTTGCATATGAAAGAAGGACGCGCGTCTTGTGAGGTACACTATTTGATATCTGCTGCTGCCGCTCGCTGCTGCTGCTGGCAGTTGTTGCTGGTGGTGTGCTGATCCGTGCTGCAGCACCACCTTGGCTGCAATTAGTGTTTTTTTTTCTCGTCACATTACTTTTTAGTTATTGTCCGGCACGTGCGTACATCTGGTAATTACGATTGAGATTTACGTGGTAGACGTTTAAGGGACCAAGGACGAACAGAAAAAATACTAGATCTCTTCGACCATGCTCGTACGGAACTTTTTTATTTTTTTCCACCCATTAGATCAGAAGTTGTCTACAGTAAGCACCTTCCCTCCCGCCCTCCCTCGCTCCCTCCCTCCCTCCCTCCCCCCCTCCCTCCCTCCCTCCCTATTTCCCCCCCTCTCTCCCCTTCCTCCCTTTCTACATCTACACAACATCCATTTTGTTGTCGGTTCTCTTATCCGTCACTCTCAGGCAAGTCGCTCGAGGCACTGAAACGGTGCGACAACGACCCTCACGTGATCACCGCAGTCGCCAGGAGGTTCTGGGCCGACCGCAAGTACGCCAAGGCGCGCAAGTGGTTCAACCGCGCTATCACCCTCGACCCCAACATGGGGGATGCGTGGGCTGCGTACTACGCGTTCGAGCTGCAGCAGGGGACGGAGGTGGAGCAGAACGATGTCCGCGATAGGTTAGTGGTTGGGGGGTGAAGGGGGGAGGGATGAGGGGGGCGGGGGGGGCGGGGATTGGGGGGGCAAGTGTGTAGTGGTGTTGGTGTTGTTGTTGGTGTTGGTATTGGTGCTGGTGGTGTTGGTGGTGTTGGTGGTGTTGGTGGTGTTGGTGCTGGTGGTGTTGGTGTTGGTGCTGGTGGTGATGGCGGTGGTTGGTGATGGCGGTGGTTGGTGGTGTTGGTTGGCAGTGGTGGGTTTGGTGAATGGTGGTATTAATGTTGTTGGTGTTGGTATTGGTGTTTGTGTGGATTTTTGAACTGGTGGTGGTGATGGTGATGGCAAAGGTTGATTCTCTGGGGTCTGCATCTGGCTCGTCGAGCGATATGAGTAGAAGCTCGACTCTTACGCTCACCAGTATGATCCTCGTCAAGATGCACCAACGCCCTGCCCTCTCGCCGACCCCCACCCAGCTCCCCACCCCCTCTCCCACCGTGTTTGCTCTGATGCTTGCATTCACAGCTTGCGTTTTCTCGAAATCCATTTTGACATCGGACTATGCGCGCGTACCCTTCTCGCTCCCTCCTGCCCCCTTCCGTCTCTGACTGCCCAACCCCCCCACCTCCTCCCCTCCCCTCCCCTTCTATCTCCGTGGCCTCCACGCATACAACCGATGATCGGATCGGAACCAGGTGCGTGTCGGCGGAGCCAGCCCACGGCGAGCTGTGGACCTCTGTGTCAAAAACGACGGAGAATCGGCGGCTGGGAAAAGCGGAAATCTTGAAGAAGGTTGTGGCCGCTTATTTCGCAGACGGGGCTGTGGTCGTTATGCCCGGCGGACCAACGTGGAAATGAAGCTGCGGGATTGATACACTCCAGCTGCGACGTTACAGCGTTACGGCCAACTGCTGTAGTGGGAATTATCGTGTCGGCGAGGTGTTGATTGATTGTCCCTTGCGCTTCTGGGTTTGCTTGAGCCACGATGTGGAGCGACGCAGTGTCAGATGTCACACTTTTTAGCTGATTGTCTGCATTGTGTTGAAGCTCATTGGTTCAGGTTGCACCGCTTTTATTCGTGTCACCGCGCAACACAAAAGCGACGGCGAGGGTGAGTTGCGGCGTCGAATTGACCTTGACGACGTTGTCGTCGGCGACGGCGGTGGCCTTTTCTCAAGGTCGACTTCGGCTTTGGAGCTTTTAGAATCGTTTTTGTCGAGAAGTATCGATGGACAAAATAGGCTTTGTGTTTGTATTATGACTATCGAGCACTTGAGGCGTGTCCTTCATCCTATGTCGCCACGGGTGTAGAGCTATACCCCCGTCCGTCTGTTCGTCGGTCGTTTTTGCAGGCGCGGGATTGGTCGGTATACTACAATAGTTACAGTTCCGTCGGCAATGTGTTGCGCGAGCCGATTGACAAGAACCCGAGCGAAGGCGTGTGTGTACCCAAAGAAAGGCTCCGATGAAAAAGGGGGAAGCAATATGAAGAAAATGGTACCGCCGCCATCTCCTTTGGGAGAATGACCATTTCCCTCCCTGTATGTATTACGTCTAGCGCTTGGTCCTCCTACCCGGGACGTCTTTCGACGTCCCATTTTTCGTTAGTGTTGTTGCCGACGGACGGATAGATGCAACTGACGGATAGATGCAACCTATGATCTAGAGTCATGGATTATCACATCAGCTCAGGGCCAGCCAGCATCGCTGTAGCACACGGCCTGCGTGATCTATCGACGTGATACATTCATGAGAGAGGGAGACTTGACCATGTTATTGGAACTCCGAGTGCATGTGACAGAGTCGATTGCTTCCAGAGAGACCAAATGAGAAGTTAATCCCTTGGGAAAATCCTTGTCTTTCCACCTATGAAACCTGGGGATGTGTCCAGGATGTTCCCTGACGACCACACACCGACGAAGGGATGTGATCGACGGGTTGATGTAACTGACGGGGGACATTTGACCTGCAGCAGCAGCAATCCGTTATGCCCAACCCGGCATCCACACCCATGTACCTATAAAACCCGGGGGTGTACCCAGAATGTCCCTTGGCGACCACAAAAAAAGCCGAGAGATGGATGTAACCGACGGATAGTCGGACTTGATCGGAAGTAACTAGCTAAAGAATGGATGTAACCTGTAACCGACCTACGGTGCATGCGTGCGCCCAGCATCGGAGGACGGAGACGGAGCGAGCACCTGAAGGTTTCGACAAGATTATCGTCAATTAAAGCCCTATGTTTCGGCAGCAATCACCGTGCGTATAGTTAATATTATGCTACTGTTCCTACGACATATCTGATGGGAGTTTATTCTTTTGGTTCCCTTATTCGATTCCTCTCCCGGGTAGAAGAACTCGACTTCATGTCGAACGTAGAAATCAGAGGCTGGCTTTTTTAGTCCGTTTTTCTGCGGCCACTTGAAGCTAGATTTGCAGCATTCTTAAACTTCCGCGGCAAGAGATGGCGCGGTGCTTGTAAGACATTGATGGTCGCACGACGCATTTACACACAGGCGTACATTATTTTACACCCATCATCAGGACCTTCGATTTACCCTTCTTGTTATTATACCCTTCTTGCACGCTTGTCGCCTCCGCTCCTTCGTCGACCGCTACCAAGCGAAAAAACAAGAACATCTCTCTGAAGGGTAATAAAAGCATGGTGACTAAACTACTAGCCGGGGAGGAGCATGGTGCAAACCTATTATTATGGTCCTATCAAGAGTTTAGCGAGGCCGTGCAGTATGACGAGGCTGTAATCGTAACTTTTCCCGTCGTTTTTTGCCGCCATTGATTTCTCACGAGGGGTTTCTGTAATATGGTGCGCTCCTGATCCACTCTCGCCAGGTTAGGAAACGGCCAGGTTTCACACACCAACAACGCCTAACTTGTCAGTTTTTTCCAGCTTCTAAAGCCCTGCACCAAACCTCGCTACTCACCCTTTTCTTTGTTCCTGCTGTTGCCTAATAATAATGCTCTCAGTGAGTAGACTAAAGTCTAGTATTGTACTCGTATATAAAAGCCTCGACGACGCCTCCACCCCCCTATCCTTCGAAAAACGGAGGATGGCACGATGTGATGTTCCTAGATTTCTTTCGTGCAGTCGCCAGGTGGTGCTGGATACCTCTTGCTACGTGTCCACCCATACGCGGAGGTACCAGCAGATTAGACATACGAGGTATAACGACAACAGGATCGGGCGATGGTCGCTGGCGCATTGGCAGCTGATGAGAAACCGAAACCGCCAGAAAGGGTTTCCAGAAAACAATGAAGCGTCGCACTCTTCCAGCAGAGACTGTATTAATTATATATATAGAAATTCCAGAATTTCCGTTTGAATTCGTGCTCTGTTGGCGCGTGCAACGTTCTCACTCTACGCTCCTCGGCTCCCCGTGCTCTCCCGGCGCGCAGATCTAGGTCTGCGCGCCGGAGGACAAGGCTGGGGAAAGAAGCGTTGGATCGGTGGTGGGCCGACCCGGTTTGCCCTGCTTTCCTGGCGCTTGCGATCGGCCAAGTTTCTGATCTCCGGAAAACGGTGAGCTGCATCCCCCATCACCTCATCATCGCCGGTCACGAGTCACGAGTTACGAACCATGAAGCAGTCGGGGAAGCTGACTCTCTTCAAGCTCGATCTATCTACTATGTAGCAGCATGCAGACAATGTTCGCTATAGCTTTGTCGACCATCTGCCACAGCAACGATATTTCGTAGAAGGCAGGCTATGCTGGTGCCTCTCGTGTGGTGCGATCGCTGTGCGTTGCCGTTTTCTTTTTTCGTTTCGATCATGCATACTTGGAGGGGGATGGATGTACCCCGCCTGCTGTGCCCCTGTCTGTGCCCACTATTTTTTCGCTGGACTAGCTTGTTGCTGCCAACAGCGGAGTGCGGAGTATTTTTGCATGTGTCGTGATACGACGACTCGCGTGACGCGTACCGTGGGATGGGGCCTCCTTCGAAACGAAAACTATGGGGGCGGCGTGCCTGAGCCGAGAGAGTGCCAGGTACCGGGTACGAGTACAGCCGCGATACTGCAGTACATACAGCAGTACACCATGCACAGAAAATAAATGAAGATCGTTTTCAATACTGGCGGCCTTTATAACATGATGCCTGGTAGGCCTCTTGCCTCTTGCCTCCAGACGACCACCCTCACCACGTGTTTGCGCTCCTATCATAGTCCGTACTTCCAGGCGGACAATAGGTTCCAGGTCAATAGGCAATCGATGAGATCCTATTCCATTAGGAGACCCATTGTTGCCCGCGATAGGTATCGATGGGTACTTTTCGTAGCCTATTGGGGCCGACAATGGGTATCGATTAGCATCTTCAATGATCTACTGCTGTTTGGCCAGTAGCCTATTTATTGTACATATTTATCTGAACATATTGACACAACAAGTAGGTATCGATAGACATTTTCAGAGCGGTATTGTTTGGGCGATAGGGTATTGGCGCTGAGTGACGGAACCTGTGGGTTTGTCCGATAGGTATCGATATACCTTTCATCAAAGCTAGTGATTCGCAAAATACCTATTGATAGACCTTTCACAATTAATTCTATTGTTTGAGACGATACGAATGTATTGACAGACCTTTCATTATTCTATTGTTTCGGATGATAGGCGTCGGTACGTAGACCTTTCGCCATTTTATTGTTTCAGTGTTGGAGAGCAAAGGCGCTCGAAGACAGCCCGTCCAGGTACAATCAACTCTAGTTCGTCATTCATCATCCACGCCGCACGCCCCTCCAGCCCAGCGGAGAATCCCCGAAAACGGCGCTGTCTGTCCGCGTTGTTCCCTAAGGCCTGAGGCCATTTCTTACACAGTCGGATTCCGCCAGTGGAAAACGGCCCTTTTCGACTGGACTTTTTGTCGACTGGATTCTTCAGGTCCTTACTATCGTCAGTCGAGTCGATTTTATAATTTTTGTGCTCTTTCTAGAGGTGGTTGGTGTGATGAGGGAGTACTGCTGTATGTATGGCAGTCGAAAATCGGTTGGCAGCTCTGTGCTTCGCGCGTTCTTCCCGAGCAACGCGCGCGAAGCGCGCGACGAACCTTCGTCCAAGCGGATTGGTGGCGTTGGGCTTTGCCGAAAGCCGCCAAAGCTACGTTCGTGGCGTTGCACTCAACCGAGAGCCGCCAAAGCTACAGCAGGCGTAGCCGTTGTTGGATAAATGACATCGATAACGCACGCTACTGCTGTCGTGTGGTACACGCTGCTGGCAAGCGGAGCTAGGAGTGCGCCACGCTGACTTGCGGCGAGAAGCAACAGCAGTGATAGCCAAGCCAGCGTCGGCGCTGTTGTATGATACTGCTGTGTGGTACCTGGTATGGGTGTGTGGGCGTGTGGGTGTGTGTTTTGCGTGGAATGAGCGATGCGGATGGGTTAAAAAAACAGGTGTGAACTTTTTCGACTGAGTTTTTCGACTGGCAGATCCAGTCGACAGAGTCAAGTTTTTCGACTGGATCTGCCAGTCGGAAAACTCCGTCGAAAAAATTTGAGTCAAAAAGCCCTTTTTCGAATGTGTAAGAAAGCAGCCCGATTTGGGCTTCAGTCGAAAAAGGCCGTTTTCGACTGACAAATCCGACTGTGTAAGAAATGGCCTTACTTTTTCGACTCAGCTTTAGGTGCAACGGACACGGGTGTCAAGAACAGCAGACAAAAATAATACACCAATGCTCCCAGACATGCATCTTCTTACTCCGAGCATGCTGCCAGTATTCGCAGCACGTCGAGCATTTTCACCCGAAGGCGTCTTACGTTACTTGCCACGACTACAAGTAGGGGCCTCTGTGCAATGATATGTAACAGCAGCAGCCCTCTTATGTTTGAGATCCAAAGAACGGACGTGAAAGTTTCACCTGCCGCCGTTTTCTTGCGCCTTGATGCCGTCTTAATTTTCCAGGCCTGTCCTCTCGCTGTCCACGCGAGCGGTGGGGGCCGAGCGGTTGGTGCTGCCGACGGCGCCAAGCGATTGTTTTGGTGAGACATTAGAGGTACGTTAATATCAGGCCATTACCGCGAGCTTCTGTTCTTGTGTTTCATTAGCTCGTTCCGCACGGTAAACCGCACCCTTGGCTCTTGTTACACGTACTCATGTACGTAGTAATGTTCGCCCTTCTTGCATCGCAACCTGGGATCCTATTATCCTACCACCAGGGTATGCGCGTCCAGCGCGATAGTGCCCCCCCCGCCCCCCACGTCTCCTTGCTACGGTACTCGCCTTGTTTCGCACTGGTGTTTTTTGTCTCTCGCGGAACCGTAATTTCACTTTTGGTTCTCGACTTGCACCGAGCTGTGCACAACTACCGAGATGACCAGCTCGGAGTGCGCGTCTGAAACAAACAACCGCCCCTGTATCTCGAGAAACTGCATCATGGTCAGATTTCGTAAAGTCCCCGTCAAGAACTCCACGAAAACAAGTTGGAACGCGCTCAGTGGACATATTTACGTGTCGTGTGTTGTCTTGTCTTGTTTTGTCTTGTCTAGTAATGGGCATAGGGTAAAAAGAACCGGTTAACCGTGGTTTTTGGAAAACCCGCGGACATTTGCCGTTGCTCGGTCTTCAAAATTTAACATCCAGTTTTTAGTATATCTCGTTTTTTGTTTTCTATTTTAGGGCACGCTTCTACACTAAAACGAACCTGCGGCAACGAATAAAGTGAATACAAGCAGGACAGCGTGAAAGCTGGCCTATGGTATCAAGGTGACGAACAGAACCGAATACGCCCTTGGGAGTACACAGAAAACCAAGGGACAATCTATAAATCACCCGTGGTTTCCGATGTGTTGGCGGCTTCAATACCTGCCCAAAAAAACCGGTTTGACCTGTTTCCCGTCTTTAAAAATAACGCCTCCTATTCGGTTTTCGGTTTTACGAACATGCTATCCGGTCCCCAACTCTAGTCTTGTCTCGGCTTGTCCTTCTCAAGGTACTGTGCCTTACTCCTGTGCTTTTCGTAATCGTTCCGCAGCGGTAAACGATGGCCACGGTGGCGGCATTGGTGGAGCAGGGTGTGGCGGGAGCGGGAACGGCGGCGGTTGGCGCGATGAAGGTGGAGGCGGAGGCTGGCGTGATGGAGGGGGGCTCGGGAGTCGTGCCGGCTCGCCGCCCTTCGTCTGCCGCGGCCTGAAGATGGAGTTGGATGTGAATGCGTGCTTTTGTTTTTTTGCATGTGTGTGTTGCAGTAGCAGTGCCCCCGCCCGACATGTCTATCTCTGGCATAAGAAGTGTACATTATGTATACGTGTATAGATATGCCTCCGCTGGCTTTTTGCGTGTTTTTAGTTTTATATGGCATTTAGTGGGCGTGGAGAGAGGAGGGGAGAGGGACGGGTGGGGTGGGGTGGGCACACTTGTAAACGTGATGGAGGCGATGGGCGTGGCGGCTATATCGTCTTCTTTGCTGAACGACTGGCTCGGTTGTCGAAAAGCGCGGTCGACTATAAAATGATGTCTCAGGTTGTAGTGTTATCCACCTTGCTCCCACTCCCCGGCCCCCACGGGGGGGAGGGGAGAACGGGGTGGGGTGGGCACACGTGTAGACGTGATGGAGGCGGTGGGCTTGGCACCCCATCGTCTTCTTCTTGTCTGGCCGGCTGACTTTTTTATACAAGAGCGTGACTTGCTACAGAATGGTGTCCCCGGTTTTAGTGTTGCCCACCGTGCTCCCACCCCCCGGCCCCCGCGGGGGGGAGGGGAGGACGGGGTGGGGTGGGCATACGTGTAGACGTGATGGAGACGATATGCGTAGCGACCATATCGTCTTCTTGTCTGACCGGATGACTCGTTTGTAGAAGACCGCGATCGGCTGTAGAAAGCTGTCTCCGGTTGTAGTGTTGCCCACCTTGCTCCCACCCCCCGGCCCCCGCGGGGGGGAGGGGAGGACGGGGTGGGGTGGGCACACGTGTAGACGTGATGGAGACGATATACGTGGCGACCATATCGTCTTCTTGTCTGACCGGATGACTCGTTTGTAGAAGACCGCGATCGGCTGTAGAAAGCTGTCTCCGGTTGTAGTGTTGCCCACCTTGCTCCCACCCCCCGGCCCCCGCAGGGGGGAGGGAAGGAGGGGATGGGGTGGGCACACATGTAGATGTGATGGAGTCGATGGGCTTGGCACCCCATCGTCTTCTTCTTGTCTGACCGGCTGACTATTTAGTAGAAGTGCGCGATCGGCTATAGAACGATGCCTCCGGTTTTAGTGTTTCTCACCTTGCTCCCACCCCCCGGCCCCCGCGGGGGGGAGGGAAGGAGGGGGTGGGGTGGGCACACGTGTAGACGTGATGGAGTCGATGGGCTTGGCACCCCATCGTCTTCTTCTTGTCTGACCGGCTGGCTACGTTTTTGAAGAGCGCGACCTGCTACAGAGCAAAGTCTCCGTTTTTGGTGCTGCCCATCTTGCTCCCACCCCCAGACCCCCACTCGAGGGGGAAGGGGAGGGGGAAATGGAGTTGTTGCTGGCGTAGTTAAATTCCACTCCCTCGCCCCTTGACTGTCACTATTTGGGAGCGGCGCGCAGAGAGAGTTGGCTGCCTTCCTGTCTTCGCTAGATGTTTGTGCGATGGCAGTGGCGGAGGCGATGGTGGTTGGTGATGGCACCGGCGATAGTCAAGCGGGCAGCCAACCGGCCTTTTGGAGATGAACGCCATGGCCTCGGCATTGCGCGCCGACCCGCATCCTCTGCCCTCTTTGAGGCAGGGATGGATTTATGGACGAATGG
Organism: Undaria pinnatifida; assembly: GCA_012845835.1. Classification (NCBI taxonomy): domain Eukaryota; class Phaeophyceae; order Laminariales; family Alariaceae; genus Undaria; species Undaria pinnatifida. Next base: position 10,868,881 of record JABAKD010000010.1, read on the forward strand.
GGTGGACTATTAAGTGGAATGATGCACGTATGGATGGAATGGTTTGACTGATTGGTCTCTTTAGGTGTTTGTGTTAGCGAAGACATCGCTCGCCCGTCCTGGTTTTGTTTTTTTTTGGGAGGGGAAGGATAGGGCGTCACTCGTGGTGGCTGTTGTTCAGGGATGGAAAGCTGAGGTGCCCCTTCGTGTGCACTTCTTGCCGAGTCCAGGACGATCCTAAAGGCTTTTGGGCATTTCACAGACCGTTTTCTGCACCCCGTGTCGGATCAGGGATGTGTGTGTTTTTGCTTTTTGGAGAGGAAATTGCTTTCGCCCATGATGGCATTTATTTTTTTGGGGAGGGAGGGGCGAAAGGTAAAGAGATGACGCTGAACGTCTTTCAGAGGCGCGATTTAATTTGAAGGCTTGGCTTTCCCCCCAGCATCTTTAGACTATGCCTTGGCCTTTACCGCTGTTGAGGCTTTCAACGGCTATCACCAGTGGGGGGATGGAAATTTTGTTTTCGTTTTCTTGTCTTTTTTGCAGAAGAAATGACTCGCCCGTCATTTTTGGTTTCGTTTTCTGTTGGTTTTTTTTTCCCGCCGTGGAGAGATGATCCTCGCCCGCACGACGCATGCAGTGCCGTTCACTTGGAGAATAAGTTGTTTTGGAGGAGGAAAATAGGTTGGAGAGGAGGAAATTGCTCGCCCGCAATGCTGTTTTTTTTTTCAGCCGGTACTATAATGTGACAGGTATCTTTGTTTTGTGTGGAGGGACTGGCGGGAGGTAGCGCCTCGTCGCCCGTGACGCTTTTTTTTTTCTTTTTGTTCTGGGGAGGGGAGGAAAGAGAGAGGTGGCTCTGACCTCTGGTGTTTGTTTCATTAGGCATGTAAGGTAGAGGGAGAAGTGCTGGCCGGTCATCTGCCATGCTTTGTTTTTTCATGGCTGTATCATACAGGTTTTCATCAGGAATACATCACTATTAATAGGCACTTTATTTAGCACGGTTTTTGTTGTTGGTGTTCACAGTAGAAAGTAGGCCTACTTCATGACGTTGTGTCATTCGCCCATCTGACTCGATAGCAGTAGGATAATGGATTTCGCGCGCCAAAATATTCGGGGGACGTTTTTTTTCATGTACGTCGTGCAGTGTTGACGGTGTAGGGAAGGAGTTCGATCGGGCGATGTGGCCTCTCATCTGGGCTGGTGTTCGAACTCTTGTATGATATGTGCGTGATGCCTTGGCCGGGTGGAAGGCATGTTGCGTCTTGGGATGGGGGGGGGTCGGTAGAGGGGGTGAGTCGGGTGTTGGGGCAGTCACTGCCGTGCAGTATTATTACGCAAGCTTTGGGATTTTTTTCTGCACTCGTACGTATGGCGGCGGGGTTCTTGGCGTTTGATTTTTCAAATCGCAAGTTTGCCCCACCCGCAGTCATTGTGCAGTATTCTAAGGCGTTGTTTTTTTTTCTGCAGTATGTCGGCGGGGTTCTTGGCGTTTGATTTTTCAAATCGCAAGTTTGCCCCGCCTGCAGGGAGTGAATCGAGTGTTGGGGCAGTCATGGTGCAGTACTCTTAGTCCAGGCTGGTGTGCGGAGTGTACATACGTGCGCCGTGCCGGGGCTGGGCGTATGCCGTGATTTGGGATTTTTTTACGGTCCCCGCCCCTTCGCCATGCTATTGGTGGAGGCTGGCGCTCCTACATGAGCAAGCGCCGTGCCACGTGAGAGCGTCACGCCTTTTACATCGATAGCATGCTCGGCTAAAGCAAACTCTTGACTGGTGCGCGCAGTACAGCTGTTGTATGTCCGTTGCATCATGCCGGGATTTAGCTTGTTGGGGGTTTTCGCCCCCCCCCCCCTCTTCGTTTTGTTGTTGTTGTAGGGCGTTGTTGTTGTTGTTGTTGTTGTTGTTGTAGGGCGTTGTTGTTGTTGTTGTTGTTGTAGGAGGGCGTTGTTGTTGTAGGAGGGCGTTGTTGTTGTAGGAGGGCGTTGTTGCTGGTGTAGGGAGAAGCCTCCTGCTTCATCAGAGCTGCGTGCGTTCATGAGTGTTCCCCGTAATAGGAAGCCGCGATGTTCCTTGTCGTCTGTCTTACAGTAGTGCCTCACGGTGGCCGTGGAGAGCGTTGTGGAGTTTGCTAGTGGTGTTCATGCTTGTTATGCACTACTGTAGTTCGCATTTTGTTGCTGCTTGGGTCTCGTTTGGCCCTTGCTTTTTGCTGCATTGCATTTTATTCTTTTTGCAGCGTTTTTTTTTTGCCATTTGGTTTTTTTTCAATTTTTTTTTTGCGCGTCACATATAACACGCAAATACTTCGAAGTGTATATTTTAGATACCGGCATTTGTTTGTTCTTTTTCTTTTTTGCATTTTTCTTTTTCTTGTTTCGCATTATTGTTTTTTTGTAGCCGAACGCCTACTTGTAGTATGATAGGCATGCATGAGGCGTCCGTAGGTGCTGTACGCTTTGCTGTGTTTGCCGCCCTTCCACACCGCGTCCCGGTTGTTGGCGCTGGGTTGCAGTTTGTATGTTGCACCGTTTGGTTGCATTTCGTTTTTTTTTTTCCAGGACTTGGTAATTGATATTCTGTTTTGCACGTTTGTTTTGTTTTGTTTTGTTTTGTGCGTCTTTCATCTTTTTTGTTTTGGTATGCTTTGCATGTTTGGGTTGTAGCCTAGCGATTAGCATGTGTATTGCATATTAAGTAGATGTTGTACGCTTTGCCGTGTTTACCGGCTTTTCACACCGCATCCCGGTTATTGGCTAAAAGTGGAGCACTGGGCACCGCACCAGCAGTAAGCAGCGCTGTCTGGAGTTTTAGCATGGGCATTGTACGTCTACTTTGGGAGTTAGCGCCGCTTAAAGCCGGCGCAGGCCAGGCGGTGGCGTCACGCCCTTTCGGAATGTAGTGGAGGAGGGGATGGAGGATATACAGAGGGTGGGCGTGGGTAGAAAACAGAGGGCCGCCCTGCCCCATTGTGCTCTTGAGGGGGAGAGGCGGTGGGTCGGTTCATGCGCGAGTGGGTGGTTCATAGGAGGATGTTGCGGGCGGGTGTGGAGAGCCTTACAAGTGGTGCTGTTGGGACCGGAGTAGGGCGAGCGAAGGGCAGAGCGGCGTTGCGGAAAACGAATATCAACGACGGGCGAGGGGTAATCCGAATGCAGAATAGGCCTTCGTTTCATTCCTCTTGCCCTCGTAGAGGGTGGGTGGGGTTAGAGGGGTAGTTTACGCCGGTGGGGGGGGTGGGGTTAGAGGGTAGTTTACGCCGGTGGGGGGGGGGGCTGAAGTGAGTTAGTTTATCCTCCAGCAGTTGTGTGGTTGGACTATTTCAGTTTGTTTTTCATTTCACTTCTTCTGTCTAGTCCGTTCACCTGTCACATAGTTTTTGCTGTATCGCAAATCGATTATGTTGCGTCTTTCTTTTCTGAGTAATGAATCACGTGATACGGCCTCGACTTGGATGGCTGCCTGGTGGTGTATGTATTATAGCATGGAGCGCGTGAAAGCTGGTCTCGGTCACAAGAAGCAGCGGCCCCGGCGCAAGTGCTGCGATGTCGTTTTTGTTGTGTTCACACCCATTCGTTTCTGTCCGCGTGTGGTGTGTGATTGCTTGTTTTTCTAGGAAAAATTGCAGCGGCGGAGGCGGTAAGAATAGGGAGTAGGAGTAGGTTGTTTCGGTCGCGGCATGGGTAAACTTGATGTATTGCATATGGTGTACTTGTATGCGTATCAAGGGGGCAAACTTGATGTATCGCACGTTGTTTGAGCGTGTTGAGGAGGAGTACCGGTAGGTTTGGGTCGGACCGAATAGATGAACCTAGGCGCCGTTGAAAGGAATCGTCAATCGATTAGGGGTTGTTTCGTTTAGGGTAACAGAGAAAACGCTGGTTGGAGGAGGCGATCAGTATCGCGTCCGAGTGAGAAGATACTGGACGTTGGCAGATGGAAATTCCGGACGTAAGGACCTAGCGACTCATGTATGAAACATAGAATAATTTGGTGGGAGGTGTTAGTTTAGGGTAACAGAGAGAACGCTGATCGGAGGAGGCGATCAGTATCACGTCCGAGTGAGAAGCATTGACGTGGCAGATGGAAACTCCGGACTAACGACCTGTCA